>CM060683.1:50048214-50668214 GCA_030686995.1 Artemisia argyi | reverse complement strand
ATTAATCAGAACTCGTCAAACAAATGGTAAGAATCTGCTTATTACAACTTCAAACAGCAAAACCACCTCCAAAAAATTTGTGACCAAATAATTAAGCAATGATTTAAAACAGATCTGTACAATTCTCTGTTCATGACAGTTGATTGTTTCCAAAACGTAGATCATACGTCTCTAAGTATGATGTTACTTAGAGTAACCTCCTGATTATTATTTTATGCCATAAACACTGTTATTCATCTATACTGATTCGGGTTCGTTTTTGCGATATATATCTTCAAGTACGATTCTGGTGTATACTGATATTGCAGTAGCTGATTTCTGCATATAATGCTCTCATTAGTATATGCTTTGCTGGTTCCCTAACAGTATTTTATTTAATGCATCAGATTCTGGTTATCTTTTGTGGCCCATTCGAGATAAACAAAGCAAAAGCTACTGGCATTATATTGAATATCCTCAACAAGGAAAGCTTGCACCGGATTATCCTGGTTCTGGAGAACAAGATAAACCATTTTGCTCGCACAGTGTTTGATGAATGCCAAGTCAAAGTGGAAATGTTCCCGGTAAGAAAAGATTCATTTACGCATATCATCCACTGTCATGTTTAACACATGTGTTGGATTGATCGTTCCAAAAAAAGATAATATGGGATTAATCAACTTCTTGGAAGAATGAAACTAGTCATATAGAAAAGTAAACTAGACCATACATACACTAATTATATCTATATTGTACATTGTAATTGACCGAGGGTGCATTTCCATAATTCCCTGTTAAATACGGAGTATGTAAAAGCTAAATGTTTATTCACAGCTTTACATATAGTATTGTTCTTTTTTGGTGATCCTTGTTTATCGGTCTGATCTTTTGATTTGTTTGTAGATTACTGAACTGTTCGCCAACATTACAAAGCATGTTGCCGCGCCAAAAATTGAAATATTGAGTACCAATGAGAAGGAGCAGCTGCTTAAGAAGTATGAGTTGGCCGACAAGCAGGTAAGATTATTGTCATCGAATTCATTCCTCAACCATGATTTAGCCATCTTTTTTAGTAAGAAACCAGATCAACAGATAATCAACTTGAGCCTATGATTTAGTGAAATAATATTTTTAACTTATTGTTCTGGTGATTATTGGAAAGCCTAATTCAAATAACCAAGCTCTCTTCTAACGCAAGATTGTTGATTTTTCAGCTTCCATATATGTTTGAAAGTGATGCTATTGCTAGGTACTATGGGCTTGAAAAGAAGCAGGTGGTGAAAGTCACCTATAACAGCAAAAACACTGGCTTGCTCGTTACATATCGCTGTGTGATATGAAGAGCTAAGGCATCGTGGTGTTATTAGTAACATAATTTCTTGAAACTCGTCCGTGCCTGCTATAGTATTTTGGGTTAGATTAACCTTTTGACAGATTCGACTTACAACTTTAAACTAAATTATCAGTAAGATTTGCTGCACATGACAGCATTATTGTCTTACATTTGCACAAAACTGGTTTGTCTAGATGTTATAATATTAAATGGTTATCATATCAAATTCTGGTTGATTTTGTTTGTGGACAATATTTTGGGGTGCAAGGAAATAGTAGCACAATATGTCCATGTAATGCGAGCTACATTTATATACCGTAAGATATTCCAATATCAGATGCTTTTGCCAAGGGTGTTTACTAAACCATGTACAGAGTTATAAATCTAATAAAACAACAATGTTGAGTAGTGGTAAGCTAATGGCTGAAATGCAGAATAGTTAATGTGCAATTTTGGAACAACAAAGATGGCACTGAGAGCCTTTCTTTCTACATTTCTTCTTTACTTCCTTCAGTCTAAGACTTGACCTTGTCCGCTTCTTTGATGAAATTTTCAGTAATCCCCTTGTCCTCGTCGTATTTACAGGTGTTTCCACAACAATCTTGTCATTGTTCTTCCCAGAACATGTTATCAGTTTTCTAGACCTCTTACTCCCACATGAGCTTGCATTACTTTGTTGAGTCTTTGTAGCATCATATTCAACCCGACCCTACATAAATTTTTCGTAGAAGAGTTACTCACTAGATTTACAATCGATTTGAATATATCAAAGGTGAGTCGGAAGTGTACCTTGTTGGATCGGTTGCAGACACGTGAATTATCATGGTTTACTTCTTCGAACTTTATCGCAACATCTTTCATTTTGGGTAAATCTGCTCTAACAAAAAGAAGACGGTTGCTCCCACAACAGCAATCAGAAACTTCTTTATCTGTATAACCATAGTTTATCAAGTATTAAAAACCATGATAATTTTGCTTATAGAAAGGTAGTATCTCATAGGTTTACCATGAAAAACACAAACGGGATCAGGATGACAGTTACAGCTAACACAAGCCACATAACAATCTCGTTTGCAGATGCAGCAGGTAATAGTTTCCTTAAGGTTTGAAAAGATACTAAGAGATCTGTCTAATGACTTCAATAACAAAATGGCACCATTATACTTTCGTAATAGAGATGCAAACGAGCTCTTGATATATTGAGCAGATGCTGCAGCAGGGTCACAAGTATCATCCTTCTTATGCTTCTTTGTGGAAAGAAGCATAGCCTCTTTGCAGAATATTTCTTCGTAAGGAATGATGGGCTTCATCCGAAGAAGTGCATATCTCTCATTAGCGGCCGCACCAAATGGAAACCAATCACGAACTGCAAAATTCACTGCCTCGCCAAAGTTAAAGCCTACATGCAAAGTTAATAATTGGTCAAGTTTTAAAGGAATTAATTCTTAATTTGGCAAGATGGGCGGGTTGAGTAACAGGTCACAATGGCTCCAAGTTGAAACAACTCAACCAATTAGTTAAAAGTACAGGCTGAATCGGGATGGGATGAACCAGAAATACCTTTGTCCATTATTCAAAAACTTAATGTATTAATTATAATTACAAAGACTTTGTGTGACTTCCACCCCGTTTAATCCATTCAACCCATTTTCCACTTAGTCAAAAAAAAAAAGAAAGAAAGAGAGACCCGTTTGAAGTAAATAAACAATTGAAGCGACCCACTCGTTAGTAAATGACTCAAAATATTAATCTCTATTTACTTCCGCTTACAAAAGAAGAAACAAGGTTTCACTTTTGAGGTCAAACCAACTCTAGTTAATTCCAAGAATACTTTAACAATCATCAAAATTTGAAAAGAATTCTACAAACACATTAACAAGTTCTTCACAAGAATGTGCTTGTGAACAATTTGTTTTGCAGAACTTCTATCAAAGTTTGTGTTTCAAAACTAATAAGTTTGACCTCTAAAGTCAAACATCAACTAATAAGGTAGTAGTACCGTGACTGAAACCAGCATGATATGCTCTAGGAAAGGTGACGACAAAATCCCCCGGTAATTGCACAACTTTATAAACCGGGACATGATTCTGCAACAAAATCTTCGGAGGAAACATGGTCGTTTTCTCTGCAAGCATCTTGAACGCTCCATTTGCTCCATCAGTGGATAAAACTTCCTTAGTGTAAACATGATGCTCTATAACTTTCTCAAACTCATGAGCAGCAGTACCAGGAACTCCATACCATGTTTTTGGTGCCCCACAGTGATGATAATTAATGCTGGAAAAAGACGACATGTAACTAAACTACTAACATCATGTGTATCAGTGCATGCCAGACGGGATAGGTAACAGATCAAAAGGGCATAGGTTGAAATGAGTGATTTTTAAGTGCAGGTTGAAAGGGACTGGTCCGGGTAAAGTTAGTAGACATATTTGGTCAGTTTTAAATTCTTTTATGAATGATGAATCTGTTTTACTATAATTAATAGACTTTAGATGGCTTTCAAACCGTTTAACCTGTTGACCCATTCTCCTTTTAGTTCTTTGATTCGACCCATTGAGATAAAATAGAGCCTATATCGACAGACGTTAAGTTATAGTTTACCTATACAGATAGTTATCTTCTACATGCCAAGCAAACATACTGAAAAGCATTCCAATATACATCATGGGATCAGTCACTCCCTGAAAGGAGTCAATAGCAAAGAATTTGGTCAAATATGCAGAAATGTGCAATATATTTGAGCAAGAGTTTATAAAGAAAACGATCACATTACTGGAATAGCATTTTCCACCAAACGAAGTGCTGATCCTGGCAGCCTCGCAAGTTTCTGAAACCAAAAGGCCATAAAATTAAGGACAAGAAAAAATGCTGTAAAATTAAACAGACTAGTGAGGGATAACTATGGTACATTTAAATTCCATTTGCTACTTCCAAAATGGTCATTAGGGGAAGATGAGAATGCACTGCCATTGACATTCACTCCATATTCAACCGTTCCCTTTTTACCATGTGTGATCTCCACCCAAAATTCCTTTTCAATGTACGCAGATGGAAGACATCCAGATAAACAGTACTTATTAGCAGAAACCTTGTTTGCCATGACCTCGAAATCATGAAGTGTGTAGCTTCTGAAACAAAGGCTTAAGTGAATATCGAGTTGGTCTTATATAACATAAGGTAGCAAATAGATGTGACAATTTCAACCCATATACTTATGAACGAATCATATGAGTCAAACGGGTACATAGAATATATAGCTAAAAAGGAACCATGCCAAAGTACAGAACTGTATTACTAGTCACTTGTATTTTAACAACATTTGAACTGTATTACTAGTAACTATACTTTTAAAATCTTAAGACTTTTGGAAACCAATCCAACTAAATCAGTTATACCAGTAAAAATTCTCGTTTTGACCCGTTACTCAACCCGCCCATTTGTCACATCTAACCAAAGTACCCAAGATAAAGATGACATAACAAAATATTTACTTTCCGCTGATGTAGAATGTGTTCTTGTCATCCGTAGTCCATCTAGCAAGCCGAAGTGGCTGCACTTTTGGTGTGAATCTGAAACCTGGTTTCTCCTTCTTTATTACAACACCTGTTGGTGTGCTTGAAACTAATGGAGGAACGATCTTGCATACTCCTATGAACATTTAAGTTAATTCTAAGTACCACGAGATGAATACATTATACATATTTCCAAACTTTTTATCAAAATTTATTTACCACTTTTTAGCGTATAAGTTGTTTCGAATAAACAAGTTAAATTTGCTTATTTATATAATCCTACTTCTTTCGCAAATAATCAGATAAGCAGTTTGGATTTAGAGGGTGTCTGGGATTGCTTATTTTTTAGTACTTATCTACTTTACAAAAAGAAATACGTACCAACCTGCTTATTTTTGTTAAGCATTTATTCAAATAATTAATACTGTATATGTTTACTATGAAAAATAAGCAGATAAGAACTTATATAAGCAAAGCCAAAAACCTTTAAAAATCCCAAAAACACCCTCAAGAACCGTTTATCTTGACGCTTATGAATAAAACTATACCATATCTTGACGCTTCGGGTGCAATTTTCTGAATATACACTAATGGATCTTCAAAATCCTCCAATGAAGGACGATAAACAGGACATTCTTCAATTTCATTTATCCATTCCATATCATCCGTTACACGAAACCCTTTACTAGATTCTCCGAACGTGCATGACTTTACACTTTTTGACGATTTACTTGCTTTCGGAAGATTAAATTTTGTGGGCATGATTCTATTTCCTTTGAGCGCGCGCAAACACAGAATCTTGATTCACTAACTGAAGAAATAAAGAGGGATTATTCTGAAATGCACGTTAAGTGTTGGTTTTTTGTTATTTGACAGAATTCAAACGGTCATTTACAAGTTTAAAAATAACTACTAACTGTCTACAAGGGTTTTTATACGTTTGGATAGTTGGTTGAGACGGTTATGATGACATTTTTTTTTTTTTTCCTTTCTCTCTATTTGAAAAGGTGATGTATACAATTTGCCATGTCACAATTATTTTAGGAAAAAATGTCAAAAATAACCATTCTATAAACTTTTTTTTTTTTTTCGTTTTTTTTTTTTTTTTTTTACGAGATACCCAATTAAAAAAAAAAAAAAAAAAAAACATTATACCCATGAAATCCAAAAGATTTGACTAGCAAGGTCAAACATTGCTAATTTTTGAAAAATCGCAAGGCTCACTAGCATGTCAAACCTTGCAGATTTTTTAAAAAGGCTATATTTCTCTTCTATTTTTTTTTTCTTTTTCGGTTTTCACGCTTAGCTAAAAACATGAAAGTTGTAGATCTTCCTTTTCTCGTTAGGTGACTTTTTGAATCTCCCAAAAAAGAGTATGTATGAGGAAGTTATTGCCAAAATACCACAACAGCTTTATCATACGTCACATTAACACGAATTCTTCACTCGTGCTTCGTTTCATCTTTAATTCTTTCACGAGCCATCTTTTATCAACTTATAACTCGTAATTCACCATTTCATAAGTATTTCTTCATCTAGAACCTACTATGGACTTGATTTCCTCAATCCATTTCGCCTTGATCATCATTTAATATCTTTTACTTCGTTTCATATCACTTCCTCAACTTTTCTTCCATAATTTTCACGAATGCATCAAGAA
Organism: Artemisia argyi; assembly: GCA_030686995.1. Lineage (NCBI taxonomy): Eukaryota > Viridiplantae > Streptophyta > Magnoliopsida > Asterales > Asteraceae > Artemisia > Artemisia argyi. The sequence continues at coordinate 50,661,727 of CM060683.1, read as the reverse complement.
CCTAAAATCATAAATATACTCTATTAAGTACCAAAATTTCATATGAACAACCAATAAATAAGCATAAAGGTAACAATAACGTGTATACATATATGTACCAAAAGCGCATTTCATACATATATGTACATGCGTTATGGCCAGTTTTTTGCTTATTTATTGGTTTTTTGTATGAACTTTTGGTACTTAATATATAATATATTTGTGATTTTAGTTTTTATGAATGAATTTGAGGATATTATATAAGATTTTTATTTATTTTTTATTTTATTTTTTATTTTTTTGAACTTAACCGAAGCTAAGAAAACACTAAACAATATCACTCCTCTTAATAGAGGTAATTTCGACAGGAAAATTAGAATCTCACACGAAACTAAGGGGTGAATTAAGAGCGACCTTTGCAACATGATGCGCCACTCGATTACACCTACAAGAAGTCCATAAAAGCTGGAATTTTATGTGAGATATCCAATAGCGAATGTCCATAATAAGGGCCGAAAGCGCCCAAGGAGAGACATTTTCCGATGTAGCAAGCGTAATGGCAGATTGTGAATCAGATATAGAAGAAAAGTTAAGGAAATGATGTGAAATGGTGAATTAAGATTTATAAGCTGATAAAGGATGGTTCTTGAAAGAATTAAACAATCAAACCAAGCACGAATAAAGAATTCATGTTAATGTCACGTATGACGAAGTTGTTGTAGTATTTTGCCCTTAACTTCCTCATACCAACTCCTTTTTGGATGATTATAAAAACCACTTAACAATAAAAATGAGATCTATTACTTTCGTGTTTTAGGTAAGCGTGGAACCTGAAGGAAAAGGATAAATATAGCATATTTCAAATATCCGCAAGGTTTGACCTTTTTCTAGTCAACCTTGCAATTTTTTAAAAATTAGCATGGTTTGGCCTTGCTAGTCAAATCTTGCGGGTTTCATGGCTATAACGGCTTTTTTGGTAAAAAAAAAAAATGGGTATTAGGTGAAAAATGTTTATAAAATTAGTTATTTCTATTATTTTTCCTTATTTTAATTATTTGAAGGATGATGCATACGCAGGATATATTAATTACTGTGGAAAAATTGTTTTATTTTTTCAAATAAATATAGAATATTCTACATATTGTATTAGAGATCATTGAACTCACAAGCATTTAATTGAAAATTATATGGTTTTGTTAACAACAGTCTTAGGTTGTTGCTAATAACTTGTTTTCGAAATTTTTAGAAAGACAGATATAATGTCGAAACAAAATCATTCATAATTATTCAAAATTACTAATGGCAAATTTAATTCACTTTTCTTATTGGTCATTTTAGTGAAAAATGTAGAGTATATCCTCATTATATCTTAATATTAGCAAATTTTATGAAAAGTTTGTTGTTATCAACAGCCCATTAGTATTTCCCAAATTATATTAGACCTTTTGTTTGATAAATTTAAGTTATAAACCTTTTGCTACCATCCAGAGTTGTAGCATGCATATATTTCCTTACATCATTTTCCTATAACTTTTGCTAAGATTTGTTTTTTATCTTTAAACAAATGTATGAATTACGTATTTTCTTATAAAACTGATTAAATCCCGTTGCAACATATCATTGTTTAGTTGTTTCAATAGGTCGGGTTATCAAAACCGATTTTCAAAAAACAATTGAACTGGAAAACTCGAACGAGTCAATTGAAAAACCGATTTTTCAAATATCGGTTGTTTCCAACCATTCAAAGGTGGCATAATTGTAAAAGCCTTTGATTATCACTTTAAAGTGTGTGAGATCTCAAGTTCAATTTTTGTTAGGTGCAAACAGCCTTAAAGTGGTCACACCAACTTCCTAAAAAGGAAAGGTTTTATCTGGTTTGAGTCTGTGTAGTGGTGGGTTCAAATCATGTGGATTGGTCAGTCGAAAAGTCAAAACCAAGGTTTAAAGAATAAATAAATAAATAAATAAATAAATAATTGGTTGTTTCTCTCATATTTTGCAGTTAATTTAGGAAAAAGAAATTGCAAAGTGCGTAATGGTTCAATTTGGGCTTAGCCCTAAACAACTACATTGGGCTACAAACGTTAATAGATGCATTAGTAGACTAAAATGATGTTTTTAAATCTGTGTCGTGGTGTATAAGTGAAGTTCTTCTGCTAGAATATAAAAATGACAAGTTCACATTGTATGATGATAACACTTGATGAGTGCTTGGATGAGTTGTAAAATTGTAATATAAGTTTTCGTGGTATTTAATAAAACAAACTTTTGAATTTGGATTTAAAAGGTCACACTATCAATTATACATAAAATAAAATTAAAGTAAATATATATATATATATATATATATATATATATATATATATATATATATATATATATATATGGGTAGGGTTATAATAAAAAGTCTCTTAAAATAAAAAGTCTAGGAAGGCGAATTTTGGTGCATCATAGTTAAAAAGTTACTGCAACACATTTTTAAGTCACTGCATCACAGTCATAAATTTTAGTGCATCACAGTTACTGCATCACAGCTATAAAAAGTTACGACATCACAGTTAGTGCATTGCAGTTATTAAGTTACTGCATCACATTTAAATTCACTACATCATAGTTATAAATTTAGTGCATCAGAAACTTTTTATTCTTTTTATTTTAAGACCCTTTTTATTTTAAACCTATATATATATATATATATATATATATATATATATATATATATATATATATATATATATATATATATATATATATATATATTAAAAAAAAGAAAAAAAAAGAAAAAAAGAAAAAGAAAAAGATCAACACTTGCAAAGACTTGGGGCTATTAGCAATGAGTGTTGATATTCATGCCTAATAAAGAGACCTAACAATAGACTTAACCATTCAATTTATGACAAGTGTTATCCAGTTTTTCTCTCTCATCATTTTTCACCAATCAATTTTTTAAATCCACCAATCACATCTTTAGGTTTAACTTTAGGTTCAACTTTTAGGCCTACAATTCATTTTCCATTAGCAATTACAGTTTGTCCTAAGAGTGTAACGAAGTTCACATATGTGTATAGTTATGAGGCAGTAAAGGTAACTATTTAAAGTTTAAACGTTAGGTTACTGGGATCTCATAAAAAGAAACACAAAAACATTCACAAAATAATGTGTCAATCCATAATTGGTGTATTTGTTTGTAGTTTTTCTATCTTTCCATTTATTAGCCAATCAATAGCTCTCTATTCCTAAAACGCGGTGATAAAAAGTTTTATAAAGCTAAAACGTAATGTTAGATACGTACCACAACTACTAAAAATAACATATAAAGCATAAACGACCTAGACAATTTAGCCGCCTATTCTAGTTTTTGCTCTTCGTACGTTCCTGTCAGTGATCATGTAAATAAGCCCTTCAAATCTTGTTGAAGTCTATCTTCCCATCTAAATTTTAATATACCCCTTTTCATTATATGCCTTTGACTAATAAATTTCCACTCTCCAAAAAGTTACTCCTACTTTTGTGCATACTTTTGTACCATATGACTACAGCTTTTACCCAAAAGAGTTATAGAAACGAAACTTGGAAATTTGGAATCACATCGAGTTGGTACGAACGTTGAACCTATTTGTGACAACCAAAAAGCAATATTTGATAGATCAACAGAAAAAAAAAATGGTTAGGAAATAAAATAAAATACATTTTTAATCTCAAAATTCTTTATGGATTCCACAAACATACATCCCTCCAACTAACAAAGTCCATTATTCGATACCAACTTCTAATTTAGAGTTGTTTTTTTGGTTCTATACATTCCATAATTTTATTTATAAAAATTTATTTGCATGTTTGCAAAAGGGAATATTTGTAAAAAACAATTACAAAAGGTCAAAATTTGATTCTGATTTTCTTAATGATTTTGATTCCCCAAGTCAAACTTCTTCCACAAGTGTTTCTTTTTTGCTTTGCTTCCCATGAAAATATATGTTACAGTACATCTTTAGTCCCTTGACTTTTGTTTTAAGGGTATGCTGTTTTGGCTTTTAAAAATACATCTTTTATTCTGTGTTTTTAGTTTTTGTACGTGATTTTGAAAACAAAAGGAAACCAATTTTCAGATGACAACAATCGACCGTCTCAATGATTCCACAACTAACATGCAAGAAGTAAATCACTTAATATTAAACGGGTAAATTGACGTTGTTTTTCTTATTCAGGTTATCTGAGGAGGGCGAGCCATTTGACTCAGATGTACGCGGTTTTACCGGGTTAATTGCGGGACCATTTCTGACCCTTCCTTGACCATCCTCAAATGTACACATGATATTTTGGTTTATATAGTACTAGGCCATTTGGTCGTGACTTAAATAGCGTAATATTATAATTAAAAAATCACGTGGACAAGGATCTGAACTCATGATATTTTGGTTTATATAGTACTAGCTCAAATTGTTCAAAAAAAAATAGTACTAGCTCAGTTGCTTCAGTTTCATTTAAAAAGTGTTTGGGATTCTATTTTTAAAACAGTCTTTACATTTGATAAATTACATTTTGATTTGCTTATTTAAACTATAATTTTGTGTTTTAAGAAAACGTTTATACCAACCTATTTTCAACTCTTTTGTTAGGGTGTTGTTTCATGGTTATTCTCATTTTAGGTTGTGTTATCCACACCCTCCTTCTTCACGTTTTAACACCTTCACCCTCCACTCGGCTCATTGTATTCGACAGTATAATACAATTTTTTATATGTAACATATTTTTTACAGTTTAATACTTTTGACTTGTTAAATTTTATATTTTTGTTCTGTACCTTTTGTTTCACAGTTTTAATACGAAAGCATTACTAGAAAACTTTTTAAAAAATAAAAAACACGAAGGGGGTGTCATTGGTGTTTTTGATAAACACCGTAATACCAAACACCCTGTGTTATGCATTTGAAAGGTTAACATAAAATAAGTCAAAGTTGTAAAAAAGTTTGGATTATCGTCAATAAATGTGAGAGGTAAAAACAATACCACAACAATCTTCTCAAAAAGTGAAACATTTATCTGGTTTTTATCTGTTTGGTGGTGTACACAAACTCCGTGAATAAGTCAAACAAAATGTAAGAAACAATAAGCAAATCCAAACACTCAACATGGGCTTATGAGCTTATGACATATAAGCCATAAGTTGCTTATATAACATAAGCATAAACCCAACTCATAAGCTTAGCCGAACATCCCCTATTCCCCTTTAAACAAAAAGAAAATAAAAAATGAAAAATATCAAAATAACAACTAAGCAAAAGGTAAAGGAGTGAAAATGTAACTGAGTGGACATGTTATAAAATGTTGAATCAAAAACTGCAACCCCTGTCTCTTTCCCTCTCATTTATTCACCAACAACAACAACAACAACAATTTACACAAATCTATCAAAACAATCTAGGTTTTATATAATTAATTAATTCACAAATATAACCCAAATATATAAAATTTATAAACACAATTTGTTGGAATTAATAGCTGCATTTTGATTTCTGAGCCATAAATTTCTACAACAAATTCTGATAATGTATCAGGTCATTTTCAAGCCCTAATTATTGTTATTTTCATTATTGATGTTAGGGCTTATTTATATAATCAATGTATATAGAATTATTGGTGAAATTAGTGACATTATGATTCTTTTTATTTTATTTTTATTTTTTATTTTTTTATGTATATAACTTTATGTGATGTTAGGGCTAATGAAATGATTCTATATGTGATTGATTTTGGATGTTATTATGTAAATGTGGATGAAAATTGTGATTATACATGATGTTTAGGGCTTATGAAATGATTATATATGTGATTGATCAAATTGTGGATATATGAATTAATGCTGATAAAATGCGGGTAGTTTTTGTATGATGTTTAGGGCTTATATATGTAATGGTTATGTATGTGATTTATAATGTTAGTGGGGATGAATGGATATGTATGTGACTAATTTTGGAAAAATTATGGATTTTATGATTTATGATTTGAATGCTGGTGAAATTGTTGGTGATTATAGTTTTACTTTTATATGATGTTAGGGCTTATGGAATGGTTATATATGTGATCAATGTTGTTGAAATATTATTGGAATGATTATTTTGTATGATGTTACGGCTTATGCAACGGTTATTGCGTTTATTAATGTTGATAAAATTATTGAATTGTTATGATGATACTTGCAGATGTGTAGGACGTTTGATGATCTTTGACTTTTGAGGTACAAATGTCTACAACACAAAAGAAACCAGATTCTGAAAATGTATCAGGTAAGATCGAGTGATTCGAGTTAATTACAAAATACTATTGTTGTTGTTATTTTGTATACTGTGGTTTATGTGATGTTTGAGGATTTTGTTGCTTTCAAATTGTAGGAAAAAACTCTCAATGTAGAGAAAATGTAGAAAGCTTCCAAATTTCAGCAAGTATGTTATCATTATGATATGAGTCATTATTCGTGTTTTGTTTTGTTTTTTTGTTGTTGTGGGTTTTTTTTTTTTTTTTTTTTTTTTTTTTTTTTTTTTTTTTTTTTGAAGATTGTGGTTTATGTGAAGTTTTACAGTTATGATATGGTTAATTTGAGGAAATATTGTTGGTGAAAACCGTGAAATTTATGTGTTTAAATTGTGATATGAAATGAAGGATTTTGTGGCTTTTGGATTATAGGTTCCGGTGGTAAACAGGAAGGGAAGAACACTCAACGTAAAGAAAATGTAGAAAACTGCCAAAATTATTCAGCAAGTATGTTTCATGATTCGAGTCGTTATTCATGTTGTTTTTGTTTTTTTTATTAGATTGTGGTTTATGTATTTTTTGAGGTTATGGTATGGTTAGTTTATGAAAATGTTGTTGGCAAAGTTTGTGTTTAAAAGTAAGCTATAAACTGGTGGATTTTGTAATTTTCGAATTATAGGTTATGCGTGCAAACATGATGGAAAAAACACTAAGCAAGGAGAAAATTTATCGGTGATAATCGAGTTATTTGTGCTGTTTTGTTTGTTTGTAGATTGTGGGTTAATTTTTGGAACCGTTAGTAGGATTTGTGTATTTCAATAGTGATATGATAGGGAATATTATGTGGCTTTTGGAACATAGGTCATGGTGGCAAAAATGAAGGAAAAAACACTCAGCGTAAAGAAAATGTAGAAAACTGCCAAATTACTGCAAGTACGTTTTCATAATTCGAGTCATTGTTCATGTTGTTTTTTTTAGATTGGTGTATATGTGATGTTAATGTGGAGGATTTTGTGGCTTTGCAATTACAGGAGATGATTGCAAGCATGAAGGGAAAAACACTCAACATGGAGAAAATGTATCAGGTGATAATCGAATTATTCGTGGTGTGTGTTTTATTTATTTATGTATTTTATTTATTTTATTTTTTTATGGTTTGTATGATGATTTGAGGTCATGATATGGTTAATTTATGGAAATGTTGGTAAAGTTTGTGTATTTGAATTGTGATGTTATATGGAGGATTTTGTGACTTTTGGATTATAGGTTATGGTGGTAAACAGGAAGGGAGGAACACTCAACGTAAAGAAAATGTTGAAAGCTGCCAAAATTCAACAAGTATGATTGCTTTCTTTTGAAGTTATTATTTTATGGTTTGTGCAAAGTTTGTTTTTGCAAGTTGTAGTGTTTGCTGTTGCATCTTTACAAGAATTATGGTTTGTTCGTGATAAAAAATGATTGCATGGGTTCAACAATTTAATAACGAGAGTTTTCTAGTTTGCAAGTCCAATATGTTTGTAATATATCTATCTAGTGAAAGATGTTATTTCTAAGCAACACATTTGTTAATTCTTATATCAACTATTTTATTGAAAACATATCAGTTGACTCTTAAAAGTAAATAATAAGCTGTCTCGATGGACGGGTTAGTACTATATTCAAGATTGCCATTATTATACGGTGATGGTCGATGGGTTTTTTAGTGATTTTATGCAGGCCTTCTTTGTTTTATAAAAAGAAACAAAGAGTGAAATTAAGTCTGACTTATGATCAAAGGCATATCTGCACGCACATTTTAGCTCTAGGAGTATGTTCTGAGATTTGTATGAGGTGTTAAAGAAACCAGATGCACTTTTTGTGGAAAATAGCTATTCTAAAATGTTGAAATCTAGGAGTATGTATGTTCTTTAATAGGTTCATTTATTGGAGCTTGCATCAGTTAGATGCCCAAGATCTTCACGCCACCTTTTTTTTCCCGCTTAAAGTCACAGTCCTATATATTACGAGTAGATTTTTACAAAATTTAGGTCCCCTGACTTTTATGGAGACTATTCTTTGACACAATCCATTGTGATGTTAGTCAAAAGTACTTTCTGTTATCTGTATCATTCCTGCATTCTGATTTATACTTCTTTACTTTGATGTGACACTTAATGTTATGATTATTAATTTATCATCTCAGGATCTTCTCTGTATGACCTCTTATGTTTAGAAAATAGAGAAAATGGGCGCTGCTTATTTGGACGCCCTCAATCTGACAGTATGATTTCATTCTTTGTGTACCATGACTAATGATCTGCTTGTTGTCATTGTTTGTGAAAAATTGACTTGTTTAAATCAGCAATATGGCTATTTTAATATTGTGCTTCTACCTATTTGTGTCTAGTGACATGCCTTGTGGTTTACAATAAGTTATACCGCTCATATTCTAATTGACTGTTCCTGATGCAATCTCGTTTTCACTGATTAGACGCACAACAAAAGCTGACAAGTTTTATCTCTGAATGCGGTAACATGTACTGTGCAGAATGTGGAACTCAAGATCCAAAATGGGTGTAAGTGCTAAGCTTCGGATGTTTGTTTTCACTTTAAATAAATCCACTTTATTCATAAATTTCTTTGCATCCGTCATTGACCATCTGTTAGTATGCTATGCTGCCTATTTCTTTTCTGTTAAGTTACTGATTCCTCTAGAAGTGTAATTTGAGGTCTTCATCAAGTAATATATGCGATTATTATCTTCATATTATATATTGTAAGTGAAATTTCATTTTGTTTGAATGAACAGATCAGTAAGTTTTGGAGCATTTATCTGCATCAGGTGTTCAGGAGCACATAGAAGCCTTGGTGTTCATATATCAAAAGTACGGTAATCATTCCTTTCTTTAATTGTTTAAATCTTGATAACAACTTGGATTATAAAAGGGAAAATAAAATCAGTGGATGAACTCTAGTCAGATTGTCACAGGTATTATCAGTTAATTTAGATGAATGGAAACATGAAGAAGTTGATCTTGTAATAAAATGTGGTGGAAATGCCATGGTGAATTCAAAATACGAAGCTTCGGTACCCGATAACTGTAGAAAACCAAAATCTGATTCTTCTATAGAGGAGCGTCTTGAGTTTATCAGGTAAAGAATAATAAACCAAATGTTTCATTATTTAATCTTTTTTGACCGGTCACGTCACGGCCACCCGCTATGCAACATTTTTCAATAAGCCCCCCCCCCCCCCCCCCCCCCCCCCCAACTATTGAAACTTCATTATAGGTCGCCCAATTATTTATCTGGTTCCGTTATACCAACTCCGTCAAAAAACAGGCTCGGATAAACATATAACATTATTAAAAAGTTAAAAGTAAATTGAGTTCAATTACTTTTTCTGTTATTTAAAGTAAGACCTTAATGAGCAGTTAACTAAGGTAAGAATCTGTAGAATTTTCTTCTTTGTTATTTAACATATTTTTATTTTATTGTATATTGTTTTCAGATTTGGTATAAACAAAACTAGATGCATACTTGGGTGGCTTTTAAAGTAGTTACAACAATTGGGTTGCCTTAATTAGTAAAAAGTTGAATAGTCATTATATCTGATTATTAGTTATTGAATATTAACTGATGCATAACCAGGAGAAAATATGAGAAAAAAGAATTTGTGGATGCAAATAAACAGATATGTCTTCTCCCATCACCATCAAACTTGCAGCGTGCTTCTACAAATGTTGCTGGTGCTATTATGGAGAAGAAAAACTCGAACATCCGTAGGCATAGTATTGGTCAAGCATTTCGCAATAGCTGGCGAAGAAAAGATACTGAAAATAAGGCTGTTGCTGCCAATGCTAATACTAATGCGTCTGCTGCTGTTACTACTACTGCTAATCCTAGGACAAGTACCTCAATGGTAATTGCTTTGTGCTCGAGGTGGCCAAATGGGCTGGTCATGCGGGTTGGGTAACGGGTAATTTTTATCTGTGGTCTGGTTGGGTTAACCCCCAAACACTTTCAGTCCATTTTACATCATGTTTTCTAAAAAAGTTGGTGCTTCAAAATATGATAAAGTACACTTTGGCCCTGTTTGATCTGTTTGTAAGCTACTCCTATATTCTATTTCTTTGACCAGTTAGAGATAAAACATAAACCCAAATCATTCTTTTTATGAGTAGATAGGTCGAATGCTGCCTCTACTTCATGCTGTCGATTTTTAGGATGATATCTAATCAACTGCTCATAACTGAAATTAGATTTTGTAGCATCCCAGGACTAATAATATATACAATATCCTTTCAAAAGTTTTAATAAGCTGAAAACGATTTTTTAGTATACAAATAGATATCATTTTTTATTTAATGATATTAGTTTGAATGATGCTTATGCTAAACGAGTAAAATAAGAAGTCATTTCGAACAAAGTTACGCTATCAAAATGTTATATGTTTGACCACAAAATGCATTCAGAGCATTATTAATGTATATGACTGGAATCTTGTGTATAGGCAGGTATGGTTGAATTTATTGGTCTGATAAAGGTCAATGTGGTCAAAGGCACCAACTTAGCTGTCCGAGATATGATAACCAGTGATCCTTATGTTATCCTCTCGTTGGGCAACCAGGTAAGACTCACTCCTCAACGGAAATTATTTGGTCATAACATATTTAAAGTTTTATAGATGGTTGTTGTTAGTTTAGTTAAAACTGAGAGTTTCATACTTATAATGCAGTCAGTGAAAACAAGGGTTATAAAGAGCAACCTTAATCCTGTCTGGAATGAAAAGCTAATGTTATCAATTCCTGATAGCATTCCTCCTTTGAAAGTGGTAAGTAAAAAGTTTACAGTTTTTACCCATGTACTTATGAACGGGTCAATTTATGGGTGAGATAAAAGTTTGGCTAAACTGCTAAACAGAGATCGGGTTAAAATGGATGAAAACGCGTTTTTTAGATAAATTTAGATTATTGAAATTTTCTTAAGCAGTTTTATGCATTACCTATCTAAAAAAAAAAAAAAAAAAAGAGTGTTTTGGGTCAACCCAAACGGGCCTGAGACCCGTTTAGACTCCACAAAAAATACCCATTTGACCCTAATCCATTTTGAACATTTAAGTTTTAATGAACATGATCATAAGTTTGTGTATTGATATATATCATGTTGCAGATTGTTTATGACAGGGACACATTTAAAGCTGATGATTTTATGGGTGATGCTGAAATTGATATTAAACCGTTAGTATCTGCTGCCAAAGCATCTGAGAAATCCAACCTTGATTTGCCATCAATGCAACTCGAAAAATGGGTAACAAACAAAGACAATACATTGGTCAAAGATGGTGTCATCACAGTGGCAAAAGGAATCGTGAAGCAAGAAATTTCTCTTAAACTCCAAAACGTTGAAAAGGGTGTGCTAGAAATCGAGCTTGAATGTGTTCCTCTTACTCAATAACGGCACATAAACTTGTGTTTATATAAAAAAAGCTTCTACGAAAAATCATGGTTCCGTGAATAGTTTTTGTTCAATATTCCGCTTTTGTTTTTCTGTATCATACGAACACGGATATTATAAATTGTTATTTTGTGTAATGTAATCTTAAGTGTTTAATGTAGTTATGTTTATGGGTTGCTAAAACTAAATCTCGAGGACCTGTGTTTGGATCATACATTGTTAGATAGATGAAAATTTCTTTGTACATTGGATGCTGCCTACATTTTACAAAAGATGTATTATCTATCAAATAATGATATAAAACTCGTCAAACTTCATGATCATTTTGTTAACATACTCTATAACAAAGTAGCTTTATTGATCATATTACACTATATATTAGTTAATAAACAAATAAAAAACTTGGGCAAACAAATATCTTTTCCCGATTATCTAGCAAAAGCACACAACATAAAGAGAGAAGAACAATCTTAGTGTTTCTTCAATCATTAAAATGCCAAAAAGGTAAAGTTCGATTCTTTTTGGGTAAAAAGTGTGAATTTACCCTCATGCATACTTATTACTTCCTTTTTATTAGTTTGAAGAAAATTTAACTGGACATATTAGATATGATTTAGATTTTTGTAAATGGTATATGATTATGTTTAGGTTACTTTCGGCTATCTTTATAAGGTGAGGGGTATAAGAATACATACTCTCTTATGCTCTGTTCCTAAGTTTTGAAATAAAAGAAAAAAAGAGAAGTGACGAAAAGAAGAGAAAAATGAAATTTATGTTAATTTCGTGTTCCAAAATTAGAAATAAATGAAAAGAAGAGGAAGAGAAAATTATATTTTTATTTTCCCTAAGAAAAACTCGTGATTTTACAAATACTCATTCTTTCATGTAAAATTTATGTTATATGTTAGAGCATATAAGAAATTTGTATTAATTATAAGTTTTCATAATTAATTTCTCTTAAAATCATCTCATTTTTGTAAAGAAGATTTTGGAGAGAACATTGACCGAATTTCCTCTCGATCTCTTTCTCTTCTCTCCTAAAAATACTCAGGAACATGAATTTGTTTTTATTTTTTTCACTTCTTTTCTTTTCTTTCAAAAGTAAAAAGTGTTAGTCTCTTTAAATATGTACATTGTAAATTTTTTAGTATCCACTTGATAGTAGATGAAATATGAAAAAGTTTATTTATAAATTAAAGAGATGACGGTGAACAAGATTGAGTATTGTTGTTGTATTATATGAATATTTATAATACTAGACGAGTACCCGTGTATAGCAACGAAATTTTTTATAGCGGTAGATAGTTTATTGATAAAAAAAATTTATAGGTTATAACGAAAAATAATAAAAGTTTGAAGATTTGGGAATTAAACATAATGTTTTGAAACCCGGTTCGACCCGGGTGGTTCAACCGGTTGAACCGTTCCGGGTGAAAAATGAGTCGATTTAAACCTGGTCAACTTGCTAGGTTGGGTCGAAAACGGGTCAAATTAAACTGGGTCAACCCGCCGGGTTTAAAAAGTCCCGGGTCAACCCGGTTTGTGTTTTATTTGGTTGTATTTAATTTGATAGATTTGTTTTTAATTGGTTGTACAATGTAAATAAATCATTGTACTTTTAAGTAATGGATAATGTTTTGAAACCCGGTTCAACCCGGGTGGTTCAGCCGGTTGAACCGTTCCGGGAGAAAAATGAGTCGATTTAAACCTGGTCAACTTGCTAGGTTGGGTCGAAAATTGGTCAAATTAAACTGGGTCAACCCGCCAGGTTTGAAGAGTCCATGGTCAACCCGGTTTGTGTTTTAATTTATTTGGTTGTATTTAATTTGATAGATTTGTTTTGAATTGGTTTGTACAATGTAAATAAAGCATTGTACTTTTAAGTAATGGATAATGTTTTGAAACCCGGTTCGACCCGGGTGGTTCAACCGGTTGAACCGTTCCGGTCGAAAAATGGGTCGATTTAAACTGGGTCAACTTGCTAGGTTGGGTTGGAAATGGGTCAAATTAAACCGGGTCAACCCGCCGGGTTTGAAGAGTCCCGGGTCAACCCAGTTTGTGTTTTAATTGGTTGTATTTAATTTGGTAGATCTATTTTTAATTGGTTGTGCAATATGAATAAATCATTGTACTTTTAAGTAATGGGGTGTTTTAATAAGAGCATCCACTATGAGAGGTTCAAGAATATGTCTATAATTGTTAAAAAGGTTTATGTTTCATTTCAACCATAGTGGTTTTTCATTTCATGTCTACGTGTCATGCAAAAGGTCCTAAATCTTAGACCTCTTCATAATCTCAAGATATTTAATACATGTGTTATATGAAACAATTGAAAAACTTTGAAATGTTTGTACCATAGTGGAGATAAGTTTATTAACACAAAAGGTTTATAAAATATTAATGTGGTATGAAATAGTAAATTTTTTAAGCTTTATAAATATTAACCATAGTGGATGCCCTAAGAGTATTAATTATATTTCACATTTTTCTCTCTCATTTGATCATTATTGAAAACTCAACATTTTAATTGTTGACCATTTTTCCATTATATGTAGTAAAGATATATAAAAAGAAAACACATTTGCTTAAAATTTAAAAACTTAAAAGATGAGTAACGTTATTAGATAAAAGTACTCCCATATATAAAAGGCAACATAATATATTTTGTATTTAAATAATTGACTGCAATTTAAACCACTAACTTTCTTCACTCTCACTTACTTTACAACAATATATATAAAAAATTAAAAAAAAAAAATGAACGCACAAATTAATGCATATTCATTGTAAACGCTATGCACGGGTAATCGTCTAGTTTATTAGAATGTATAAACAATTGAAAGAACCTCAACTTTTAAATATAAAGTACTTTAAGGGCGGAAGGTGTGGAAGGGCTTTTGCCAAGTTTGTCATACAATCACGTCAATTTTTCCTTCTTGCATTGCTTTGTCCGAAAAGTTTGCACCATCTTCTCTTACTTCTCCTTAATATTGTTCTTCATTTAAAGATATCCTCTACACCCACGCATACACAAATCACAAACAAAACACATAAAAAATAAAAGAAGGCGTACAATTGTCTCGCTTGCTGTCTAGCAAAGCTATGGGTTGAAAGGGCTTTTTGGGCTTTTGCCAATTGCAAACCTTCACTTTTTTTTTCCTTGATGTTGCACACCTTGCATTCTAACTCTCAACTAGGGTGTTAACGGGTCGGGTTGAATTAGGTTTTGGCTTTTGTAAATATGACCCGCAACTCAACCCTATACGAGTTTGGGTTATTGGGTTTGGGTTATACAAGGTCGGGTCTAACCGGGTACGGGTTGACCCGATAATAATATTACTATTTAGTTTAAATATAAATGTACAATCCAATTTACAAATACAACAATGCATTGAAGATAAATGATGTATGCAAAAAGTAAATGAATTACATCATTATAAAAATTAAACATTAGTTTACTTAACTGGTCAAAGAAATCAGACGTCTTACCAGTTTCTAGTTTGAGAAGACCAACAAATACACATATGCATGATGTTATATACACCAAGTAATACGAGCTATAAGAACAAAGCTAATTTTGTGTGAACGGAAGGTGTTAGTGTGATGTTAAATAAAATGACAATTTATTAGAATGAAAAATAATAATAAAAATAAGATCATGCTACTGTTAGGATTTAGGATTACTGTACTAGTCAGTTTTGGTAAATGAATTGTCGAATGTAAATACGGTTGGGCTTCTAACTTATATTGAAAAAATATAAATAAAATTTTTCGGGTCTTATCGGATTGACCCGATAAGATAAATATCGCAACCCTAACCTGACCCTATAACAATATCGAGTTGTCGGAACCTAATATCAGTTTTCTCTCTCATCTCACTTTCCCTCAATCTCACTAACGGTTTTGTGGACATGGTCACTTTATGGTCACCATAACTCCTATTTTTTTTTTTTTTAATTACTTACGAAATTAAAAACGTGATCGTACAAATATAAAAACATAAATGTGCGAAATTAAAACATTACGTAAACTTTGAAATTAAAACTAAAAGTCCAAACCCCACTTCACTTTGATCCCCGCCCTTATCTCGTCCTAGTCAAGTGTTCATATGGATGCATATAGAACATTAAGTCTTTTTGCCTTGCTTTATATTCTTGCACTTCCACCTCCTTCTTTTTGAATGCCATATATTCAGCCCATTCTTTCATCCTCAATTCCATGGCACGTTCGTTCTGCTGTGCCAACTTCGATATCATCATCCTAGCCGATGATTCCTTGTTTTGCTATGTCCCTACCCATTGGTGGTAGAGCTTCCTGCACCTCATCTTCCTCGTCGTCTCCAGCGTCATCATTCAAGTTAATACTAGCATCTACAGTCTCTAGGTTGAACGAACTAGATCCAAATGACTTGTATCTCTTGGACTTTTTTTTTTTCATTTGCTAAAAAATTTGGAACTTCAATATCATTCCGTTTCTGAATAACTTTTAACTCCTCTAAACAATGACGAAGTATGAACTTTACTATGTATTCAACTTCTTAGTTAGAGTTGTCGGCTCCATTCATCAGATTCATATGCTTGACGTTATTGAACACTCCACAAAACCGAGCCACGTTTGGGCGCACCATCTTCCATTTTTCGCAAACCATATCATACGTTAGGCGCTCCATTTTTGTTTTGCTCTCTATGTACGTGACAACCTCATTCCAAAATCCATTCTCTCTCCTCGCGTTACCAATGGCACTATCTTCGGATAGATGAATCTAAACTTTCCACAATGCAATTTCTTCCTCTTGGGTCCATGTAATGATCCGGGGTGGCTCCTCGGTTTGAGTCGCCCTCTTTTGGAATCTTTTCAACTTCACTGTGACTGGTTGCGGTTCAGGGGCCGTGACTTCAATGGGAGATTCTTCACGAGCAGTGTTTTGATTAAAAAAAAAAAAAAAAAAAAAAAAAAAAAAAAAAAGGTCTAAAAAATGAGGTTCGTACAAATTTTCATTTCGAAATGAGGAAACAGGAGACATGGGTTGGTGCGTATGATGTTGTGATAACGAACCACCAATTTAGGTTTGTGACATGTAGTTGGGGTTATCAAATGGGAACGCATTTAGTTGTGACGAGAATTGGCTAAACGCGTCTTGTTGGTGTTGTTGTGAGAACTGGTCAATAGCTTGTTGTGGGTATGGGTTATGTTATGGTTGGTTAAAATGGAATGATTGTGGTCGTAAGTTGATTTGTTGGTTTGACGATGGATTTCCTAGATTAAACGTTCCTTCGGGTGTCGGGGGATTGCTTTGGGCATTTCTTCGTTGGGTACATTTGCTGTATCGGGGAATATTTTCTTGAGACATTTTTTTTATAAAATGATGAAGTAAAAAGAGTTGAGAGTGTAAGAGTATAAAATGGTGAGTTTGTGTTTAAAAATGATGAATTGGTGGGTATTTATAAGTAAAAAAATGGGGTAGTGTATAATTTTATTTATTTATTATTTTTTTAAATATCAATGGTTAGAAAAACACATGGGGCCCATGATTTTTCAACAACAATTTAGTAAACCGTTCACCTTAAGTTTCTTGAAGTATGTGAGTAATGCTTGAGATTGAAGCTTGGACAAGCAGTCACGCGTGACTCTCGAAGTCACCCAAGGCAATTTGCCCCCCTCGTCGTTCATCTTATGATTGGCCAAAACTCTTTAGACTACATTACCCCCACCATAAAATATAAAAAGGGCACATTTGAAGGCAACAAAACACCAAAATACAATCTTAAATCAGCAAGTTACATAGATGAATATAAGAACCATATAAGTCAATTAAAGCATGAGTGGGGGACTATAGCAAACTCTCCTTGAAACACTAAAAAAATGCATAACAACCTCTTTAGAGTAGCCAAACTATCATTTAACAATATTGTATCCAGTGAGACATATACTAATGTACTTGCAATGTGAAAATGTATTTGTCATGGTAGCATTTTCTAATCAACGTCTTCCACCTGCAAATCCTCCAAAATGTTGCTAAAGATCCTGTACGCTGAGTGCTCTGCCACACTGCTAGCCCTTCCCTCATAGAACCAATGGAAACCCTTTCCCTAATGGTCCTTGACCTAGTTTCATCAACCATGCTAGTCCCCTACCCACTATCAGCAGTAGTCATCATCCTAGTAGCAGCAGCCTTCCTTGGCCTAATGAGTTCTATTAAAGTCTTTTGGGTCCTAACCGCTTCCTCATCCAGAATCTTAGTTCCCTGCTCCTTACCACTAGACTCCACCCTCACCCTATTAGGCCCCAACCTAGTGGGTATCACTGAAGTAAACTCCTTCGCACAGGGCCTAGCAGTAGCAGCTCTAAAATCCACCCTCTTCCCTTTTGCTGGTCACATATAACTTGACATAATTTTAAGCTTGAAGAAGCATATAAAATTCTCACCAGTTAAAAGGATCCATGTTTAGTATATATAGGGTTAATTCATCTGTTTAGTCCCCCACACCTATCATTTATCCCACATATTTTTCAGAGTCATTATCCTTTACTTTTGATCTTCATAGTGATACTTTATGTAACAAAAACAATAATAATTCACTGGCGACCTCCTCAAGCCGTAGTGATGGGATATCAATTGATTGTTTTGGATTACAAGATAACGATGTAGTAGAATGGGAATTCGTAGGGTCGGATCGTGCCATTGCCACGATCTTGGATAGAAAAATCATTAATCATCCTTTGAGGCCTAATATTGTTAAGAGGATTAATCTTTATTCAAACGTCACAAGCAAAGTTTTTGGTAAGTTCTCTTGTTCAAAGTCCTACTAATTTCTTGTCTAAGACTATATACTATAACATCGATTCTACCTTAAAGATTAAGTTTAATTACTTAATTTCGAGTCTAAATGACTTCAATTCATATCTATAAACATTTAAAGATTTAAAACTTTTGTATAAATTATTATTGAGTATAATCTATATAAAAAAAAAATCAAATTGAGTCTCTCCATCCATCTTTGGTTAAGACTCCACACGTATGCTATTTTAACGGATTACCACCTGCTTTAGGTAATCAAATGTGCTCCTGTCATTGAAATGAGTGTATATTCATAAATTACATATAAGGCCCAGTCCATAAAAAGAAATGTTGCAAAAAAAAAAAAATAAATAAAAAAAATAATAATAATAATAAAAAAATCCTACAAGGCCGATTAATCATCGCATAGGCGCTATTGGCCACTAACCTTTCTGATTTGTGTAAATCGGTCAACCATGATCAAACTTACTGAAAACTTGCAAATATTAATGGAAATCTCCAAAATTTAACGTAAAATAATTTTAATCACTTATAATCATTGTTTATATCTATTACAAGATTTTTTTTAAGAAAATCTTGATGAGAATACCCAAAAGTCGCCAGAAATACCTAAAACTGGCCAAAAATGCCAATCCGATTAATATCAATTAATCCCGCCTATACCGATTACAAGCTACAAGGAGTTGATCCCCGACTAGCGATTCGCGATTTTTGTAACCTTGATAAAAAGTATAAATAATATCTACAAAAATTGCATCAATCTAAATCCTTTTACTGATGTTGATACTTTATAGAGTATGGGTTTTAGGAATTCAGAAGAGAATGGATCTAACAACCTCAAAACCAAAACATTAACAATCATCTTACAAGAGCGTATCAATCGTAGTGTTAAACTACTTATTCCCTATCCGATGGTAGCTTACTTACAAGCAATGAAAATCTTCGCATCGAAACTCTCTCCTCATTCTACTAGAGGATTTAAAATATTACTTGATGAACGATAATGTTACTAAACCACAACTCATACATTTTATGTTGTTTAATGTGAATTTGTTTATTGGATAACCATCTTGAGTCCTTGACTTATATCGTACTATATATACTCTTATTGTTATTCATATATTGTGAAATTTTGCATCTAAAAAGTTATATATTCTTTTTATAGTTTCTAGGACATTTTTGTATCATATATTTATTAAGGTTCTAGATGAATAATAATAGTTTTAAGTAGTGGTGGCAAAACGGGCGGGTCAGGCAGCCTCGGGCCACGGGTCCAAACAAGTACGGCTTAAACGGGCACGGGTCAAACAGACTCATGTTATACGAATCGCTTTAGAAAAGACAAAAAACGGGAAAAAAATATTCGTCAAACTTAACACCTTATTATATTAAAATAATTAAATTAATTATAAGTTTCCTTAATTAATTTATCTTAAAATCATCTCAGTTTTGAAAAGAAGATTTTGGAGAGAACATTGACCAAATTTCCCATCGATCTCTTTCTCTTCTCTTCTAAAAATACTCGTGAACATGAATTTATTTTGAGCTTTTCTCTTCTTTCAAAAGTAAAATTTAGAAACGTAGTGTTAGTCTCTTTAAATATGTATTGTAAATTTTTTAGTATCCACTTGATAGTAGATGAAATATGGTAAAGTTTATTTATAAATTAGAGAGGATGATGGTAAATAAGATCGAGTATTGTTGTTGTATTGTATGAATATTTATAATATATAAAAAGAAAATACATTTGCTTAAAATTTAAAAACTTAAAAGATGAGTAACGTTATTAGATAAAAAAACTCCCATATATAAAAGGCAACGTAATATATTTTATATTTAAATAATTAATTGCAATTTAAACCACTAACTTTCTTCACTCTCACTTACTTTACACCCATAAAAAAAAAATAAAAAAAAATAAAAAAAAAATATGAACACACAAATAAACGCTAATATTCACTGTCGTCGCTATGCGCGGGTAATCGTCTAGTCTATTAGAATGTATAAACAATTGAAAGAACCTCAACTTTTTAATATAAAGTACTTTAAGGGCGAAAGGTGTGGAAGTGCTTTTACCAAATTTGTCACACAGTCACGTCAATTTTTCTCTCTTGCATTGCTTTGTCCGAAAAGTTTGCACCATCTTCTCTCACTTATCCTTAATATTTTTCTTCATTTAAAGATATCCTCTACACCTACACATACATCACAAATCACAAACAAAAACACATAAAAATAAAAGAAGGCGTACAATTGTCTCGCTTGCCGTCTAGCAAAGCTATGTGTTGAAAGGGCTTTTTGGGCTTTTGCCAATGGCAAACCTCCACCTTTTTTCCTTGATGTTATACACCTTGCATTCCAACTCTCAACTAGGGGGTTATCGGGTCGGGTTGAATTAGGTTTTGTCTTTTGAAAATATGACCCGCAACTCGACCCTATAAGAGTTTGGGTTATCGGGTTTAGGTTATATCAGCTCGGGTTTAACCGGGTTCGGGGCTAACAAGGTACAGGTTGACCCGATAATAATTAGTTTAATTATAAATGTACAATCCAATTTACAAATACAACAATGCATCAAAGATAAATGATGTATGCAAAAAGTTAATGAACTACACCATTATAAAAATTAAACATTATTTTAGTTAAGTCGTCAAGGAAATCAGACGACTTATCAGTTTCTAGTTTGAGAAGACCAACAAATATACATATGCAGGATGTTATATACACCAAGTTATACGAGTTGTAAGAGCAAAACTAATTTTGTGTGAACGAAAGGTGTTAATGTGATTTTAAGTAAAATGACAATGTATAAGAATGAAAACTAATAACAAAAATAAGATCATCCTAATGTTAGGGTTTAAGATTATTGTACTAGTCAGTTTTGGTAAATGAATAGTCGAATGTAAATACGGCTGGGCTTCTAACTTATATTGAAAAAATATAAATAATATTTTTCGGGTCTTATCAGTTTGACCCGATAATCTGATAAGATAAATATCTCAACTCTAACCCGACCCTACAACAACATCGGGTTGTCGGGTTCAGGTCAAATCAACAAGATAGTTTTTTCAACCCGATTAAACCCTACCATAAAAGGCTTATCAGGTTCTGGTTAAGATCGGGTCAACCCGACTCTATTGACACCCTACTCTCAACTGTAGAGTTACCGCAAGACAAATTCTTTCATCAAGACCTCATTTTTGAACTTTCCTTGATAGTTATTTGTCTTCACGACTTCAGCTCTGACATGTTGGACCACTGGACGGCTGGACCCATTAAGTAACCGACACATGGCTAATTTCTCACATGTATTACAACTTACAACTACTATGTCGACCAATAAATTCAAAATATTTCACACATTTGTCATGTGTTGTATCATTAAAGTCCCGAGTGGCTCTGATGCAGGGAACTCGATCGACATTATATCATTATAGTAAGTCCAAAAAATGTCAAAAACATTAAATCATGAATGTGTCACGGGAGTGTTATAAACTATGTCTCATTTACGTTATAGGTCAAGTCACAAGTAATACAATGACAAACTAGATTACCCGCATACAAACGTTGAAAAAAGTGGGGGCGGTGTAGGCCTTCAAATCCGAAGTCCAAACAAACACCAGTCAATAAAATTCCAAAAGCAAAAAAACGTTATTGTTTCCACCACTTAAAACACTTTTATAAAAATGAGTAAATTACAAAAACTATCCTTGTGGTTTGGCCAAGTTGTTGCCGCACTTTCTGCAAGTTTTTGTGAGTTACTTTTGTGTGCAATTATTGTTCGTGACATAAAACATATGAAGCCTTAAAAGTGTAAATGCATTGCACTACCCAGAGGTGGAACTAGGGAATGTCCTTTGGTGTCATAGGACTTGATAAAAAGAATGTAATGCTAATCTATGTAAAAGATAATGAGATGTTCTAAAAACACCCGATCTTTAAATATTTTGTTTCTAGCTGTTGCTTAGTAAGTCCATTAACAAAAAGAGTTCATTTTTGAATAAACCCAAATCATTTTAAGTTTTCAACTGTGATCATACATTTCTTTTTTCTTTTTCTTAAGCCACAGTTAAATTATCTTTTGCATCCGATCACCCTTAGTTATGATTTTAGAACATCTGAGAGTACGTAACATAAACAATAATTTGCATATTAAAGTTGCTCACAAAAAACTCTTATGCACTACAATTTGACTAAATCACAGTAGGGTTGAGCACGGTCCGAAAACCAGACCGGACTGACCACAACCGGACCAGAACGAAAACTGACTTGGCCCAAAACATTGGACAGAGGATCGGACCGAAATGTTCGGTCAAGGTCCGGGTCCTGGTTGGTCCGGTCCGGTTCGTCGGTTCAGTGTGGTCCACCAAAGCATAATGGCCGATATTGTGTAAGATCGAACCCAACTGTACCAGTCTGAAGTCCGAATATGAGAAAAAGACTGGACCGAGGACCGGACCGAAATACATTCAATCCAATCCGGTCGGTCTAATTCGGTTCGGTTTCTCGGTTCAGTCCGGTCCAACGGTCTATTCTGCTTAGCCCTAAATCACAGGGACCGTTTTTGCAATTTACTCAAAAATCAACAGATAAAAATTCTTTTACTGTACTAAAAACATATTAAAACATTCATGTGCACACCACCGCACCCAACACACAAAAACACTGACACAACACAACACCCTGAATGCTAAAACTAAACTAAACAAAACCCCTTTTCTGCACACATTTTTCTCTCTCATCAAAACCCAACTTTTTTGCTCTTCTTTTCATGGATTCCAAATGGGTTTTGTCAGAAACAAAATCTTGCTGAAGAAAATTGAGGGAAAATGATGGGCATTGTCAAGTTAATGGTGGTGTTTGGGGTTTTGATTATTGGGTGTGTTTGGTGTGAAGAGGTTAATAGTAGTAGTAGTGATGCTGGTGTGTATATTGTGACACTTAGACAAGCTCCTTATGTTTTTACTAGTGGGTTTTATAAGGTGAATAGAGGTAAGAAATTGAAGGAGGTTTTTGGGGTTCATGGGTTGAGTTCTGGTGGTGGAGCTAATACACTTGATAATCCAAGGTGAAAATTTTGCTTATTTAGATATGATTTAGTTGTTAATTTTGTTACTAATTTAAGGTTTTTTTTCTTTTCTTTTCTTTTTTTTTTTTTTTTTAAGGTGACAATTATGGCTTTTTACTGATATTTGGATACGAATTTGTTGTTAATTTTGCTACTAGTTTGTGTAAGTTTATTAGTATCAGAATTGATTTTGCACTTTTAAGTTTTATCGTTTTTTTGGATTGAATTTGATTTGGTTTTCTTTTTGTCAATTTTGTTACTAGTTTGAATAAGTTTTTGATTTGCATTTTCTTTCTTTAAGTTAATTGAAGCTATGTGTTTTTAAGGTTTTGTGGGGTTAACTAGTTTAGTATAGCAAATATTTACCTCAATGAATTATGGAAGTTATAGTAACAATAGTGACGTACTTGCATTCTGTAATCGGTAGTAGCAACATTAGGTTAAAAGGATCGCTGCTTTGTACTAGTGTCACTATATTGTTAGAATAATTATAAGTTATACGGAGTAGTACGTATACAAATTCTATATGCTATATTTAGAATTAGAATGCATCATTTTAGTGCTTCATACTTTACCTACAATATATGATGACAAAATAGTTCCGTTATTAATTGATGAAAGTATGGGGTGTGATGAATTATTGGTATGCACTTTGACTTGTGGGTATTAAAGTGGGTTGCTTTTCAACTTTAATATTGATGTTGGCTTTTAACTTTTCTGTTGGGAAGGCTGTTGGATTTATTTTCTTGTATGGAGTAAATAGTCGAGCAAAAATAAAATCATGTAAGCCTAATTTTAGAAATCATCTAGGATAGAATTAAACAAGACTCTTAACAACTGACGAGGAGCAAAAGTACACTTAATTATGTTTGAGCGATAAGTTCCGCTTCCGTTATGTTGGATATTTAACGTTTTTGGGTTATCTCCGTATTTAGTGCATTTACTTATGCCGTGTTATTTTTTTTTTCCCAATCTAGTTTCAGTAACATCACGAGCAAACACCACCATTATGGTTCCCGTATTGCACGAGTTCATGATTCACTATTGAGGCGGGTTCTAAAAGGGGAGAAATATATAAAACTATACAGCTATCACTACTTAGTTAACGGATTCGCTGTTCTTGTTACTCCTCAACAGGTATAATTTGTATGTGTATTGTTAGCCAGTCATCCTATTTATGATTTACCCATCTTAACCTGTTAACGGGAAGTATAACCACCATTTCGCGTATCTCTAAAAAGGATGTTAAGAATCAGTACCGTCCTTATTCAAAGACTAGTATTTTGACCAAGAAAACTTTTCAAATATGTCTTACATTGGTACCTTTTTCTTTTGCATGTGAAGGCACACAAGTTGTCGGGTCGAAAAGAAGTAGCAAACGTGGTCCTGGATTATTCCGTTAGAACTGCAACAACACACACCCCACAGTTCTTGGGGTTACCTCAAGGGGCATGGCTCCAAGAAGGTGGGTACGCGGCAGCTGGCCAAGGAGTTGTAATCGGGTTAATTGACACCGGAATTGATCCGACCCATGTAAGCTTTGCTGACAGTCTTTCTGAAAATAGTTATCCGGTTCCCGATCATTTCACGGGTGTTTGTGAAGTCACTCGAGACTTTCCATCAGGATCCTGTAACCGGAAACTTGTTGGGGCCCGTCATTTTGCAGCATCTGCTATTACACGAGGAATTTTCAATGCCTCTCAAGATTATGCTTCACCATTTGATGGTGATGGCCATGGGACGTGAGTAATTTTGTCTTTTTGTACATGGGCATGATTTGCTAGTAAATCTTTTTGGGCTATATAGCCTAGGAAATTCAATTTGATTTAAAATTGTACTTTTTTAATGGGGATAATTGCATAAAAAGCCAATTAACTTCAGTCAAATGTCTATTCGGGTAACCACTTTGCTGTTACTCATAAGGACCCTAAAACTTCTAGAACCTTTGATTTAAGGTTATATGTACAAGTTACAAGGTGACAAGTGGCAGATGACATGTCAGTACCTTTGAAAACGTTGACTTGTTTTACGTGGTTGTGATGTAACACTAAGAAACCAACATGTATTATTTTAGCTAAGATAAATTGATGTTAGAGTCATTCATTGCAAACTGTATAATATTCTGTTTCACTAATAACTCAAATACTTAAAAAAAAATGTTGCAGGCACACAGCTTCTATTGCTGCGGGAAACCATGGTATTCCAGTTATAGTAGCCGGGCATCACTATGGTAATGCCAGTGGAATGGCTCCTCGTTCACAGTAAGTAATATTTGCTTTCATGTATTATTTTCTTGCATCTAACTTTGTCTTTATGCCAAAATCTTATTTATTGCTGGAAATTCTAAGAATTTAAAAGTTTTGCAATATTTGGATCTTATTCTTTTTATGGCATATTTGCTTTTCTTATATACTGTTGTGGGCATTCTCTTTTCAGCCTTGCTGTTTACAAGGCGTTGTACAAAAGCTTCGGTGGCTTTGCTGCTGATGTTGTTGCTGCCATTGACCAGGTATGGTGCTTAACTAAATTACACATGAATTGCAACTGACATTTATGACCCTAGAATATTTCACTTTTTTTTTTAATCTTCCATTAATGTTGTATGTTAGTTAGACAACTGTTTAATCATATAAGGAAATCAGGAAGGTCACATTATTAAAACTTACGGTTTCCTGTTTAACAGGATGATATTCACCAATCAAGTAGTATTTTTCTAAAAGTGTTTATAGTTATTTTCAGCCAATTAGTGCATTATTTATCAATAAGTTCTTGTAAAAATGGAGCAATTATGTTGCAGGTCAAGCTGACCCGTACTAAAAAATGACTCATTTGCCGTTTCTAAAGTATCAATTTTTTTATTTTTGACAGGCAGCTCAGGATGGAGTGGATGTAATAAGCTTATCAATTACTCCGAACAGACGTCCTCCCGGAATTGCAACGTACTTTAATCCTATAGACATGGCCTTGCTATCAGCATTTAAATCCGGTATTTTTGTGGTACAAGCCGCAGGCAACACTGGACCCTCACCCAAGAGTGTATCTTCCTTCAGTCCATGGATTTTTACAGTGGGTGCAGCTGCACACGATCGGAAGTATAGTAACTCTATCGTACTCGGCAACAATCTCACCATTTCAGGAGTTGGACTTGCACGTATGTTTTAATAATTAAATTATATAGCTGTTTTGTCTGCTTTTATTTTCCCAATTTTGGGCTGTTTGGGGGTGTGATATAAAACGGGTAGTCTGATTATCGTGACTTAAAGATGCAAATAAACACTTTTAGATATTAATCGTTTTTAGTTTTCTTTCTTGATGTTTCTATTCTTAAGATGATTTTTTTTTTCAGTTACTACTGACATTTAGCAGAATTTTAAATTTTGCATAACATTTAGTAGAATTTAGACACTTTATAACACTTTTTGGTCAATTTACTATGAATCACTAAAAAAATCAACATTAGTGTTACAAAACAATAGAAACGCATTTAAACACTTATTGTTTGCCTGCATCATGTTCTGTTACAAGTTACAATTAATAATCTGATTCTAACTATTCAATACGAGTAGTTTTTAAATGCCATGCATAACATACCTCCTTTAACTTTGCAGCGGGAACAGATAAAGGTTACACTTTGGTCTCTGCAACAGACGCACTGAATGATTCAGAGCCACCAAATGATGATTATGTGAACGAATGCCAAGACGCCACTAGCTTGAATCAGACTGTTGTTCAAGGGAATCTTTTAATCTGTAGCTACTCTATAAAATTTGTGCTCGGGCAATCAACTATAAATACTGCTGTGCAGACAGCTAGGAATCTGAGTGCAGCTGGTATTGTGTTCTCAATGGATCCTTTTATTATTGGCTTTCAGCTCAATCCTGTTCCCATGAGTTTGCCTGGTATAATTATTCCGTCTGCTAATGATTCCAAGGTTAGTAGTATCCTTCAAGAGTGTTACAACCTTTTGTAATTACTTTTTTTAAAACTTAGCATGTTACTGTTATTTGGATCACTTATAATCGATTATAATAGATTTCTTCTGTAAGTTTTTTTATTAAACTGCGGTTAGAGTGGGAACAGGTTGCTTTGGGCTAAGTTATAGTGGAAAGGGGTCAAAAGGGTAATTTAAAAGTTAGCTAAGAAGTTTAAATTATTAAAAATGTGTTCAGAGTATATCAAGTTTTAACAAACTCTTGAAGATTGAGTTGATATTTTGTTAAGTATTTTTATTTCATTAACCATCTATCAAATTAAATAAATGGATAAAAAATTGTGTAGAGGTGCGTCAGAAAAATCGTTGCATTTTGCTTATGAATGGGTATAATTATATTTTATATTTAATAGGTCGTTAAATTAAAAAAGTTCATTAAGAAGGGAACTAGTCAAATGAGTTGAAAGTCGTCTCAA
Source organism: Artemisia argyi (assembly GCA_030686995.1). Classification (NCBI taxonomy): domain Eukaryota; kingdom Viridiplantae; phylum Streptophyta; class Magnoliopsida; order Asterales; family Asteraceae; genus Artemisia; species Artemisia argyi. The sequence continues at coordinate 50,633,789 of CM060683.1, read as the reverse complement.
GTGTATTTATAATGTATGCACCCTATTATTTTTCATTTTATTTAAATTAGTAGACAAGTATCATAATCTGATCAAATTTAATGCATTATATATAGAAAATTTTAAGAAATGGATAAAAAAGTCTTTGCGAGCCAACCCATCATGTAAGGAACCAAATGCTTTCTTTATGTTATGTTATGTTTTTGGCATGAGTTTTATACATGCGAATATTCACAAGAGGCTCAATTAAATCTTTGCAGATATTACTTCAGTACTACAATTCTTCATTAGAAAGAGATCCTGTTTCAAAAAAGATCGTCAAATTTGGAGCCATTGCATGCATTGGAGGCGGAGTAGAAGCAAATTTTAGTAACAGCGCTCCAAAAATAATGTATTATTCCGCTAGAGGACCCGACCCACAAGACAATTCCTTTCAAGATGCGGACATATTGAAACCAAATCTAGTTGCACCTGGAAATTCTATTTGGGCTGCTTGGAGTTCGGGTGGCACAGAATCGGTGGAATTTCTTGGTAATAACTTTGTTTATAGATAAGCATGACATAAATTTTAGTCTTTAATCGGTTGTAGTTGGTGTCATAAGGGTCAAAATATTATGGTTATTTTATTGACAACCATGTCATAAATTAACGTCCTTCATTGATGTAGTTAGAGCCTTGGAGGTCTATTTTAACCCATTTAAATATGAATGGGTTGATTTGGGTTGTGTTTTATCTCACAAGGTTCAAACAGCGTACTTTTTAATTTTTCTCATTTTGTCATTGTACTTCGTCCGGTTTAGTCAACTGAACCTGTATGGACACATTACACAACCATCCCATCTTGCCACCTCTAGTTTTAGTGCAACTAATATTTGTAATACTGATTAATGTTTGGATATGTTTTAAGGTGAGGATTTTGCAATGATGTCCGGAACGAGCATGGCAGCTCCTCATGTTGCTGGTCTTGCAGCATTAATTAAGCAAAAATATCCATTTTTTAGTCCTTCAGCAATTGGTTCTGCACTGTCAACAACTGCTTCTCTCCATGATAAAGATGGGGGTCCCATAATGGCACAAAGGGCGTATGCTAATCCTGATATAAACCAGTCTCCAGCAACTCCTTTTGATATGGGAAGTGGTTTTGTAAATGCCACTGCAGCATTAGATCCGGGATTGATTCTTGATTTGGGTAAGTCAAATTTTTCATAGATCAGGTGGTAATTTAAGAAAACTTGGTGTGAAAAAGGTCAATGTTGATTAAATTAAGGGTGAAGTCTTGTATGCATAACATGATCATTTTGGTGTTTTGAATAATTTTAAAATTTCTTAACTACGAATATGATAAACGTACTCTCAAATTTCATCTCAATATGAATAATTGTGCTGATGTGCGAGGGGTATTTTGGTGATTTCCAAGTGTTGACACGTCAACAGACCTATTCATATTTAAACGAAATTTGAAAGTACGTTTATCATATTAGAGACTTTACCCTTAACTTAATAGTTTCTTAAAATGCATCTTTTTTAACAATATCATGTATGTATGCAGGCTATGAAGACTATATGTCCTTCCTGTGTGGCATAAACGGGTCAGCACCCGTGGTCCTAAATTACACGGGCACAAATTGTGGGGCCACAATGGTTAACGGCGCAGACTTAAACTTACCCTCCATCACACTTGCAAAACTGAACCAGTCACGAACCATCCAAAGAACCCTGACCAACATTGGTGGAAACGAGTCTTATAGTGTCGGCTGGAATGCTCCTTATGGCGTTTCCATGAAGGTGACCCCCTCTCACTTTTACATCGCTAGTGGCGAAAAACAGGTTTTAAATGTGTCCTTGAATTCAACATTGAACAACAGTGTCGCAAGCTTTGGAAGAATAGGATTGTTTGGTGATAAGAGTCATGTTCTGAACATTCATGTGTCGGTAATACAAAAAATCGCGTATAACAGTAGTAGTAGCTGAGGGTTGGTTGAATGATTGTTAGCATGGTTTGCGAGTGTTATTATTTGGTTTTTTGGTCCTTTATTTAACCCAATTCATGTCCAGTTTTTGCTGTGTAAATTACTTAGTGTACTGGTATGAGGCTAATGAATATGTTTGATTTGATAATTAGTTCATGTCTTTTTGACTCTTTTTTCTTTCATAATGTTTACTTTCTACGCGGCAAACTTCTTTAAAAGACTTCCTAGTATTATTTATAATACAGAACTTATTACTCCATTAACGGCCTAGTGTTGAGGCACCTAACTTACTCACAAAAGGGGTGGAGAAAAGCGGACGGGGACTCAGGTCAGGCGTAGTGTAACTAAGGTATTCATTTTAGGGCGAGACAAAATGTATAGTGTTCAAACCTCATTTGAGGTTGTTAAAGAAGAGGTTATGATGACGTATAGCCTATATTTGGGCCGCAAGCCCAAATGATAGACATTACTTACACCTAAGCCCATCACGAATGGGCTACCATGACAAATGGTATGGGCCGTGGTATCAACGCTTGGGCTCACGAAGCCCAAAGGCCCAATCTAACTCACCGGATATCCGATAAGGATCATCTATTCAAGGAATAGATATCCTTACCTCGGATAAGCACCATGCGTGCGAAGAGTAAGGAGCAAGAAACACGGTTTCTTAGCCCCTATATATAGAATCACACGATTCTCATTCAAGGTACGATTACTTACTCTCACGCCGGAGTCTAATCGGGGGAGACAATCCCTCGATAAGCCTAACGGTGTTGTTTATTTTCTTAGTACGCAGGTAACAAAGTGCTAAGGAACGAATTGATATAAGAGCAAAGCCCAACAATCAGGTACGCCCAACTTTTGTATCAACAAGTGGCGCCATCCGTGGGACCCTACAACGAACTAGAATGACGAAACATAAGAATTCGAGCCAGCGGACTCCGCAGCCAGAAAAACGTGACCATCTGAGGAAGAATCAACAAGATCCAACCTCTAGACAAGTCGCTGGGACAACCAGCACACCTGGTCACCATGAGGCAGGGACAACCCAACCTCCCCCAGCGGTAGAACTACCCAGGATTACTTTAGAGGTCCCCAGCGTTGAAGAACTCCAACGCACCCTCTTTACCACTCCTCATCAGGCTACACCCGCAGTGAACAACACTGTGCCGCCAGGCGCTCCTGAACGGAACAGGGCGCCTAACACTGAGGAAGAAATTCTTGCAACTGAGGACGCACCGGATCTGACTTTGGGAAACTTTGTATCCCAAAATTATGAAACATTAAATGCCCTCATGCAAGAAGAAGCGGCAAGGAGAGCAGGTGCGGATCCGCAAACCCGACTTAATCTTGGTCCAGAGCGCGAACCATCACCACCGCGCCACCCGCGAGGAAGACGTACAGAACGTACCTCTGTCCATGATAGGCTAGGTGCGGTACCTGACTCACAAAACTCTGGAGACAGCGGTAGGCGCACCAATGTCCATTCCAGACTTGGCAGTCGGGGAATACACGATCGATTAGGGCCTCAGCATTCGCCAAGCCAAGGATCTTCCAAACCTGAAAGTAGGCGAATACAAGATAGATTGGGGAGGAGGAGATCCCCAAGCAGAGATCCCTCAGGCTCCTCTTCTGAAAGGAGCAGGCGCAAACGCCGAAGGAGAGATTATTCTTCCTCCAGTGATTCCTCGGACAACGAGGATAAAGAAACAGGGCACTGGAAATCAAAAGGAAAACGTCGCGAGGAAGAGAACGAGGATATGTCTCTCCCATGGCGACGCCACAAAATTGATGCGTTCACACGTCGCATAAGTGATTACTCAGACGACAGGCGCAGATGCATGCCCGCTAATGTGAAGATATATGATGGAACAGGTGACCCTGACGACCACCTCAAAATTTTCGAGTCAGCCGCAACTATCGAAAATTGGCCACAGCCTGTGTGGTGTCACATGTTTAATTCCACATTAGTAGGGAACGCGCGCACATGGTTTAGCAAACTCCCACGTAGGAGTATAGGCGGCTTTGAGGAATTGCGAAAAGCATTCCGCCACAACTTCACCCAGCGAAAGAAGTGCGCTAAAAATCCTGTGGAATTGGCAAGGGTGAAGCAACGCCAAGGAGAATCAACCAGCGCCTTCATGGAGCGCTTCAAGGATGAGTGCATACAAGTCAAAGCATGTCCCGAAATACTAAAAATTTCAGGGTTCATGAATGGAATTAATAATCCAGAACTCATCCGAAAGCTCAATGATAGAGTTCCACAGTCTTTCGATGAACTCACAAAACGCACCAGATCCTTTATACAAGGAGAAGCAGCTGCTGCGGATAGCAAAAAAGGATATTCAAACTATAGGCAACAAGAACAGCCGCGGAGACAATCCAATGATCAAAACAATAACCGCGGCAGGAACTACCGCAGTGGAAGAGACAACGACAAATATACTCCTCTCACTAAAACTCCAAGGGAGATATTTGCAACAGAAGGTGCGAACTTCCCAAGACCACCACCAATTAAAACGGCAGAAGAAAAACGCCAAGGTAGTGGATACTGCGAGTACCACGGCCAAAAGGGCCATACAACTAACGAGTGCGTCCAACTGAAACAACTAATCGAAAAATTAGTGAGAGAAGGAAGGATGGACCACCTCGTAAAAAACATTAAGGAAGGAAAAGAGAGACAAAGAAATGGAGGCAAGAAAGAACCCCCAAAGGAAAAGGCTGATACTATATACATGATACAATCATGGCAGCGCAAAATAAAGCAAAAAGTCAGCCAAAGATTTTCTCCAGAAAAGGAGATATCCTTCCCTACAATCGCTGCGGACAACGCAGTCGTGGAACCTCTGACCATTGAAATACATGCAGGAGGACACGACATCCACCGCATGTATATTGATGGAGGAGCATCCGCATACATCATGTATGATCACTGCTTCAAAAGGCTGCGACCTGAAATCCAAAGTCAGTTGATACCAGCTACAATGTCACTAACAGGATTTACAGGAGAAAAGATCTGGCCCATGGGGCAGTTACGCTTATTGGTGGTCGTAGGAGATGAGCAACACTCAACTGCGGCATGGATAAATTTTATGGTAATCAAGTCTCCCTCACCATACAATGGCATAATTGGAAGACCAGGAATATCATCCATGCGCGCAGTACCATCCACAGCACACGGAATGCTTAAATTCCCAGTTGAAGGAGGAGTGGTTACTCTCTATAACACAACGGTACCACCAAGAGAATGTATCGCAGTGACAACTGAAGCAGAGACTATTCCAGAACAGCGCACGGAAAAATCGTCAAATTTAAAGGTCGCTATTCATCCAGACTATCCGGAACAACAAGTTTCGATTGGAGGATCTTTATCTGACAAAGGTAAAGCAGCCGTATGCGCACTCTTGCAAAAGAACCTAGACATCTTTGCATGGGAACCAAAGCATATGACAGGAGTGCCTCGTTCTATCACAGAACACAAACTACAAATCCGACAAGGATACCCTCCAATACGACAAAAGAAGCGCGGTCAGGCTCCAGATCGTGCAAAAGCTATTTTGGAAGAAGTACACAAGTTAGTAGATGCGGGCATCATGCGCGAAGTGTACTACCACGACTGGCTCTCTAACCCAGTCATTGTAAAGAAGAGCGATGGTAGCTGGAGAATGTGCGTGGACTTCACGGACCTCAATAAAGCATGCCCGCAAGACTGCTATCCATTGCCAGAAATTGATTGGAAGGTTGAATCCTTATGTGGATACCCCTTCAAGTGCTTCCTAGACGCATATAAAGGGTACCACCAAATCCAAATGGCAGTGGAGGATGAAGAAAAAACAGCTTTCCACACCAGTCAAGGGGTATACTGCTACACAAAAATGCCTTTTGGCTTAAAGAACGCAGGCGCGACATACCAACGGCTGGTGGACACAGCTTTTGAAAAACAAGTAGGCCGCAACTTGGAAGTCTACGTGGACGACCTTGTTATAAAAAGCCATACAGAGGATGAGTTAGTGCGCGACATCGAGGAAACATTCCGAACGTTGGGGCGGATAAACATGAAACTGAATCCAAAAAAGTGCACCTTTGGCGCAACTGAAGGCATGTTCCTCGGATACTTAATAGAACCCGATGGAATCAAACCATGCCCAGAGAAGACAAAGGCTGTTATTGATCTCCCCTCTCCGCGCACACTCAAAGAAGTCCAATCACTGAATGGAAAGCTGGCAGGGCTGAATCGCTTCTTATCTAAGTCAGCGGACAAGTCCCTTCCTCTCTTTAAAACACTCACGAAGTGTACAAAAAAGGGAGACTTTCGTTGGACCAATGAAGCGGAGGAAGCTTTCCAACAACTCAAACATCATCTGGCATCTCTTCCCAAACTAGTCGCACCGCGACAAGGGGAAGAACTAATCATGTACTTATCAGCAACCCACGGAGCAGTTAGCGCAGTACTATTGACAGATAGAGACTCCGTCCAGACACCCATATACTTCGTAAGCAAAGCCTTAAAGAAAACAGAGGTTAACTACAGCGCCATGGAAAAACTGGTCTTGGCTTTAGTGTTCGCCGCCAAAAGACTGCGCAGATACTTCCAAGCGCATCCAATTGCGGTAATCACTGATCAGCCAATTAAACAAGTTATCTCTAAACCAGATGCATCGGGACGCTTACAAAAATGGAGTGTAATGCTCAGTGAGTACAACATCTCATACAGGCCGCGCACTGCTATCAAAGGGCAAGTCTTAGCTGATTTTATCGTGGAGAAGCCAGAGGGCGACAGCCCAACATCTGCAGCAAAAACGGATCTACAGGAACCATGGACACTGTTCACCGATGGATCCTCATGCGCAGATGGATCAGGCGCAGGACTCATTCTTACAAACCCAGAAGGTATGGAATTCACCTATGCGCTACGCTTCGAGTTCACAGCCACAAACAATGAGGCAGAATATGAAGCCCTACTGGCCGGACTACGCATCGCAATTCAAATGGGTGTACGCAACCTAGAGGCAAACGTAGATGCTCGGCTAGTCGCTAACCACGTGTTAGGAGAATACGAGGCCAAGGATGACCATATGATCCAATACCTGGAAAAGACAAAGTCTCTGATCAAAAACTTCGATAGGTTCACAATAAAACAAGTACCTAGAGGGGAAAACAGAAAGGCGGACGCACTCAGCAAGATCGCATCTACAAGCTTCGCACACCTTTCAAAACAGGTATTGGTGGAAACCTTAAAGAACAAGTCAATCCTTGATATGGAGATATCAACGGTGATAGAAGAACAAGATCCTACGTGGATGACACCTATCATCGAATTTATCAGCAAGGGAACCCTACCCCAAGATAATAAAGACGCTCGAAGAATACGGCGCACGGCGCAACGATTCGAATTCCGCGACAACGTACTCTATCGGCGATCTTTCTTACAACCATGGCTCAGATGTGTTGGACCCCTTCAAGCAGACTATGTACTCCGCGAACTTCACGCTGGATCATGTAGTATGCACTCAGGACCGCGATCCGTGGTGGCAAGCGCTTTAAGGGCAGGATACTATTGGCCAACAATGCACCGCGACTCACGCGACCTAATAAGAAAGTGCAGCAACTGCCAAGTACATAGACCTATTCCGCGCCGACCACAGCACGAGCTAACACCAATTACCTCACCATGGCCATTTTACAAATGGGGTATCGACATCGCAGGACCTTTTCCCGTCGCAGCGGGAGGAGTAAAATTCCTCATCGTAGCCATAGATTATTTTACAAAGTGGATTGAAGCAAAAGCTGTGGTGAACATTACGGGAAACCAAGTAAAACGCTTTGTCTGGGACAATATTGTCTGTCGCCTCGGCCTACCAGGCGAGATCGTATCAGACAACGGAAAACAATTCTGTGATAACCCATTCAAAGATTGGTGCACACAATTAAACATCACACAACACTTTGCTTCAGTCAAACACCCACAAACCAATGGCCTGGTTGAGCGCGCTAATCGCAGTCTAGGCGAAGGCATAAAAGCGCGCCTTGACAGACATAAAGGAAGATGGGTAGATGAACTCTCGCATGTCTTGTGGGCGCATCGCACAACAATCAAAACCAGTACTGGCGACACGCCATTTTCCTTAGTCTATGGAACAGAAGCCGTCATACCAGCTGAGATAGGAATGCCTACTATACGCACAGCAGAAGTCAACGTCATGACAAATGACGAGGAACGGCGCATAGACTTAGATATACTGGAGGAGAGACGCGAACGCGCAGCCATACGAGAAGCAAAGGCCAAGGCAAAAATGAAGAAGTATTATGATGCAAAAGTCAAGAACACTTCATTTCGACCAGGGGACTTTGTTTATCGCGCCAATGACGCAAGCCACGCAGAAGACACAGGCAAACTTGGACCCAAATGGGAAGGACCCTACGAGGTCACAGACGCGCTCGGCAACGGCGCATACAGGTTGCGCGATATGGAAGGTCAAGACCTGGCGCGCACTTGGAACATCTGCAATCTCAAAAAATGTTACTTCTAGGCTACGGCCCTCACACAAACACACAAACACCCTACGAGGTGCCCAATAAGTGTTTGTCTTTCTTTTATTTCTTAGGAATTTTATTTTCTATCTTTTCAATAAACTTGCAAGTATTAATAAAATGTTATGGTTTCTAGCTAACTCCATAGCGCACTTTTACTTTATTGCATATATGTCAATATTGTCTATCTTATATTTTTTGCCTACATGGCGTGCATGCACCACTTAAAGACCCACGAAGGCATAGAGGATGAGTTAACCTACTAATTTACTCGTTGAATAAGAGGGTTGCAAACCCATCAACATTGGATCACGTATCCTTGCTAAGCGCCTTACTCTTGAGACGTCAAAGTAAGTTTCACATGCGCACCCCACGACGGATGCGCACATACCAAGTACACTGTACGAGCTTAGCAATATAACGAGCCAAGACACTTGGTCAAAAATAAAACTTAGCAAACAATGCAAGTATACTTAAGTTACGCACTTAAAAGACTTAGTCAAAAATAAAACTTAGCAAACAATGCAAGTATATTTAAGTCACGCACTTAAAAGACTTAGTAAAATAATCAAACTTAGCAAACAATGCAAGTGTATTTAAGTTACGAGCTTATAACAAAATGTATTTTATTCCATATTTATTAAATTACAAGGACAAAATACATAAGCTCACAAACAACCTATATGCTATGGCGGTGATCATGGCTCTCTTCTGGAGCGGCGGAACTCCCCTCCTTCAACTTACTCAAGATTATGGCATCCTGCATCGATACGGTTGGAACACTTACAGCCACGCCATCTGATCTAGGAAGGTGTGCAGCGCCAATACCGCACATCACGGCCTTGCCCTTGATACCCTTCTTCACAGCAACCCTCTGCGCATGTTGCTCCAGCACCTCCTTCAAGGGGACTTCCTTCTCCAGAGCAAAAGGCTTGAGGATATCACGGGGCCGCGCAAAAACCGGGACTTGAAGCTGCGATACATCAGGTTTTAGATAATAGTCTAACTCCTCTTCCGCATTCTTCTCAAGATGGCGCTGCAAAGTTAAACCGGCCATCAGCACAGCTATAGGGTCATCTTGGTCGCGCTCCAATTTCCCTATATGCGGCAGCTCAAGAACCTTCAGCCCCGCCATCGCCTCCACCAGCTCATCGTACGCCGTTGAGCTATAACCAGGAATCTCCGCCAAGTCCTTCTCCAACAGCTTGGCCTCACGGAGCTCCTCCATCGCCTGCGAACGGCCACGCGCCATCGCGCAGTGGACAACCTTCCCAAAGGCCTCCACCACCTCCGCAGACTCTAAAGTACTTAGAGCTGCCAGACGAAGCCCATGGCTGATCAACCACCTGCATTCACAAAGTGGTAACAAGATAAGATAAAATGGAGTGAAGAAAACAATTCTAAAAGATAAGGGTGTAAGAATACCTGCGCTCAGCAATCACAGACATGAGATGAGGATACAGCTCCTCGTCGTACTCAATGCTAAGGGCGCGCAGCTTCTCCTCATACGCCACAAGCGTCTTCTCCATGTTCTCCTTGAATTCTTGAAGCCTAGCATAATGCTCAGATCTTTTCTCCTCAAGGAACGACACAGACCACGATGCCCTGGCCTTCATCTGCTCGAGACACGACCTCGCATGTAGCAGATCAGCCAAGATGCTCATCTTGTCCTGAGCCATCTTCTCCCCATACACCCTTGACTCCCCAAGCTCAGCCTGCACGCCCGCCAATTGCGCGCGCAGCTTCTCCAACTCCTCTTCCTTCTGGGCCAGAGCACGACTCTCCCCAACGCGCTTTCCCTTCAGCTGCGCCACCAGCTCAGCCTGACGGGCAGTAGTCGCAGCCAACTCATCAAGAAGTTGCTGCGCCTCACCACCATCTGCTGCCAAGGTATCCTCTCCCTTGTTTTCATTCTGCGGAGAGGATACTTCATCATCCTTCGCGTCGTCATCCCTACGGAACAAAGACAGCCAACAAAAAATTACAACAAGTAATTACAAAAAAAAAAAAAAAAAAAAAAAAAAAAAAAAAAAAAAGAGAGAAGTGCACACTTACAGAAACGGAGAAGCATCAGCCTTCAACCGTGCGCCGGAGGTCGAAGTTTCTTCCGCGTTCGACTCTGCGTCTTTGATGACGTGTCGACGCCTCTTGCTGGTGCCACTGGTTCCAGCACCTCCCTTGCGCTTTAAGTTCTGCGCAACCTCTTCCCTCAGCACCTCTTCAGGTTTCAGGATCCGAATACTATCAGATGACCCTGAGCGCGCCTCCTCGCGCGCCACCTCCACTTCAGGCACCACAGTGGGCGCCACCACTACCTCTGGCGCCATACTCTGGACGGGCGTCACCACAAGTGGTGGCGTGTCCTCGGGGACTGTCGCGGGCAAAACAGTCAAACGCCCCGCGGTCGCTTCCAGCAAAGGCAGCTCCCCTTCTCTCAGAGGACGCACCCCTATGGTCACCTGCTTTGGCTTATCAAGCTTCACCACTGCGAATAAGTCCATCTCTGCACATATAAAAATGAAGCAAGAAAACAACGAAAGATTAGTTGGTAAATGCGCGAAGAAAAAGGATGAAAAACTTACAAACAATTACAAAGGATGAACACCCACCCCGGCCATCCTCACTCAGGAAAGTGGGAACCTCATCCGCTGCGCCAAAATACGCGCGACTCAATCCTACATGCACCAAAAACTCCTCCGGATAGGGGTTAATGGCCAATCGATTGGCATTTAACGTCTGCGCGTCAGCAATACTATAGGAACCGGGTGCGGGATGCCCATCCCTTGGTAAAGACGCCTGAGTATAAAACTCAAAATTGGAAGGAAAGACCACGTCGTCTACCCAAAAGAAAAATTCTCTCCAATTCTTGAGGGCGTCAACCTTCTCCGTATAACATTGAAACGCCCGCGGGCGCTTCGCAAAGGAGACCCAACCGTTTGACCACGTTGAGTGGTAAAAGGAGCGGAATAAGTCCACAGTGGGTTCTATCGCCAACAAACGGCGGTTTATTTCAAAATTCGACACTTTCGCCGCACCTATACAGTGCAGCTGAGAGATGTGGAGGCGATAGTGATTGAGCAAATCGCTCAGAAATATAGATATAGGTACGCGGTAATTAGCATACTCGAAAAATTTCGTGTATAAACCTATCTTCCCTTCGGGGAAGTCGGCTATACACGCATCGACATCTGGCGCCTCTGGATGCACATCCAAAGGCACAAAATGATCGGAAGAAAAGCGCATCACGTCCTCAACAGACAACGCAGAGCGAAACTCCTCTAATTGAGCGACCATGTTCATCTTAAAACTAAGTGGACGCACACAAGGGTTACCTACAGAAGTTCAAAGGTTTTTTAGCAAAAACGCTCTCAAAATGAAGAAGATGAATAGTGGTTGTGTGTGTATTTTACTGTGTGGTGAAAATAAAGGGGGGCGGCACTCTTATATAGGGTGGTAAAAACCCTAATTCACGCCCACGTGGATCCCACTCACAGTAAACGTGTGGCTAGAAGATCAAAAGGTACAACACTTTTTCCCGAATCCCAAGTGATACGTGGACACCACCCCCAATTACCGAGGTAACTATTTTGAACCTGTTAGGTGCATTGCACCTCCAAAAAGGCGGTAACAATTTGTTCGTTATCCCGCCACGCTTACCGCTGCTTACATTAAGTCTAGTACCCGCGGCTACGTGCCGCGCATACTAGACTGGGGGGACATGATGACGTATAGCCTATATTTGGGCCGCAAGCCCAAATGATAGACATTACTTACACCTAAGCCCATCACGAATGGGCTACCATGACAAATGGTATGGGCCGTGGTATCAACGCTTGGGCTCACGAAGCCCAAAGGCCCAATCTAACTCACCGGATATCCGATAAGGATCATCTATTCAAGGAATAGATATCCTTACCTCGGATAAGCACCATGCGTGCGAAGAGTAAGGAGCAAGAAACACGGTTTCTTAGCCCCTATATATAGAATCACACGATTCTCATTCAAGGTACGATTCACGGAATCCCTAAACTCTTAAACCAAAACCTAAATTCGATTACTTACTCTCACGCCGGAGTCTAATCGGGGGAGACAATCCCTCGATAAGCCTAACGGTGTTGTTTATTTTCTTAGTACGCAGGTAACAAAGTGCTAAGGAACGAATTGATATAAGAGCAAAGCCCAACAATCAGGTACGCCCAACTTTTGTATCAACAGGTTAGAAACGGTCACAAGATACCTCAGTTAAACCACATATATTTAAGTCCAAAAGCCGCCCTTTCCAAATAATCTAAACAGAAAATACATTATCTGTTCAATTATTTCAATGGACTTTTGACATATAAAATAAGTAATACTATACCATATATTCGGTTAAATGTATAGTATTTGGAAAAGTTAAAGCTATTATCCTTTGTTTTATATTAAAAAGTAAACAAGGAAAAATAATGGAAACAATGTGGTCATGTGACTTATGACCGGACTGTGCAGTCACTTTCTCACTAGAGCCTAACATGTGTAATGGGCTGTGACCTCTGATGAGTCTTAGAAAAATCCAAAAGTTTGATCCACTTTCAGTAAAAAAGTAGTAAAATTTAAGAAAATGATATAATGATAAATCTTCTTATTTTTTTCTTCATACCTTCAATTCTGAATGCCATACATTTGAATAGTTTGAGAAAGTGGTTCCATATGTGACATACTAACATGTAAATTAAAAGGATGGGTAGATGATAAACAAAATGATTTGACATTTCTCAAGGAGAATTTATGCTTGAAGTATTGGTATACATTTGTTTCATAAAAACTGTGTTGCTTTTTGTCTAGAAAAAGAATACAACACTTAGTTGATGTTGCTCAAAACCTAACCTTCTTACAAAGGTTTTCGTTAAAACTTATTAAAGCGGGTAAAATGGTTATGTTGATGAATTCACTATTAGCTATGCGTTTAAACACTAGAGTTTGGTTACATTGAGTTTTGAAGCAGGTTTAAGTTCACAACAAAAGTTGAGAACATGAAAAATCTGCAAATGCAGGTTACCTGGTAGTTTCTTGACTTCACAAACAGGAAAAAGAAGAAGATAAAACATGGAACACGTAAACTTAATTGAATAATATGAAAATCTTATTCAAATCTACATTATAACGTGCTGAGACTAGGTTAGAATATACCTAAGAATCCCAAAATGACAAACAAAGTTTTCTAATTGAATAATAATCATAATCAAACAATTAAAGATGAACCTAAAATATAACAAGACTTGAGATAAATCCTAATTTAATTCTACTTCAAGTTAAATTTCTAGAACCATCATTTTATTATTATTATTATTATTATTATTATTATTATTATTATTATTATTATTATTATTATTATTAGAGTAAATTGCAAAAACCGTCCCTGTGGTTTGTCAAAATTGCAGAAATCGTCCCTGGTCTTTCATAAGTGCAGGCGGCGTCCCTGTCACGAAACCTTTTGATCATTTTGGTCCCTGGTTTTAACTCGCATTAAGTGGATTCCGTTAGCAGTTACATGTTAGCCCTTTTTAGCCAACGACCATTGCAACGTTCATCCTTTAAACTAACGACCGTTAATAATTTAAAATATTTTTTGGTTTATTTTAAGTTTTTCGATTTTTATATATATCTTATAAAAAATATACTTTTTTCCATACTTTTTAAAAATTATATACGTATTTATAAGAACATATATGTTATTATATATATATATATACGTTTTTGACACATTTTTATATACGTTTTATACGTTTTTATGCATGTTTTTGCATACACTTTTATATACGTTTGTGTATACGTTTTTATATACGTTTGTGTATACGTTTTTATATACGTTTTTTATACTTTTTATATATTATATACATATTTATAAAAACATATATGTTATTATATACGTTTTATACACATTTTTATATACTTTTTATACATTTTTATGTACGTTTTTGCACATTTTATACACATTTTTATATACTTTTTATACATTATTATATACATTTTTATACATATTTTTATATACTTATTATATACATATTTATTAAAACATATACGTATATAAAAACGTATATCTTTTTATAAAAAATGTATAAAAATGTATACGTATATAATATATAAAAAGTATAAAAAAAACGCATATAAAAGCGTATAAAAACGTGTATATAAAAACGTATATAAAAGCTTATACAAACATATATGAAAACCTATATAAAACCGTGTATATAAAAACGTATATAAAAACATATATAAAAACGTATATAATATATAAAAACGTATATAAAAGCAGATAAAAACATATATGAAAACGTATATATTTTTTTTTATAAAAAATGTATATAAAAATAGAATAACTTAAAATAAACCAAAATAAATTTAAATTATTAACGATCGTTAGTTTAAAGGATGAATGTTGCAACGATCGTTAGCCAAATTGGGCTAACGTGTAACTACTAACGGAATCCACTTAACACCGGTTAAAACCAGGGACCAAAATGATGAAAAGGTTTCACGACAGGGATGCCGCCTGCACTTATGGAAGACCGAGGACGATTTCTGCAATTTTGACAAACCACATGGACGGTTTTTGCAATTTGTTATTATTATTATTATTATTATTATTATTATTATTATTATTATTATTATTATTATTATTATTATTATTATTATTATTATTATTATTATTATTATTATTATTATTATTATTATTATTATTATTATTAGAGTAAATTGCAAGAATCGTCCATGTGGTTTGCCCAAATTGCAGATTTCGTCTATGAGTTTTCGAAAGTGCAGGCGGCCTCCTTGTGGGGAGTTTTTGGTTTCGTTTTGGTCCCTGGCCACGGACTAAACTTGCAATTTTGAGCAAACCACAGGGACTAAACTTGCAATTTGGAGCAAACCACAGGGACCAAAACAGAACCAAAAACTCCCCACAGGGAGGTCGCTTGCACTTTCAAAAACTCAGGGACGAAATCTGCAATTTGAGCCAACCACATGGACGATTCTTGCAATTATTATTATTATTATTATTATTATTATTATTATTATTATTATTATTATTATTATTATTATTATTATTATTATTATTATTTCAGTTTTGGTCATCTATCATTCTCCCCTTCTTGAAAAGAACTCGATCACGAGTTCTTAATGGAAGATATCACCCGATCCGAGGAAATAGTTTTGTAACATATATTTTTTCCTTATTCCTCTATGAGCACAATAAAATATGTTGGGATGTTTGTTGATATAAATAATGCCTAAAAACATTATTAATATTTATCGATATCTCTATGTTTTGATAATCACAAAATGTAAACCCATTGAGCTAAAAAAATTATGACGTAAACAAGTATTTAGTGATAAATATTTACTTTACATCCAAATCACTTAAGGTATGAATAAACAAAGTGTTGATTGCATTCTATGATCAAAGGAACATTTTTCTTAAACACTAGACTTTTTATAAAATGTCACAAAATATTTTATATCTTTTACAAAAACATTTTTGGAAATAAAAGAATATGTTTAAATCATTATAAATATATGAATTCAAATTTTTAACAAAAAATGGTAAAAATATTCCAGAAAAACCTTCCCCAGTAAAAGACAAATTTTATAGCCGTTTTGGGAGGGTGGCCCCCTTAATTGTATGGGCGGCCCCCTTAATAATTAAGGGGACCGGCCACGCTCCCAAACAGTATTTTTTCCCCTATAAATACTGGCTCAAATCTGGTATTTTTCCTCAATCTTTTGCACTATAAACTTTCTGATCTAAATCTTCTATACCATTCTCGTAAACCCTTTGATTATATAATCATAAGCTTGTGTTTCCAAGTGATCCAAGCTTCAACCTTTCAAGTGCAAGAGAAGAATACTTCAATCCTTCAAGACAAGAAGTATTGCAACTTGTTGTGACCTCCACATCCAAGTTGTTTGTGTATCATCACTTGTATAGCATTCATCCATTTGTGTATTAGTTGTGAATATTGGTTAGATAGAAGTAAACATAATGAGTTAGGCCAGTAAGGTGTGTAGGTAGAGAAGTTGTGAATTGATTGTGGTGTGCAAGTAGTATAAGTGTGAAGAAGAAGTAGTGTGATTAGGTAGTGGTTAGGTGTGAAGAAGTTGTGAAGAAGTTGTGAAGTAGTTGTGTAGAAGTTGTAAAAAAGGTGTGACGAAGTTGTGGTGTGATAATTGGTGTGTAAGGTTTTCTCCGCCATAAGGGAGCTTGTTGACATAGTGAAGAAAACTCTCGAGTTAGGTGCTCGGGGAGTGGAGTAGGGCAAGGAAGGTGTCCTTGTAGCCGAACCACTATAAATCTCTTGTCTCGCGGTTAGATCTTTCCATCTCTTACTTATTATCTTGCTTATATCGTTATTACTTTTGTAGACATAGACGTATATATATTGTTACTCATATAGTGCTAGTGTTGATTTCACTTAAAGATCAACTAAAAGTTTCATTCACAAAACAAAGTTTTTACAATCAAACTAAAAAGGTAACATACATATAATTGATCATTTCGATCAAGTATAGTTTTCATACAAAATATAATTAAGGATTACAAAATAAACATTTACTTACTTATCTCTCGTATATAGCTATAATTGTTTATATTATGCATGTGTTGATTTCACATACTTAGCTTACATTATTATTATTGTTCATACTTAGATATAATTGTTCATATTGTTCAAGATTTGAGTTCACATAAGATCGAATCAAAGTTTTAAAAGTAAACAAGGTTTTAAAACTAAGCTAAGCTTTCATAATAAAATAAAAAGGACGTAAAACTATTCAACCCCCTCTTCTAGTTTTCCACAATGTTGTTGATTGGTCTTTATTTGAACAAGGACAAAGTGTAAACCCCTGACCATCTTTAAAAAACATGTAGGTATTTTACTTTCCTTTGTGCACTACATTTAAGGCGAATTGTGAAGGTCGTCCTAGTAGAATATAACAAGAATCCATGTCAAATATATCAAATAGAATCGTGTGTTTGTATTTTCCCATGGCAAGAAGGACCTCACAGATCATCATCATCTAGTAGAATATGGCCGTCTTCACTCTTCTTAGTAATGGTAAGTACTAATCATTGAAAAAGACCTAAGAAGGCCTCGCTATGATCATTGTCATCTTCAAAAACAACATCAGGACCAATAACAAACCCCTCGTCTTCAGATTCATTATGTGCCTTATCACCTTCAACTAGGTTAACAGGCTTTGTAGCTCGACATTGATTTGAGGTATGACCAACTTCTTAGCATCGATAGCACTTTAGGTCTTCAAGACGAGTAAATGGGTTATTAGATGATCTATTAGGCTTGCTTGGAGCCATGGAGGTACTGGTGGTTGGTGACTTCTTCTTTTCACTATCAACTTCCTGCATGGATTTGGAATGATTTGCTTGGGTATAACCTCCCAATTGGCCAATACTTCTTTTGTTTGCATTTTTTTGTCATGGAGCTACCATTTCCCTGCTTGTTGATTGTTTGCTCAGCTTTCAAGGTTATCCGAACAGCTTCATCCAGAGTCCATGTTGTTTAAAGGGATACTATGGCTTGAATATCATATCGAAGGCCATTTTTTAATCTTACAACTTGTCGGGAATCAAATTCTTTTAATTGATTAGGAGATGCAAGTCTCATGAATTCTTTAGCATATTTAGTGACGGTCCGAGAGGTATGACGACAATTTTGATATAAAGAATATATCATTTGTTCGTAATCAACTAGAAGAAACCACGCGAACATTAATTTCTTTATCTTGCGTCGTATGCGGATCGGTTGCTTACGTTGACATCAACAAACTGTTTGAAGGTTTTCCCGCCAAGATGAGGCAACTCCACTCATCTTGTAAGCAACATATTTGACTTGGGAATCTTCGAGAATGTTCATGAGTTCAAAATACTTTTATTTTTCAGAAACCCAATCAAGAAAGTGTTGAATGTTTAGTGACCGCGAAATAGTTAATATGTCCACCTTTATCCTGGGAGTACGGTTTCTTTGATGATTCGTGGGATCAACTTGATCAGCTTCTTCATCTTCGTCACTTGAGGTCTCATAAAGGTGGTGTTCATGTTTTGGTTGTTCCTGAATACTCATATTCTTGAGTGCCTCGAGATTTTTTTTTTAATTATTTTTATATTGCCCCCTCTATTTGTTGTTGTGATTGTTGTTGCAACTATTATGTATGTTCTTACAATTGCTGTTGAATCGCTTGTAGGTTTTGCAAAAGTGAGGTATTATCAGTCATGATCACCTATTTTTTTTCATGAACAATGTAATGAATAGTATAGTGCACGCTATTTTTTAAACGAAATAATACACTAAAAGAAGAAAAGGAATATAAAGAACAACCGGGGAAAACTCGAATTAATTAAAGATATAGATTAAAAGTGGTGATCTGATGTCAATTTGGGAGAGACCCAAATTAAAAATGACTTTGATTACCACCTAAAGATAGAGATTGAAAGTGGTGACCTGATGTCATTGCAATAAAATTATGGTTTGGTACCAATAATACCAATTTAAAGGTTTAGACTGTAGAGTGACCTCATTTCATAATTCTATAGTCTATTTTTTCTGGGTGGAGTGATTCTATAGTTGATTGATATTCACCCACGCGAAACATTTGATTGACAATGATTCTATACTATAGTTTTTTTTAGTTTGATTTCTATAATCAACAACCAAACTATCTTTTATTTATGAGAACATGTTTTGATTTTTGACTTTGGATACGTCATCTTCGAGTTGGTTTTTTTTTTAACAGGCGTAATAAGTCCATGACCGCGCGTGGTGTCTTAGGTTGCACCTATCACATCATGTCATCCTTGCTACGTATTGTGTTCTTCACGTATGAAAAGAGAAAAAAGAAAAGGGTTGGGTGACGCATACCGCTGAACAAAAAGAAAGAATTGTGTGTATGCGAGTTATAAAATATACTTGCATTTACGTGAGTTATATATATATAAGAAGAAATGTTGTGACTACTAAGACGTGTTGCGATAAGTTTAATAGTGCGAGTACACGACCATACACCCTGAAGGCCTAAGCACGGTCTGAAAACTGGACTAGACCGACCAAAACAAGACCGGACCAAAAATCAATTTAGCCCAAAACACTGTACCGAGGACCCACCGAAATATTCGGTCCATGCCGGGGTCGGGTCGGTCCGGTCCAGTCCGGTCTGTCGGTTTTGCGTAAGATCGAACCAGACCGAATGATGTGCGTGGAATTACGCCCTCGCAAAAGGTTTTACCTCTCAAGGGATCTTGAGAAGCTTGCAATACCCACCAGGCAGTGTACTTGTTCGTTGTAGTATAGTATAGTGACAAGTACCGGGGGATTGATCGTTCAACTCAAAGAATAATGTTCGCTAGGGTTAAAACTCACTAAAACTAGGTCTAGAGATGAGGGATGATTCTTTTTGTATTTTCATATTTTAAGGAAAGCAAGTAAAATCTCGGTTTTGGAAGGAATGGGCGGAATTAGTTGCTAATCAACTAACTCAATTAACTAAAGATGCAATCAAAATAAAATAAACTAAACTTAAACTAATTTGTGGTGGAAACAATAACGAGAGAAAATGTATTTACTTAGATTTCACTACTCCCTAGCTATCTTTTACAGGTTGATTAGTTTGTTACAATTGCATGGATGACGGGTTATATTTCTTAATAACATTCGTAGGGCCATGTACGATCTTCCTTAACTCTATAAGCTTCTACCTATTCCTATGTCGAGCCGACTACTAGCTCCTAACATGGCCTCATTAGTAGTTACCTACGCATTAAATACAACCAAAATATCGTAGTACACCTCCGATCATGTTTCTTAAGACGTTCAAGCAAGTTACCAATTGGAAGTCTACCCGTTTTCTTAAGCCTAACATCGAATTCATTCATCCACAACAATTATAAACAAACAACCAACCCATAATCAATATCTAAGTTTCATTAAATCTAAGCAAACACAAAGAAAACCTAGCCTAGCATGTTAAAGAGAAGACAAGCGTAAGATATAATCAAACAACACATAGACATATTGAATGATTTGATAAAGGACTTATCTTCAATTAAGCATGTAAGAAACAAAGGGTTGAAACCCTTAAAAAAGTTGTAAAATTCGTCTAGGGTTTACTCCCTTCAAAGTTGCACACAATGAATGAAAACTAGAAAACTATATATAGATTTTGTATCCTGACGGCGTCAAGAGTAATGTGTGACGCCGTCAACTCTCCGCCAAAATAAACTCGTATTGCCTAGATCCACTTCTGACGCCGTCACTCTTTATAGACTCTGGACCGTCACTCTTTGCATTAACTCATAATGGCCTTGACAATTTAATACGTGACGCCGTCACGATCCCTTCACAAAACAATCTGGCGCGTCACGTGTAATTGATTTATCCACCCTTTTGTCAACTCATGACGCCGTCACTAGCACCATGTGACGCCGTCAAGTGCAATTTCCAGCATGATTTTGAGACTTTGTCGTTTTCTTCACTTTTTCGCTCCAAAAACGTCCAAAATGATTCCTTTTATAAAATTCCTCTCAAAAGTACCTAAAATGACAAAAGGAACGATTCAGGGCAATATTTGATCAAATAATCTCGACTTTGGTCTTAAATGACCCCCAAAAGCGGTACACTTTTCGCTTCATCAAATACCCTTACACTTGAGATTTGCTTGTCCTCAAGCAAATGCGCTTTTATTCTAATCAAAATACAAGTTAGGGGTCATTTAACACTAATATAAAAGTAATTGCAACAAATAATTGTTCCACTTCAACCAAAAACAAGCACGGAAATTATACACTAGCACCTCACAAATAGTGTTTAGATACTCACATCTCTCGGGTGTAATAAAGGTATATATCACAATATGGAAATGGAAAACATCTCTCACTACCTGTCATAGTAAATAGATTACCATAGGCTTGGGAAAGGATCAAACCTCCACCACTTGGCGTAAGCACCTAGAATAAACTATCAAAGAGGTCTTTTAAAGGGTTATAACGTGAGGTGTAGGGATATGATAAACACGGTTTTGTTGGATAAAGGCAATATTTACTGGTGGCGAGTTAATCATCTTGGTCAATTACATGTACAATGTAGCGTTGCTAAGCCAAGACTCGACTCGTCTTAAGCTAATCAAAAACTAATTAAAAACATAAAACAAACATAAAAGTAAACGGGATGGTAGTCCGTATGTTTTTTCTCTTTTTTTTTTTTTTTTTTTTTTTCTTTTCTTTTTTCTTCATTTTTTCGATTTTTTTTTTTTTTTTTTTTTTTTTTGCATACACTCTTACCCTACCATCCAAAATAATACATCATAGGGAATTTTGATGAGTGTGTAAATAACTAAATACTCATCATTTTTACCTATTCTGAGCTGCCAAAACATCCAAAAACACTCAAATATGCATCATAATACTGAAAATATCTCAGAAATGTGTTTTATATGTTTAAAATGCAAAATGATAAAAAAAAAAAAGATGAAATATGAACAAAGTTTGCATAATTGGCAGTTTCAGTCCCTCAACTTTCAAAACTTGTCAAAACTAGTCCCTGGTTATTATAAAAACATGAAAAAGTCACCAAATGTCCCTTTGAATCACAAATAAACATATAAAGTCCTTTGGTGTTAAGTTTCACAAAATCACAAGTTCAGTCCCTCAACTTTGAAAAATTGACAAAAATGGTCCCTGGGATGTAAAAACTTTGAGAAAAATAAATTTTGGTCCTTGTGCTACTCATCTTTGGCAGGAATGGTCCTTGGTTGAAAAGATTGGTGAAATTACATGATTGGTCCCTAAAGTTTCAAAGTTTGGCAGAAATAGTCCCTGGGTGTTCAAAAGTGAAAAAATGGAATTATGGTCTTCATACTATTTAAGATTGGCAAGATACACCCTTGTGATAACTTTGAGAAATTGCCAAACCAAACCCCTCAACTTTTGGCAAAATTACAAAAGTGGTCCTTGTGATACTTTCTAAACCAAACGGACCCTTATTATTATTAGTACCAAATCCAATCCAAAAACACCACCAAGCCCAAACCCCATAACTAGCCCACTACACCCTTCCCTCCAAATACCACCACAGCCAATACCACCCTCCACCTCACATGGTTTCACCACCACTTGCAAATTCATCATCACCACCCCACCACCTTCACCTAACATCACCTCCACAATAAATGCCCCCCCCCCCCCCCATATTACACGCAACAGAAGCAATTTGCTCTGTCTCCATTTTTGGCGCAAAAACACGTGTACGGCTTAGGAGGCATCTCAGAGATCCAATGGTAGTGGGATATGATCAGAAGGGTGCCCCAAACCCTAATCCTCAGCTATAAAAGGAAGAGAAGCATGAAGGAAGAAGTAGTAGTCTAATTAGTATAAATGTATGTCGTTTAATTAAAATTTCAAATTCTAGTGTAATATTCAAGCTTTTAAACATTGTAGCAAGTTCTTTCAGTGTAATCTTAACTATTTTATTAATCAAATTCAAGTTTTACCTTCAATCTCAGTATTGCAATTTCTCTTTTATTTTATAATTATTATTATGCTCGTTTTACTATTTCTGTGTAAAGTTATGGACTCCTAGGATCACATAAGCTCCTAGATAGCTTATATAAGCTATTAGTAACCATAAAATCAGTTTAGTTATAAGAAAATCAAAATACAAGAAAAGTCAACAAAAGTCAAATAAATAAGCAAAACAGGTTTAATGGAGGAAAAAGCTGGGGCACAATAAATCTAGGATGGCTGTGGGTTAGTGAATCTGTGGGGATTCTATAGGTTGGTTCTGTGGTCCTTGGTTCATGAAAGATTGCTTGGAAGGCTTTTTGTAAGAAATTTCCCTTAAATTCTGAGTTCTCTGTCATCATTGCTTATTTATAGTTAATTACTGCTTATATAGTTCTATTATAGCTTATTTGATAGTTTCTGATCATTAGATTTAGTTGTGGTATTAGTTTACTCAGTTTTCTTTGAATTTTCATTATATAAGTAGTGTTTGGATTGTATTGTTTCTCTGTGATCAGGCTTGTTCTTGTTGTTGTTTCTTGCTCATACATGTTCCTTAGTGTCATATTAACTCAGAACATCACTTAAATACAAGCCTTATTCATAAAAAAATCAAAATCACTTAGTAACAGGCCAAATTTACCCTCTGTGTTTGTTAAAGAGTGGCATATGCCCCATTTCCATTCACAAGTTAGTGGTTTAGCTTAATTTGGTCTTAGCATAGCTTATTTAACCATTTTCAGTCATAAAATTCAGATCTAAGTTCATAAAAGTCAATTTGGTTCATAATTGCAAAAGGTCAAAAATACTCTTGTCTCAGAAAACCAAAAAATAGGAAGATTTATTGTGATTTTTGTATTGGGATTGAGACCCTGAGATTTTCACAAGTTGTTGTTTGTCACCTAAGCTACAAGTTCCCACCATCAGCTTATTTTTGTGAATTTTATACAAGCTTGTGCTACAGCTTATTTAGACCTGCAGGGCAAGGTACTGCCCTACACCAAGGTACTTGTGTTTTTGGTCAAATTTCAAACCCCCCCTCCAGGGTGCAAACCAAAACCTTAGATCTTGATTTTTAGCTTTTTGAAAAGCTCATCAGTAGTGCTTTTAGGATTAATCATAAAATTGGATCTCAGTTCACTGTAGCATAGCTTATTTTGGTCTTCAAGTTTGCTGATTTCACAAACCTATACTGAGTCATTAGTATAAGTGACCCATATTTCCTAGACCATAGCTGATTCATTAGTGGGCCCCACCCATAGCTTATTGTCTTTTTGGAAAGCCAAGCAACCCATCTTGATAGATCAGGGCTTATTTCACCATTTCAAGCTTATTTGATAGGGCTGCTAGTAGCTTTTAAGTTGTCCATTTCCCTGAGTACACTAAGTGACTCAGATTTTGAGCCCAAGTTCCAAGCACCACCCAGTGCTAAAAAATAAGCAATAAGCCCAGCTTATTGGCTTATTTGAAAGTTGACCAGGTCAACTTGGAAGGTCAATCCTTACTTTGGACCCCCCTTGACTTCTGTGGACCCCACAGAGGTTCAAAATCCCTTTGTTTGGCCTGTTTTGGCCTTGTGTCTTGCTAAGTGCTTATTTGGCTAATAACAGCTTTTCCTGAGTGCTTATTTGTTCCCAATTGCTTATTTCAAGATGTCAATCATCTGTTTATGCTTATTTGTTCATTTCTCAGCTTTTTCAATAATCACAAAGTCCTAATAAGCTATTAAGTTCACTGTTAAGCACAAGGGGGTGCACACAGCTTATTAATAAGCTATTTCAAAAGTGTTTTCATAAAAGTTACTTATTTTTAGCTTATAATCATCTGTCAATAAGAAAAACCAACAAAAAACCAAATTTAAAAATAGTGATAGCTTCTATTTAATAGGATTTATCTTTTTAATTTTTCTTTTCAGCTTATTAATAAGTACTTCATCATTTTTATATTTTTCTTAATTTTCTTTCAACTTAAAGTATTTTCAGTAATTTTTCTAGATTTTTCTCTTTTCATTTAGTAATTATTAGAATTAAAATTAGTTTAATTAAATAATTAAGTAATATTAGTAATTAAATAGTTTTGTTAATTTTTAGTTAACAACAGTACCTTTTCATATTTTTCCTAGGTTTTATAAATCATTTAGCATTTTTAGAAAATATTTTCTTAATTTCTACTGTTCATTTTCTATTTTTCTTAATTAATTTAGTTAAATTAGATATTAATTAATAAATAAGTAATTAATTAGTAAAATAGTCTAAATATAATTTTTAGAAACTTTTTATAATTTTTTAGGATTCCTGTGATGGTTAATTAGATTTATAAATTTTTATTTAATTTTCTAAATCATTTTTAGTGTTATTAGTAATTTAAAATAGTTTAAATAGTTTAATTAATATAATTAGTATTTAATTAATAGAAAATCCACAAAAAGACAAAAATGCATATTTTTAATTTTTAATTTTTAATTTTATTTGAAGTTATTTTAGACTTTTAGAAATTAATTTTACAATTTCCTAGTTAAAATTTGTAGTATAAATCTTTTTAGTATAATTTAATTAGTTTTAATTAAATAGTTAAATAGTTTTTAATTAAATAATTAATATTAAATAATAAAATAATCAAAAAAATAATTTTCTTTTTAATTTCATTTTATTTTATAATTAAGTTTGTAAAATTTTCATTTGCACCCCCTGTAGTTTTAAATTGTTCAAAACTCACCTTTTCTTCAGTCTGTAATCAATTCTGATTTCTGATTTGTGCTTGTATACATATCTGTTTACTGTGCTTGTTATATACTATTTCCAAAATAACATCAGTAGTGTAAATCAAACCAAATCATCTTTGGTTACTGTCCTCAGTGCCACTCATTCCCATAAACGTTTACAAATACAATTTCAATCTCGTTGGGACTTAACGACCAGGGGATTTCCCTATACTTCCACGGATTTTAAACACTTGACTTTTCTCTCCCAGGTGGGCCTATCAACTGTACCCGGTTGACTGGTTGGTTTAGGAGGAGTCAAATTTGCATTCCCTTTACACTTGAACTTTTACATACTTTACAATCAACTATTCTAATGACTCGAATTAAGATAATCAAAACACTTGGAGTACTTTTTAAGATTAACGCACATATGGGGGTAATATATGATGTTCTTCCCCATTACTCCATAACAATAGTACTTTACCCATGAGTCCCAATCGTCCCAAAACAATATGTACAAGATATGACTCGACTTAGCAACCATGTAATCAATTAGACAATTAACTAAGGATTTAAACATATAACAATAATGCACTAAAGATGAGTACATACAAGGAAGGCTACGGCGATTTGGTTGCACATTTGGGGTGGATTGTAAACAAATTCTTCCTTTAAGTAAAATGCTTAAAGTTAGAAACGAAAAAGATAGGCTCGGAGGGGTGTACTATGGGTATCGTGTACTAAAAATGAGTACAACGCAAAGGTGTGGGAAAATTAATTGACTTTGTTAGTCAAGTAATTATGACTTTATTGGTCAAGTAATTATGATACGGGTTTAACACAAGGGTGATCCTAATGCCTCTTATCATGTAGTAAATCCTACTACACGAATGTAGTCTCACTAGCAGTCTCGAGATGCATAACTAACGCAAGTGCTAGAATCTAAGTACTACCGGTACACTCATAAGCACTAATAATGAATCTTTTCCTAAAAAATCTAAAGGCGAACCTCACATATTTGGGTGGAATTTTTTTTTGAGTGGTACGGTTTTGTGCTAGTCATACAAATCCTATCCATGAGACGTTCATTAAGGCTAAAGCGTTACTCCTAAATGTTGTAAAAAAATTTAAATTTGGCGCTAAAATTGCCCTAACAAGTATTTCTATTAGTTTTATTACACACCTACTATTAAACAAACAAACTCAAGCGTAATTGTATTCTCTAAGGTATCATCATTTACCCTCCCCTTACACTTAGGCTGAACATTGTCCCCAATGTTCAATAAAAAGATGTAAAAGTAAATAAGGTAAAAGAATGAAAACAAATACTCCCCTGATTCGTTCGGTGTGGATAAATGAATAAAATGGTTAAATCCTCCTTCAAGAAAATGAACGTTGAAAGCTTCCCTCCAGAAATAATAAATCATCTTTGTGAAATCGTAGAGGGGGGGGGGGGTGAATACGTTTCCGTTGAAAAATATTTAAACTTGTTGTATCAAATATAGTATAAACCATTGAGTCAAGTTACGCCATTATTAGTCTGGTTTATATTTCTTTTCTAAAACATCCATATGACAAATTTCCGATTAAGCTTGTTGTAATATGAGAAATGCTAATAATAGTCTTATGACTAATATAAAGCATATGGCATAATAAGTTGTCACACAAGCATAAACTTCAAATCACAACACAAACAATAATATAGTGCAAGTGTAAAAGTAAAGAAAGTGTAAACCGAACACGAGGATTTATAGTGGTTCGGTCACGGATCTCCTCTCCGCCCTACTTCACTCCCCGAGTACCCAACTCGAGAGTTACTTCACTAGATCAACAAGCTCCCTTCTTGGCGGAGAAAACCTTACAATTGTCGCTTACACTTTTTCCGGTACAAAGCTACATACCGGGTTCTTTTACAAGGTACAACCACTCCTATTGTCGCCTATACAATATTTCCGACACTAAGCTAGATGTCGAGTTCTTTTCCAAGGGTACAACCACTCCCGCTAGTTATTTTACAAGGGTACAACAACTCCCGCTATGTTTTGTGGCCCAACATAGAAACCTTGTGTTTTATGTCACAAACACATAAACCATCTAATCTATAATAAAGAGTACATTGATGATCCAAGACATATATGTCTAATGGATATGAATAACTAATCTAAAAGAACTTCCATTGATAGAAAGCCTTCAATGAATGAAGATCACAAGTTCTCTAATCTTGTTGTGATGGATCTTCATATATGTATGCATGTGGTGGATGATGATGGCAAGATCTCCAAGATTCTTTGGTGGATCAAGATGTATGATATGCTTACAACAAAGATGAATGTTAGAAGAATTATGATCATGATAATGAGGGTGATTGATTGTGTTTTCTACATGGTTTTCTATTGATCTAAGATCTATGCAAAGTGTAGAGAAGTGTGTGTTTTTCTTTTTCAAGTTTCATCAAGTTGTTTGAAAAACCATGAGCTACTATTTATAGGAAACAAGTAAAGAGGTTTTTCCAAACCATGTTCCAAAACCATGTTCTAAATATCTTACTATATTTATCTCTAGTCACATCAAGATCTTCTAATGTCAACTACAACATTCTCTTACAAAATCTATGACATTTCTTACAAGATCATTTGGAAAGATATACATTCTAGAAGACACTATTCATGAGGTAATAAAAGAGTGTTTTCCATATTATGAAAAAATACATTTAGACAAATGTATATACTAACTTAAAAAGGTAAGTTACTTGTATATGAAAAATATATTAGCTAGCTATATAATATTTAGCAAGTTACTAAAAATGTTTTATGTACTTATGTTGTTATAAGACACATTTTTATATATTGGAAACTTACTAATATTATATAGATACCTAATGTGGCACTTATTATATTTAACACCTAAAGTGTATTTTGACACCTAAAATACTTAAAGACCCTCAAAATATTTTACTCATTCTAAATGGTTGGTCAAGGGGTTTGATCATAATGCCACATAACAAATATGTATGAACTTGTGTTGTAGCATACGAGGACTCGAGACGTTAAGAGGTGTTGAATATATGTTGAGACAAAATAAGATTACAAGTAACTTGTACATTTTACTTTATGTATCAAGTTATATGTTTGTCATCAATCAAAACAAACGAGACTGTGTAGATTAAATATCGTAATATTTGCACTAACAATCTCCCCATTTTTTATGATGACAAAATATGTAAACGTGATAGATAGTAAAATGTAAAAAGTTACTTGTGTCCGTATTACTTACTTGTATCTGTAACACCTTCTACATTTCCTTCTCCATTTACACTCTTCTCCCCCTTTTGTCGAAACAAAAAGGGTGTGTCCTTTGAGTTAACTTCATTTCTCCCCAAATTGGCGAGCTTGCATCATCCCTAGTGAAGTTTAGTCTTCAACTCCAATTTCCTAAGGTTGTTGCATCATTTATGTTGTTAGCAGATCCATGGATTAAATTAAGTACCTTAACCTACATCAAGGTTAGTATTGTGCAACATAAAAATTATACGAAAAATGCATGATGAATGAAATGAATGTTGGACTATGTTGACTTATCTCGAAACACATAAGTGTGTCAAAGAATGAGAATAAATATGAAAGTGTGCATGCTTCCCCTATATTGTAGCTCCCCCTTGATCAATACTCCCCGTTGCTAGGGTTCCAACGTATAAGATACAAGAAATAAGAAAGCTACACAAGAATAAAGGTTAGTTCATGATTATCTCCCCCTTAATCAATACTCCCCGTTGCTAGGGTACCAACGTATAAGATGCAAGGATGAAGAATCCTACAAAATAAAGGTTAGTGTAAGACAATGATTGTCCTATAATGAGTATATGATATATAACAATGCGTGTGCATGATGCATAAAAAAAAACATGACGGAAGCTCCCCTTGCTTCAGGGCGTCAATAAGAACCTACAAAACAAATATTAGTATACTAGAATCTTAGTTAGTAGACACATATGTCATATACAACCAAGTGTATAGACGATGCAATAAGAGTGCTTGATGAAGATTCCTCCTTGTTCGAAGGTGCAAAGAAGCATCTAAAATAAGAAAATAATTGATGCAAACAGCATCCTTGGATGAGTATGCTATATACGAAGAAGTATATATGATGAACCTACGATGAAAAGATTAGTGCAATATATTTTATTTTAAAGAAAAATAAGAAAACTAAGGTGTATTCTTCTAATAAGAAATACAATAAAAGAAAAATGTGAATATAATATGATAAAATCCTACAAGATAGTGCCTCGAAGGAAGATATAAAGTGTTGGAATATTGAGAGTTAGAGTGAGTGGTGCTAGTGTTGGTGTTGGTTTACTAGAAGGATTCATGTGATGATAAGTCGATAGATGAAGGGTTGATAAAAGCAAATTTTCGCTAATTCATGGTTGTGATGATTAGTGAAAGTGATGATGGAAGGTGGTGGTGATAACGTAGACAACTATTTAAAGAATTAGAAACTCGTATGTATAGCAAATGCTATAACGAATAAAGATAGAACATATGGACTTATGCAATCTAAAATTCACAACTTAAAGGGATAAAGGAATACGACTTACGTAATATTAAGAGAAAAAGGAAAATGTGAATGGACATTGATATTTAATGACGGCTACGGGTTATGATTTGATCGATTAGGATTGATGCTAATGAAAACGAAACACGTTTAGAAATAATGACCTATATCGAAAGAAAATGGATGAAAGAGTACTAACATTCTTTAGTTCTACATGACCTTTAATGACATTATCATCTACCGAAGATGATGTATCATGCCATAATGTATGCTTGAATGGATTCAAAAAAAAAGTGAAGACAATAAGCACCTAGGAAGAAACATTTCATAAGAAATGAATAAAGAATACTAAGAACCTATATGAGGATGAGAATGACATTATGAGATGGGAGAGTGTTGGTTAAACCGATGTGTTGAGAAAGTGTTGGGAATGACGGTTTTGATTAATATATCGTTTGCACTGACAATGACGTGCATGATATGTGTTGAGTATGAAAGGATGAGATCCTATGATGGTGTTCAAGAAAATGAAGTTGTGAAGTCCTAGTTTAAGAAAGATCCTAGACTCCATTAGTTGTTGGTTGTGGAGATGAAGAACTTTGTCAAACACATGATGAGATATTGGTACAAACTAGTGATGTTGGGTTAAAAGGGCTTGAAACACTTGTGGTTTTGTGAACCAAATTTAACTAAATGGTGTGTACCTATGTGTTGGTATTTTAGGGTGCAGGAAACATGAGTAGATGTTCTTTAAATACATTTTGACAAAATACAAATATGTGAATGAATTTCTCTCCGCCTTAATCGGTGGACATCCAACATATTGTGTAATGCATCGTATAAAGAATGATGATGAAGTGTTTAGGAGGTTGTATTGTTAAGGCTAAATAGTGATGGAAGTGATTTTTGGAAAGCGGAAGCAATAATGCGAATTAGAAAGAGGTTGATTGAAAGATATCTAAACACAAATTTCAAATCTCTAAGACTCAATCCTATTAGCTATGAGCTTAGTAATGTTTATGCTGATGTTGGTTAGCATACAAAGAACTTTATCCTTGAAGTCATGTATCTCTTCTTTATCAATGCGAGATAATCGCATGACAAGGCATGTGGTTTTCTCAAAGGAGGTGGAAAGGATTAGAGTATTGTTATCCTCAATCCTTATAAAACTATTTGCAAGTGTAGGGATTACAGTTATGCGAGAAGAGCATATAAAAGCTAGAACAAAATATTCATGTAAACTGTGTTTAAAAGATAACATTTTGGAGCATGCATCATTAAAACATCCTACGTATATATTTAATGAGTGTCAACAAAAGACAAGAACATTAAAACATAGAAAAAAAAAGAATCATGTATCAAAATTGCATATCATAAGTTAACAACTAACTTGTTAATCTTGCAAAGTATCATACAAATCATGTTAACATTTAGTTGCATGAAACATATAAGCATGCAGACAAAACCTTTCCAAGGTTTACATATTTATCAATCAAATAGTTATTATGTCAAGATACCCAATGATGCGTAGGGATTGCACCAGGCTTTACCTCTCAAGGGATCTTGAGAAGCTTACAACCCCCACCAGGCAGTGTACCTGATCAATGTAGTATAGTATAATGACAAGTACCGGGGGATTGATTGTTCAGCTAGGAATAGTGTCGCTAGGATTAGAAAACCTAAAGACTAGGTCTAGAGATGAGGGATGATTCTTTTTGTATTTTTTATATTTTATAAAAGCAATTAAAATCTCTGTTTTGAAGGAGTTGGGCGGAATTAGTTGCTAGTCAACTATCCCAATTACTAAGATGCAATCAAAATAAAATACTAAAAATGAAAATAAACTAAATTAAACTAGTGGTGTGAGCAATATATGGGAGAATTGTGTTTACTTAGGTTTCACTACTCCCTAGATATCTTTTACAGGTTAATTACTTGTTACAGTTGCGTGGATGACGGATTGTATTCCTTAATACCATTCATGGGGTGGCGTACTTACTTCCCCAATCCTATAAGCGCCTACTTCACTCATATGTCGAGCCGGCTAAGAAGCTCCTAACATGGGATCATTAGAATTTGCTCATGCATTAAATACAACCAATAAAACCTAGTACACATCGATTCATGTTTCCTAAGATGTTCAAGCATGTTACACAATGGAGATCTGCCAGTTTTCTTAAGCCTAACATTGAAATCATTCATCCATTACAACTATAAACAAGTAATCAACATATAATTAACATCTAGGTTTCATTACATCTAAGCAAACACATGAAAGATCTAGCCTAGCATGTTGAAATCAAGACAAGCATAAGATATATTCAAACAACACATAGACATATTGATTGAATTGAAAGAGGACTTATCTCAATTGAACATGAAAGGTTTCAAGGGGTAAAAACCCTTGAAAATACTGTAAAAAATGACCTAGGGTTTATTAGGTTCGACCCTATTATTCTCCACACACGTTCCTCTTTTAATGAATGAAAAATAGAAAAGTATATATAGATTCTGTGAGGTGACGGCGTCAAGAACAAATGTTTGACGCCGTCATCTTGCCACCAAATAATTTCTCGGACTACCTAGATCTGGGTTTGACGCCGTCACGTGTACTCCTTATGCAGGCCGTCACAAAATTTACTCTTGACGCCCTTCTCTTGACGCCTTCAGGTTTTCACTGGGTCGTCACGGATTTTACTCCTGACGCCGTCAGGATTTTCTTCTTGACGCCGTCAGGTACTGTTCTCAACATGGAAAATTAAGTCTTTGTGTTTTCTTCACTTTTATGCTCCAAAAACGTCCAAAATGCTTCCTTTTCCAGAATTCACTCCCAAAGTACCTAAAATCACAAAAGGAACGATTTAGGGCAATATTTGATCAAATAAATTCAATTCCAGGCTTAAATGACCCCCTAAAAAGGGTTCATTTTTCGCCTCATCATATACCCTTACACTTGAGATTTGCTTGTCCTCAAGCAAATGCGCTTTTATTCTACTCAAAATACAAGTTAGGGTCATTTAACACTAATATAAAAGTAATTACAACAAATAATCGTTCCACTAAAGACCAAAGACAAGCACGGAGGTCATACACTAGCACCTCACAAATAGTGTTTAGATACTCACATCTCTCGGGTGTAATAAAGTATATATCACAATATGGAAATGGAAAACATCTCTCACTACCTGTCCTAGCAAAATAGATTACCATAGGCTTGGGAAAGGATCAAACCTCCACCACATGGCGTAAGCACCTAGGATAAACTATCAAAGAGGTCTTTTTAAAGGGTTGTAACGTTAGGTGTAGGGATATGGAATACACGGTTTTGTTGGATATAGGCAATCTTTACTGGTGGCGAGTTAGCAATCTTGGTTAATTACATGTACAATGTGGTGTTGCTAAGCCAAGACTAGACTCGACTTAAGCTAAAAAATGAAAAATAAAAAAATCATAAAAAGAATAAAACGGGATGGTAGTCCGTATGTTTTTTTCTCTTTTCTTTTTCTATTTTTTTCTTTTTCTTAATTTTTTCGATTTTTTTTTTTTTTTTTTTTTTTTTTTTTTTGCATACACTTTTGCCCTACCATCCAAAATAATACATCATAGGGAATGTAAATTCCCCTTACACTTGAATTTTGACATACTTTACAATAAACTAATCAAATGACTCGAATTAAGATAATCAAAATACTTGGAGTACTTTTAAGATTAACGTACATATGGGGGTAATAAATGATTTTCTTCCCCATTACTCCATAAAATAAGTACTTTAACCATGAGTCTCAATCGTCCCAAAACAATATGTACAAGGATATGACTCGACTTAGCAACCATGTAATCAATTAGATAATTAACTTAGGGTTTAACAAATAACAATAATGCACTAAAGATGAGTGCACACAAGGAAGGCTAAGGCGATTTGGTTGCACATTTGGGGTGGATTGTAAACAAATTATTTCTTTAAGTAAAATGCTTAAAGTTAGAAACGAAAAGATAGGCTCGGAGGGGTGTACTAGGGGTTTCGTGTACTAAAAATGAGTACAACGCTAAAGGTGTGGGAAAAATTAGTTGACTTAACTAGCCAAGTAATATGACTTAAATGGTCAAGTAATTATGATACGGGTTTAACACAAGGGTGATCCTAATGCCTCTTATCATGTAGTAAATCCTACTACACGAATGTAGTCTCACTAGCGGTCTCGGGATGCATCACTAACGCAAGTTCTAGAATCTAAATGCTACCGGTACACTCATAAGCACTAATAGTGAATTCTTTTCCTATCAAATCTAAAGGCGAACCTCACATATTTGGGTGGAAAAATTTTCTGAATGATACGGTTTTGTGCTAGTCATACAATCTCCTATCCATGAGACGCTTGCTATGGCTAAAGTTTCACTCCTAAATGTTGTAAAAAAATTTAAATTTGGCGCTAAAATTACACTAACAAGTATTTCTCATAGTTTTATTACACATCTACTATCAAACAAACAAACTCAAGCGAAAGTGTATCTGTAAGGTATCATCATTTTACCCTCCCCTTACACTTAGGATGAACATTGTCCCCAATGTTCAAGTAAAGAATGTAAAAGTGAAATAAGTAAAAAGAATGAAATCAAATACTCCCCTGATTCGCTCGGTATGGATAATAAGGTGGCCAGGTTAGATCTTCCTCCAAGAAAATGAACAATCAAAGCTTCCCTTCCAGAATATAAATCATCTTCTTGTCATACATAACCTGTAAAACCTGAGAAAACAGACAAGGCAACTTTGCATAAAATCGGCGGCAATCTATATATGCTAATAAAACCTAGAAAACAAAATAAGATATAATGCTTGTGAAATGATGTTTACAGATTTCATGGAGATTATAAAACTAATGATTCAACAAAAACTTTAAGACTCCGTTAGAAAAAACAAAACTGGTAAAATTTCCAGAATTTTACACGTGACGCCGTCAGAAGTGACCTGCAGAAATTCTTATGTTAAGTTTCCGGAAAATTTCTGGAAAAACTTGGTCCTACTTCCTGGAAAATCCTGCAAAACATCATTGAGACTCGATACAAGCATTTGACTCTAACAAATACGAATATACATGTTCACTTAATATTATGGAGAATCATGATCGGTTTTGTTTCTTAAAAACATATTTGGGGTTTCCCCTTACACTTATCTTTTGCAAAATACCTTTGGATGAAGTTAAGACTAGGCCAAACAACAAAGTAAAGTATTTTCATTATTTTAGTTTTGAGACATGATCTACCAACAATAAAAATGAAGCATGCATACGGAAGCAAATAATCAAACAAACAAAAAATGAAAATCACACAAAACATGGGTTGCCTCCCAAGAAGCGCTTTTCTTTATTTACGAGTCTTGTAGCTAGACTCAAGGTCATGGGTTACTATGTGACCTCATCGTTGGTTCCATTCTCTAGGTCATCTCCTATATTGGTATCGCTTTCATAGTGCAGGTATTTTGGGTCTTCGAACTCAAAGACATTTTTCCGATACTTAGACCCAAGTTTACTAACATCCTTAAAGAACCCACATGATAAATCAGAAGTATTCTTACACCCTCTCCGAACATCTTCATCACATAAGATAAGTTGAGAACTTAGCCTATCAAGCCCGTCACAATCGATTTCCTTGAGATCTTTTCTCTTGTATGGCGTTTGGTATGAAACCCTCCTAATTCCATCAGCGAAGGTCATGATTCCGTTCCGGTCATCAACTATTAAATTAGTGATTTCGCAAAAGGGTGCTCCGAAAACAACTTGTGACAACCTCGGGTCGACATTGTCTTCGATGTTGTCCACGATTGTAAATTCCATAGTGAATGCCATATTTCCTACGAACACCTGGATTTCATGATCTCTACCAACCACTTTCTCTCCCTTATAAATCATTCCCCATCTACATATGTTGTTATAGTGGAATAGGGACATAAAATTCTTAGGTAGGAATACGTTAATGTAGACGTTATCGAAATACTTATGACCAATCATGCAGGGGATTTTGAGATTATTCGGATCACGCCTCCTTATCTTCCCCGATCCTCCATCCCTTGATCCATATAGATTCCCCTCAAGGGAAGGACGGTACTCGTACACCTCCTCATTACCCCTACGAAAAATTACCTTCTTGACACCATTGGTGAACAATGCACTACCATCCTTCTCATCAAGAATTACTCCCGATTCATTGATAAATGGTTTCCCTAGAACAAGGTTGGTTAATGTTAGATTAGTGACAGGGTCTATGTCATCGACCACAGTGAGGTCAATGTTGTAGACAAGTTCTCCAATCATGACTGATAAATCTTTTATTACCCTTGCGTTATTGACTCTCTCAAACACCATGCGTTCAGGGAAGGCTTCGTGGTATAGGAAAAGAGGGATTATGTTGACGGGGAGGATAGGATCTATATGACTATCGGTTAAGAGCCTTTTCCTAATAGTGCAGGAAATCTTGAAAACTTTAGAGTTGCTTTCCTCAGTCCTATCACTACTCCCACTAGTAATATCCTCCATTTTTCTCTCGGGTTCCTCTATAATAGATTTACCCAAAATGGCTGGATTTCTCGTATGCACTTTCGATCTCTCTTTCACCACATCCAATTTGCTAGACTCTTGTGTGGCTGAGTGCTCGAATAAGTTGGTAGGGCTTTTGGCCAATTCGTGGTCCAACCTTGAGGTTTCATCTTTAGCTGTATGACCCATATTTCCAATTTGTTGTTGGTTCAGGTTAGGTGTAGAGGCAGATATTGTGGTGATAGTATTTACGAAATGGATCGGTCCTAGGGGGTTGACAGGGTCTTTCACTTTTGGTGATAGATGTTTAAATAGCTTACTAGGACTTTTTATTTTCACATGAGAAGTTGGTTGATTCATGATGGTAACAGATTTGACCTCTTCAGCTTGAATCGGTTTATTAATAGCGTGCTCTTTGATAGCAGTTAACAGATTACAAATCTTGTTAGTCATATCGGCTTGTTGTTGTCTAAATTTAGCCTCGAGCGTAGAGAGCTGTAATTCTTGAGATAGAATGAATTTTCGCAAGGCATCTTCACAGCTTTGCCTAGGAGTGTTCTGTTGTAACCTCTCGTAAAATTCCCTTACGATTAGTAAATGCATACGAATAAATAAAACGATGTTACGATAAATTAACACCATTTTACGGGTAACAATTTTTTTTTTTATATGGCTTGATATTGAACCACTACGATAACTGTGATTGACCATTTACCCAGGAACGATGCTTACACACGACCTAGATAACCTATGATTATTGCGAACGATAAATATATATATAACACGTTTATATTTAAAACAATACGTTTCGTCTAAATACCGTATACTAGTTTTATATTCCCCGAACCTACGAAACTTCCCGAGAACGCTCACTAATATTTTTGAACTTCGACACGATACTCGATACACGCCATGTGGGCCCCCAATACTCATTGGGCCACGGATACCCAATACAAACCAAACGGACTCCTTTTTCATTCTTTTCTTTCTTTGGGCCGAAGCAAACCACAAGCCCACCAGGCTTTAAGCCCAAACGCACCCTTATTTTTTTGTTTCCTTTTCTTTCTTACTGTCGCGACACACACCCAAAACACCCCTATGTTTTTACGATTTCTACACATAACCTACGAATATTTTTGCTTGTCTCGTCTCCCCTAGTGCCAAAGAAACAGAAACGATAGATATCACACTCCCTCTCACATGTTTACTACCTTGGATACACCCTAAGTAAACCACCAAACTCACCTTTGCAAGGATAAGCTTTAAACATGTTGCAACATTCCCTATCACCACCCATGCTCCCTAATGGCAAGTAAACTAACAATGTGCATCCAAGAAAATGTCAGGAATGAATAGGGAAGATCTCACAAGATCTAAGCTTTGTAAACATGCGATTGGGCAATGGTTGTGGCGTTACTATTCGCCCTCACATGCATCCTCCACTCTTGTGAGCTTATCTTGTCCATACACACTCAAAAACTACCTATATAAGCCTCCCATGCAATCACAAATCATCACATACACTTATACGTATCACTTACATCAAAAATATTAACGATGAGGAGCGGTTGGAGGACAAACAAATCACCAAGAGTACCACGTCTCAAAGTGAACCTAGGAAGCCAAGATTGGAGCCTCTTGAACCTTGGTGGAACGTGAAGTGAACCACGAAGCTTTTGTACCATTACACGATCCCTATGATTGTTTTTACGCCACCTTTTATAGGTGAGGTGAGGACTTGAACCTCTCTTTCTATTTATATATACGTATGTTCATATTTATGCACAATCACTTGAGGTCTATAATTCGTAAAACATGAAAACAACATATACGTTTTATATATCATACTATTTCTTAACTAGGTTATTAACGAGTACCTATAATAACCTTAAGT
This sequence comes from Artemisia argyi, assembly GCA_030686995.1. Lineage (NCBI taxonomy): Eukaryota > Viridiplantae > Streptophyta > Magnoliopsida > Asterales > Asteraceae > Artemisia > Artemisia argyi. Next base: position 50,595,091 of record CM060683.1, on the reverse strand, counting down.
CAATATTAACATATACACTCTAAAAATCACACGTTTCTAAGTTAAGTGGACCTATACGATTTCTACTAAAAAGACTTAGAATATTTTTCAACTCTCCCAAGTTATACGCGTTGAGTATTGTGGCTACACTTTGACCTCGCCATTTCTAAATTCGACACACGACCCCTAATATTTTTATACGAACTATTTGTTTACTTGGTATACTAACGAGAATGGTAATTTATTCGACTTAACAACTTGGTTTGATCACTTGAACGAGACTAAAGCTAAACGAGTTTTCATAAGAATTTTCAGAAATTAAAAACCTTATGTGGGCCGATAAGCCCAAAAAGCTAGTTTTAGCTTATTCTAATAAGTTGGGTGAAAAAGCACTTTTGAAATGAAATTAGGACTTAAAATGATGGATTTTGATAAACCCAAAGTTCCCCCAAACCCCTTGGATCAAAACTTGTTAACGGGCCTTAAATGGACTCGTTAAATCCCATTTAGTGAAAAATAGTGAAAATAAGCTAATAAGTTGTTGAGATAAGCTAATTTACACTTTCTGAGCTTATTGAAGTAATAAAAATGTTAAGTTTTAAATTTGGTAATTTTTGGACTAAATTTGCAAATTTTTGAGAACTAGAGACTAAAAGTGTCAAAATTGTAAACTTTGGGTAAAAAGTATAAAAACTGTTTTCTAAGGGTATAAATAGTTAATATTGAAAATTAGGATTTAAAAATGTAAATATTGATATACTTGGACTTAAATGGAAATAATAGAAATAATAAACGTCACTTTATATATATATATATATATATATATATATATATATATATATATATATATATATATATATATATATATATATATATATACGTATAAAATTTATATAACAATAATTAAATTTAGACGAATAAAACAATACGTAACCATTATCTATTTTATATACGACGTAACACATCGCATATGCACTTTATGGATTATTCGTAATTAATAATAAACGTTCGCAATAAAACGAGACTTAAGAACTGAAACGTGCCATATCTTATAGGTTGTGTGTGAAGCCGTTGCCTTGCATCATTGAGATTACGTTTGTTCTACTGTACTACTAAGGTGAGTTCATAGCCCACATTTAACTTATTTTTGTGGGGGGGATACATGCTCAAAAACCGAACACAAGTCTTTTCCTGATCTTATTATTGCTTAAGTAGCTATTGCCAAAAGTCCCTCGATCATGAACCTTAATCACTTAAAAGGTGAACGTAAATAATTGTGAATAGATCTATTAGGGATTGACAATCCCCATTTGGTTGCTAGAGGAAAGTCATCAAATGCACTTTATTTGAATATCATAGGTTACTGGCAAATACCTATCTTGGGGGCTATATAATTTACATCATTATTACAGAAAATATTGATGTCTGTTGAATCTTTGAGTGTCATGAGCTTAAGGCAATAATGAATGCGATTTTCTAACTTGTTTATTTGTATTTATATACAATAAGCACCTATCTCTTGTGTTCAAACTCTTAATTATAAACCTATGAATTTCACTCAACTTTTTGTTGACTTTTAGCATGTTTATCTCAGGTAACTAAATGGAATGGATGGCAAAGGCACGAAGTGGGCAAATAAAGAAACGTTTATTTCTCGTTGAATAAAAACTTGTTGTTGAATAATGAAACCTTTTGGAATTATGAATATTTGGTGTTTTAAATAAAACTTAAAGCGTCTCATTTGAGTCGTTTTCTATAATTCTGACAAAGATCCACGATATAATACCTCAAAAGTCTTCCGCTGTATTGATCAATTTTGGGGGTGTTATAGATTGGCATCAGAGCTACGGTTATAGTGAACCAAGTATTTTTGGAACATTGGACTATAACTACACTTTAAACGGGACAAAATTTTTTATAAAATACCATCCTACGCCCTTCGTGCCTGAGCATTCCAATAATTGGTAAAAAGTATTTTTTTACTTTATAGCATTTTAAATTGATTATGATTATGCTTACATTTACTAATCGAGAAATTTATTACAGTGTCATGTCTTCAAACACCCACCCTATCAGCTTGTCATCAAACTCAGGAACTGAAGATGTTACTTCAGCCTATGCTACCTCACCTATGCCTATGTCTCCTGCTACCGACAGATACATGCAAAGCCAGCAATTTCTGCCAGCATCTGACACAGAGGCTTCTCCTCTGGCATCATCTGGTCCGATTCGCCGATCTAGGCAAATTAGACAACTTCAGCCGTATGAAGCAAGTACTGTTGTACCAGCACCAGCTCTTGTTATACCACCTGAATCAGTTGTGCCATCACCACCTGCACCACCTGTGATACCACCACTACCTACTATCTTCTACAGCCAAACTACTACTGTGCCACTAACACCGTCACCCATAGCATCACCTCCACTAGCATCACCACCTGCACCTTACCGAAGTGTCCCAATATCACCTCACCAAAGGACTTACCCAATCCGCCCAACCACCTCAGAATCTTGTGTTCAACGCAGACGCCGAAGGACCCACAAGCGAGTGGATGCTCGTAGATGGTCTTTCTTGTTGCCCATCATGCGATATTGGAGATCTCAAGAAGGAACACCAACAACAAGGGAACTTGGGGAAAGTTCTTACTCTACCTCCCAAATTCTGCCAGTCACTGGGGAACCCATAAATCACACCATACCGTTGTTAGCTGCAAGAATGGTTCTCCACGAAGATTGACTTGATTCCATCGCTAGTATACTCAACAAGATTCCACATGAACTTCTAGAAACCTTTGAAGATGATATGAACAGTCTCATAATTGGTCATCTTGCAATAGAAGATAAGGTTGAAAAGTTGGATTCTCTATTTTGGGAATCAATGGAATTCATAGGAGCACTATGTGGGGCTAACACTTCAACAGAAATAACATTGGGAACTTTAGACCGAGAAATTGAGAGGATCAACACTGAAAACCTACGCCTTAGGCAAGCCCTGCTAGAATCTCGAGAAAGGGAAAGGACTCGAGATCAAACCATGGAAACCATGTCCACTGCCATTCAAGAACTCCAAAACCGCCTAGACAAAGCCTTAGGAAAACCATGAGACCATCACCTTGTTAAGTAAAAATCAATGTCCTACGAATAAGAGTATCTTGTCGTGTTTTGTAAACATTTGCACAAGTATCAATAAGTGTTGTAACACCTTGACATTGATTTATGGAAGTTTATTTTATATTTATTTACGTTGCAAACTTCATACATTATATCGTAATATATTAGTTCATACAGGTCAAACTTATTCGTAATTCCTATGTGTGTCATTCCAACATACGATAATTTACGATTTAAACCTTTTCAATGATCGAATCATTGTAACTACGACCTATATTTAACTATTTATTACTCGATATGTATTTTCGACGTGATAGGATTACTATAAATGTTCTAATGACATACCTTCTTTTATAATAGCAACATGGCTAGGACTAGGAGAACAACCACGACCGCCGCACCAGCAAACCCTGAAGTTATAACCCCGGCAGCGATCCAGCAAGCAATTGCTGATGGCGTCAATGCCGTTCTAGCTGGACAAGCCCGTAATAGAGATGGAAATGCACCTGCACCCCGCTACTGCACGTACAAGGAATTCATAGCATGCTAGCCAACGTATTTCAAAGGAACTGAAGGAGTGTCGGAATTAGCTCAATGGTTTGAAAGAAGTGAAACTGTTTTCCATAGAAGTGGATGCTCGAAAAACAACAAGGTAAGCTTCGCAACGGGAACACTGATGCAAGACGCTCTATCCTGGTGGAACTCTACCGTTCAAACACTAGGAGCAGAGGCAGCACATCAACTTACTTAGATTGAATTCAAGGCTAAAATACTAAAGAAGTATTGTCCCCGTTCCGAACTACGAAAACTCGAGGATGAGTTCCATGCCTTAATAGTGAAAGGAGTTGATTTGAGAAGTTACAACCGGAGATTCCAAGAACTAAAAGTACTATGCCCTACCATGGTACCCGATCATGAGAAGACAATAGAGAAATATGTCGAAGGACTCCCTAGGAGTATTGAAGGAAATGTCACCTCAGAAAACCCGCCAACCTTGGAAGCAGCAATGGAACTTGCTCAGAAACTCCTAGACCGAGAAGTGAAATACAATGAGCTTAAAAGGAAATTGGACGATAAGAGAACCACCCACCATCACAACAACAACCAACAAAACAACAACAGTCATCACCGCAACAACAACCACCGCAACAATAATCGGAACCACCAACAATATCACAACAACCGAAGCACTCAACAGCAGAATCAAAGACAAGAAAAACCTCGAGTCTACGCCGCTACGGAAGGTGTAGGGTACAACGGACAGAAACCTCAATGTCAACGATGCAAACGTCATCACGAGGGTCGTTGTACCGTCCGATGTGACAAATGTCATAAGATCGGTCATCAAACCAGAAACTGTAGGATTCCGGCTACAGAAAGTAACACGCAGGTTATATCACCCACTTGTTACGGATGCGGAGAAGTAGGACACATCCGGAGGAACTGCCCAAAAGGAAATGAACCAGTCAACGCCCAAGCTAGGGTATACCTTCTCAGAGATGGAAACGGACCCGATGTAGTCACCGGTACGTTTCTACTAAACCATCATAATGCTAGAGTATTGTTTGATTCGGGCGCCGATAAGAGTTTTATATCAGATACGTTTGCCCCTTTACTTAATGTTACCCCCTCTAAGCTAAACACCACCTACGAAGTCGAAATGGCTGACGGGAATTTAATAGATACCAATACTATCATGAAAGATTGCACCCTAACCTTATCCGAAAAACCTTTTGCCATTGATCTTATGGCGGTTCAACTTGGTAGTTTCGACGCTATCGTCAGCATGGATTGGCTATCCCACCATCGTGCTAGGATTCACTGTGACGAAAAGGCCGTACATATACCACTTAAGGATGAAACCCTCATTGTCCAGGGCGATAAAAGCAGACCTCGATATGGAATTATCTCATGTATGTGAGTGATAAAATACATGAAGGAAGGATGTCAAGTATTCATGGCTCAAGTTACGGAAAATAAGTCATCCGAGAAGCAGCTTGATGACGTTCCTATCGTTAGGGATTTTCCTGAAGTATTCCCTGAAGAATTACCTGGTATTCCACCCGTACATCAAGTAGAATTTCAAATTGAACTAGTGCCTGGAGCGGCACCAGTGGCTAAAGCACCTTATAGGCTAGCGCCATCTGAAATGGAAGAGTTGTCAGAACAACTAAAGGAATTATCGGAAAAAGGATTTATTCGACCAAGCTCATCACCTTGGGGAGCTCCAATTTTATTTGTTAAGAAGAAGGATGGATCCTTTCGAATGTGCATCGATTACCGGGAGTTGAATAAACTTACGGTAAAGAATTGATACCCATTGCCTCGAATTGATGATCTGTTTGATCAATTGCAAGGATCGAGTGTGTACTCAAAAATTGATCTGAGATCAGGATATCATTAGCTAAGAGTTCGAGAAGAGGATATTCCGAAAACTGCATTTAGAACGCGCTACGGTCACTACGAATTTCAAGTAATGCCGTTCGGTCTGACCAATGCACCAGCAGTTTTCATGGATTTTATGAATCGAGTATGCAATCCTTACTTGGATAAGTTTGTAATAGTATTCATCGACGATATTTTGATCTACTCTCGCAACGAAGAGGAACACGCGAAACATTTACGAATCATTCTAGAACTGCTCAAGAAAGAAGAACTGTACGCTAAATTCTCCAAATGCAACTTTTGGATTCGCACCGTACAATTTTTAGGACACATCATCGATAGTCAAGGCATTCACATAGACCCTGCAAAGATTGAGGCTGTAAAAGGTTGGTCATCTCCTACAAACCCCACGGAGATACGTCAATTTTTAGGTCTCGCAGGTTACTACCGAAGATTTATTGAAGGATTCTCCAAGATTACAAAACCTTTGACTAAGCTAACCCAAAAGAATGAGAAGTACATCTGGGAAGAAAAGGAAGAAGCAGCCTTCCAGTTGTTAAAACAAAAGCTTTGTGAAGCTCCAATATTAGCCCTCCCAGAAGGAAATGAGGACTTCATAGTATATTGTGACGCATCTTATCATGGACTAGGAGCAGTTTTGATGCAAAGAAGCAAAGTAAAAGCTTATGCATCCCGACAACTGAAGAAACATGAGGAAAACTACACGACTCATGACTTGGAGTTAGGAGCTGTAGTGTTTGCGCTCTAATTATGGAGGCACTACTTATATGGCACCAAATGTACCGTGTACACAGACCACAAGAGTCTTCAGCATATTTTGGATCAAAAGGATTTGAATATGGGACAACGTCGCTGGCTGGAGCTGCTCAGCGATTATGATTGTGAGATCCGTTACCACCCAGGAAAGGCTAATGTAGTAGCAGATGCGTTAAGCCGAAAAGAACGATTGAAACCCCTTCGAGTTAGATCACTAGGGATGACTATTCACTCACCCCTTCCATCCCAAATCCTTACCGCACAGAACGAAGCACTTAAAGAAGAAAACCGACCCAAGGAAAAGATCTACGGTATGCCCGAGAATAAGAATGGTTTCATGAAGAAATCCGATGGAACACTGTGTTTCAAGGACAGAAGTTGGATCCCTATGGTTGGGGGTATTCGTGAACTCATTATGTATGAGTCCCACAAGTCAAAATACTCCATTCACCCAGGTTCCGACAAGATGTATCAGGATTTAAAGAAACTATATTGGTGGCCAAACATGAAGGCTGACATCGCAGAATATGTCGGTAAATGTTTGACGTGTTCAAGAGTAAAGGCAGAACATCAGAAACCTTCAGGTCTACTTGTACAACCAGAACTTCCTATGTGTAAATGGGAACGAATCACTATGGACTTCATCACCAAACTCCCAAGAACCTCATCCGGATACGACACGATATGGGTTATTGTGGATCGTCTCACAAAATCCGCTCATTTTCTACCCATCAAAGAAACCGATGAGATGAATACACTAGCTCAGCTGTATGTGAAGGAAATTGTCACTCGACATGGAGTACCAATTTCAATCATCTCGGATCGAGATAGTCGTTTCACCTCACTTTTGGAAATCGTTACAGAAAGCCTTAAGAACTAAACTAGATATGAGTACCGCTTACCACCCTCAAACTGATGGTCAAAGTGAAAGAACTATCCAAACCTTGGAAGATATGCTCCGAGCATGCGTTATTGATTTTGGAAAAGGTTGGGATAAGCACTTACCATTAGCAAAGTTTTCATACAACAATAGTTACCACGCTAGCATAAAAGCAGCACCCTTCGAAGCACTGTATGGTAGAAAGTGCAGATCGCCCGTTTGTTGGCCAGAAGTCGGAGAAAGACAACTTATAGGACCAGACCTTGTTCGGGAAACAACCGAGAAAATCGTTAAGATTAAGCAACGCTTACAAGCAGCCCGAGACCAACAGAAAAGCTACGCCGACCTAAAAAGGAAACCCATGGAATTTCAAATAGGAGATAGAGTCTTATTGAAAGTATCTCCCTGGAAGGGAATGGTACGATTTGGAAAACATGGAAAGTTGAACCCCAGAAACATCGGTCCATTCAAAATCCTGGAAAGGATAGGACCCGTGGCTTATAAACTAGAACTACCTGAAGAACTTAGTCGAATCCACGACGCCTTTCATGTGTCAAACCTTAAGAAGTGTTTATCCGATGAATCTCTCGTGATTCCATTGAAAGAAATCCGACTAGATGATAACCTTGTCTTTACAGAGGAACCCATAGAAATCATGGATAGAGAAGTTAAACAACTCAAACAAAACCGTATCCCTATTGTCAAAGTTCGTTGGGACTCCAAGCGAGGATCGGAATATACTTGGGAGCGCGAGGATCAGATTCGCTCCAAGTACCCACATCTCTTCACCTAAGACACCCTTGGCAACTATCTTAGACTAGAATTCCGGGACGGAATTTCCTGTAAGAGGTAGGTAATGTAACCTCTCGTAAAATTCCCTTACGATTAGTAAATGCATACGAATAAATAAAACGATGTTACGATAAATTAACACCATTTTACGGGTAACAATTTTTTTTATATGGCTTGATATTGAACCACTACGATAACTGTGATTGACCATTTACCCAGGAATGATGCTTACACACGACCTAGATAACCTATGATTATTGCGAACGATAAATATATATATAACACGTTTATATTTAAAACAATACGTTTCGTCTAAATACCGTATACTATTTTTATATTCCCCGAACCTACGAAACTTCCCGAGAACGCTCACTAATATTTTTGAACTTCGACACGATACTCGATACACGCCATGTGGGCCCCCAATACTCATTGGGCCACGGATACCCAATACAAACCAAACGGACTCCTTTTTCATTCTTTTCTTTCTTTGGGCCGAAGCAAACCACAAGCCCACCAGGCTTTAAGCCCAAACGCACCCTTATTTTTTTGTTTCCTTTTCTTTCTTACTGTCGCGACACACACCCAAAACACCCCTATGTTTTTACGATTTCTACACATAACCTACGAATATTTTTGCTTGTTTCGTCTCCCCTAGTGCCAAAGAAATAGAAACGATAGATATCACACTCCCTCTCACATGTTTACTACCTTGGATACACCCTAAGTAAACCACCAAACTCACCTTTGCAAGGATAAGCTTTAAACGTGTTGCAACATTCCCTATCACCACCCATGCTCCCCAATGGCAAGTAAACTAACAATGTGCATCCAAGAAAATGTCAGGAATGAATAGGGAAGATCTCACAAGATCTAAGCTTTGTAAACATGCGATTGGGCAATGGTTGTGGCGTTACTATTCGCCCTCACATGCATCCTCCACTCTTGTGAGCTTATCTTGTCCATACACACTCAAAAACTACCTATATAAGCCTCCCATGCAATCACAAATCATCACATACACTTATACGTATCACTTACATCAAAAATAATAACGAGGAGGAGCGGTTGGAGGACAAACAAATCACCAAGAGTACCACGTCTCAAAGTGAACCTAGGAAGCCAAGATTGGAGCCTCTTGAACCATGGTGGAACGTGAAGTGAACCACGAAGCTTTTGTACCATTACACGATCCCTATGATTGTTTTTACGCCACCTTTTATAGGTGAGGTGAGGACTTGAACCTCTCTTTCTATTTATATATACGTATGTTCATATTTATGCACAATCACTTGAGGTCTATAATTCGTAAAACATGAAAACAACATATACGTTTTATATATCATACTATTTCTTAACTAGGTTATTAACGAGTACCTATAATAACCTTAAGTCAATATTAACGTATACACTCTAAAAATCACACGTTTCTAAGTTAAGTGGACCTATACGATTTCTACTAAAAAGACTTAGAATATTTTTCAACTCTCCCAAGTTATACGCGTTGAGTATTGTGGCTACACTTTGACCTCGCCATTTCTAAATTCGACACACGACCCCTAATATTTTTATACGAACTATTTGTTTACTTGGTATACTAACGAGAATGGTAATTTATTCGACTTAACAACTTGGTTTGATCACTTGAACGAGACTAAAGCTAAACGAGTTTTCATAAGAATTTTCAGAAATTAAAAACCTTATGTGGGCCGATAAGCCCAAAAAGCTAGTTTTAGCTTATTCTAATAAGTTGGGTGAAAAAGCACTTTTGAAATGAAATTAGGACTTAAAATGATGGATTTTGATAAACCCAAAGTTCCCCCAAACCCCTTGGATCAAAACTTGTTAACGGGCCTTAAATGGACTCGTTAAATCCCATTTAGTGAAAAATAGTGAAAATAAGCTAATAAGTTGTTGAGATAAGCTAATTTACACTTTCTGAGCTTATTGAAGTAATAAAAATGTTAAGTTTTAAATTTGGTAATTTTTGGACTAAATTTGCAAATTTTCGAGAACTAGGGATTAAAAGTGTCAAAATTGTAAACTTTGGGTAAAAAGTATAAAAATTGTTTTCTAAGGGTATAAATAGTTAATATTGAAAATTAGGATTTAAAAATGTAAATATTGATATACTTGGACTTAAAACGTAAATATATATAATTTTGGACTAACGACGTAAAAGTTTTCCGTTAAGGGTAAAATGTGTAAATTAGAGAAACTTAAAGGATTTAATAGTAATATTGATTTTTAAATAATAAATTTTATATATAACTATATATATATATATATATATATATATATATATATATATATATATATATATATATATATATATATATATATATATATATATATATATATATATATATATATATATATATATATATATATCTTTATATTATATATATAACAGGAGGCGTTACACGTAGATAATGCCACGTAAACGCCACCTCATTGCCCAGTAATTGATTATCAGCCATGGCATCACATTCTGTCCATATAAGTAATTTTTATAATTTATTTTTTATTTTTTTAAACTATTTCGAAATTATGTAAGCAATTATTTTTACTAAATTCGTTTTTTTTAACAAAAAAACACATATATGGATTCGAACTCAAGACCATGAGTATGTTATGTGGTATCTTAACCAGTGAACCATCACATTTTTATGTTGATATTCTGTAACTTATAATCCATAAACAGCGCAACTGGAATTTGACGAAGAAAAAAAAAGAAAAAAAAACCCAAAGCCCAACAAAAATCAATACACGAGTCAAAACACATGCACGATAAACATAACACCCTACCATTCTTCTTCCCTCCTCTAAAAAAAAAACCCTAACGTGCTTCATTCGTCCCCTATTCACACAAGAACGTGTTTGAGAAATACGGTTTGTAATGGTGATATCGATCATGTTTATATTGGAGCTTTGTTTCTATGTTACCCCATTGATTTATGTGAGTTTTTTTTAGATGTTGATGTGAGAGGATTTGGATATTTAAAGTTATGTTTTCTATCAATGAATTCAAGTTTTACTTATTATTAACTTATTGATTTAGGGTTTTTTTGCATGTTTATATTCTAGGATTTTGTTATTCAATGGTACGTTTTTTTTTTATCATCTGCATATTTGTAATTTATAACATTAATTAAGGAATTGTACAACAGGTTGCTGAGCAAGTTGCAAAAGCGGAACTTAATTCTGAGTTTGCAATTGTAAACGAATCACACATACACTTACTCAGCATGCTAATGCATACAACGTTGTTGTTGTTTCTTCAGCCTCCATTGTTGGCATTTGACATTTTTTAAAATGCTAATTTACATATAATTTATGCAGTCAACAGATACCGAATCACACAAAAAGTTTCCTTCAAAGTCATGTCCTTTGAGATATGGAGCAGGAAAAATTATATAAGATGCCATGTAAGCAGAGTTTTCTTTTTAGTTATTCAATTTTATTATACTTTTAGAAGTTGAGGAATGTGCAACTTGATATTAAATGTTTTTATATTTTGATAGGGAATGTCGTCGATCACAAAGTACTTTCATAGTCGAGATCAGTTAAAAGATTCATCAGAACTATTGGATCAAAAGTTTGTAGTTGAAGATGATCTTGCGTTACCGTCAAGTAGTAATTATCCTCATAAGGGTTTTCCAGATAGTGTACATGTCACAGGATTGATTAGTTTTTTACATTTAATTAGGAACTGAAAGTCATCCGGCTTCTTATCAAATTGAATGTGGTGAGGAAGAGATTCCATGAAGTCTGTTTTTTTCTATATCTCTGTCATTCACATATCAAATATTGGGTACTCTGGAAGTTTGTAATTATATGTTTGTGTATGTTTCTCATAAAGGCAAGGAAGACATATTGCCTATTAATTAAACCAACTATATAAGACTAACATAAACTTTGAATTCCCTATTGAAGTGGAAATATTGTGACGTTGACCCTTTGGAATGAGTTGGCATCAGAATTCCAAATGGATATGTACATGACACTACCAGAACCAGTTGTTATGGCCGTCAACTCATGTTTCGTAAAGAGATATACCCAGGTATATACATATCCTGATAACAAACTGTAAGTTATAAAAATACTATGCTTATCTTTTCTGTACCGTTTGACAGTAACAGGAGGCCTGCAACTTTCATCCACACCCGCCACTTACTACTACTTAAATCCTAACATTCTAGAAACAAGGCAGATATTAGATGTGTAAGTTGTCACATTCTTATGAAAACAGTTAATTATCAAATGTATATAAACCCTAAAAACTTGATGTACATTTGTTCAGGTACAATGAGCTATTAGGACCAGGACCATTATTGGCAATTCAACCAGCAACCAGCTCATATTTGCTGTAATAGTTCATATTTTATGTTCAAACGAGCAAGCTAAAAAAGGTCCATATGGAACTTGACAAGTAGGTTGTTCCAAACATCCTCTCTTGGTTGTGGAGATGTAGAAGTTTGAGCATTTCCTTGTGGATGTCGATCCTAAGAAGCTAACTGAACTTATATGTGCAGCTTCAATAGTAAACACCAGCAACCCATTGCATAAGAGGAGAAAATATATATACTGGCTGTTGGATACTACCGAAGTGGTGACTTCCCAAGGAGTAGGATGCTTCTTGGCAATTGTTTAGAGGTTTCTTATCTTTCTAAGGTAGGTCTTATCTACATTTCCTCATCTAATATCACAATTCCATGGCGTGATATTTTATGAATAATATATTATAATGTATGCCTGTTTATGTTATGCTTATGTCTTTTTTCACATGTTAGGTTCTTGATAACCTTCCACATGATCTTATCTACTCAGAAAACAAGACGGGTGAGAATAACCGAATAAGTACATTACCATGTTCTCAGTATCATCTATGACCTCTTTGTGTGCATGTGTTAAAATATTTGACTTGTGATATCAGTTTAGACCCATTTAGACTTTTGATACCTTAGTATTTATGTGTCCCAGTTCGTATGATTTTCTAATGATTATGTCACTCTGCTTATGTAGGTCTAATTTATGCCAATAATATTAACCGACGCAAAATCCCCAGCTCAAAAATTGTTTGGATATTTTAAATGTGGCAAAGATTATAAATCCCAAGAAATTCGAGACGCTTCACTTCCAAGCAAATAATTGAAGTTTAACTCAATCGTCTTGACCGCCTGCCAATTGTTCTCTGTGAAGGCGCAGAAAACTTAGAAGAAGCGATCTTATAGAGGGGCATTATATACCATCGGTTGGAATTCAGTTAGCATTTGGAGCAACAAAAAAAATGCAAATAGTGGAGATGCGAATGAATTTCATCTGTCTGCTGAATCAACATGTAAACAACTGATTTTTGATTATTTGAATACCTTAGATTCTTTTTCGCACATATTTACTTCATTTATGATTTCTTGATTTTATTTTCAAAATTGCCTTTGGATATTTGATGAGTGTTTCAGACTGTCATCATCCTACAGGTTTGAGCCAAGTGAGGGTTTAAGATCTGGGTTTTAACCAATGTTTGCAAAGGTCCATACACCACAATTGGATAGACCCACAGACTTCGCATACAACTAATGCAGCAAATGTCAGGTCACTCGATTTAGATAACCATTTCAATGCTAATGTAGTTGCATCTGGTGCAGTTTGCCATACTCTTAATACTGAACCCAGGAGCTCTAGCTATGTTGTAAATGATTGTGAGTATTCTCTGTTGTACAACAAGATCTTTTCTACCTATTACAAGTTGTTGGAGACGTATTTTGACCATATATTTTTATTGGGTTCAACAACAATTATGAGTATCACTACATATTCCACTCCTAAGAGTGGCGAAAGAACGACACAACACAAACGATCAAGGCCCCAGGAAAGAGTCCCGGCTGGTCCACGTAATGTGGTCAGACGTGCTGTAACAGATACGACACAGACCAATCCAGTACACGATGTTGCTCTCACTAGGGAGGGTTCCAATTTAGGTGACACTCAACGTCAAGGTCAGCATTTATTGGTTGAAAGTTTTAAATGAGTTTACAAAATTGCTTTTTCTTGCAACTGTTTCCTTACGCATTTGAATCATTGATTAGTTAGTTGTGCATTCTTACACCTATTTTTTTTTACACCAGCAGCCATAGACAATGCTACTGAGTCCAACAATCAGGGTCCCAGGCAATAGAGCCGTCTGGTGCACGTAATGTCGGTGCACATGGTGTCACAGATACGTCAAAGAGAAATCCAGTACATGATGTTGCTCCTACTGGGGTGGGTTCCAGTTTAGCTGACATTCAACGTCAAGGTCAGCCTTTATTAGTTCAAAGTTTTAACCTCGAGTTTACAAAATCAGTTTTTGTAGCAACTGTTTCCATATGCATTGGAAGCATTATGCATTTGAATCGTTCATTATTAGTTGTTAGGTGTGCGCTTTTACAACTTCTCTTTTTTTTAACACCAGCAGCCGTAGGCGATGCTACTGAATCCAGTTCTAGGCGTAGTAAAAGATCGGTGCAACACAACCGACCAGGGTCCCAAGCACCAGCTCAGGGTGGTGCACGATGTTGCTCTCACTAGGGAGGGTTCCAATTTAGGTGATACTCAAGGTCAAGGTCATCATTTATTGGTTGAAAGTTTTAAATTTGAGTTTACAAAATTGCTTTTTCTTGCAACTGTTTCCATACGCATTTGAATCATTGATTAGTTAGTTGTGCATTCTTACACCTATTTTTTTTTACACCAGCAGCCATAGACAATGCTACTGAGTCCAACAATCAGGGTCCCAGGCAATAGAGTCGTCTGGTGCACGTAATGTCGGTGCACATGGTGTCACAGATACGTCAAAGAGAAATCCAGTACATGATGTTGCTCCTACTGGGGTGGGTTCCAGTTTAGCTGACATTCAACGTCAAGGTCAGCCTTTATTTGTTCAAAGTTTTAACCTCGAGTTTACAAAATCAGTTTTTGTAGCAACTGTTTCCATATGCATTGGAAGCATTATGCATTTGAATCGTTCATTATTAGTTGTTAGGTGTGCGCTTTTACAACTTCTCTTTTTTTTAACACCAGCAGCCGTAGGCGATGCTACTGAATCCAGTTCTAGGCGTAGTAAAAGATCGGTGCAACACAACCGACCAGGGTCCGAAGCACCAGCTCAGGGTGGTGCACGATGTTGCTCTCACTGGGGAGGGTTCCAATTTAGATGACACTCAAGGTCAAGGTCATCATTTATTGGTTGAAAGTTTTAAATTTGAGTTTACAAAATTGCTTTTTCTTGCAACTGTTTCCATACGCATTTGAATCATTGATTAGTTAGTTGTGCATTCTTACACCTATTTTTTTTTTACACCAGCAGCCATAGACAATGCTACTGAGTCCAACAATCAGGGTCCCAGGCAATAGACCCGTCTGGTGCACGTAATGTCGGTGCACGTGGTGTCACAGATACGTCAAAGAGCAATCCAGTACACGATGTTGCTCCTACTGGGGTGGGTTCCAGTTTAGCTGACATTCAACGTCAAGGTCAGGCTTTATTGGTTCAAAGTTTTAACCTCGAGTTTACAAAATCAGTTTTTGTAGCAACTGTTTCCATATGCATTGGAAGCATTATGCATTTGAATCGTTCATTATTAGTTGTTAGGTGTGCGCTTTTACAACTTATCTTTTTTTTTAACACCAGCAGCCGTAGGCGATGCTACTGAATCCAGTTCGAGGCGTAGTAAAAGATCGGTGCAACACAACCGACCAGGGTCCCAAGCACCAGCTCAGGGTGGTGCACGTAATGTGTTCAGACATGTTGTCACAGATACTTCACACACCAATGCATGTCCCGGTTCTGCTCTCACTGGAGATGGTTCCAGCTTCTCTGATACTCATGGTCAAGCTCAACCTTTTTTAACTTTGAGCTGACATAATCAATTTTCATACCAACTGTTTCCATATGGATTTGAATCACTACTTATTAGTTATTATGAGTATGTTCTTACATTTTTTTTTCGGGACACCAACAGCCGTATGTGATACTACTCAATCCAGTTGTAGGCGTGCCAAGAGATCGGCGCAACACAACCGAGGAGGGTCCCAGGTGCCAGCTGAGGGTAGTGCACGTAATGTACGCAGACGTGTTGTCACAGATATGTCACTGAGCCATTCAGCCCACGGTGTTGCTTCCACTAGGGAGGGTTCCACTTTCGTTCACACTGAAGGTCAAGGCGAATCTTTATTGCTTAAAAGTTATAACTTTGAGTTTACAAAATCAGTTTCACACTAGCTGTTTCCTATGGATTTGAATGGTGGAATTACGAAGAGTTTTTACAAATCGGTTCCACTTTCGTTATCATTTCGTTTCATGACCTCCACTCAATAAAGAGCATCACGAGTCATTTAGTCCATTAGCCTTCTTTTCTTATAGCAATATTAACAAAAGGTATTAGAATCTCTAATATCACCAATTATTTCGAGCTGACAATTATTAGGTAGTGATAAATAGACATGCAAGACTATCCTTTGTACAAAATCACTAACTACCATAAAGTTACGTTCCATATTAACCGTAACTTTTGAAATATTTAATGAAATGTAGACTTTCAATTATGACACCAAAATTCTGAAAATCAATACCCAAAAGGAGAGAAAAAAGAACATCCTTACTATGTGTGCCTTCTTTTTGGAGTGAATAATTGTTCACTTACCAAGCCACCATGTACCTTGGATTAGTCGTTCAAAAGGTCGGGAACCATGGTTACTTAAAAAGAAGAAACGTGACTTCTTTTTCATTGCTATCAAATCTTCTGTGATGTTTTTCTCAATATCTATAAGGAAACTTAAAATCCATTTGTAAGTATGTACTGTATCTTTTTTAGTTATATCAGTTATGATTCCTAAAGTAGTGAACAATCTATTCACATGAAAAAACTATATGTTGCATTTCATTGTGTTATCTAACACTACGAGTAAGTGGAATACTCTCAAACACTAATAGTGCAATTTCATTTCATGTTATTCCTTCTAATTTGGTCAGTATATTGGTTATCGAAAACTTAACACACTTGACTATTGAAGGTGATAGTGTATAAATTCACTTCCTCCAGCCCTAAATAAATGTTCAAATAAGTCAAACTGGTTTAACTTTTACCTTAAATATTTATTTTCTGTTATATAATACAAAAAAATTAATTACACCATCGAAAAATACACTTAAACAACAATCCATGGATATATTTTGCGTCAAATATTATATAAGACCTATAAAAAAATTATACTTTTTTTTATTATCATGAATTATATTTATTGTGCTCAAAAACTTTTTGAATAAAAGTTTCCAAAAAACAATCATATTGTTATCTAACAAATCAATAAATACAAGTATACAACTAATTAACAACCAACTAATATTAAAATAGTTTTTTGTACTATCATAATGTATTTACATTGAGAAATGCATTTGTAGTTTGCACAGAACACATTTTGTTCTTATTGTAGCTTATACCAAACACTCCGCATTCCTATTATAATCGGATCCAAACGATCCTTAGTTTTGCAGCACCAAATTCGATTTCAAGAACACTATTAACGTAAACTAGCACCTCACTTTTATATGTTCTAAAGATGACTTTCTGTTTTAGACATACAAATGAAATAGACCATCTAATGAGATACAAGTCACATTTGTGTTTGTTAATAAAGGAAACATTCAACATTTAAGGCACGATGTTAACCTTAAAAAAATCATTTAACTATGGACATGATGCAACCCTTAGATATATAAAATCTTTAATATTAGATAGCATCATGCGCATGCATTATTAGATACCACATGTGGTCATGGTTGTTAGCGCTAACACATTATTGCTATTACACCCAGTCTTATGCTTACCAAACTTAGGTGTATGTATTATCGATTTAGTTTTATGAAATTAACTTGTGTTTGGCCAAGTGAAAATATACATTTTTAGGTCGGGAAGGTGGCAGTAGCAGTGGCAGTGTAGGGGACAATAAAAGTGGTGGCAACAATCGCAATGTTATACCCAGCATCATTTGATCATGTCATATTTGATTATTACCAACGAAATGTGTTTTTAAATGTATTTGATTCTTACACATGCGAACATATGTCAACGATATGCAATTAAGGTCAGTTTGTGTATATTTGATTCTTACGCTATACAAATATATGTCAATGATAATTATAAGTCATGCCCGCCCAACGGACGGTGCATTTGACACCGCAATGTACAAAAAAATACATATAATTTTGAAAATATTTAACGTAACCTCCCCGTACTTAAATATGCATTAATATTGGCAAATACTATCAAAATAAAATAAAAGTCATAAATGTCTCCTTATTAATAAATAACTTATAATTTTAAAAGATCACTAATATCCGTACATAACTAAAATAAAATGTAAACTACAAAGCATGCCCGCCCATAGGGCGGGCTTTGAAAACTAGTATATATATATATATATATATATATATATATATATATATATATATATATATATATATATATATATATATATATATATATACGTATAAAATTTATATAACAATAATTAAATTTAGACGAATAAAACAATACGTAACCATTATCTATTTTATATACGACGTAACACATCGCCTATGCACTTTATGGATTATTCGTAATTAATAATAAGCGTTCGCAATAAAACGAGACTTAAGAACCGAAATGTGCCATATCTTATAGGTTGTGTGTGAAGCCGTTGCCTTGCATCATTGAGATTACGTTTGTTCTACTGTACTACTAAGGTGAGTTCATAGCCCACATTTAACTTATTTTTGTGGGGGGGGGGGGGGATACATGCTCAAAAACCGAACACAAGTCTTTTCCTGATCTTATTATTGCTTAAGTAGCTATTGCCAAAAGTCCCTCGATCATGAACCTTAATCACTTAAAAGGCGAATGTAAATAATTGTGAATAGATCTATTAGGGATTGACAATCCCCATTTGGTTGCTAGAGGAAAGTCACCAAATGCACTTTATTTGAATATCATAGGTTACTGGCAAATACCTATCTTGGGGGCTATATAATTTACATCATTATTACAGAAAATATTGATGTCTGTTGAATCGTTGAGTGTCATGAGCTTAAGGCAATAATGAATGCGATTTTCTAACTTGTTTATTTGTATTTATATACAATAAGCACCTATCTCTTGTGTTCAAACTCTTAATTATAAACCTATGAATTTCACTCAACTTTTTGTTGACTTTTAGCATGTTTATCTCAGGTAACTAAATGGAATGGATGGCAAAGGCACGAAGTGGGCAAATAAAGAAACGTTTATTTCTCGTTGAATAAAAACTTGTTGTTGACTAATGAAACCTTTTGGAATTATGAATATTTGGTGTTTTAAATAAAACTTAAAGCGTCTCATTTGAGTCGTTTTCTATAATTGTGACAAAGATCCACGATATAATACCCTAAAAGTTTTCCGCTGACATTTTAAGTCTTCCGCTGTATTGATCAATTTTGGAGGTGTTATATCTGTGATGGAAAATGCTCGGACCATTTGAGTGGGGAGGATTCATTGAAGGATACGCTCCGCATTTGGTACCTTCTGAAATTAGGTTTATCCTTCCATGCCTCATAGGCCTCGTTAGAGTTTCGAGGGCCTCGACCAGCGTGTGACGATGTGAATTCGTTATAAGCGCGTTTTGGAAGCTCCATGCAGTTATGAGTTTCGTGAGGGCCATTACACAATTTACATGAAGAAGCGATTTTGCTCACTTGGCTTGAAGGCTTTTGAGCTTCGTAAGATGAGAGACTTGACTCGACCTTCAAGTTCCATGATCCTACGGTCGGGAGTGCTAGAATTGTTCGAAGGCAAACATATTGCCTTGACCGTTTTGTTCAAATCACGGGGATCATTCCAACTTTCGTTGTCATAGAGATCAAGATCTTCTATGAGTTCCCATGATTGTTCCGCACTTAGATCACGTAGCTTACCACCGGCCGATTGGTCAATGGCTCACCTTGTGGATAGATCGATATGGTCATAGAAGATTTGGACTTGGAGCCAAAGATCTATGCCATGATGAGGGACTTTTTGGAGTAAGTCCTTGAAATGAGTTCATGCTTCATATAGAATTTCATTTTGACGTTGTTGGAACATCAAGATGTCATTTCTAAGCTTGGTAGTTCTCCCCGGTGGGAAAAATTGAGCAATGAAACGAGTGGTGAGATCATCCCATGAGGTGATGGATCCCGCGGGGAAACGTTCAAGCCATTGACTAGCTTGATCACGTAGAGAGAATTGGAATAGGCGTAATCGGGTTGACTCTCTAGTTGTAACATCAAGGTCTATAGAATCTACAATTTTAAGGAAGTCCTTGAGATGTTGATTTGGATCTTCGGAACGAAGTCCATGGAATGCACATCCGCTTTGCACCAACCGGATGGTGTCGGATTGCAAGGGAGACACATTGGCTCCGGTGAGCTCAATGGTGTTTCGATAGCCTTGGTGGCTAGGTCGGGAATACTCTCCTAGGGTTCGGGGCCTAAGAGGTTGGTTAGCTAGTGGTGGGTTTTGTGGGTGGTCTTGTTGTGGTGGGATGATGGGTTCAAAGATGTTACCATCGTCCATGATGTCAGATGGTGAAGAGTTACGAACAAAAATACGAAGAAATAAGATAGACTAAAGAAAACCTAAAAATAAAAATAAATCTTACTAGAAAGGAATCTAGCAAGTAGACCTAATAAAAAGAGATCCTAACCTAGACAATAACTATTCCCCGGGCTGCGGCGCCAAAAACTTGATGCGTAGGCATTGCACCAGGCTTTACCTCTCAAGGGATCTTGAGAAGCTTACAACCCCCATCAGGCAGTGTACCTGATCGATGTAGTATAGTATAATGACAAGTACCGGGGGATTGATCGTTCAGCTAGGAATAGTGTCGCTAGGATTAGAAAACCTAAAGACTAGGTCAAGAGATGAGGGATGATTCTTTTTGTATTTTTTATATTTTATGAAAGCAATTAAAATCTCGGTTTTGAAGGAGTTGGGCGGAATTAGTTGCTAGTCAACTATCCCAATTACTAAGATGCAATCAAAATAAAATACTAAAAATGAAAATAAACTAAATTAAACTAGTGGTGTGAGCAATATATGGGAGAATTGTGTTTACTTAGGTTTCACTACTCCCTAGATATCTTTTACAGGTTAATTACTTGTTACAGTTGCGTGGATGACGGATTGTATTCCTTAATACCATTCATGGGGTGGCGTACTTACTTCCCCAATCCTATAAGCGCCTACTTCACTCCTATGTCGAGCCGGCTAAGAAGCTCCTAACATGGGATCATTAGAATTTGCTCATGCATTAAATACAACCAATAAAACCTAGTACACATCGATTCATGTTTCCTAAGACGTTCAAGCATGTTACACAATGGAGATCTGCCAGTTTTCTTAAGCCTAACATTGAAATCATTCATCCATTACAACTATAAACAAGTAATCAACATATAATTAACATCTAGGTTTCATTACATCTAAGCAAACACATGAAAGATCTAGCCTAGCATGTTGAAATCAAGACAAGCATAAGATATATTCAAACAACACATAGACATATTGATTGAATTGAAAGAGGACTTATCTCAATTGAACATGAAAGGTTTCAAGGGGTAAAAACCCTTGAAAATACTGTAAAAAACGACCTAGGGTTTATTAGGTTCGACCCTATTATTCTCCACACACGTTCCTCTTTTAATGAATGAAAAATAGAAAAGTATATATAGATTCTGTGAGGTGACGGCGTCAAGAACAAATGTTTGACGCCGTCATCTCGCCGCCAAATAATTTCTCGGACTGCCTAGATCTGGGTTTGACGCCGTCACGTGTACTCCTTATGCAGGCCGTCACAAAATTTACTCTTGACGCCCTTCTCTTGACGCCTTCAGGTTTTCACTGGGTCGTCATGGATTTTACTCCTGACGCCGTCAGGATTTTCTTCTTGACGCCGTCAGGTACTGTTCTCAGCATGGAAAATTAAGTCTTTGCCGTTTTCTTCACTTTTATGCTCCAAAAACGTCCAAAATGCTTCCTTTTCCAGAATTCACTCCCAAAGTACCTAAACTCACAAAATGAATGATTTAGGGCATATTTGATCAAATAAATTCAATTCCGGGCTTAAATGACCCCTTAAAAACGGTTCATTTTTCGCCTCATCACCCAATTATATCAAACAAGTAACATTTAATCGACACATATATGTGTAATGCAAGTGATTCTTAATAAACTAAAGAGAAACTCAAATCTACTTCTTGTTTGAATAATATTTCTAAGACAAGATGATTAATACATGATTTAATGAGACTCAACTATATTTAATAAAACTAAGGTGATGAAGATGTCATGTTTTATATGGAAATATAACAAATATGTGTCAACAAATTTTAATCTATGTAATTAATTTGTATGATAAAACGACTTCTAAATGTTTATCATACCAAAAGTACTTTGACAAATTATAAGTGCACATGTAGTGAACAAATAGTGTGACAAAGAAACAAGATGAACAATTTATGCAACTCATGTTTAAATGATAACATTTTAGAGCATGTATTATATAGACCATCCTAAGCATGGATATAATGAATGACCGAAAAAGACTCAACCATTCAAATACATCCATATCATATAAAGACATCATGTCTCAAAATGACATACCATGAGTTAACAAGTAACACGTTAATCATGCAAAACATCATATACATAAAGAAAGAAAATATCATATAAATCATGTTAATATATAGTAACACGAAACATATAAGCATGCAGGCATCATAAATAAATAACCAAGGTTTACACATGAATCAATTAGATAGTTATCATGGTTATGTTAAGATGTCCAATCATATCAAACAAATAAAATGTAGATGACACATGTATGCGTAATGCAAGAGATTTTAATCTTTGTGTTTGGAATCTATGGTTGAATGATCTAAAAGGTGACATCTTTAAGCATGTGTTACGCAAGTGATTTGGTCATCCAAGACCAAGAGATGAGTTTTTGGGTGATAATGGAATATGATAAGAACGTTCTCAAGAAAGCTCTTTGGAACAGGAATCTAAGTGAAGTTACTAACTTCAATGGATCTTGTGTATGCTCTAGAGATAGGGTTTGAACAAGGTTATGAGCAAGGTTTGGTTATGATGTACGCTTGAAAGGAAATAGATACATATAGTGTCTTTTAATACGTAACATTATCTCGTGGAATAAAGTCATCATGCTTATGAAAATAAGTATGACAAGATGATGGGGAAGCTCTAGTTCATAGAACTTGCAGATGTTTATTTAAGATCATTAACCCGATGAGGTGTAATGAAATCTCATGTAACACAACCGTTCATGTTTCAAGGAGAGAATGATGCATAGGATATACAATATCCTTTTAACAGGATGAAAACTTAACGCATGATTTCTTAGGCATAATGTCTTCCAAAACATCATGTTTTCCTAAATGAAGATATGAAGCCAAAGTGTTTGAATCGGATAGTGCTATCTAAATATACTTGGTCTCAAGATTATACTAGATGATGACAAGAGGAATTAACTCGAGTTTCTTATGTATACTCCTCAAGAGTCATTGTTGCTCGGGCTACATGAGTTTGACTTTGAGATTGCATTTTAACATATGTTGTTAAAATACTTGGGTGTAGATTCTTTCGGATGTGACTTTTAATGACTACAATCGTAAGTCATATTTATTTGAATATTTCAGACGAAATACTTAAGTTGTCAATCCTACTTTGTTGAGATTAGATAGTACTAAAGGATAGCAAGACTTGATAATACATCTATAACTTAAGTGTAAGTTATGACTTGATGTAAATCCTTATCGTCTTGAAGGATGACACATTACTTTCATGTTAACCAAGAGAGGTAACATATATAGATACAAGACAATATCTATAGTCACAAGTTAGACTTGTGATTTTGATATTATATGTAATCTATGTAAGTAACAAGTCCGGATTAGTTAGGAAGTTGTCAAGTCACCAAATAAGTGAAGCTAATGGATGAAGGATGAGTTAAAGATGGAAGAATGTAGTAACCGTTGGTAATGCAAGATTTTGGAGATCGTGTTGGAGTAGCAAGGTTGAGGACGTTTGTATCTTTGATAGGTGAGGAAATGTTGAGTGATGAATCACTTGATGATGATGAGCTTAGTTGAATGGTTTTGTTAAAGCAACATGGTTTTACACTAATCCTAGCAGTTTTCCTAATAGTTCTAGATGATTCGGATGAGGTGTTAGATTAAGTCATTTCAAGACTTTGGTTAGCTAGAATTATAAGAATAAGAGAAGTGATGGTGATGGTGTGAATTGGAAGTATGAATGTTTGTCAATTTACAGGAAGAACATGTTATGAAAAGTAGTGTTTGGATTAGATGTTGTTTCATACACATTTGTAGGTTCCTAATCATTTGGAAGAGTTCAAATCATTTGAAGTCAATCCAATGGAGTTGGGTGAAGTGAAAGACTAAGTGGAGAAGTAAATACTATGTGATCATGAAGGATACATGTTGTCAGGTTGTTCCACGGATTTGGAGGAACCAAAGGAAGGGTTCCTTCCTTGTATTAGAAAGGTTCCTTGGGTTAGTTTAGGCAAATTTGAAATTTTGGCGGGAATGATGATCCTATTGTTTAAAGTGTGCTAAGAAAGCTCTAGAATTATTGTTAAATACTAACTAGCATGTAGGAAGCAAGTTTGGAACCTAAGGATTACTAGAAAAATTCAAAAAATTCAAAGATGAAAATTTGCTGTAGGACTGGAGGAACCAAATGACAACACGGGCGGAACCAAGTTTTGGGTTCCACCGTATCCGCTGGAAAAAACTTGGCAGAACCAAGTTTCTGAACGGACGGAACCAAACATTGGGTTCCGCCGTTTCCGTGGAGGCTCAGAATCGGACAGAGTACTTTTTTCGAGGGCGAGACATTTTCCGATTTTCCAAATTTTTCTTAAAACTTATGTAATCAATTATTTGTAGGTAGAAGATACAAAAATTGAAGGTATAAACATGCTTACCGATAGAGTTTACAAGAGCGATCCTAGCTTTCATATTTTAAGCCAAAAATGGAAAATGGCAAAGTACTAAAAAGTTATCCCCTGCAAATATTGTTAGTACACACCTAATCCACAAACATAGTATCATCCTACAACATCTTAAAAACATAAAATAACATTGTTTCAACGACCAAATTGTCCAAATGCACCCTTGTGCCAAACACTCCTTAACAAAGGACATTTATCGATTCTCGAAACTCGTTCAAATATCCTAATTATACTTGGAACATATGCACCTAATTTGATATGATAGATAAAAACTAAAAACACATATTCTAACACATGTTAGCATATAGATCAAGCCGAGGATTATGAACTTACCATAAATGGAAATTAAGCCACACACAGAAAATTGATAACACCAAAGTGTTATCGTCCAAACATGATATGGTTAGTTTACATGATCAATCAAAGATGAGTTTCTATCTTATAGCACGATACTTATAAATCACACATAAACAAACGCAATTACCACTTATAATAAGCAAACAACATGTATGCAAAACAGCCAAAACAAGTAGTCATATAGCATGGCATAAAACAAAGATACTTATCGTCACTTTGTGTTTAAACATGATGATGTATACCAAGCTTGATTAGTTTCCTTTACATATATAAATATCACCAAATTCTTTAGTTTCAAAAGAAATCATATTAATGTTCGAAGGATACTAACTAAAATTGTCTAACTCAAAAGTTTGAGTTTCTACGTCAAAACGAAACTTAATATTTTGGACACACTATAGTATTTGGTTTATTCAGATTATAGTATTTGGTTCCGCCCTTTATGTCGTTTGGTTCCTTGGCATCTGTGGCAGATTTACCAAAACTCGTTTTTTAACATAAAGAAAACATGTATGACTTACTAGATTTGATAACAAACATATAATACACTTATTTTACTTCATTTCTACTGATGTAACTTATCTAATCATTTACGAAGGTGATTATTCAACTAAAGTTTTAGTTATCCCAGACGCTCCTTTTTTAAAAACGTATTTTTTGTAAATTAGCTCTAAGCACATAATTAGATACTTATAAATTCTTTTAAGAAATCTACTCTTTTATCTTTCAAGGAAACCTACAAGCTTGTATACAAAGTAATATTTAACCACAAAATTTCTAAGTATACTTAGCGAAACATTTTTCATATTATATTCCGCTTCAACGGTAATTTGATACATGGATCATGCTCTATTTTAAAAACCATTTGTTTTGAAAATAAGAGCTACGAAGCTCTGATGCCAATTGTGAAATCGTAGAAGGGGGGGGGGGGGGGGGTGAATACGTTTCCGTTTAAAAATCTGTAAACTTGGTGTATCAAATATAGTATAAACCATTGAGTCAAGTTACGCCATTATTAGTCCGGTTTATATTTCTTTTCTAAAACATCCATATGACAAATTTCCGATCAAGCTTGTTGTAATATGAGAAATGCTAATAATAGTCTTATGACTAATATAAAGCATATGGCATAATAAGTTGTCACACAAGCATAAACTTCAAATCACAACACAAACAATAATATAGTGCAAGTGTAAAAGTAAAGAAAGTGCAAACCGAACACGAGGATTTATAGTGGTTCGGTTACGGATCTCCTCTCCGCCCTACTCCACTCCCCGAGTACCCAACTCGAGAGTTACTTCACTAGATCAACAAGCTCCCTTCTTGGCGGAGAAAACCTTACAATCGTCGCTTACACTTTTTCCGGTACAAAGCTACATACCGGGTTCTTTTACAAGGTACAACCACTCCTATCGTCGCCTATACAATATTTCCGACACTAAGCTAGATGTCGAGTTCTTTTCCAAGGGTACAACCACTCCCGCTAGTTCTTTTACAAGGGTACAACAACTCCCGCTATGTTTTGTGGCCCAACATAGAAACCTTGTGTTTTATGGCACAAACACATAAACCATCTAATCTATAATAAAGAGTACAATGATGATCCAAGACATATATGTCTAATGGATATGAATAACTAATCTAAAAGAACTTCCATTGATAGAAAGCCTTCAATGAATGAAGATCACAAGTTCTCCAATCTTGTTGTGATGGATCTTCATATATGTATGCATGTGGTGATGATGATGGCAAGATCTCCAAGCTTCTTTGGTGGATCAAGATGTATGATATGCTTACAACAAAGTTGAATGTTAGAAGCATTATGATCATGATAATGAGGGTGATTGATTGTGTTTTCTACATCGTTTTCTATTGATATAAGATCTATGCAAAGTGTAGAGAAGTGTGTGTTTTTCTTTTTCAAGTTTCATCAAGTTGTTTGAAAAACCATGAGCTACTATTTATAGGAAACAAGTAAAGAGGTTTTTTCAAACCATGTTCTAAATATCTTACTATATTTATCTCTAGTCACATCAAGATCTTCTAATGTCAACTACAACATTCTCTTACAAAATCTATGACATTTCTTACAAGATCATTTGGAAAGATATACATTCTAGAAAACACTATTCATGAGGTAATAAAAGAGTGTTTTCCATATTATGAAAAAATACATTTAGACAAATGTATATACTAACTTAAAAAGGTAAGTTACTTGTATATGAAAAATATATTAGCTAGCTATATAATATTTAGCAAGTTACTAAAAATGTTTTATGTACTTATGTTGTTATAAGACACATTTTTATATATTGGAAACTTACTAATATTATATAGACACCTAATGTGGCACTTATTCTATTTAACACCTAAAGTGTATTTTGACACCTAAAATACTTAAAGACCCTCAAAATATTTTACTCATTCTAAATGGTTGGTCAAGGGGTTTGATTATAATGCCACATAACAAACATGTACGAACTTGTGTTGTAGCATACGAGGACTCGAGACGTTGAGAGGTATTGAATGTATGTTGAGACAAAATAAGATTACAAGTTACTTGTACATTTTACGTTATGTATCAAGTTATATGTTTGTCATCAATCAAAACAAACGAGACTGTGTAGATTAAATATCGTAATATTTGCACTAACAATCTTCTTGTCCAAGATAACCTGTTAAACCTGAGAAAACAATCATGGCAAACCTCGCGTAAAATCGGCGGCAATCTGTATATATAAGGATATAATGCTTGTGGAATGAATGTTTGCAGATTTCCTGGAATTTATAAAACTAAAGAATTAACAAAAACTTTAAGACTCCGTTAGAAAAACAAAACTTGCAAAATTTCCAGAATTTTACACCTGACGCCGTCAGGTTATGATCCTGACATCGTCAGAGTGTTCTGACAGAAATCTCATGTTAAGTTTGTGGAAAATTTCTAGAAAAACTTACGCCTTAATTCCTGGAATTTCCTGCAAAACATTATTATGACTCGATACAAGCATTTGACTCAAACAAATACTAATATACATGTTCATTTAATGTTGTTGTGGTCCATGTTCAATTTCGTTCTTAAAAACAAATTTAGGTTTCCCTTACACTTATCTTTTGTGAAATACCTTTTTATGAAGTTAAGAAAAACAACAAGGTAAAGTATTTTCACAAATTAGTTATGAAACATGATCCACAAACACTAAAAATAAAGCATGCATACGGAAACAAATAAAATCAAACAAACAATCAAAACAAATAAAACAAATAAAACATGGGTTACCTCCCAAGAAGCGCTTTTCTTTATTAAAAGTCTTGTAGCTAGACTCAAGGTCACGGGCTATCGTGTGTCACTTATGCTCACATACCCAAGTGTGAGCCATCTAATAGTTGCCTCATCTTTCTTATAGTCATCACTTAGCTCTAAACATCCGCGATAATACCTTTTATTCTTTTCATGAGGATATTTAAGCCCTTTCCTTTTATCATTCTCACTTAGCATATCGAGAGGCGGATACTTATTACATTTCGCAATAGAAAAATCCTTGAACCTAGGGTGTGCACGGGGCATTTGGTAAACAAAATCTTCATCCCCGTCCGAGAATGTAATTAACCCTTCCATAAGTTTTTCATCTAGGTTGGTTAACCTTTTGAAGGGTTTCCCAAACACAACTTGGGTTAAGTTACTATCGATAAATTCTCCTAGATTCTCCATAACCATAAACACAACCAGATAAACAAAGCTTCCTACAAACACATGCAATGTCTTTGCCCTAGCAACAATATTATCTCCATTGTATTCTAACTCATTTACCATGATTTTATTATATTCACTACGAGAGATTATGTTAATTGGTAAAGATGAGTTAAGGTAGGCATCAAAGCTCCTAAATCCAATCTTACAAGGAAACTGCATATTAAATGAGTTGTCATTCTCAATCCTTGTCCTGGGATCGACATACCTAAGAGGGTTCATCTCATATTCCATCTTATCTTCATTGATTACATCACCATTATCTAGGTCCTCATCGGAGTCCGAATAGTAAAAAGGACTAGCCCTATGGTCATTATCATGGTCAGACTCCTCCATCTCAGAATTATTGTTAAAGTGATGGTTAGGTGAGAGGTTAGGTGGGTTCTCGTTTTCCACTAAAGGGATTGGGACGGGTATTTGGAAAATCCTACGATGAAAAACACGAATAACAGGAATCAAAATATCAATGCTATTGTTATCCATCGAAATAGTTTACGAACAAAGGAAACGAAGAAAAAGATAAACTAAAGAAACCTATAAAAATAAAATAAAAAATCTTACTAGAAAGGAATCTAGCAAGTAGACCTAATAAAAAGAAATTTTAACCTAGAGAATAACTATTCCCCGGCAACGGCGCCAAAAACTTGATGTGCGTGGAATTGCGCCATCGCAAAAGGTTTTACCTCTCAAGGGATCTTGAGAAGCTTGCAATCCCCACCAGGCAGTGTGCCTGTTCGTTGTAGTATAGTATAGTGACAAGTACCGGGGGATTGATCATTCAACTCAAAGAATAGTGTTCGCTAGGGTTAAAACTCACTAAAACTAGGTCTAGAGATGAGGGATGATTCTTTTTGTATTTTTATATTTTAAGGAAAGCAAGTAAAATCTCGGTTTTGGAATGAATGGGCGGAATTAGTTGCTAATCAACTAACCCAATTAACTAAAGATGCAATCAAAATAAAATAAACTAAACTTAAACTAATTTGTGGTGGAAACAATAATGAGAGAAAATGTGTTTACATAGATTTCACTACTCCCTAGCTATCTTTTACAGGTTGATTAGTTTGTTACAATTGCATGGATGACGGGTTATATTCCTTAATAACATTCGTAGGGCCGTGTACGATCTTCCCTAACCCTATAAGCTTCTACCTCTTACTATGTCGAGCCGACTACTAGCTCCTAACATGGCCTTATTAGTAGTTGCCTACGCATTAAATACAACCAAAATATCGTAGTACACCTCCGATCATGTTTCTTAAGACGTTCAACCAAGTTACCAATTGGAAGTCTGCCAGTTTTCTTAAGCCTAACATCGAATTCATCCATCCACAACAATTATAAACAAACAACCAACCCATAATCAATATCTAAGTTTCATTACATCTAAGCAAACACAAAGAAAACCTATCCTAGTAAGTTAAAGAGAAGACAAGCGTAAGATATAATCAAACAACACATTGACATATTGAATGATTTGATAAAGGACTTATCTTCAATTAAGCATGGAAGAAACAAAGGGTTGAAACCCTTAAAAAAGTTGTAAAATTTGTATAGGGTTTACTCCCTTCAAAGTTGCACACAATGAATGAAAACTATAAAACTATATATAGATTTTGTATCCTAACGGCGTCAAGAGTAATGTGTGATGCCGTCAACTCGCCGCCAAAATAAACTCGTATTGCCTAGATCCACTTCTGATGCCGTCACTCTTTATAGACTCTGGGTCGTCACTCTTTGCATTAACTCATGATGGCCTTGACAATTTAATA
This sequence comes from Artemisia argyi, assembly GCA_030686995.1. Classification (NCBI taxonomy): domain Eukaryota; kingdom Viridiplantae; phylum Streptophyta; class Magnoliopsida; order Asterales; family Asteraceae; genus Artemisia; species Artemisia argyi. The sequence goes on along the minus strand of CM060683.1, from coordinate 50,564,205 downwards.
CGTGACGCCGTCATGATCCCTTCACAAAACATTCTGGCACGTCACGTGTAATTGATTTATCCACCCTTTTGTCAACTCATGACGTTGTCACTAGCAACATGTGACGCCGTCAAATGCAATTTCTAGCATGATTTTGAGAGTTTGTCGTTTTCTTCACTTTTTCGCTCCAAAAACGTCCAAAATGCTTCCTTTTGTAAAATTCCTCTCAAAAGTGCCTAAAATGACAAAAGGAACGATTTAGGGCAATATTTGATCAAATAATCTTGACTTTGACCTTAAATGACCCTCGAAAAGCGATACACTTTTCGCTTCATCACCGAACGAGACCAAATATGAGGACTAGACCGAAATACGTTTGATCCTGTCTGGTCCGGTTTGTCGGTTCGATCCGGTCCAGTTTCTCGGTTGAGATGATGATGAAGCATATGTCGATGTTCCACAATCAGACGCTACACGACCTAAAGGCGCAACCACATCAGAATTAATAGGTATACTCGAGGGCCCCAACGGTTCCCATCGCTTCAATATCATGATATGTTGAGAAGGATTGATGTGTAAGGAAAGCTTTAAATTTATAATACTAGTTTCATCGATTTTAATAAACCAAACACACGGGTAAAGTATAACCCTCGTTGGTAGTATAAGATTTAGGTAAGACCAGGTCGTATCCACAGGGACTTAGTTCGTTCGTATTAAGTATAAAGTTCGTTCGTATTAAGTATAAATGATTAGTAAACAAAAAAATGATTAACAAATAACGATTAAGGTAATATGGAGAATTCAAATGATAAAATGAATGATTGCTTGGATAGCTTAGATAATTCAGTGACAATGCTTATGCTAGATCTTAGTTTGATAATAAGAGTAGTGCATAACTTATAACTTAGACATTTTCGTCAAAAGAGCAATTTCATAACTTGTTAGGTTCAATTCAAGATTTATGTTTATCCACCAAGAGATTTCTCTCAAGATAGTATTCTATATATAGTCTAGATTATTATCGATTCTCCTAAGTGGATTTCTCCATTTAAAGGCTAGAAACGCATACAAGTTTCTAGAATTGCATGTAACAAATTGGTTCTTTCAACCTATCTCAACATGTTAAATTCAATCAGTTTAAATAAACAAATGTAATAAGACTAGGGATACAATAGTTCACAGTATAAACTTGAAATTGATAAAGATCAAAGCATAATCATAATTCGCTTTATTATATTTACATATCCAAGCAATCACAAGAGGTTTAGCCTCTCATGGCTAATGAGTCATGACAACAGAAATGATAAAATAGTAAACAAAAGACATACGGATTGGAATGATCAAATGATTACACTAGTGTCACAAGTAACCAAGAGTTCGACACCAACAATTATATAAGGCCCTTGTTTGATTCGTTCAGTGACTGCTTCTGCCTTAGGATCACGTTATACTTCTTATATTTGACTTAGTGAAAATTGGTTATAGAGTGGAGGAGTTCAAATGCTTGCAAATGAGCTCTATTTATAGGCTTCTGATAGGCGAAGTACGGCGTACTTCGATTGTTAGTGTGGCGCACTTAGCTATTTTCTTGGTGCCAAAGTTTCATAAATGCAGAGGAAGTACGACGCACATCAGATACAAAACCGGCACACTTTTATTAAAAACTACTTATTGACTTTCTTGACCGAGAGAACAAGTGCGGCGCACATGACTTGGAAAACCGGCGTGTTAATACAAATAATGTCAAAAATGTCATTTGCATTAATCGGTCTCTACTAGTTTTGATAATCACAAAATACAAACACACGTTACATAAAACTACGACTAATAAGTTTTAATCGGGAAAGCTCGTTTTCATCATCAACATCACTTAAGGTATGTACAAACTTCTACCAACTTGTGTATATGATCAAAGGACTTAAAAACTTTACATCTTCATGTCACAAAACATTTTTACAAATGTATTTTTGTAAAACTTAAAGAAATGTTTTATTAAGAAAATGTTTTCAAAAATCAAAACCATAACAGCCATATTTCCCGCTCAAAACCGACAACAAAACTTCACCAGATAGTTTTTCACCACGTCAGGACAAAAAGAGGAGCGTTTTGTCTAGACGGTCCCTTAAATAGGACAGCGGTCCCTTATCGATAAGGGACCATCGCCTCTTTCCTGACGCCTATAAATACAAAACTGTTGTTGATATAAATAATGCCTAAAAACATTATTAACATATATCGATATCTCTATGTTTTGATAATCACAAAACGTAAACTCATTGAACTACAAATTATGACGTAAACAAGTATTTAGTCGTAAATATTGCTTTAGCATCCATATCACTTAAGGTATGAATAAACAAAGTGTCTAATGCATTTTATGATCAAAGGAATTTTTATTTTTACAAACCTTACATTTTATTAAAGTGGGACAAACATTTTTAAATTTATACAAAACAATTTTGTATTTATAAGAAATGTTTTATTCAAAATAAATAGTTTGAATTCAAATTTCAACCCAAAAACGGCTACATTCTTCAAGAAAAATCTCCCCCACAAAAAGACAAAAAATCTGAAGAAAAAATATATATATTTTTTAGGCAGCCCTCTTAATTATACTAGGCGGTCCTATTAATTATTAAGGGGACCGGCACCCAATTAAGGGGATCGGCCACGCTCCCAAACAGTATTTTTCCCCTTATAAATACCGGTTCATTCCACAAATTTTTCTCACCTTTTGCACCCCAAAACTTTCTGTTCTAGATCTCATTTCTATTCTCTAAAATCCTTTGATCATACATACATAAATCTTTGTTTCAAAGTGATCCAAACCTCTACCTTTCAAGTGCAAGAGAAGAATACTTCAATCCTTCAAGAGAAGAAGTATTACAACTTGTTGTGACCTCCACATCCAAGTTGTTAGAGCATCATCCATTATATCTATTTCTTTGTGTAACTAGTTGTGAATATTTGATAGAAGATAGATTACCAAGGTGTGTAGATAGAGTGAGTGTGTAGTAGATAGTTGTGAAGTAGAGAAGTTGGGAAGTAGATAATTGTGAAGAAGATTGTTGTGAAGTAGATAGTTGTGAAGATAGATAGGTGTGAAGAAGTAGTGTTGTGATTAAGTAGTGACTAAGTGTGAAGAAGTAGTGTTGTGATTAAGTAGTGACTAGGTGTGAAGAAGTTGTGTAGAAGGTGTGAATAAGTTGTGACGAAGTTGTGGTGTGTATATTGGTGTGTAACGTTTTCTCCGCCATAAGGGAGCTTGTTGACATAGTAAAGAAAACTCTCGAGTAGGTGACTCGAGGAGTGGAGTAGGGCAAGGAAGGTATCCTTGTAGCCGAACCACTATAAATCCTTTGTCTCGCGGTTAGATCTTTCCATATCTTACTTATTATCTTGCTTATATCGTTATTACTTTTGTAGACGTAGACGTATATATATATATATATATATATATATATATATATATATATATATATATATATATATATATATATATATATATATATATATATATATATATATATATATATATATATATATATATATATTGCTCATATAGTGCTAGTATTGATTTTACGTAAAGATCAAACGAAAGTTTCATTCACAAAACAAAGTTTTTACAATCAAACTAAAAAGGTAACATACATATAATTGATCATTTCGATCAAGTAAAGTTTTCATACAAAATATAACTAATGATTATAAAATAAACGATTACTTACTTATCTCTCGTATATAGCTATAATTGTTTATATTGTGCATGTGTTGATTTCACATACTTAGCTTATATTATTATTGTTCATACTTAGATATAGTTGTTCATATTGTTCAAGATTTGAGTTCACATAAGATTGAGTCAAAGTTTTAAAAGCAAACAAGGTTTTAAAACTAAACTAAGTTTTCATAATAAAATTAAAAAGACGTAAAACTATTCAACCCCCCCTTCTAGTTTTCCACAATTGGCATCAGAGCTACGTTAAACAAGATTTTTAAAATATACTGTATTTTAAAACTTGTATCGATCTATGGAATCGGAAAAATATTTAGAAGGGAAATCTATGCAAAGACCACCACTATTTGAAAGTGATGGTTTTCTTTATTGGAAAAATAGATTCGAAACTTATGTGAAATCAAAAGATCTTGATCTTTGGCATGTCATTACCTTTGGTGATTTTCCCCCTATTCAATATAATTTTGAAACTAAAATGGATGAAATTGTATCTTTTGGAAAACAAAATGATGATTTGAAAAAGAAACTAGCAAAAAATAATGAGGCTAAAATGGTTATTTATAATGCGTTACCACGCAAAGAATATGAAAGAATTTTTATGTGTAAAACCGCAAAAGAAATTTGGGATTCTTTACTAATCACTCACCAAGGTAATAGTCAAGTTAAAGATAACAAAATAGATCTTCTTGTTCAACAATATGAACAATTTATGATTCCGGAGGAGGAATCAATAGATAATGCTTTTGCTAGGTTTAACACTATCATCACAAGTTTAAAAGCACTTGATGAGAATTTTTCTAGTAAGAATTTTGTTAGGAAATTTCTTAGGGCTCTTCATCCAAAATGGCGAGCTAAATTACGACGATTGAAGAATCGAAGAACTTGTCAACTCTTCAACTTGATGAGTTGATCGGCAACCTGAAAGTTTACGAAGCAATAATAAAGAAAGACTCCGAGATGATCAATGGAAAAAGAGAGCAAAGCAAGTCAATTGCGTTGAAAGCTAGGAAGGAATCTAGTAACGAGGATAGCTCAACCTCCGAAAGTGATGACGAAGAATATGCGATGGCCGTAAGAGACTTCAAGAAATTCTTCAAAAGACGAGGAAGATTCGTTAGACAACCGCATGATGAAAGAAAAGCAAACCAAAGAAATAAAGATGACAAAAATGGCAAAAGTGATAGAAAGTGCTTCAAATGTGGTGATCCAAATCATCTCATCGGAAAATGTCCAATGATGTCAAGAAATCAAAATCAAAAGGCGTTTGTTGGAGGAGCTTGGAGCGATAGCGATGACGATGAGAAAGAAATCACAAATGAGGAGAAATGTCTTATGGCTAAGACATCAAGCGAGGTACGTTCCGAAACCGAATACTTTAGTGATGAAAATTTATCATTAGACGAAAAAGACCTAGATAGTGAATATAATAGGTTATGAAAATTAGGTCAAAAGGTTATAGCTAAAAATAAGTCACTAAAACATATTAATAATCTATTAGAAAATGAAGTACTCGAATTAAAAATTAGACTACAACATTTGGAAAAAGGAAAAGAAGTTTTTATAGAATGTAAAACATGCATAGAGGTTAATAATGAAAACGAAAAACTTAAAGATGAAATTTTCAAACTTGACAAGTTTAAAAAAGGTAGTAACCCACTTAAGAAAATAATAAGTGTTCAAGAAACTTCGGGAGATAAAACCGGTCTAGGATTAACCTCAACTAATGTTTCAACTAGTGAAAATAAAAGTATAAAGTTTGAATGTGAATCTAGTAAACAAAAATCATTAGAATCAAAACCTAAGTATATACTTACAAAAGATAGAAAAATACCCATTGCGAATGATGAAAAAGTAAAAACTTTTTATAAACCATCCTTAAAGACCGAAGTAGGATCCTCTAAATTTAAATTAAGATCTAAAACTCCACCACCGAGAAAACCAAATAATCTTCATACTCGATCTAAAACACCTTAACCTAGAAGAAACCAAAATAGACAAAACTACAATAATACTAGTCATCAAATGTGGAATTATCAACCAAGTTACAATCCTTGGGGAATACTACCACCATACATGCATCCTAGCCAAATGTTGAATATGTTTGGACCAATGAGACAATGGGAACCAAGTGGCTAAGCTGTCAATCTTGGAAGAAGTTGGAATATCATCTACAAATGACTTCTATAAGTCAACATGGTCACTTGAAGTGCTTGAAGATATTCCATTGAAGACTAAAAGGTACGCGTTTCTTTTAAGTTCATCGCTATAATTTGCATGCTTAGATATATGATTAGTTAGATTAATGCTTAGCGATACATATATGTGTACATAATAGCTTATATTCTTATAACCTAGAAACATCATTGGTTGACTCTCCTAGGAATAAGATAAAATTGTTCATTGACGAACGAAATAGAAAATGGAAATCTTCTATATCCACTATTAGCAAACTCATGGTGATGAAGTGAAATGAGTTAAGTGGATCGATCGTTAATATAGAAGTAGGATCAGATCCCTCGCGTAAGAAAACTATGGATGAAACAAGCTCTCGTAGACTATGGCATTAAGTTAGATAAGCGTGCGAAAACAAAGGAACTATAGATGTTAGGTTATACCCCATTCAACACTCTCGCATCTAACATATAAATTATCGTCTTCATTTCCTTTAGGATCATAGGATATGTAGAAACGATAGCATGAGATAATAATAGGCTTAACCAATCCTCTTGAGCATGAGATCTTTAATAAACATTTTTTTAAAATATTTGATTTATGATATTTGTTGTCAAAAATCTAATATCTCTAAAAATATGCAAAAACCTCACATTTTGGAAAATAGTTTTTCAAATAACTATCCCACTTTTAAATAATATGTTTTCACTATCAGTATCCACAATTTTATTTTGATCAAAACTAAAGATTGGGAAAATATTCTTTACCGTTCATTCACACATTTTGAAGTAAAAACCCAATCTATTTTATTCAAATAACTCTCACATCTAAGTGAAAACTTACTTTCAAACATTGTTGAATAATGCTAAAAACGTCTCTTTTAAAATCATGCATGGTGATCTCATATTTGTCATATATATTTATATAAATGACACTTATAAGTGAACTAAATCAAATCAAGAGGACCATGGTTTGTTCATTAAGACTTTTGTTGTAACAAGTCTAGAAATCCATGCTATCATAACTACCCACTTATTGCACATTGATACACATTAGGATTAATCCTCCTAGTTATGTAGTTATGAAATACTTGATGTTGCTTATTGTTTCCTAGCACTTATATTTTACTTGCTTGATGAGTATGTTTGCATGCTAGATGAAATTGCTTGTTTACTTAATCTCTTTGATTAACATGTTTTGGCTACATAATTGCCTACATAATTAGTATATGCTTAATTGCCTCAAAGAGTTGGACTTGTTTGAAACCAAAAACACAACCTTTCTGCAATTCACTACCAAAAACCCTTTTCTGGCAATCAGGGAATCACCAGATGGGCGGCCCCCTTAAATCATAAGGCGGCCCCCTTAATTATTAAGGGGACCGATCTCCAATTAAGGGGACCGACCATCTGATGGTCGAAGGTGTTGTTTCTTTTTTCTACTTTTTAGCCCATTTCATCCTACACTTCCCAAAATTCATAAACCTATTTTATCCTAAACCTTCTATCAAAATTTATACATCCTTAATCCCACCAATCCTATATTATAAACACTCTCATTCCTCTCAATCTATACTCATCTCTTCATGACCTCTCCCATTAAACCAAAACCACCAAATAACCCGTTTGGAGAAGAAAGCCTAACTTCCATTAAAAGCCCGTCAAACCAAATGATGTTGTCAAACATCCAACACCAAATTCCTCCTATTTCTTCAACATTACATACCTAACACTTCACTCTCCTTCTCACCAACATTACATATCAAAAACCTTTACTCACCCATATCCTTCTACATTACACTCAAACCTCATAATCTTTTCACAACTCAAGCGATGTTGTTCATAATCAACCAACACCTAAACCTCACTCTCACACAAATGATCCATTTAACTACAAATCATCCATTCGTGCTTCCACTAATGCACCTTCTTATGATGAGCATGCACAATCCCAAAACAATAATCCCAACCTCATTACCAACACTTTACATGTTGCTCATTCAACAAAAACACCATCCACTCATGAAGCATCTCTTCCACCCATATCATGTTTTCATGATTACCCAAGCTTAAACATGTCTCCACCACCAAGAGTATCACCACCACATCCTAAAACTTCACATGCCATTCCTATGTTGCATGTTCAAACCCTCACCCAAGATAACTATCATGCTCCACCACCATCACCTTCCTCCGAACACTTAATGTTCGTTGAGGCGCTAAAAAATATCCCATGAGCTTAGTGCTCTTTTAGCCTTACATCTTGCTCAACGCAATTTGGATCCACCTTCATCTAGATCACCCTCATCACCACACAACATAAATCAACTTGAGAAGCATGTCAACAATTGACCTTGTTGCATCTTTCTCCTAAAAACTATTGCATTCAATGAACACTTCACTTGGATTGAACATCTTCTCACTAGATCACATCCAATACCCTCACTTGAACAACATCCAAAACCTTAATCAACCTCTTCCGCTACAAACTCTCCACAACCAAACTCTCCAACATTCATGACCCAAACATATACCTCCATTAATCCAACAACCTTACCCTAACTCAACCATCTTCATTCCAAACACTCCATCATCAACCATCTAAGCATACTATATGCTTATGATTTTCACTTTCAAATACGAATCAACCAACCTTTTGTTACAAGCAAGTCCGATGGCTCTCTTTGGCAAATTAGGATCTTTAACATAATCTCTTTGAATTAATTGTTATGTATCATTAATATTTGTTTGCTATGCTTGTTATTTGTATATTGCATATTCTTCTATATATGCTTGTGCTTCTAATATTTTTCTTGCGAGCATTCCATATCTCGATCCCTTGGTACCATCGAACGAGGGGGAGCACACATCAAGGGGGAGCTTTCATCCCGTCTAACTTCATTTATGAAGCTAGCCGGCATAACCTTTTTGATTCTACAAAAAGGGGGAGAAGTGAATATAAACTCACTAAGTACTTGTCTAAAAAAAATTAATTTTTAGACTTAATGAGTTTAGGTTTTGTAATCATCAAAAAGGGGGAGATTGTTGATATAAATAATGCCTAAAAACATTATTAACATATATCGATATCTCTATGTTTTGATAATCACAAAACGTAAACTCATTGAACTACAAATTATGACGTAAACAAGTATTTAGTCGTAAATATTTGCTTTAGCCATCCATATCACTTAAGGTATGAATAAACAAAGTGTCTAATGCATTTTATGATCAAAGAATTTTTATTTTTACAAACCTTAAATTTTATTAAAGTGGGACAAACATTTTTAAACTTATACAAAATAATTTTGTATTTATAAGAAATGTTTTATTCAAAATAAATAGTTTGAATTCAAATTTCAACCCAAAAAACGGCTACATTCTTCAGGAAAAACCTCCCAAAAAAAAGACAAAAAATCTAAAGAAAAAATATTTTTTTTATTAGGCGGCCCCCTTAATTATACTAGGCGGCCCCCTTAATTATTAAGGGGACCGGCACCCAATTAAGGGGACCGGCCACGCTCCCAAACAGTATTTTTCCCCTTATAAATACTGGTTCATTCCACAAATTTTTCTCACCTTTTGCACCCCAAAACTTTCTGTTCTAGATCTCATTTCTATTCTCTAAAATCCTTTGATCATACATACATAAATCTTTATTTCAAAGTGATCCAAACCTCTACCTTTCAAGTGCAAGAGAAGAATACTTCAATCCTTCAAGAGAAGAAGTATTACAACTTGTTGTGACCTCCACATCCAAGTTGTTAGAGCATCATCCATTATATCTATTTCTTTGTGTAACTAGTTGTGAATATTTGATAGAAGATAGATTAGCAAGGTGTGTAGATAGAGTGAGTGTGTAGTAGATAGTTGTGAAGTAGAGAAGTTGGGAAGTAGATAGTTGTGAAGAAGATTGTTGTGAAGTAGATAGTTGTGAAGATAGATAGGTATGAAGAAGTAGTGTTGTGATTAAGTAGTAACTAGGTGTGAAGAAGTAGTGTTGTGATTAAGTAGTGACTAGGTGTGAAGAAGTTGTGTAGAAGGTGTGAATAAGTTGTGACGAAGTTGTGGTGTGTATATTGGTGTGTAAGGTTTTCTCCGCCATAAGGGAGCTTGTTGACATAGTGAAGAAAACTCTCGAGTAGGTGACTCGAGGAGTGGAGTAGGGCAAGGAAGGTGTCCTTGTAGCCGAACCACTATAAATCCTTTGTCTCGCGGTTAGATCTTTCCATATCTTACTTATTATCTTGCTTATATCGTTATTACTTTTGTAGACGTAGACGTATATATATATTTGCTCATACAGTGCTAGTATTGATTTTACGTAAAGATCAAACGAAAGTTTCATTCACAAAACAAAGTTTTTACAATCAAACTAAAAAGGTAACATACATATAATTGATCATTTCGATCAAGTAAAGTTTTCATACAAAATATAACTAAGGATTATAAAATAAACGATTACTTACTTATCTCTCGTATATAGCTATAATTGTTTATATTGTGCATGTGTTGATTTCACATACTTAGCTTATATTATTATTGTTCATACTTAGATATAGTTGTTCATATTGTTCAAGATTTGAGTTCACATAAGATTGAATCAAAGTTTTAAAAGCAAACAAGGTTTTAAAACTAAATTAAGTTTTCATAATAAAATTAAAAAGACGTAAAACTATTCAACCCCCCCTTCTAGTTTTCCACAACTGTTTTCCTCCAGAAATCTTCACCTCTTATGCACCAAAACCTTCTGTATTCCGAAATTCTTTCCAAAACATACTCTTTGATCACATTATCACGTTCTAGTTGTTTACAAGTGATCACACTCATCTTTCCTCTAAGTGCAAGAGAAGAACATTCGTTGTAATCAAGAAACGAAGTGTTGAAGAAGAGTTTTGCTCATCTCATCTTATTGTTGCGGATCTATCAATACTTTCATTCATTGTTTCGTGTATGTAATAGGACTTGAGTGCAAGTCTTATATTGTGTAATGTGTTGTATCGTGCCATCGTGTTGGTACGAGGTGTGAAGCCACGTGGGCTTTGGTAGATTGGTTCTAGCTAGGATTAGGACTCGACATTTCGCTTAGTATCGTTAAACTTGGTGTAAGCTTGTGTAAGGTTTGTTCCGCCATAAGGGAGCGTGTTGATATAGTGTTTGTGAAACTCTCGAGTGTGAGACTCGAGGAGTGGAGTAGGGACGAAGGAGTGAGCTTCATGGCCGAACAACTATAAATCTTCGTGTGCCGGTTTGATCTTTCCTTTCTTTATCTTTACTTGTTTACTTATCATTGCTTATATTTATTGTTGTGTTGATTTCTTGTAAGCTTCGAATCGAACCTTTTTGTCAAACACAATTTGTAAAGTCAATTTTATAAAAACGTGATTAAAAACGGTGAAACTATTCAACCCCCTCTTCTAGTTTCTACAATTGGTATCAGAGCTTCGTTGCTCAAGGATTTTAAAAATATACTGTATTTTAAAACTTGAAACGATCAATGGAATTTGAAAAATATCAAGAAGGGCAGTCTATGCAAAGACCACCACTCTTTGAGGCTGATAGTTTTATTTATTGGAAAACTCGATTCGAAACGTATGTGAAATCAAAAGATCTTGATCTTTGGCATGTTATTACAATGGGTGACTTTAAACCTATTGAATTTAATCTTGAAACTAAATAAAATGAAATTGTTCCTTATGATAAACAAAGTGATACTATTAAAAAGAAATTAGCTAAAAATGATGAAACAAAAATGGTTATTTACAATGCCTTGCCTAAAAAGGAATTTCAAAGAATTTTTATGTGCAATACGGCTAAAGATATTTGGAAAACTTTGTTAGTCACTCATCAAGGTAATAATCAAGTCAAAGACAATAAGATCGATCTTTTGGTTCAACAATATGAACAATTTATCATACCTGAAGATGAATCTATAGATAATTCATTTGCTAGATTTAACACCATAATCACGAGTTTAAAAGCACTTGATGAGGAAATTTCTGTCAAAAGTTGTGTTAGAAAATATCTCAGGGCTTTACATCCGAAGTGGAGAGCAAAGGTCACGGCGATTGAAGAATCCAAAGACTTGGCATCTTTATCATTAGATGAGCTCATTGGTAACTTGAAGGTCCATGAGTTAATCATCAAAAATTATTTTGATATTGTAAATAGTAAGGTGGAAAGAAAATCAATTGCATTAAAAGCTAAAAAGGAATTAACAATTAAGTGATGATGAAGACTCAAGCTCGGAAAGTGATGACGAAGAGTATGCATTGGCGGTTAGAGATTTCAAGAAATTCTTCAAACGAAGAGGAAGATTTGTAAGACAACCACGAGAGGAAAAGAAAACTCCTCAAAAAGCTCGTGAAGATAGATACATCAAAGGTGAAAAGAGATGTTTTGGATGTGGTGATACAAGACACTTAGTTGGAGATTGTCTACACCAAACAAGGGACAAAAACCAAAGGGCGTATGTTAGCGGTGCTTGGAGTGATGACGAAGAAGATGATAAGACTGAGACTTGTCTCATGGCCGGATCTTCAAAAGAGGTACGTACCGAAACCGATTTTCACAATTTTGATATTTGCTCACTAGATTCACTTGACTTAGACAATGAATTTGATAAAATTTGTGAAGTAAGTCAAAAGATAATTGTGAAAAACAAATCTCTAAAATCCACCAAATCTAAATTAGAAAAAGAAATATTGGAACTAAAAGAGATGTTATCTAGACTTGAGAAAGGAAAAGAAATCGCTTCTGAATGTAAAACGTGCAAAATTCTTAAAGTCGAAAATAAGGAACTCAAAGAGGAAGCCTCTAAATTAAATAAGTTTGAAAAGAGCACTCACTCTCTTAGACAACTAATAGGAGTTCAAAAGGCTTCCGACGATAAAACCGGTATAGGTTATAATTTCTTTGAAGCAACACCGAACATATCAAAACAAATAAAATTTGTGAAGTCTCAGTCGAGATGACCATGTAGCCCAAATCTAGTACATAAAGCTTTTACGTCCTCGACGGAAAGCTCGGACCCAACGGTATGTATAGCATTTATGTGTTTATCGTCCATTCAGGGAAAAGTAAGCATCACATAATACAATCACCTACTCAAATTAAGCTATTTGTAGAAACGTCAAAACAGATAAACCTTGAATGTGACAAAGGGTAGAAGCAATTATTTTAAATAGTAGACCTATGGGCATAGCAAAAGGATATAATTCATTTCTTTTAATGCAAACTGCGGCGGTTAGTAATGAGTGCGAGTAAAAAACTATTTAAAAAACAATGAAATATTATTTCTTTTACTGCTATCACATGCCAACTGAGACAATATATTTAGCCCATGCATGGCCTTGAGACCATACATGGACTTGGGGGCTAATGACTATACCATACATATAATACATATTTTCATGCGCGCCTCTTTGTTGCCAATTATTAAAATGATAGATGTAAGATACATTTTATGAAGATCTGTGAAAAACGGACTTGTACATGTATTTACAAGCATCATATCCAGAAAAGAAATATTAAATGTAGATATGGGATCAAGACATAGTAAAGTTGTACTTATGCTTACAAATAGACTATGCGTGGCTTAAACACTATAAAAGGGGAAGCAACTCAGGTTCGATGGGGACACAACAGAAAAACACAACAATAACCTTACTTCTCCATATGACAATAGTCAACTTTCCATGCAACAACATGCTTATTTTCTTATATACAATAATAGTCAATTTCCCATGCAACAACATCTTTACGTTATATTATATAACATTACAACTTATATTCCTAAACATCAAAGTAACATTTTTCCTATCTGATTTAATCGTCGGAGTGTATTACGGGGAGTGAGTCCCGTATACATTCTAATGATACCTCTTGTTTCTTGAGTGATACAGATAAACATGTCTACGTGTTCGGCGGTCAAAGCTTAACATTTGGACCCGTCAACTTTGGTATCATCAATTCTATACTCTAGGTTTTTTTAGTTTGATTTCTATAATCAACAACCAAACTAGCTTTTATCTATGAGAACCTGTTTTGATTTTTGACTTTGGATACGTCATCTTCGAGTTGGTTTTTTTAACATGCGTAATAAGTTCATGACCACGCGTGATGTCTTAGGTTGCACCTATCACATCATGTCATCCTTGCTACGTATTGTGTTTTCCATGTGTGAAAACAGAAAAAAGAAAAGGGTTGGGTGACGCATATCACTGAACAAAAAAGAAACAATTGTGTGTATGCGAGTTATAAAATATACTTGCATTTACGTGAGTTATATATAAATAAGAAGAAATGTTGCGACTACTAAGACTTGTTGCGATAAGTTCAATAGTGCGAGTACACGACCACGCCCTCTGAAGGCCTGAGCACGGTCTGAAAACCGGCTAGACCGACCAAAAATCAATTTAGCCCAAGACCGAAATATTCGGTCCATGTTGGGGTCGGGTCGGTCCGGTCTGTCGGTTTTGCGTAAGACCGAACCGGACCGAATATGAGAAAAAGAGTGAATCGATGACTAGACCAAAATACGTTTGATTCGGTCTGGTCCGGTTTATCGGTTCAATCCGGTCCAGTTTCTCAGTTTGGTCCTTCGTATAAAGAAAAAGAAGGAGTCACCTCTCTCCATCATCAAAATTTTATGCATTTAACAAGGACCCGAGTTGCAAAAAAAATCATCTCATTTACAAAAACCCTAAATAAATCTTCCCCCAAGTAACGCAGTCTCACCACCATCACCAGCACCAGCACCACAATCACCTCCTTCTTTTTATCAAAAAAATGCCTCCAAAAGCAGCAAAGAAGGAAGCACCAGTCGAACGCCCTATCCTCGGTCGTTTCTCTTCTCATCTCAAGATCGGAATCGTTAGTAACCTTCTTATTATTTCATTTTTTACTTTTTTTTATTTTATTTATTTATTTTTTTAATTTTATTTATTTTATTACTTTACATGAAGCTGAATTGATTACTAGTATTATATAACCTAATTGCTTATAATGACTGTATGGAATTATTAGCTTCATTTTGATAGTACGGCATGATGACGTCATCATCAGTTTAGTCTAATCGAACTCGGTAACGATCGAGTGTACCGCGTGTTTTGTAACCTAATTTAGCTTTATCGAATCTGATGAACTTTAAGCTATACTGTTTTGTGACCTAATTTAGTTTAAATTAAACGTAATCTCGATTTTGATTGAAATGAACTACATGATGATGTCATTACTTTAGTTACGGCTTTTGTAACCTAATTTAGTTTATTGAATGCGATAATAACCGTTAGTGCGGCATGATGATGTCATCAGTTTATTCTAATCAAACGCGAGAGTATTACATGTTTTATGCGGTATTGTAAGCTAATTTAGTTTAATCGAACGCAGTTTTGATCGAGTGTACTGTATTTTATGCGGTTTTGTAACCTAATTGAGTTTTATTTATCGAGAGTACTACATGATGACGTCATCAGCTTAGTCTATTCGAACGTGCTTTACAGTTTTATGACTTAGTTTAGTTTTATTGAATGTGATAATGATTGTAGTTTAACGCGGTTTTAACCGAGAGTATTACGTGTTTTATACGGTTTTGTGACCTAATTGAGTTATTATTGAATTTGATGATTGGTACTTTGGTAGTACTACATGATGACGTCATCAGTTTAGTCTAATTGAACACGGTTTACGTGTTTTATACGGTTTTGTAACCTAATAAGTTTACTTAAATCTGATTTTTGATTGAATATTGTATAAAGAAATCATAATTCAAGTGTTTTATAGTTTTTAATGTAATTTACGTTAATTCAGTTTGATGTTGAATGAAAGTGCTATGATGAGATTATCAACTTCATGTTTTTCGCGGTTTTCGAAACTAGTTTTGTAAGTGAACGTGATTTTTAATGAATGTTTCAGTAGGATATTTGATTTTTCAGTTGTGAAATGTTTTTATGATATTTAATTTGTATTGCGATTAGATTGTAAGTTGATTTTTTGATAAAGGATTATGGAATAATATTGTTGGTTAATATCGGTTTCAGGTTGGATTGCCGAATGTAGGGAAATCTACTCTGTTCAATACTCTTACTAAGCTGTCAATTCCCGCTGAGAACTTTCCCTTTTGTACCATTGAACCAAATGAGGCTTGTGTTAATATCCCTGATGAGCGTTTTGAATGGCTCTGTCAACTTTTTAAGCCAAAGAGTGAGGTAATATATATGCTTCCCTTTTATATTAATTTATTTACTATTATTTGATGATGTTTTCTAGTTTCACAGCTGATGTGAGTGAGTTTTATTGATTGTGGTAACTGTTAACGTTGTGTATATTTTGGTAGGTCTCTGCATTCTTAGAGATTCACGACATTGCTGGTTTGGTTAAAGGTGCTCATGAAGGACAAGGGCTTGGAAACAATTTCTTGTCTCACATTCGTGCAGTTGATGGCATTTTCCACGTTTTACGTAAGATTTTCTTTCTTGTGAAAAGTTTTGCAGTTGTATTCATGCATGCTTGTTTAGCTGACATAGATTAGTAGGGAGTGAAACAATATCTGAACCTCCCAAGATACTATATAATTCAACCTGTTGATTACTCATAGTTTTTTGTTGCGAGTTTTTGCTTTGTATGGTTATTGAAGTGTCAAGAACGTTTATTGTGGTTTATTTTCATATGGTAGGTGCATTTGAGGACCCAGATATCATTCATGTTGATGACTCTGTGGACCCTGTAAGAGATTTAGAAGTTATTACTGCAGAATTACGACTGAAGGTGTGTTCTCAATTCCTGTATGGATTATTGTATTATCTTTATATTTCTTTTTGTTATATCTGCATTTCACACCCAGTTTAAGCTTTATTTATTTATTTATTTATTTTTTGTGGTAAAGGATATTGAGTTTATGGAAAGAAGGATTGAAGATCTTGAAAAGAGCATGAAGAGGAGCAATGACAAGCAGTTGAAAGTAGAACATGAATTGTGTTTGAAGGTACCTTTATATATTCAGCATATGCTAATTTCATGGAAATACTCGTGAATTCCTATTGTAAAGATATAGTCTTAAAGGCTAATGCATTATTGATGACTCTGGTTTACTGCAGGTCAAAGCCTGGCTTGAGAGTGAAAAAGATGTCCGGTTGGGGGACTGGAAAGCTGCTGAGATTGAAATCTTGAATGTTTTTCAATTGCTCACTGCAAAACCCGTTGTTTATTTGGTAAAACCATTTTGTCTTTTCAATGTCTATTTTTATTCTGATTTATACCGTGCCATTGTCTGTGATTCTCTTGATGTGTATGTATGCATACTGAATTGGGAATGAAGGTAGTCCATTAAGGTTCAAGAATCTCTTTTAAGGTGGGGCATTTGGCATAAGATAAATGATTGTACAATGACAATTAGCTGTTGAGAAATGAATATGTGGCATTTTTTTCATGATTTTGTGATATATGTGCCTTTTATCATAGCATATACTCCTATGATTAAGTAGGTTTAGTTATATTGATCTAAGTTTATGCTAATTTGTATTGAGTGGGTATATATCTCTAAAGTTCAAGGGAAAAAAAGGGAACATCGATAGTTGAGTGTAGCTACTGCAAAATGTGTCCACAGATTATTACTTATCTAGATCACTTTTTTACAAAATATAATACTAGTAAGATGACTGCGTCAACAACAAAGTAAGGTAATCACTTATAAATGTTATAGATACATGTTGGAAAAAATAACCGAAAGACCAACAATTTGGATTATAGCATGGATTAATAGGTTGAAAAACATCTGACTTGGAAACTTGTAATCTCTATGGTATAGCTGCTCGCTTTGCCAGATCGAGTAACACACATGTACTGGTGAGTCATAAAATTGAAAATACAGATCAAGCTGCATCTTCTTTCGGCGGTGACGTTCTGCAGCATAGAGGCTTGCCTGAACCCGAGTATGAGCTGCATTGACTGCAGCTACCAGGTGCTTCGCCCATTTCAATGCAGCTTGGAATTGTGTATCACTCGTCTTGTTTTGCCTGTCTATTACGGTTAGATGTATGCGTGGGCACTAGTTATGTATATACTTATCACCCCTTGATCGTAATGGACCAGTCTACCAAAATGAGGGTCAACAGTTGCAGGCTGCACTGAGACGAGCAGGAGAACATGATAATCATGGCCAATGTGATCATACTGAAGTTTAGATCATTCAAGCTTCTATGCTGTAGACCGTTACTGATATGATGAGATGCAATTTTGAGGTATACGCAATTTTGTGACTCGCTTGCCCAAGGTATTACTGCCATTGGCGTGGTCTGTGGGAGTCAACACCAGATTATAGGGATGTCTATATACTTGACTTTTTATTATTGACTCCTATTTTTTTACAATGCAATCTGTGTAATGGATGATTTGGTAAAAATATGACCAGAGGACATGCATACGGCAATACGGTACAAAGATTTAGACTAGCGCACTACTGGACTACAAATGTATATAAGCTGAGGCAGATCGCGCACACACTTTTTTCTTTCATAGAAACATAATCAACTATTGATTAGTTTATCTTAGAAGATTGAGAAAAAAAGAGAAGGGAAATGAATTGGTATCTCGGTAATCTACTCAATCTCTATATTTTGAAGTTCTAGAGGAGAGTGAGTTTGAGGAGAAAATAAGTTACTGGGTCTAGAAGTTTGAGTTGTGTAAAACAAGACTGACAAAAAGAGAAAGGTAAAATGATGAAATGTCAGCTTATCCAACCTTGGCTCCAAATATGGAGGAACGCTATACATTCCTCAAACTAGCACGGTACCCGCGCAATGCGGCGGCGGGTACCTTTTGACTAAATTTTGTGGGAAGCAAATGTATTTCATTATATGTTTTTTGTAACAATATATTTTGGGCAAGGACCTCATTATATTGTGGGAACCCTAATGTAGTATAGATAATATTAATACAATAATACATCTTTTTAACTGATTTTTTAATCATTTATAAACCTGTTGGTTATTAATATAAATAAGTTTTAAAAAGGAAATTTTATTTAATTAAGGAATTATCTAAAGATATATAAAGTTTTTATAATAAATTTTGGAGTGAGGAGTATTGGAGTATATGGTTAGAGATAAAAATTTTTCTTTTTCTTTTTGAAATGAGAGTACTCTTGAATGATGCTCTTTTTGCATATTTGGTGATGGAGAAAAGGAGATGGCCTAAGTGAAGGATGTGATATTAGATATTCATCTAGCATTCTAGCTGGAGATGATGGTTATAGGAAAGCTTATAGAGAATGGAAATGTGAAGTGCATTGGTGCATGAATGTGTTGGTGATATGTTACGCTGTTAAAGATGTTCGGGTTTTCCAATTTATACTTCAGTATTTATTAAAGATGTTCTGGTTTTCCAATTTATACTTCAGTATTTGTTGAAACTGGCTTTGGCATTAAGCAGGATACTTTTTTGTGCAGGTGAATATGAACGAGAAAGATTACTCTAGGAAAAAGAACAAGTTTCTTCCCAAGATTCATGCCTGGTATGCTTGATTAACTTGTTACATTTTTTTGAGGTATATTCATCAGAAAGTAAGTTTAGGGAGTTTTGTGTTGTCGTATGTGATGGAATGTGTGCCATTCTTGAACAAATGTGCTTTCTTCCATTTGATTCATATTTGTTCCATGGTATGGTGTTGTGTTTTTATCATTTCATTATGGATTGGAAATAGATAATACTATAGAACCTATTTTATTTCTGTAATCTTCAAAAATACAAATCTTCTTATTTCAATCTGCTTCAAGGTTATAACTATTTTATGTTTAATTTGTATTATTTATACATAGAGAATTCAGAACTATTATTAAATAATATCTAAAGTATAGATAATATAATATATTGTCTCTATATGTCATATAATTCAAGGTTTGCAATACTTTTATTTTATAGTGATTTAATTGTTGATTGAAAGCCTATAATTTCATAAGGTTCAATAATGCCTGCATCAACCTATTTCTCACTGTTTGCGAAATCTACGCTAGAATTTTGAAGTTAGAACTGTTTTGTAGGGTGCAAGAGCATGGGGGCGAGCCAATTATCCCTTTTAGCTGTGCTTTGGAGAGAAATCTGGCTGATTTGCCAGAAGATGAAGCAGCAAAATACTGTGAAGAGAACAAGATTCAAAGGTCAGTTCAATTCAAATTGTCTTGAATATTACATTGTTCATGCACCTGAGTAGTTGTTTAATCAATAGTTGCATATATATTATTAGTTGTTTGTGGTCAGATTGCAATTCATATTTGCTCATTGGTATATTTTACGTACTTTTAGAACATTTTTTTAAGATCTAGCTGATAAAGTACTGTCCTGAATCCTAATAAATCCAGTGGTGAATTACTTTTTGAGTATATGAAGATGTATAATTGAAACCAACTGATTATCTGATTAATTGTTTGTGTGCCACAGCGCTCTTCCGAAGATTATAAAGACTGGGTTCTCTGCTATTAACCTCATATACTTTTTCACTGCTGGCCCTGATGAGGTAATGCGTTTTTATAACAAAACTGATTTATCTCTTACAAATCAAATTTTGCTGAAAATGTGCTCAGATTATATACCAGTTTTTCTTGTAGTTACTAAGTTTCTCTCCAGTTTGCACTTATGCACAACGTATATTAGATGGTTCTTTCATTGCACTTGAAAAGTGGGTTATATCATCATGCTTTGGTCATGTATATAATCTAAAGCTTATGTGTCGTGGTCTCATGTAGGTGAAATGCTGGCAAATTCGAAAGCAAAGCAAAGCTCCTCAAGCTGCAGGAGCAATTCATACTGATTTTGAAAGAGGATTTATTTGTGCTGAGGTCCTTACTTGCTCCAAGAGTTTCCTCAACTTTATTTATTCCTCTAAATTGTCAATTCAAAGTTTTGATTTTGGTCAAATTTGTACGTTCTGTTTACTATATTTTGGTTTTTCTGATAAGAGGTTTTAGCTTTTTACAAATGTGTCTTTGTTTTCGGTATTGTTTTTGAGGTGTCACCCATGCATATCCATAATGTTATTTAGAAGCCAGAAATTGTATCAGGCATCCTAGGTTGTGATTCTGAATCTATTTGGTGTCTGTTGAAGATCTGAGACTTGAATTGATATGTGGCAGGTAATGAAGTTTGAGGATCTTAAAGAGCATGGAAGCGAATCTGCTGTAAAGGTATGCTTCCAATCTCCATTTGTGACTCGATATAAAAATGTTCAATTATCAAACTTAAATTTTGCAAACTTAAATTTTGTCAGTATATTGTGTGGCGAGTGACTTCTTTCAACTTTCCAAGAACCAAATAATGTTTAGATTTAAATTATTACCTGAACTGAATCATACGTAAGTAATGGATGGCCATTTACCACCGTAGCTAATTTCTCATGATGAGGATATTTTGAAACTGAAGTGTGAAAATGCTGGGGTTTGTGTTTTTAGGCTGCTGGGAAGTACAAGCAGGAAGGGAAGACTTATGTGGTTCAAGATGGCGATATTATATTTTTCAAATTTAATGTCTCCGGTGGCGGGAAGAAGTGAGCTACTTTTTCCCTGTTGGTTTGAAAAAATATCTTTAGTGAGGGATATGTTACTATCGTTTGGATTGTACCAACGTTGTACCGAGTATTAAGAAGCAGGTTTTTTTTGGCACTGCTGTTTTCTTTGACACAAGTTGTAATGCTATGCTATGAAGATGATGGTGCAACATTCTGAATATTTTTACGTAATAGAGAATGCAATACATGCCATGCCATTAGTAATGAAATTTCATCTAAGAGCCAACAAATCGAAGCTGTAGCAAATCCATAACTTGGGAGACCATTATGGATGTTTGTAGGAATTTATATCATTCAAGTGGTTGTGAAAATAATGGAACATTAAAGTTGGTGCTTAACCAATTTTTGCTCACCTCCGAAAAGGTATATGATGATTGGTAATGGCATAGCGACCTGACTTAAGGTGTATATGTGGCTCACCGTAAGATCAAACCGAAATTTCAACTTATTTTTGCAGTCTAATATCTGTGTGACTTAAATTATTTAGATCATTCGCGTAATCACTTTTTAGTTATGCCTCCACAATAGATTCAGATATGCAATTCAGTGAGGGTACTCCCATTTGAAAATCTGTTGTGTTGGTATTATGAACAAACAGGCAACTCTACTTGCATCTTTTTCTATATGAGAAAGGCAAAGTTCAGAATAAGCGTATATTTAAACTACTTAAATCACAATGCATAAACAAACAAGGGCGAAAAACTGAGTCATCAAAGAGAGCAATTCCCAAACAAACATTGATAGCCCTCATCTTTGCTATATCATGGGAGCTTGAAATGCTCAACAACGATTAAAAATTGAAATCAGTGGCGGTTGGTCAGACTAACAACTACAATACTCATTCTGAAGTCTAACTACGATGCCAAATGAAGCCTCTTTGAACAAGGCAACAGAAGTTTTATTTGAAAACCCGTAACAACAGTGTGCTTGCTTTCCACCTTACCTTTTGTAGTCTTTTGGGATGTCCGATTTAAAGACAGGGCTATCAAGTCCAACTCCCATTATATTCAGACCGTTGTCTACGAACATTACTGTCCCAGTGATGGCTGAAGCGAGTGGTGAAGCCAGAAAAGCAGCAGCATTTCCCACCTCCTCTGTTTATATACATTGATTTTCAGGATGTTAATGCAAAACTGATACACACAGAGTCACTCACAATCAAATATAAGACGACTAAGATGGCAATCTATGGGAGACCAGAAAGTCAACCGGGGCTATTGTCAAAAAATTTTCGACCTGTTTACTTATAAATGAGTTGCTTTTGTTTATATCTTATTCTCTAACTAGTCAGTAGGATCAAAAGTTCGCCAAAGTGTACTTTACTAGTAAAGTTTGGTCCTTAAAATTTTCCAGTTTGTTTTGATAATAAGAACAATAGTCTTTGTAACCACTTTTGACACATTAATTGCTTATCATAGAGAGGGTTATTAACAAAAAACCTCTATACTGTCATTCAAAATGCGGTTAAGTTCCAAAAGTGTGTTTGATTCGGTCCTTCAAGAATTTGATTCTTATTAGAAATGCGATAACTTTACCTTCACAGTTGGTAACACGTATAAATTATAAACTATATAATAATACATATTCAAAGGACATTTTCTAATGTTTTAGACAAAAACATTGGTCGACCCGTACCAAAAACTTAATACTAACAAGGTTTCCAAAAAAGAAACTGGACTATAGTTCCAGCGGGAGATTCACACTGACCTGCGAAAAGTTCTTTCTGAAGAGGTGCATTCTCAAATGAATAATCAATAAACTTCTCAACAAGACCAGTCACCATGGCAGCACGACTTTTTAGTGGTCCTGGTCCATTCTCAAGATAGATCAATACAGTATTATCAAGGAGTTTTGTAATAGTTCGTATAGAGTAAAACAGATGCAAAGTTATTGCAGTACCTGCAGATATAGTGTTAACTCTGATTCCATATTTTCTTCCAGTTTCAAACGCCAACATCTGTGTGCATTAAACGAAAATAAGTCACAATTATTAGAAACCAATTAAACACCACTATGATGAAAGGTTCTTTACAAAAGCTTTTTATTAAAAAAACTTTTGAAGTTTTTGTGCCAGTATTTTCCATAAAAAAGAAGACACTAACTTTTGTGTCACTCTCCAAAGCAGCCTTGGCTGAACTCATACCTCCACCATATCTGCATAAAAAAAGCGTGTAGTTAAATATTGTCTAAAAAATGATTCCAGGCAAAACAAGCTTGAAATGTCAAATAAAAGTAACTACCCAGGATAGACCCTTTCGGAAGCATTGAAGCTCAGAGAAATTGTAGCACCACCTGCAATAGTTAAAATATGAAGGAGCTAAAAGTGAAACAAGCCTTTGGCCTAGCCATATCAAGGCGTAGTTAAGGTGCTCCTCAGGTTCAAGTCCATCAGGAAAAAGGTGTAGAGTACATAATGGTATGTGACATCAGTTAATATAAAAGGGAAACAGGCCAAATGGTGGGTCTGAATGCGCAAAGTATATTTTTTGGTTATAAAAATTATGATTCTATTGTATATATTTGAGACGCTACTTGTAAAAATTTAAAATATTGGACAAAAGTGTTTTTGGTCAAATTCTACCCAATTCGCCCTTAATGAAAAATAACCTAGCTTGACCTGTTACTCAACCCACCACAACCCCACCGAAGATGAAGTATGCGATGAAAATGATACCAGGGTTCATCATCGGGACAAAATAATGGAGCAAAGATATGAAAGAATAGCTTGATGCTGAGATGGCCGCAAGATAACCCTTTCTTGATGTGTCTTTGAGGCGTTTAGTAACCTGCAAACCATGCTTCATTAGCATCTCTAACACTGACCATTTTTGGTATTACTAACTTCGATTAGTGAGCATGGTGTGGAATTTTTCTTAAAAAATAACAAAATATCCAAAGCACATATACCTCAGGTCCATTGGCTAAGGAATGAACAAGGATGTCAATGCTACCAAAGTCCTCTTTCACAGATTCAGCTACTTCCTACAAAAACATAAACATTGAATAAGCTATATGATAGACAAAACGTTAATCAGTTAACTACACAATTAAGCATTATAAGTATGGGTTATATTTATGGTACCTTAATGGTCCATTTTGAGGACCCTGCGTAGCGTTTATTAGATTTTACCTACACAATTAAGCATTATAAGTATGGGTTATATTGGAATCATTTAATGAGAGTTTGAACTTACTTCATCAGGAACATCTTCAGGAGTATCATAAATAGCATCTAAGGGGTACACTTTAGTAATATTCATCAAAGATCCATCTGGCAACCTGAGAAACAACTTCACTTGCTGGTTAGTTGATAAATCATCATATTGATCCTAAATAACTGGAAAGAAATGGTGGAACATAGCCACACTTACACACGTGATGCGTCAAACTTTCCTCTTCGAAGACTAGACTCGAATATGTTGAGTGCCTACAAAGGAAAACCATATCCGTACTTCAAATTTCGACCCATTTACACATTAGAAGTAAGCCGATTTGTGCTGTGTTGGTTTATGCATGTTCAATATCAGCCACTATAATAATGCATACGACATTCTGAATCATTTTATTCAAAGATTTAGATTATCTTTGTAGTTATATTATTTTTGTAAACGTATGAATTAAAATAGTTTTAACAGGCCGACCCAACTTGTTTTGATGTTTACAAAATGTCAACCTGTATGCGCCCAAACCTGTTTTGACCCATTACCGACCCACGCATCTTGCCATGTTTAGTATTTGGTAGCAAATGATTAGGCATTACGGCTAGGATGAGTAACATACTGGGACCCATGTGCCAACAAGAATCTCAGCACCAGCAGCCGCTAGGGATTTGGCTATTGCCCAACCATATCCGTTATCATCAGCTATACCAGCAATGAATGCCCTCTTTCCTGCACATACCTCCCAAAGAAAATAAAATTTAGCAGGAACTTTACTGTTTTCTTTCAACACTTTTAAATCATTTCGCAAATTATTTAAGTTTAGAAAAAGTTATCAACAAAAGATATTACTAGTAATATATAATCCACAGTGCTTCAAAAACTAACCTCTAAGATCAACTGGCAGCCCTGGAAGGACTTTAGTGTTATTGGAATCCGACGTGGCTTTTGTGGTCATCTTTCCAAATCTTGAAGGACTGGAGTTCACATTTTGACATAACAATTGTGTAGAAGATATGTGACCTGAGCTATTAAGCTTTGCCCCTGACGCCCTTCTAGCATCACTACCAAAAACAGCAATGCCCGACTTTGAAACTTCACGAAAAGAACCGTTAGAGGGTCTTGATATAGCAATGTGCATACACGTAGCAGTAGTTGTCATTTCAATAATTCGACCAAAAACCTGAAAAATTATGAAAAACAAGCTTTTATATTCATAAATCACCGTAAAAGAAGTTACGAAATTCACATAACTAAATCTGCACGCATTATCTAGCTCAAAGCTAAAAGGCTTCTCGACGTTTACAACAATATTAGGCAAACTTAGATATATGTTAATCAAATCAAAACTAGGATCAATGCTATATATATGAAACAAAGTAACATATTGGAACTATGTACATTGATCAATGGAGTCAATTGAGTGTGGCTTACTGACTAACCTCTTATTGAAAATTTTGAAAAATCTTTTAAACTCCTATGTGTCCTTGTGCATGTATTTATATTATAGTAGGGGAACAGGCAAGTGTTGGCCCCCCTAGTGTTCCATGCAATAAGGCTACCCCCTAGTGTTCCATGACAATAAGGCTACCCACAGTGTCACCAGCTGCCACATCAGCTTTTTCTCTCTGGTAACCAGACATGACTCATGTGTCACAGCGGTGACCGATTTTTTTTTTTTTTTTTTAAACATTTTAATTAATTTATTATTTCTTTAATTTTTTTCACCCATGCATGCATGCGTGCCATCTTTTAATAAACTTTATTCATGCCATCTGTTTATTCTTCCAAGTAGCTCACTTCTTTGCGCTCACACTTTCTTCCAAGTTCCATGGATACAGAAACTTCTTTTGCATAGATATTAGCCTGCACTCATAACAAGCTTATGACCAGACCAACAATATAGAGTTAAAATACACAGAAATGTGGAGTTGACTTCTAGCAAAAACTTTTTGAACATCTTACGTAAGTCTTTCAGTTATGAATTCAAATGCAGTTAATTGGCAAACTTATGATGTTCATCATATATTGAACAAGAACACAGGAAGGTACTTTTGACTTTTTTATTATTAGGTAATTGCATAAGACGATATCTTTAATTAGTTAATTTTTTTGTATCAAATGGTAAGATTTTTGGAAGTTTGTTTGTATCAAAAATCGGTGGTGAGTTCGACCGATTGTGTTTTTTGGATTGTGTCGACCGATATTTGAACAATCAACCACAAAGGGCTCGACCGATTTCCAAATCGGTCGCCCAACTCACTCGACCGATTAATCTCAGCCCACTGCGTCTAGCCTAACCTACAAAGTACTTTAATTTTGATATATCACTTTACTAAAGACAAATAAAGGAAAATGATAAATCCTCCTACTTCATGTTCCTATAAATCCTCCTACTCACAAGATCCTGATAAGTGTCAGAAAAAATATATAATATTGTTGTGTGTAGGAGGATTAGTAGGAATATATTGTAGGAGCCTATAACAAGTGTTGCCCCCTATCTGACACTATATATATAGATATCACACATATCCCAAATGAGACTTGAAACTCATAATCACTTGGGTGACATTACCAACATAGGAACCGCTAGGCTACAAGCCTACAAGCCTTTGATATTTTAATTTCATATAGTAAAAGTTTATAATCCGTTTGATAATTTGTGATATCAACTTTCAGAATCTATAAAGGAAATATAACGAATTGACACTCCAATAAAACTCATTAAACTTTATGCTTCAGTACCCTTTTACGTTTTACTTATGTTACGAACTAACCTTTAAACTTATTAAACTCTTTTTGTTTTACTCCTTGATATTTATAGATTCTCATTGAAATAAATATAATACAATATAGCTCATAACCCATCCCGTTCATTACGACGGCTCGTACTGATAATTAAAATTTGTACCGAGTAATGTTTTAAAATATTACATTTTCCGTGATAATAACTTTCTAGAAGGTGATAAATTTATTTTGCAATAACTTTAAAAGATGATGTAATAAACTTATTACATATTTTTACGGTAAAAAAATATCACATTATAATCACTAAATAATCACTAAATAAGATTTTTTATTTTAGAACATTGCAAACATGTTTTATATCTAAGGTGGTATTGAAAACTAAGGTGGTGTTTGTTTTTTAAGAGACTCTGAATCTGAATCTGAATCTGAATCGCACATCTGAATCTGAATCTGAGACGTAAATGTCTGAATCTGACCGCATCTGAACGAGAAAAAAAATAATGTTTGAACCGCACATTTGCTTGCTCGTACTATTTTTTTTTGGTTATTTTTGTGTCAACAAGAGGCATTAAGACACCCCTCTCAAGTCTAGACCATTAAGATCTTACTGCCTCTAACCACGTCTGAACGGGAAAAAAAAACCAACGGTCCAGATTTAGAGGCTGTTAAGAGTCTCTTTTGTGGGAAACTAGAAGGGGGGTTGAATAGTTTACCGACTTATTTTCTTTAGTTGTTAAAATTTCTCTTTGAAAAACATAGATTCAATTGTATGTAAAGTCAATTAACACCAATATGACACAACACTATACTAATACTAATATGCAATAAGTAAGTAAAGAGAAGAGATAGAAAGATCAAACCAAGACAACGAGATTTATAGTGGTTCGGTCACGAAGCTCTTCTTCGCCCTACTCTACTCCTCGAGTAGTACCACACTCGAGAGTTGTAAGCACTATATCAACAAGACTCCCTTCAGACGGAGAAAACCGTACAACGCCGCTTACGTTATTTTTCGACACTAAGCTAGATGTCGAGTACTAATCTTAGCTAGTACCAATCTACCACGATCCACACGATCCTATCTTATCACACGATCAACACGATCCTCACATAATCCACACGATCCACACGATCCTCACACAATCTACACGATCAACATGATCCTCATACAACCTACACGATCACCAAGATCCTCACAATCCTCACAATCTATCCTTGATCCACTTAATCAATACTCTATCACTCAACACTCAAGAGATCCCCAAGATCTCAACAAGATCACAATAATCAACACAATAACTAGGAAACGGTATACACTTGATGTATATCTGTTGGGATCATACTTTAGTATTTAGTCAAGTCTCGGTCATTACATTTTGTAATAGGTTGCTTTAGTATTATTTATGATTATTGTTTAGTTAATGGGCAACATGTAAAAGCCTATGAGGCCTTGAAAGCCCACGTATGAAATGATAAGGGAGGAAGGGAGTGTTGCCCTAGCTCCTCCCTTATAAATAGAAACCTTATGTTACATTTTATTTTGTTGGTTAATTGATTATCTTAGTGAAACTCTTGCACTCTCACCTTTCATATTGTCTCTTAATCAACCACCTCTCATTCTCATCTTATTTCTTTATCAATCATACTTGTGTTTACATAAATGGTGACCTAACAAGTGGTATCATTCGCCTACTAGAAGTTTGAAGTGAGTTTCTTTGGCTAACGTGGGGATTGGTGCTTATTTCTTCATCTTTTTGCATTTTTCTTTGTTTCTTTCACTCAAATCTTGAAGCTTGGATAAGTTTCAAGGTTGATATAGTGATTTGAAGCTTAGTTGTTGCATAAAGTTGTGATTTTTAAGGTTTTTTTTTAAGGTTTTATAGCTTCTTTGATATTGGAAAACTAGTTTTTGGTAGCTACATCTTCTAAAGTTAAGGTTTTCTTAGTATTGGTGAAGTTATTTGATCAAAAGTACCTTATTTCTAAGCATTTTTTCATCAAAAAGTCATTATTTTGGATGAACAGTACGGTTTACGCGTAAAGTGGTCGGAAAAAGTACTATTTCCAGCTGTCTACAGTGTTTTTTGGTCGGTTTACGCATAAGTCTAGGCCAAAACCCTTTTCTTACGCGTAAAATTAGTCTAAACCCTTTTCTTACGCGTTAAATAGGCCAAAACCCTTTTCTTACGCGTTAAATTGGTTAAAACCCTGATCCTACGCGTTAAGTGCTCTTTTACGCCTTAAACCTACGCTTAAGTTTGATTCTACACGTAAGTCAGAGTTACGCGTAACTTGCCAGAGTTTACGCGTAAGCTTCATCAACGATCTTCTCCTCGTGTAACGGTGACTCAGTACTTCCCTAGCTTGGATAAGTTAGTGGAATACTTCGACTACGGTTATCTTTCACGCTTGGATAAGTTTGAAAGATTTGTTTGGTTGTTTAAACCTTACGCATAAGTCTAAACTTACGCATAAGCCTAAACTTACGCGTAAAGAGAAAACTTACGCCTAAACTATTAGTTTACGCATAATCTACTCTTTACGCATAACTTAAAGTTTACGCGTAAGATTAAGTTACGCGTAAGAATTGAACTTACCCCAAGGATTTTGCAACTTACTCAAAGGAACGTGCATTTCATTCTTCTACAAAGATCCATTTCTACACAAGTGTTCTAAGATGTCTCAACCACCTAATCACTACTTCCCTCACTCTTATCCTCAGCAACAACAACCTCAGCAGTATCAGCAACAACAATACCTTCCGCACATAATGAATCAACAACCTCCTAAATACAATCCACAACAACATTACCTAATGATGCAACAACAGCTCATTCCTCAACAACAACCTTATCAAGTGCCACTACAAAACACTCAGTTTTCCTCCAAACAACCTCACTGGTTTGACAGAATGTGTGAAGTTATTACAACTCAACAATCCCGACATGAGGCAGGATCACTTGAAACACCTCCAATGCTTACACCTGGAAATTATGTGCAATGTCAAGTCGATTCTTACGATTTCTTGAACTAAAGAAACCTCATGGGAAGTTCTTGAAGCAAGTGATACTTGAAGGACCATTTGAGTGGCCAACAAGATTTGAAGCTGGTGATCCACATGCTGATCCTCCACGTCCTCCTGGTGATAGACCCCTTGCAGAATCTGCACTCACTGAAGAACAGAAACTACATCGTGAAGCTGATCAGTATGCAATGGCTTATATACTTCAAGGTATACCTAATCCGATCTATCGAAGTGTCGATGCTCAGAAAACAGCCAAAGCAATGTGGGAACACGTTCATCTCCTAATGGAAGGAACTCAATTGAACAAAGATGACATGGAATCCAAGCTTTACATGGAATACACTGACATCACAATTGAACCTGGAGAGTCACTTGAATCCTACTATCATCGTTTCACAAATGTGGTCAATGATCTAGAACGTCACAAAATCACAGTACCAAGGATCGCTGTGAACTCCAAATTTGTTGGTAGTCTTGGCCCTGATTGGCATAAATATGTGACATTTGTTCGTCAAATGAAGAATCTTCATGATGCTCCATATGGTTTGTTGTATGACTTTCTGAAACACCATGAACCTGAAGTGGAAAAAGATCGAGCTCTACGAGGAGGTTACACACCCACAACAACACCAAATTCTTTGGCTCTCGTAGCTCAATCTCCCTATGCTCCACCACCACTGTCAAATCATGCATATGTTCAAGAGCAGAACTACTTCAGTTATCCACAATCTTCCACCTCGAACCAAATGGTCCCTTATGATTCATCTCCACAAGATACTTCTACTCAACTTGTTCCGTCAAACAACAATGATGTTGTGTACTACTCCAACTGCAATGATGATGACGATGATGACTTTAATACGTTGAATCAGGGACTTGCTCTTATTGCTCGTGCTTTCAGCAAATTCTCCAACAAAACGAACAACCGTCAACGTTCATCTTCTAATACCAGGAATCAAGCTGTTGTAAATGATGGAAGAGTGGAAATTCAGAATCGTAACTATGGTAGATCTGGTTCAGGAAGTTCTTCAGGAAGTTATGGGAATGGTCAGAGGTTTGGTAACAATGCAGGGTTCAGGAACAACTCAGGATCTTCTCAACAAAGGTCTGACTCAGTTGCTACAAGGAACTCCACCTCAGGGAATGCAGTTTGGTGCTACAATTGTAATGAACAAGGTCATATTGCTACAGCATGTCCCAAACCGAGAACTCGGGGTAGTAAGTTTCACAAGCAGGCATTACTCATGGCTCTTCAGGATGAAAAAGATGGACATTTCCCTGAACAGGACAACAACTTCATGGCAAATGTGAACAACGATGATGACATGGAAGATCTGGAAGCCAATGCTGCTGTGATGCTTATGGCCAACATGCAGGAACTTAAGCTCAATGATTCAGGTCCAGTGTATGACACTGACGGCTTGTCTCAGGTACATGACCTCAATGAATGCTTTATTAATGAAATAGTCTCACCTTCTGCTTATGAATCAGATATGGCGCAAGTTGTTCCATCTAAATCATCTTCATCATCTCATACAGATGAACAAATAAACACAGTTGTCATATTCGATGATGACACAGTTGTTTCATTTGATGATCCTATTGAGAATGATAAACATGATCATTTCGAACAACATGAACCATCATTTGATCCAGACCCTGATCTCATATTGTTATCAAAACAACTGGATGCTCAACAATCGCAAATAATAAAGTGCAACGAGAAAAACAAAGTTTTGAAAGAACAAAATGCGTCACTTGCAAGAGATATTGAATGTTATAAAATTCAGCTTTCTAATCAGGAAGACAAGATTAAACATGCAAAAAGTTTTGAAAAAGCTTTTCACAATTCCTACAACAAAGAACAAGATCTTCAACGCAAAATGCAAGATTTAATCGAGTCAAACGGAAAGTTGATTTCAAAACTCGAAAGTGAAAAGAGTGAATTGAAAATGCAAGTCGAACGTCTTCAAACAGAACTTTCAAAAACAGAAACAAAATTGTCAAGTTGTCAAAAAGATTTTTGTGAACATAAAATACGAAAAAGGAAGTATATAGATAACTTACTCGGTGATATTGTTGATCTTGAAAAACAATTGAAAGAATTTCGTAACATTGTTTACAAACACGGGAACTCTGTCACAACAATTCAGAAATTTACTTTAAAACCGAGACCCGGTACTGGATTTGCACTTGGCGATTACAATTCAATGTTTCTTCACAATGCATTCAAAGATGTTCCAAAAATTTACAGTATGGACTATTTGCTTGATAATACGATTGTGCGTGCTGTTGTTTTTGATACTGAGGAAGAAGAAGAACTTGAAGACGAGAGTCGGTCAAAAATGAGTAATGTTCAATATTGCACATCATATGACTATTCAAAAAATCCAGTCAAGTTCGTTACTCAAAAGGATTTACCTGAGAAATCATGGTTTATCGAAGAGTCGTATGTTTCATCTCACAATGAGGCCCCTGTCCAAACTGTAGCACAAGTAAATGGTCCTTTACCATCATCCGGTGAACTTTCACCCTTACCAAATAGTGTTCGTGTCTTAAATTATTTCAAAACTTTTATGGAAGACATCGAAATTTTGGAGGAGACAATTGAACGTAATTCTGAAATAAAAATTGAAACGTTTCAATCCGCTTACGAGCGCGAAAAGAGAGATATTTTTCAAAAGCAATTGTTGCCTATTGTCAAACACCTCCGTCTCTGTGCTACACGTTGGGATCAGGAACTTCAAAAGGAGGTCAAACATATGATAAACGTTTTCAATGATAATCAAAATGAAATTTTGGTTCAAAAGCAAAGAACTAGAGTTTTCAAAAATGATGCTGATCGACTCTTAGAACAAGTTCTCAATGCTGATATTTTGTCTGTTATCATGAATGATCTCTATAATTCTGGTACTTCTATGCTTAAGCATGATCATTGTGTTGATAATAACTTGTTGAATGTGAAAATTGAGACACTGAAACATGAGAATGATAATCTGAGGAAAAAGAATGATGATGTGACAAAACAGTTTTCAAAACAAATCAGTCTACTTAATCAAAGGCTTGAATGGTGTCAAGCTAAAAGTCTTGAAAGGGAATTGAAGTTTCAAAGTCACAATGTTTCAAACTCTTGTCAACTTTGCAAAAACAATGAGTCTTTAAAAGGTTTGTGTCTCAAATACGAGAAAGAAATTGCGAAGTTAAAAATTGAAAATGACGAGTTTCTACAAAACCACATAGACATCAAATATTGCAATGGTATACTTGAGTCTAATATTCAGGATAAGAATCACATCATCATCGAGTTGAAAGAGAAAATCAAAATACTTGAAAAAGGAAAGATGGTTGACACCACGGTGATAGCACCAGGAATGTATAAATTAGAAAAAACTGATAAAGGAAAGGTTGTTCAAAATACTAATGTTGCAAACTCCACTTCTACAGGACTAGTCTCCCCTACTAGCATTAGCAGACCCAAGCGAAACAGTAAAAAGAAGAATAGGCTCTGGCAACGTAAGAGAGGACAACTAGAAGCTCAAGAAGTAGAAGACCAACTTAGGAATTTGAATAAAACTCATGTTGCATCAGATTTAGATTCTAATCTGGCAAATTGTAATCAAAATCTAAATGTAACGAATGATGAACCTTTGAATGTTTTGAATATTAATGCATCTTGTGTGTTTTGTCGTAAAAGCGTTTCATCTGGTGATCATACTAAATGTATTGCTAATTCTCTACTTCATCGTCATAAGAAACGTAGGACACACATTCCTTCTAGGCCCACTACTGCCTCTAAGTCTATCTTAGGAAAGCCGCCTTCTACGGTTTCTAGTGAAGTTGATGTTACCCCCATAGGTGCAGAGAACAAGTCTAGGAATCAGCCAAACACTAGTGAATACACCATTAAGAAAGCTCGAACTAGTTGGAATTGGCAACGTTGGTTACAACACAAACCTGATTTTAAATGGATTCCTAAATTATTGAATACGTGTGCTTCTAACCAACTGGAACCCGCAGTTTCTTTGGGTTCCACCCTTACTTCTGTTCCATCCGTGTCCTCTTCTTGTGATGCAGGTGGTGCAGATTGTTCTCTGGATTGTTGATAGCGGATGCACCCGACATATGACAGGCAATCTCAAACTGTTACACAACTTTGTCTCAAAGTTCGTTGGTACTGTCAGATTCGGGAATGATCATTACGCTTTAATCATGGGGTATGGTGACTTTATCCGTGGGAACATCGAAATAAGCCGTGTTTATTATGTGGAAGGCCTTGGACACAACCTTTTCTCTGTTGGTCAATTCTGTGATGGGGATCTAGAAGTTGCATTTCGTGAGAAAACTTGCTTTGTTCGTGACTTACAAGGAAACGATCTTATGTCTGGCTCCCGTGGCTCCAATCTTTATACAATTTCAATGTCAGATATGATTGCAACATCTCCGATATGTCTTCTCTCCAAAGCAGAATCAACTAAATCTTGGTTATGGCACACACGTCTTTCACACTTGAATTTCAAAACTATGACTGACCTTGCTCGTTATAAACTTGTTGAGGGATTTCCAAGATTCCGTTTCACCAAAGATCACTTATGTCCTGCCTGTGAACAAGGAAAAAGTACTCGGGCTCATTTTCCTTCAAAACCTGAGCACAGTACGAATCATGTTCTACAACTGCTTCATATGGATTTGTGTGGACCGATGCGTGTTCAAAGTATCAACGGTAAACGCTACATACTAGTAATCGTCGATGATTTTTCCAGATGGACTTGGGTTTATTTTCTACGAAGTAAAGATCAGGCTCCTTCTATGATCATCACCTTTCTCACTAAAATTCAAGTTCAGTTACGCAACACGGTCCGAATAGTCAGAACTGACAATGGAACTGAATTCTAAAATCAGAAACTTAGGTCTTATTATGAGAAAGTGGGAATTGAACATCAAACATCTATTCCTAGAAGCCCAGAACAGAATGGTGTTGTTGAAAGACGCAACAGGACGTTAGTGGAAGCTGCTAGAACTATGTTGATTAATGCTCAATTACCTGATTACTTGTGGGCAGAAGCTGTTTCAACCGCATGCTATACTCAAAACCGTTGTATGATCACAAAACGTCATCGCAAAACACCATATCAAATTGTTCACAAAAGGAAACCGAACATCGATTACTTTCATGTTTTTGGAGCACTCTGCTATCCGAAAAATGATCGTGATGATTTAGGTAAACTTAAAGCAAAGGCTGACATCGGAGTGCTCATTGGATATTGTGAAAATTCTAAAGGTTTTCGGATTTGGAATCGTCGTACTCGTGAAATTCAAGAAACCATTCACGCTAATTTTGATGAGCTCACACAGATGGCTTCTGAGCAACACAGCTTAGGACCCGAATTTAACCGTCTTAACTCTCCGGCATCTTCGGCTGAACCATTGCCACTCAATCGCAAAGAATTGGAAACCTTGTTTGCTCCACTGTTTGATGACACAATTGAATACCGTCCTACTGAGGTCTCACCAAATTCCGCTGCTCAACCTGACAATATTCATGTACCAGACTCACCTCAACAAACTTCAACAACTGTTGAGAGAGACGGTCCTCCAATTGCTTCACCATCTACAGTAGTACAAACTGTTTCTAACTCCCGCCACTCAGCTGAAGATCCAACACCACTATCAGTTCCACAATCCGCAGAGCATGATCCTGATGCGTTCTTCAATCCGTTTGCACCAGCTACTACAGTTCCTGATATAGCTGAGTCGTCAACACGCAACTTGGATCCTGCCAACATGCGAGATACATATCAACTACACCCTTCAACACACAAATGGACCCGAGACCATCCTCTAGTTCATATTATTGGCCATCCAGATGCACCAGTTATGACAAGACAACGACTTCACACAGATGGAGAAACTTGCATCTACGCACTCACAGTTTGTCATGAAGAACCCAAGAACATTAAAGATGCAATGACTTATGACAACTGGATTGAATCTATGCAAGAGGAATTTCAGCAATTCATAAGATTAGAAGTCTGGGAATTAGTTGAAAGACCTGACGGAGTCTTTGTCATTGGGTTAAAATGGATATGGAAGAATAAGCTTGATGCTGAAGGCACTGTCATACGAAACAAATCACGTCTGGTAGCGAAAGGATACTCTCAACTGGAAGGTCTAGATTTTGCTGAATCCTTTGCTCCAGTGGCTCGACATGAAGCTGTTCGGATCTTTTTGGCCTATGCCGCACACAGGAATATGGTAGTCTTCCAAATGGATGTCAAAACAGCATTTCTTAATGGAGATCTCCGTGAAGAAGTTTATGTTAGCCAACCTGAAGGCTTCGTTGATCCTGAGCGTCCTAATCACGTTTACTGACTCAAAAAGGCACTCTACGGACTCAAGCAAGCCCCACGGGCGTGGTATGACAAACTGTCTACTTTCTTATTGGCCAATAAATTTTCTAAAGGATCGGTGGATCCCACACTATTTACAAAAACCTACGGGGAGGACTTACTTGTTGTTCAAATATATGTCGATGACATCATTTTTGCCTCAACAAAAAGAAGTTACTCTAATGATTTTGCAAAATTAATGAAAGATAATTTTGAAATGTCCATGATGGGTGAACTTTCGTTCTTTCTAGGACTTCAAGTTCATCAATCACCCCGTGGAATTTTTATAAATCAGTCTAAATATGCTCTTGAAATTTTGAAGTAACATGGAATGATGTCTTGTGATACTTATAATACACCAATGGGCTATACCACAAAACTAGATGTTGATTTACATGGGACTCCAGTTGACCCTACCAAATACCGAAGTATGATTGGGTCCCTCATGTATCTCACAGCTAGTAGACCTGATATAGTATTTGCTGTCTACATGTGCTCCCGCTATCAGTCCAGACCAACTGAAAAACACCTCAGTGAGGTCAAGAGAATCCTTCGATACATAAAGGGAACCATTAACTTGGGGATCTGGTATCCGAAGGATTCTGGCTTTGAACTAATTGCTTTTTCAGATGCTTACCATACAGGATGTTTAGACACACGCAAAAGTACATCTGGTGGATTACAATTTCTCGGAGACAAACTTGTGTCATGGCAATCTAAGAAGCAGGACTGCACTTCACTGTCGTCTACAGAATCTGAATACGTAGCCATGTCTGCTTGTTGTGCTCAAGTCATTTGGATGAGATCACAACTTAAGGATTATGGCTACCTATTCAACAGGATTCCTATCTACTGTGATTCAAAGAGTGCAATTGCTATCTCCTGCAACACTGTGCATCATTGCAAATCCAAACACATCGATCTCCGATATCATTTCATCAAAGAGCATGTGGAAAGGGGTACAGTTGAACTTTATTTTGTTGGAACTGAATACCAATTAGCGGACTTACTTACCAAATCCTTGGCACCATCCAGGTTTGCTAGTTTAGTTCACCAAATTGGTATGCGATGTTTGACTCCAGAGGATCTGGAAAAGTTTTTAAAACACAACTGATCGTCAAACATCAACACTATCTTTGTAAATATTTTTCTCAAAAACAAAATACAAAAATATAAAACCTTTCAAAAAAAAAATAATAAAAAAAAATGCAAGTATAAAACTCTTTCAACACTATATTTTTTCTAAAATGTCTTCAATCATTTAAAATTAGTGTTGAGGGGGAGGAAAAGTATGTTTTTTTTAATTACCAAAAATTATTTTTACCTTTTATACTTGCATTTTACCAAAAACATTTACGTTTTATCTACTAAGTTGATTCAAAAGGTTTTCGGGTTACTCTCCTTGATCAATACCAATTTAATTTTACCATGATCTAAGGTCGAGGGGGAGTACGACAAGTTGTTCTTATCATTTCTTGGAGTTAATATACAAATACTACAATGTGTTAAAATGGTTAGGCATTAGGTATAAATGTTTTGTTAGGTTAAGGGACTAAAATTGTCACTTTGAGTAACTTGATTTAACCGCAGTCATTACTAGGTCTGACCACTCACATTTACTTTTCTGCAAAAACACATTTAATTTTCACCAACTCTATCCTACGATCCACAATCAATCTCTTGATCTAATCAACCATCCTTGAATCTGTAAGTGTGATTATGTTTTGATCATGATTTTGAACTAAGGTTTTTAATTTTATAACAATCCAACGGCTCAATCTATCACAATCGATTAATTTGTTTTTGAGTTATGCGTAGAATTCATACCCAGAATTAAGTGATGTTTTTGATTGAATTTGTTGGTGGGTTTTGTTCATATTATGCTACTAATCATGTTTGTGAACTCCAATCTCACCCAGAATCATCAATTGGGTGATTTGAGTGATTTGGATATTAGGGTTCATACGTATGATTTAGGGGTTCCTGAGGTTGATCATTAGGATTGTAATTTGTGATGGGGATAGTGTTTGTGTATGCCTAGGATCACTTGAATATGGATTAATTGGATTTTAAACATGTTTTGTTCTTGAATCTAAGGTTTAGGGTTCGTAGGTCACTAGCAGATCCTATCTTGTGATTTTGTGGATAATTTGTGTTTATATTTGAACCATATGATCCTTATGTTGATTGAATCACTTGCCCCATGTTAATTCCTACCCAGATTCACGTTTGATTAAGGTTGTGATTAGGTGTTCATACGAGTTTACGCGTTAAGTTGTATTAGGCATGTTTACGCGTTAAAATGTATGAATTAAGTGTATTGGATTAGTTATTGATCAGTGGTAATGTTTGTGCACTTTCAGGAAACATACAACTCGAATTTCTAAGGTGAATTTCTGGAAAATGGTGTCTTTACGCGTTAAATGTTCATCCTACGCGTAAGATTGAATCTTACGCGTAAGATTCGACACGTGGACAAATTGTGTCTTGGATAAGACATAGTTTACGCATAAAATTGTTCTTACGCATAAGTTCTGACCTTACGCATAAGTCTAGAACTTACGCGTAAGTCATTACCTACGCATAAGTTGCAATTTACGCCTAAGGGTAATCCTACGCGTATCTTCAATTTCTACGCTTAAGACTTATCTTACGCGTAAAATTGATCTTACGCGTAAGTTTCACTTTACGCGTAATATTCCATCTTACGCGTAGATTTTGCACTTACGCATTATTTCTATACTTACGCTTAAGTCAGGTTACGCGTAAAAACAACTACTTACGCGTAAACTTGTCAAAATTCCAAAATTTTCTAAGTGTTGGAAATTTTCCAATGTGTAACTTGTTGTAAATGATAAACTTATGTTGTAACTGAATTGCTTTATGTTTCTAACAAGTAATATAACTCAAGTTTGTCACATATCAAAAGTTTTTCACACACACAAACCCCCACTGATCAATGTCAAACATGCAAATGTAAACATGTTCAATGAATGTCTATGCTAACATCATCAACAATTGCCATGTTTGTGTGTTTATGATCTACTCAGATGGCAGAACACAATGACATCCCATACGGACCAGAACCTGAACCCATTCGTGCATGGGAAGATACCTTTCCTGAAAACTACTCCAGAAAGATAGGAAGGAACAACCTGAGAGTCAACTTCAACAAACTTACATGCAATGAGTCTTCTTGCCTTGTTGCAGTTGATGCTCTCATCTATCACCCGTGCAAAGTTCTACTCACCAAATCTGCTGCAGTGGCATGCTTCTACATACATCAGTTTTGGCACACAATCCACCTGGACCTCCTGGAAGAGTCCTTTACTTGTATGCTTCACATGAGACAAGTCACGGTCGACAAGGATCTTCTCCGTAGTTAACTGGCACCGAACCAAAGAAATACTCCTGGCTAGACCAAGACAATAGTGCCGAACACAAGACTTTTGATAGCTTACCTCATCAAAAGGCACCGAACCAAAGAAACCCAAAACCGTCCTTAACTGGCTAGACCAAGACAATAGTGCCGAATACTCCTGGTTTGAGAAGATGATCAGTTCGCAACCACCACTGGAAGACAATCATGAACCTCAAGATGGTCGAACAGTGGAATATGCTCAAATGATTCAGCAAAAATTTAAAATGAAAAAGATGAATAAGAAAGAGCTGCGAAGAATCAAAAATGATGCTTTCAATCTTCTGAAAGATCGGTCTGCTAACTCAATCGAGCTCGAATACCATCTGGAAAATATTGCTCGAGCTATGTCAAGCAATATTGACTGGATCAATCCTGAATCATATGTCGATCCGGTCACAAAGAAAACCGCACCCTACATTACTGACTGGTCCAAACCACTACCGATGATTGGGAAGCCTAAGGAACCAAAGATCCCGTACAAGTTCTTCTACAACACAGACTTGGAATTTCTGAGACTTGGCAGCAAGATCGAAAAGAAATACGTTACCTCACTCGCCTTTCTCCCTGCAGCTCGATATCTCAACAATGCCATCGAAGAAGAAGCTTCAGCACTTTTCGTCGACAAAATTGTTGAATATGACCGGAATGCACTTTATGGTATTCATCATTGGCCAGACAACCGGGCACAATACTATCGAAGCAGCAGACTTAACCAAACGATGGGTGAAGTAGAAAGTGATTTGAAGATCGTCTCGATTCAATTTATTTCGACTGTCACTCACTTTGGGTACCCCTTCCTCAGCAAAATCACACTTAAAAGACTTGATGAAAAGGAGTACGATATTTCCGAGTCTGACTTTCCACGACTACGTCTCAACGACATTGAAGACATGTACTTGCTCAAAGTTCAAGGAAAACTCTGTGGCTTGCCCAAAAAGATGCAACTTGCCTTTATCCAAGCTCTACTCATCTTCATCAGGCAGATAGTCGTTAGAGAAAGAGTCGAAGATCTTCAGTTAGGAGTGGAAAGTTACCAGAAGAAGCTCAATCTCACCAAACCAAACCTGTTTGACATCCCCGACCTTCAACATCTACCTCAATACTCCTTGATCAGACGACCATTTGGGTTCACCTACCGAAGTGTTAACGGTCGCAACTGCTTTATGGGTTATGAAGAAATTCATAAGTTCTGTGATGAAACTCTTAAGTTCGTCAGAGATGGGATCAAAGGCAGAGTCAATGACATTGAACTGGGAAAATCCAAAAGGTGGAACACCAATGAAGCCCGGGATGCTCGCAGATTCATCTTAAGGATTGAGAACAGATTGAAGCGCAGGGATCAGTTCCGAAGGTTGGAGAGTTATGTGGGAGGCAGATCCAAATTTCCGGTGCTGACATTTCAGAGGCCTGATTGGTAGATCATTGTAAGATTTTGATTTGATTTGTCAATAATTTACTTCACAATGGTTTGTGCACGCATATCAGTGTACAACCCGATCTTGTAAAGAAAGGACCCTGAGGTACGCATCAGTGCCTCAATCCTGATATAAGGAGCGAAGGCTTCTTACTTTTGAGTAGAATTAATCAAACATTTATGATTTTTCACAATTCTGCTAAAAAAGGACAAGTATTTCACCTCAATAAGACCTAATCACTTGTTGAGGGGGAGCACTTGTCAAAAACAAAATACTTTGCTTAAAATCAAAAGTTCTTGGTGAATCTCCCCGTAAGACTCAAAAGGCATATTTTAATCTAAAAGATTATCAAAAACATCATTTTATATGCTATTTTTGAGGGGGAGAAAATGAAAAAGTGATTAAAATATACGAAGTCAATGCTTAAAAGTTGTATCATGTGCGAGCTAGACTCAGTTTTAACCCAGGAATTGACGAGGCAATAAATGTTAGTAATATCGAAAAGACTTATCCTCGACGGGTAATAACATCAAGTTAGATATTAGAGCTAGTTGTCACCTAAAAGCTGACAATGTATCTCTTTATCTAACCACGTAAGCGTGTC
Organism: Artemisia argyi; assembly: GCA_030686995.1. Lineage (NCBI taxonomy): Eukaryota > Viridiplantae > Streptophyta > Magnoliopsida > Asterales > Asteraceae > Artemisia > Artemisia argyi. Next base: position 50,522,006 of record CM060683.1, on the reverse strand, counting down.
TCGAAAAGGATTAGTCTTAGTAGAAATGTACCATCTCGAGAAACTTTCTGTGGACTTGACCAGGCCGGGTAATAACTTCAAGCTAGTTTAACTAGTGATGTAAGCGTGTCTCGAATCGGTCCTGTTCACAGAAAGTGGATCAATTCAAAAGTGATTGCTCCTCCCGCATGTGCAAATTTATTAAATACTTATGAGCACATGTGCAGGGGGAGCCCTTCAAAAGTGTACACAAAACTCTCAAAGTGTTAACCAAAATATTTGATTATCACCAACACTTTGAGAGATTTTTCAATCAAAGGTTTCTTGGCTACTGTCGGAGTTATAAGGTGATTAAGATAGGAATATCCGTCCTATGATCCGCCAGAGCCGGAGGGATCTACCCAAGGACATCTCCCATAGTTAGAATTAGAAATCCTTAGGTATGATACGAAAAAGGAGAAATGAATGAAAGGGAAATAAGGAGTTGAAGAATTAAAAAGAAAAGTAAAGTAAAGGGTGAAAAGAAATAGCCCTCCATATGTTCAACCTTAGGGCAGACACCGGGTTCAATACGTATGCTACTGGCTGTTGCAAAAGACAACACCAGTATTGAAGATTAAGTCATCATGGACCCAGTGACGCAATGCACTAAACCTTCTTAACCACTCAAGTTCTCTTAAAAGGACTTGTTTCATTCTCACGGGGATCCCGCGTAATCTATCGACCTATCTCTTAGAGACGGTTGATATTGAAGCAGGAGACACCTCCCCAGTCTCCGCATAGGAAACCTAGGTGTGCACTTATAGAGTCTAGAGCCTTGAGATACATCAAAGATCTCTTAGGAACACTTAGTATTTCTACAACTGGTGTTCTACATCAATGGACACCAGCTGTAAATTATCGAGTCCTTCGCAGATCTTAGCAATCTGTCGAGAACATTTATGAGAGGATTACTTAAGTATTTCTCAATGATTGAACGGAAATCCTGCCAGGGTCAACATCAAACAGCCCTGACAGCAGGTCACTTCGGTAACCCCACAAGGGTTACGCTTAGTGGTCGCGGTGGTTCCATTACGGTCTACAGTCGTGGAGTGATCCCCAGCGACTCACCCAGTCATTGAGCTACTTAGTAGGTCTCGTAAGCTCTTTCGGGAGTATCTGATATGGGAACGGCCTGGATAAGGATTAGAAGGAGTCTTCACAATATGCTGTTGATGAGCTCTAATTCCTTATCCGTAAGTACCGGTTATTTTATTGCTAACTGTTTACTTGCAGGTACCTCACTTCCATGATGGTAGATTCCAACATGCTCATACATACATCTTGAAGTCAAAGAAAACTCCTCCAAAGATCTTAAGCAACACAAAGTTCAAAGAAAGATTCTACACCAATAAGAAGAATCTACAAAGTATAAAGACAAAGATCTCGAAGCATGAAAAGGAACTTCTTGTACGTGAAAGTCTTAAGTCTAAAGGTGTATGAGTATGTTGGAATGGCGGACAACCACCACAGACGCAGGAGTGTCGAACGGCAGACAACTTCATAACCGAATCACTACATCATCACCAAAGAACAAAGACAAAGAGCAAAGTATATTCATTATCATTCAACCAATTTTGAAGACGTCTAGAGTTTTACATGTCACAAGTGAACGACAAAGATGAAGACGTCGAGCAACCGTGATGACCGACCCTTAGGGGGAGATTGTTGGGATCATACTTTAGTATTTAGTCAAGTCTCGTTCATTACATTTTGTAATAGGTTGCTTTAGTATTATTTATGATTATTGTTTAGTTAATGGGCAACATGTAAAAGCCCATGAGGCCTTGAAAGCCCACGTATGAAATGATAAGGGAGGAAGGGAGTGTTGCCCTAGCTCCTCCCTTATAAATAGAAACCTTATGTTACATTTTATTTTGTTGGTTAATTGATTATCTTAGTGAAACTCTTGCACTCTCACCTTTCATATTGTCTCTTAATCAACCACCTCTCATTCTCATCTTATTTCTTTATCAATCATACTTGTGTTTACATAAATGGTGACCTAACAATATCAAGATACAATCAAGTAGACAACTTGTAATGCAAGTGCACTACTCTATGACACCAACACCTTGTATCTTCTTGATACTTTGTGTTCTTCTCTTGACTAGAAGAAGTATGTAGATGATTCTTGGTTGGATGAAAGAATCACTCTCTAAACAAAAGAAAACTAACTAATGATCTAAGAAGTGTAAAGAGAAAAAGAGGATGGAAACCAGAAAGTTATGTGTGTGAAAGGATGGCCAAAATATGGGAAGTGAAGTGGTAGTTATAGAATCTGAAAATCTGGCCGTTATGAAGGGACGACACCACTAAATGTCACACGGTACCACTAAATTTAGTGGTACCGTGCCAGACAAACACGCTCCATTTTTTGTCTTTAGTAGTGAAATTTAATTTGGGGGAGTTTGAAGCTGGTTTGGTTAAAAACTAGCTGTTGGGGAACATTTTTGAAATGATTTTCCTAAATAAAACATTTCTTTATAATTCAAAAATAATTTGTAAAATGTATTTTTGAAAAAAAAGTTTTGTCAAGCTAAAAATGTGAAGTTCAAAACACAAATTTACTTCTTTGATCATTTGTCAAGTTGTAAATTTGTTTGTTCATATCTAGAGTGATTAACGTAGAAATCAGGTATTTCGACTAAAAACTTGTTTACGTTAATTTTGACGTAAGATGTTTTCACATTTTGTTATCATTAAAACATAAAGATATCGAAAGATGAGAATAACGTTTTTAGACATTATTTGCATCAACAATCTCCCCCTTTTTGATGATGACAAAACATAAACTCATTTTATGTGAAAAACTAGTTTTGACAAGTTTTTAGTGTGAGTTTATATCCCACTTCTCCCCCTTTTTGTCGAAGCAAAAAGAATACGAAGGCTCCCCCTTGATGTATACTCCCCCTCATTTGGAGCATACCAAGGATTCAAGGAATCGAGCAATGGTTGATGCTACAAAACAAGGTTAGATGACACAAATATAATATTTAACATGTAGCATTCAAGATAAATATCCAACCAAAAGTAACAAAGAAGAAAAATGATCCAACCACAAACAAAAGATAAAACGAGCCCATGCATTCATTAATAGAAGATCATACATGAAGAATGATTACAATAGCTAGACTAGTAGAAAATTACAAGAAACTTGTGACACTCTTGAGTGGCATTAAGGTCCTAAGATTTGCTTCTTGATACTCAAAAGGGTTCCTAAGGTTTTTATTGATGATGACTAAACTTAAAAGCTTAGTTGCTTGGGCTATTAGTTGGAGGAAGGGGTTACCAAAATATGATGACATAGATAGCTAGCGCTATGTATTTCAATCTGATGAGGTTGGCTAGATTGACCCATGAATCATAATGAGCATGGTGATGATTGTTGATACAAAAGTTGGGCGTTCCTGATTATGAGCTCTTGCTCTCGTACCAATTCGCTTCTTAGTACTTGTAACCTGCGCACTAAGAAAATAAACAACACCGTTAGGCTTATCGTGGGATTGTCTCCCACGATTAGACTCCGGCGTGAGAGTAAGTAATCGATTTAGGGTTCTCGTAAAGAGTTTAGGGTTTGTGAATCGTACCTTGAATGAGAGTTATGTCATTCCTTATATAGGCACAGAATTCTTGTTCGTGCTCCTTACGTTTCGCACACGTGGTGCTTATCCGGGTTAAGGATATCTATTCCATAGATAGAAGATCCTTATCTATACCGTGTATAGTTTAATTGGGTTTGGGCTTACATGAGCCTATTCCCATTATTGATGCGGCCCAAGTTATAATAGCCCACGCATGGTGGCATTGGGCCTTAGTAATGTTTATCGTTTGGGCCCGTGGCCCATATATAGACTATACGTCATCATGTCCCCCCAGTCTAGTGTGCGCGGCTCGTAGCCGCGGATGCTAGACTAATCACAACAGCGGTAAGCGTGGCGGGAGAACATTGAAATATTGCCGCCCAATTTGGAGTGCAATGTACATAGTCATAGATATTTCAAAGAAATACCTCAAAAATCGGGGGTTGTGTCCACGTGTCTCTCGTAAATCGGGAAAAAGTGCATGTACCGTTTCGGTTCTAGCCACACGTTTTTGTGAGTGGGATCCACGTGGACATCATCTAGGGTTTTTAACCTCCTTATATAAGAGTCACCGCCCCCCTTGTAAAAAACACACAGTAAAACACACACTTACCTTTGCCAACTTCCTTGAAAGCGTGTTGTTGCAAAGAAAGTAATTGTTTCATTAGGTAAATTTGTGTGCGTTTTCGGTAAATTAATGAAAATGGTTGCCCAATTGGAAGATTTTCGCTCTGCGATGACGGAGAATGATGTGCGTCAGTTCACATCTGACTACTTCATTTCTCTGGATGTGCATCCAGAGGCTCCAGACGTTGACGCGTGTATAGCCGATTTCCCTGAAAGGAAAATAGGATTATACACGCGCTTCTTCGAGTACGCGAATTACCGCGTACCGATATCTATTTTTCTGAGCGATTTGCTCAACCACTATCGCCTCCACATCTCACAGCTGCACTGTATAGGTGCGGCTAAGGTGTCGAACTTTGAGGTAAACTACCGTTTACTTGCGATAGAGCCGACTATTGCCTTGTTTCGCTCCTTCTACCACACAACGTGGTCGAATGGATGGGTATCTTTTGCGAAGCGCCCGGGGGCGCTTCAGTGTTACTCTGAGAAGGTAGACTCCCTTAGAAATTGGAGGGAGCATTTTTTCTGGGTTGATGACGTGGTTTTTCCATCGCCCTTTGAGTTTTATACTCAAGATACTTTGCCAAGGGATGGGCGCCCCGCACCCGGTTCCTATAGGCTGACCGATGTGCAGACTCTTGATGCCAACCGCATACCCATTAACCTTTATCCGAAGGAGTTTTTGGTGCACATGGGGTTGAGTCACAATTACTTCGGCGGTGTTGACGAGGTGCCAACCTTCATAGATGAGGAAGGCCGGGGTGGGTGTTCGTCTCTTCTACTTCAAATATGTAAGTCTTTCTATATGCGCACATTTAGTAACTAATCCTTTCTGTTTTGCTGTTTGTTTATGTGCGCAGAGATGGATCTATTCGCTGTGGTGAGGCTGGAAAAGCCAAAGCAGGTGACGGTGGGAGTGCGCCCTCTGAGGGAGGGTGAGCAGCCACTACTGGAAGTGACCGAGGGTCGTTTGACAGTGCTGCCGGAGGTTGTCCCTGAAAATACGCCGCCGCTCCAAGTAACGCCTGTTCAGAGCGTGGCGCCAGATGTGGAGATGGCGCAAGAGGAGGAGGCGCGCACTGAATCATCTGACAGCGTAGAGATCCTAAAGCCTGAGGAGGTGCTGAAGGAGGAGGTGGCGCAGAATATTAAGCGCAAAGGGGAGGCTGGGAGCAGTGGCACTAAGAAGAGATGACCCTACCTGATTGGGGATGCGGAGTCGTCCGCGGAGGAGGAGACATCCGCTCCTGGCGTGGATAAGAAGGCTGCAGAGGCTTCTCCATTTCTGTAAGTATCTTCGTCGCTATTCTGTTTCTTTTATATTACTTGTCGTAATATGTACTAACTATCTTCTTCATGTATTGTAGGGATGATGCCACGAAGGGTGATGGGGTCTTCGTGGATGTGGTTTCCTCTCCGCAGAATGAAAACAAGGAGGGGAAAGCCAAGGTTGATGAGGGTGTACCTGCGCAACAGCTGATGGATGAGTTGGTTGCGACTGCTGCGCGTCAGGCTGAGCTGGTGGCTCAGTTGAAGACGAGGTATGTCGAGGAGAGCAGTACTCTCGCCCAGAAGGATGAGGAGATAGCTAGGCTCCGTGCGCAGCTGGCGGAAGCGCAGGCGGAGGTGGAGTCCTCCAGGGTGTACACTGAAAAGGTCACCCATGAGAAGTTGTTCGCACTGGCTGAGGTGGAGCAGGCGCGCGGGCAGCTTCATCACTACAAGTCCGACATGACTTGGGCTGTGAGGTACTTGGAGGAGAAGAAGGTGGAGCACTATGCTAGTATTGCCAAGTTCAAGGAGCGTATGGAGGAGATCATCCAGATTCAGGAGAACAAGCTGCGCGGCCTGAGCATCGAGTACGATGAGGAGTTATAGCCTCATTTGATGTCGACCATTGCTGAGCGCAGGTACTTCCTTTTTAGCCTTTTTTCTTTATTATATTTTGTTGCTATGCCTTTCCTTAACACAAATTGTCTTTGTTTGATGTAGGTGGTTGATCAGTCACGGGCTGCACCTGGCAGCGATGGGCACTCTTGAGTCCCAAGAGGTGTTGGACACTTTTGGGAAGGTGGTTCACTGTGCAGTGGCGCGCGGAAAGTCGCAGGCTATGGAGGATCTCCATGAAGCCAAGCTTTTGAGCAAGGACCTGGCAGAGGTACCTGGTTACAACGCGGCTGCATATGATGAGTTAATGCAGGCGATGGAGGGGTTGAAAGTCCTTGAGTTGCCTCATATTGCGCGGTTGGAGCGTGATCAAGACAACCCCATAAAGGTAATTGTTGACATAAATTAATGCCTAAAAACATTATTAACATGTTATCAATATCTCTATGTTTTGATTATCACAAAATATAAACTCATAGAACTAAAACTTGTGACATAAACAAGTATTTAGTGATTAATATTTCTCTTTACATCCAAATCACTTAAGGTATGAATAAACAAAGTGTTTAGTGCAATTTATGATCAAAGGGGTATTTAATTAACTAATGCAAAGTTTATTTAATTATATAACCATATTATATATTTTTGAAAAACACTTTTGGTAATAAAGAAAAATGTTTTATTCATACTAAATATATGAATTCAAATTTTTAACCAAAAACAGTTAGTTTTTCACCAAATAAACTTTCCCCACTAAAAGACAAAGAATCTGGCCGTTTCAGCTGGGCGGCCCCCTTAATTATAAAGGGCGGTCCCCTTAATTTTAAGGGGGCCGGCCATGAATTAAGGGGACCGGCCACGCTCCTCTGTCAGATTCTTTTGCCTATAAATACCACCTTAAACCTGGATTTTTTTCTCACCTTTTGCACCCCAAAACTTTCTGTTCTAGATCTCATTTCTATTCTCCAAATCCTTTGATCATAAATACATAATCCTTTGTTTCAAAGTGATTCTTACATCATCCTCTCAAGTGCAAGAGAAGAATACTTCTATCCTCCAAGACAAGAAGTATTACAACTTGTTGTGACCTCCACATCCAAGTTGTTGGTGCATCATCAAGAATATCTACATATATCTTTGTGTAGTGTGTTGTGAATATTTGATTGTAGATAGTTGTGATTAGGAATATAGATAGTGTGATTGGCTAGTAGATTGTAGTGAAGATTATTGGTGTGTAGAAGATAGGCGTGAACTAGATTGTAGTGAAGACTATTGGTGTGTTGAAGATAGGTGTGTAGTTAGTTGGTGTGAAGTAGTTGTGAAGAAGGTGTGATTTCGTTGTGACGAAGCTTTGGTGTGTAAGTGGTGTGTATATTGGTGTGTAAGGTTTCTCCGCCATAAGGAGCTTGTTGACATAGTGAAGAAAACTCTCGAGTAGGTGACTCGAGGAGTGGAGTAGGGCAAGGAAGGTGTCCTTGTAGCCGAACCACTATAAATCCTTTGTCTCGCGGTTAGATCTTTCCATATCTTACTTATTATCTTGCTTATATCGTTATTACATTTGTAGACGTAGACGTATATATATAGTTGCTCATATAGTACTAGTATTGATTTTACTTAAAGATCAAACGAAAGTTTCATTCACAAAACAAAGTTTTTAAAATCAAACTAAAAAGGTTACATACATATAATTGATCATTTCGATCAAGTATAGTTTTCATACAAAATATAACTAAGGATTATAAGATAAACGATTACGTACTTATCTCTTGTATATAGCTAGAATTGTTTATATTATGCATGTGTTGATTTCACATACTTAGCTTACATTATTATTATTGTTCATACTTAGATATACTTGCTCATATTGTTCAAGATTTGAGTTCACATAAGATTGAATCAAAGTTTTAAAAGCAAACAAGGTTTTAAAACTAAACCAAGTTTTCATAATAAAATTAAAAAGACGTAAAACTATTCAACCCCCCCTTCTAGTTTTCCACAATTGGTACCAGAGCCACGTCTAGCAAGATTTTTAAAATATATTGTATTTTAAAACTTGTAACGATCTATGGAATCTGAAAAATATTTAGAAGGGCAATCTATGCAAAGACCACCACTATTTGAAAGTGATGGATTTTTATATTGGAAAAATAGATTCGAAACTTATGTGAAATCAAAAGATCTTGATCTTTGGCATGTCATTACCTTTGGTGATTTTCCCCCTATTCAATATAATTTTGAAACTAAAATGGACGAAATTGTATCTTTTGAAAAATAAAATGATGATTTGGAAAAGAAACTAGCAAAAAATAATGAGGCTAAAATGGTTATTTATAATGCCTTACCACGCAAAGAATATGAAAGAATTTTTATGTGTAAAACCGCAAAAGAAATTTGGGATTCTTTACTAATCACTCACCAAGGTAATAGTCAAGTTAAAGAGAACAAAATAGATCTTCTTGTTCAACAATATGAACAATTTAAAATTCCGGAGGAGGAATCAATAGATAATGCTTTTGCTAGGTTTAACACCATCATCACAAGTTTAAAAGCACTTGATGAGAATCTTTCTAGTAAGAATTTTGTTAGGAAATTTCTTAGGGCTCTTCATCCAAAATGGCGAGCTAAAGTTACGGCGATTGAAGAATCGAAGAACTTGTCAACTCTTCAACTTGATGAGTTGATCGGCAACCTGAAAGTCTACGAAGCAATAATAAAGAAAGACTTCGAGATGGTCAATGGAAAAAGAGAGCAAAGCAAGTCAATTGCGTTGAAAGCTAGGAAGGAATCTAGTAACGAGGATAGCTCAACCTCCGAAAGTGATGACGAAGAATATGCGATGGCCGTAAGAGACTTCAAGAAATTCTTCAAAAGGCGAGGAAAATTCGTTAGACAACCGCATGATGAAAGGAAAGCAAACCAAAGAAATAAAGATGACAAAATGGCAAAAGTGATAGGAAGTGCTTCAAATGTGGTGATCCAAATCATCTCATCGGAAAATGTCCAATGATGTCAAGAAATCAAAAGGCGTTTGTTGGAGGAGCTTGGAGTGATAGCGATGACGATGAGAAAGAAATCACAAATGAGGAGAAATGTCTTATGGCTAAGACATCAAGCGAGGTACGTTCCGAAACCAAATACTTTAGTGACGAAAATTTATCATTAGACAAAAAAGACCTAGATAGTGAATATAATAGGTTATGCAAATTAGGTCAAAAGGTTATAGCTAAAAATAAGTCACTAAAACATATTAATAATCTATTAGAAAATGAAGTACTCGAATTAAAAATTAGACTACAACATATGGAAAAAGGAAAAGAAGTTTTTATAGAATGTAAAACATGCATAGAGGTTAATAATGAAAATGAAAAACTTAAAGATGAAATTTTCAAACTTGACAAGTTTAAAAATAGTAGTAACCCACTTAAGAAAATAATAAGTGCTCAAGAAACTTCGGGAGATAAAACCGGTCTAGGATTAACTTCAACTAATGTTTCAACTAGTGAAAATAAAAGTATAAAGTTTAAATGTGAATCTAGTAAACAAAAATCATTAGAATCAAATCCTAAGTATATACTTACAAAAGATAGAAAAATACCCATTGCGAATGATGAAAAAGTAAAAACTTTTTATAAACCATCCTTAAAGACCGAAGTAGGATCCTCTAAACCTAAATTAAGATCTAAAACTCCACCACCAAGAAAACCTAACAATCATCATCCAAGATCTAAAAAATCTCAACCTAGAAGAAATCAAAATAGACAATATTACAATAACACTAGAAATCAAATGTGGAATTATCAACCAAGTTACAATCCTTGGGAAATATTACTACAATACATGCATCCTTGCCAAATGTTAAATATGTTTGGACCAAACAACTTTGGACCAATGAGACAATGGGGACCAAGTGGCTAAATTGTCAATCTTGGAAGAAGTTGGAATATCATCTACAAATGTCTTCTATAAGTCAACATGGTCACTTGAAGTGCTTGAAGATATTCCATTGAAGACTAAAAGGTACGCGTTTCTTTTAAGTTCATCACTATAATTTGCATGCTTAGATAAATGATTAGTTAGATTAATGCTTAGTACATAATTGCTTATATTCTTATAACCTAGAAACATCATTGGTTGACTTTCCTAGGAATAAGATAAAATTGTTCATTGCCGAACAAAATAGAAAATGGAAATCTTCTATATCCACTATTAGGAAACTCATGGTGATGAAGTGAAATGAGTTAAGTGGATCAATCGTTAATATAGAAGTAGGATTAGATCCCTCGCGTAAGAAAACTATGGATGAAACAAGCTCTCGTAGAATATGGCATTAAGATAGATAAGCGTGCAAAAACAAAGGAACTATAGATGTTAGGTTATACCCCGTTCAACCCTCTCGCATCTAACATATATATTTTAGTCATCACTTCCTTTAGGATCATAGGATTTGTAGAAACGATAGCATGAGATAATAGTAGGCTTGACCAATCCTCTTGAGCATGAGATCTTTAATAAACATCTTTTAAAATATATGATTAATGATATTTGTTGTCAAAATCTAATATCGTTAAAAATATGCAAAAACCTCATATTTTAGAAAATAGTTTTTCAAATAACTATCCCACTTTTAAATAAGATGTTTTCACTATATATATCCACAATTTTGTTTTGATCAAAACCAAAGATTGAGAAAATTTTCTTTATCCTTCATTAACACTTTTTGAAGTAAAACCGAATCTATTTTATTCAATTAACTCTCATATCTACATGAAAACCTACTTTCAAACATTGTTGAATAATGCTAAAAATGTCTCTTTAAATCATGCATGGTGATCTCATATTTGTCATATATATTTATATAAATGACACTTATAAGTGAACTAAATCAAATCAAGAGGACCATGGTTTGTCTATTAAGACTTTGTTTGTAACAAGTCTAGAAACCCATGTTATCATAATACACATTAGGATTAATCCTCCTAGTTATGTAGTTATGAAATACTTGATGTTGCTTATTGTTTCCTAGCTCTTATATTTTGCTTGCTAGATGAGTATGTTTGCATGATAGATGAAATTGCTTGATTACTTAATCTCCTTAGTTAACATGCTTTAGCTACATAATTGCCTACATAATTTGTCTATGTTTAATTGCCTCAAAGAGTTGGACTTGTTTGAAACCAAAAACACAACCTTTCTGCAATTCACTACCAAAAACCCTTTTCTGGCAATCTGGGAATCACCAGATGGGCGGCCCCCTTAAATTATAAGGCGGCCCCCTTAATTATTAAGGGGACCGGCCTCCAATTAAGGGGACCGGCCATCTGATGATCAAAGGTGCTGTTTCCCTTTTCTACTTTTTAGCCCACTTCATCCTACACTTCCCAAAATTCACAAACTTATTCTATCCTCAACCTTCCATAAAAGTTTATCCATCCTTGATCCCACCAATCCTACATTATAAAACACTCTCATTCCTCTCAATCTCCACTCATCTCATCATTTCCTCTCCCATTAAACCAAAACCACCAAGAAACTTGTTTGGAGAAGAAAGCCTAACTTCCTTTAAAATTTCGTCAAACCAAATGAGGTTGTCAAACATCCAACACCAAATTCCTCCTATGTTTCCAAACATTACTTACCTAACACCTCACTCTCCTTCTCACCAACATTACATATCAAAAACCTTTACTACCCATATTCTTCTACATTACACTCAAACCTCATAATCTTTTCACAACTCAAGCGATGTTGTTCATATTTAACCAACACCTAAACCTCACTCTCACACAAATGATCCATTTAACAACAAATCATCCATTCGTGCTTCGACTAATGATCCTTCTTATGATGAGCATGCACAATCCCAAAACCATAATCCCAACCTCATTACCAACACTTTACATGTTGCTCATTCAACAAAAACACCATCCACTCATGAAGCATCTTTTCCACCCATATCATGTTTTCATGATTACCCAAGCTCAAACATGTCTCCACCACCAAGAGTATCACCACCACATCCTACAACTTCACATGCCATTCCTATGTTGCATGTTCAAACCCTCACCCAAGACAACTATCATGCTCCACCACCATCACCTTCCTCCGAACACTTGAAGTTCGTTGAGGCGCTAAAAGAAGCCCATGAGCTTAGTGCTCTTTTAGCCTTACATCTTGCTCAACGCAATTTGGATCCACCTTCATCTAGATCACCCTCATCACCACACAACATAAATCAACTTGAGAAGCATGTCAACAATTAACCTTGTTGCATCTTTCTCCTAAAAATGATTACATTCAATGAACACTTCACTTGGATTGAATATCTTCTCACTAGATCACATCCAATACCCTCACTTGAACAACATCCAAAACCTCAATCAACCTCTTCCGCTACAAACTCTCCACCACCAAATTATCCAACATTCATGACCCGAACATATACCTCCATTAATCCAACAACCTCCATTAATCCAACAACCTTACCCTAACTCAACCATCCTCATTCCAAACACTCCATCATCAACCATCTAAGCATACCATATGCTTATGATTTTCACTTTCAAATACGAATCAACCAACCTTTGGTTGCAAGCAAGTCCAAGTGCTCTCTTAGGCAATATAGGACTATGTCTTTTCTTTTGTGTTATTTTTTCAAGCATATTGAATGTTGTAATGCTTTTCATTTCTATAATTCTTGAATGAATCTTTGTTTAGTTGCATAATTGTTGCCTTGCATATATGTGTATCTTGCTCTCTTAAAATATTTTTGTAGCAAAGATCTCCATAGCTCGTTCCCTTGGTGCTCTCAAATGAGGGGGAGCATACATCAAGGGGGAGCATTCTACCCGTTTAAACTTCTCTCGCGAAGCTTACTCGGCTTAACCTTTTTGATTTTACAAAAAGGGGGAGAAGAGAAATGTAAACTCTATAATACTTGTCTAAAAACAAGTTTTAGATATATTGAGTTTAAGGTTTTGTAATAATCAAAAAGGGGGAGATTGTTGACATAAATTAATGCCTAAAAACATTATTAACATGTTATCAATATCTCTATGTTTTGATTATCACAAAATATAAACTCATAGAACTAAAACTTGTGACATAAACAAGTATTTAGTGATTAATATTTCTCTTTACATCCAAATCACTTAAGGTATGAATAAACAAAGTGTTTAGTGCAATTTATGATCAAAGGGGTATTTAATTAACTAATGCAAAGTTTATTTAATTATATAACCATATTATATATTTTTGAAAAACACTTTTGGTAATAAAGAAAAATGTTTTATTCATACTAAATATATGAATTCAAATTTTTAACCAAAAACAGTTAGTTTTTCACCAAATAAACTTTCCCCACTAAAAGACAAAGAATCTGGCCGTTTCAGCTGGGCGGCCCCCTTAATTATAAAGGGCGGTCCCCTTAATTTTAAGGGGGCCGGCCATGAATTAAGGGGACCAGCCACGCTCCTCTGTCAGATTCTTTTGCCTATAAATACCACCTTAAACCTGGATTTTTTTCTCACCTTTTGCACCCCAAAACTTTCTGTTCTAGATCTCATTTCTATTCTCCAAATCCTTTGATCATAAATACATAATCCTTTGTTTCAAAGTGATTCTTACATCATCCTCTCAAGTGCAAGAGAAGAATACTTCTATCCTCCAAGACAAGAAGTATTACAACTTGTTGTGACCTCCACATCCAAGTTGTTGGTGCATCATCAAGAATATCTACATATATCTTTGTGTAGTGTGTTGTGAATATTTGATTGTAGATAGTTGTGATTAGGAATATAGATAGTGTGATTGGCTAGTAGATTGTAGTGAAGATTATTGGTGTGTAGAAGATAGGCGTGAACTAGATTGTAGTGAAGACTATTGGTGTGTTGAAGATAGGTGTGTAGTTAGTTGGTGTGAAGTAGTTGTGAAGAAGGTGTGATTTCGTTGTGACGAAGCTTTGGTGTGTAAGTGGTGTGTATATTGGTGTGTAAGGTTTCTCCGCCATAAGGAGCTTGTTGACATAGTGAAGAAAACTCTCGAGTAGGTGACTCGAGGAGTGGAGTAGGGCAAGGAAGGTGTCCTTGTAGCCGAACCACTATAAATCCTTTGTCTCGCGGTTAGATCTTTCCATATCTTACTTATTATCTTGCTTATATCGTTATTACATTTGTAGACGTAGACGTATATATATAGTTGCTCATATAGTACTAGTATTGATTTTACTTAAAGATCAAACGAAAGTTTCATTCACAAAACAAAGTTTTTAAAATCAAACTAAAAAGGTTACATACATATAATTGATCATTTCGATCAAGTATAGTTTTCATACAAAATATAACTAAGGATTATAAGATAAACGATTACGTACTTATCTCTTGTATATAGCTAGAATTGTTTATATTATGCATGTGTTGATTTCACATACTTAGCTTACATTATTATTATTGTTCATACTTAGATATACTTGCTCATATTGTTCAAGATTTGAGTTCACATAAGATTGAATCAAAGTTTTAAAAGCAAACAAGGTTTTAAAACTAAACCAAGTTTTCATAATAAAATTAAAAAGACGTAAAACTATTCAACCCCCCCTTCTAGTTTTCCACAGTAATTATGGCGGGGTTGACCTTGGAGCGCCACCTTTTGGAGGATTCAGAGGCGCAACCAGATTACTTCCTGAAGTCGGATGAATTGCAGCTGCAGGTTCCCGTGTTTGCACAGCCTCGCCACATGCTCAACCCGTTTGCCCTTGAGAGGGAAATTCCCTTGAAAGAGGTTCTAGAGCGTCATGCGCAGAGGGCTGCCCATAAGAGAGGCATTCAGGGCAAGGCAGTGTTGTGCGGTGTAGGCGCTGCACACATCCCCAGGTCTGATGGGGTTCCTGTGAGTGTTCCCACCGTATCTCCCAAGGACGCTTTGATTTTGAGAAAGCTTCAAGAGGCGGGGAGTTCTGCTGCCCCGGATGATAGCCCCGAGCATCGCCATAGCGTGTAGGCTATTTTTGTATATGTATTATGTAAATAATGAAGTGTATCTTTTCCTTGTAATTTTTGTGTAAAAAATGTTGAATAAGATACCCTTTTGTTAATTAAGTGCGTGACTTAAAAATATACTTGCATCAATGTTTGCTAAGTTTTATTATTTGACCAAGTGTCTTGGCTCGTTAAGTGCGTGACTTTAGGAAATATACTTGCATTGTTTGCTAAGTTTTATAATTTGACCAAGTGTCTTGGCTCGTTATTTGCTAAGCTTGTACAGTGTACTTAATATTTGCACACCCGTCGTGGGATGCGCACGTTAAACTTACCTCGACGTCTCAAAAGTAAGGCGCTTAGCAAGGATGCGTGATCCAATGTCGATGGGTTTGCAACCCTCTTACTCAATGAGTGAATTAGTAGGTTTACTCATCCTTTATGCCTTCGTGGGTCTTAATTAGTGCATGCACGCCATGTAGGCAAAAATATAAGATAACAATATTGACATATATAAGTATGTACGCAATAAAGTGAAATACGTTATGGAGTTAGCTAGAAACCATAACCTTTTATTGATACTTGCAAGTATTTTGAAAATAAAAATACAATTCCTAGGAAAGAAAAGAAAAACAAACACTTATTGGGCACCTTTTAGGGTGCAAAGGTGTTTGTGTAATGGCCGTAGCCTAAAAGTAACATCTTTTAAGATTGCAGATGTTCCAAGTGCGCGCTAGGTCGTGACCTTCCATATCGCGCAGTCTGTATGCACCGTTGCCGAGCGCATCTGTGACCTCGTAAGGTCCTTCCCATTTTGGTCCGAGCTTGCCTGTGTCTTCTGCGTGGCTCGCATCGTTGGCGCGGTATACAAAGTCTCCTGGCCTGAATGAAGTGTGTTTGACCTTTGCATCATAATACTTCTTCATTTTTGCCTTAGCCTTTGCTTCGCGTATAGCTGCGCGTTCACGCCTTTCTTCTAGTAAGTCCAAGTCTATGCGCCGCTCCTCATCATTTGTTGTGATGTTGACCTCTGCTGTTCGTATAGTTGGCATTCCTATCTCAGCTGGTATGACGGCTTCTATTCCGTAGACAAGGGAGAATGACGTGTCGCCAGTACTGGTTTTGATTGTGGTACGATGCGCCTATAAGACGTGCGAGAGCTCGTCCACCCACCTTCCTTTGTGTCTGTCAAGACGCGCTTTTATTCCTTCCCCTAGACTGCAGTTTGCGCGCTCAACTAAGCCATTAGTTTGTGGGTGTTTTACTGAAGCGAAGTGTTGCGTGATGTTCAATTGCGCGCACCAATCTTTGAATGGGTTATCACAGAATTGTTTTCCGTTGTCTGATATAATCTCTCCCGGTAGTCCGAAGCGACAGACAATGTTGTCCCAGACAAAGCGTTTGACTTGGTTTCCTGTGATGCTCACCACCGCCTTCGCTTCAATCCACTTCGTAAAGTAGTCTATGGCTATGATGAGGAACTTTACTCCTCCTGCTGCAACTGGAAAAGGTCCCGCGATGTCAATGCCCCATTTGTAAAATGGCTATGGTGAGGTAATGGGTGTTAGCTCTTGTTGTGGTCGGCGTGGGATTGGCCTATGTACTTGGCAATTGCTGCATTTCTTTATCAGATCGCATGCGTCGCGATGCATGGTTGACCAATAATACCCCGACCGTAGAGCGCTTGCCACCATAGATCGCGGCCCTGAGTGCATGCTACATGATCCAGCATGGATTTCTCGGAGTACGTAGTCTGCTTGAAGAGGTCCAACACATCTGAGCCAGGGTTGTAAGAAAGAGCGTCGATAGAGTATGTTGTCTCGTAGTTCAAATCATTGCACTGTGCGCCGCACTCTTCGAGCGTCCTTATGGTCTTGTGGTAAGATTCCCTTACTGATGAATTCAATGATAGGTGTCATCCATGTAGGATCTTGTTCATCTATCACTGTGGATATCTCCTTTTCCAAGATTGACTTGTTTTTTAGGGTTTCTACCAATACCTGTTTTGAGAGGTGCGCGAAGCTTGTGGATGTGATCTTACTGAGCGCATCAACCTTCCTGTTGTCTCCTCTGGGCACCTGTTTTATTGTGAACCTGTCAAAGTTTTTAATTAAGGACTTGGTTTTTTCCAGGTATTGGATCATGTTTTCGTCCTTGGCTTCATATTCACCTAGCACATGGTTAGCGACTAGCCGAGAATCTACATTTGCTTCCAAGTTGCGTACACCCATTTGGATTGCGATGCGTAGTCCGGCTAGTAGGGCTTCGTATTCTGCCTCATTGTTTGTAGCTGTGAATTCAAAGCGCAGCGCATAGGTGAATTCCATACCTTCTGGATTTGTGAGAATCAGGCCTGCACCTGATCCATCTACACATGAGGACCCATCTGTGAATAGAATCCAGGGTTCCTGTAGATCTGTTTTGGTTGCAGATGTTGGACTGTCACTATCTGGCTTCTCCACGATGAAATCGGCTAATATTTGTCCTTTGATTGCAGTGCGCGGTCTATATGAGATGTTATATTCACTTAACAGTACACTCCACTTTTGTAACCGTCCTGATGCGTCAGGTTTAGAGATAACTTGTTTGATTGGCTGGTCGGTGATTACAGCTATTGGGTGCGCTTGAAAGTATCTGCGCAGCCTTTTGGCTGCGAATACTAGAGCTAAGACCAGCTTTTCCATAGCGTTGTAGTTAGTCTCTGTTTTCTTCAGGGCTTTGCTTACAAAGTATATGGGTGTCTGGACGGAGTTTCTATCTGTCAATAGTACTGCGCTAACTGCTCCGTGAGTTGCCGATAAGTACATGATTAGCTCTTCTCCTGGTCGCGGTGCGACAAGCTTGGGAAGAGATGCCAGATGGCGTTTAAGTTGTTGAAAAGCTTCTTCCGCTTCTTCGGTCCAGCGAAAATCTCCCTTTTTAGTACACTTCGTGAGTGTTTTAAAGAGAGGAAGTGACTTGTCTGCTGACTTAGATAAGAAACGGTTTAGCCCTGCTAACTTTCCATTCAATGACTGGACTTCTTTGAGTGTGCGCGGTGAGGGGAGATCAATAGCAGCCTTTGTTTTTTCTGGACAAGGCTTGATTCCATCAGGTTCTATTAAGTATCCAAGGAACATGCCTTCGGTTGCGCCAAAGGTGCACTTCTTGGGGTTTAACTTCATGTTTATTCGTCCCAATGTTCTGAACGTTTCCTCGATGTCGCGCACCAATTCATCCTCTGTGTGGCTTTTGATGACAAGGTCGTCGACGTAGACCTCCAAGTTGCGGCCTACTTGTTTTTCGAAAGCTGTGTCCACCAATCGTTGGTATGTTGCGCCTGCGTTTTTTAAGCCAAAAGGCATTTTTGTGTAGCAGTATACTCCTTGACTGGTGTGGAAAGCTGTTTTTTCTTCATCTTTGACTGCCATCTGAATTTGATGATACCCTTTGTATGCGCCCAGGAAGCATTTGAAAGGGTATCCGCACAGGGATTCTACCTTCCAGTCTATTTCTGGCAGTGGATAGCAGTCCTGTGGACATGCTTTGTTAAGGTCCGTGAAGTCCACGCACATTCTCCAACTGCCATCGCTCTTCTTTACCATAACTGGGTTAGAGAGCCAGTCGTGGTAGTACACTTCGCGCATGATGCCTGCGTCTACGAGTTTATGTACTTCTTCCAGAATAGCCTTTGCACGATCTGGAGCCTGACCGCGCTTCTTCTGTCGTATTGGGGGATATCCTTGTCGGATTTGTAGCTTATGCTCTGTGATAGAGCGTGGCACTCCTGTCATGTGTTTTGGTTCACATGCGAAGATGTCCAGGTTCTTTTGCAAGAGTGCGCACACGGCTGCTTTACCTTTGTCAGATAAAGATCCACCAATCGAAACTTGTTGGTCTGGGTAATCGGGATAAATAGCGACCTTTAGGTTTGGTGTTTTTTCTGTGCGCTGTTCTAGGATATTCTCTACTTCAGTGGTTACCGCGTTGCATTCCTTTGGTGGTACTGTTGTGTTATAGAGGGTGACAACTCCTCCTTCCACTGGGAATTTAAGCATTCCGTGCGCTGTGGATGGTACAGCGCGCATGGATGATATTCCAGGTCTCCCAATGATGCCATTGTATGGTGAGGGAGACTTTATTACCATGAAATTTATCCATGTTGCGGTTGAGTGTTGTTCATCTCCTACGACCACCAGCAAGCGTAACTGCCCCATAGGCCAAATCTTTTCTCCTGTGAATCCAGTCAATGACGTTGTTGCTGGTATCAATTGACTTTGGATTTCAGGTCGCAGTCTTTTGAAACAATGATCATACAGGATGTCTGCGGATGCTCCTCCGTCGATGTACATGCGGTGGATATCATGTCCCCCCATATGTATTTCAATAGTTAGAGGTTCTACAACTGCGTTGTCCGCAGCTAGAGTAGGAAAATATATCTCTTTTTCTGAAGAGAATTTTTGGCTGACTTTTTGCTTTATCTTACGCTGCCATGACTGTATCATGTATATGGTATCAGCTTTTTCTTTGGGGGGTTCTTTCTTACCCCCATTCCTTTGTTTGTCTTTTCCCTCTTTGATATTTTTTACAAGGTGGTCCATTCTGCCTTCCCTTACTAACTTTTCAATTAGTTGTCTTAGCTGGACGCACTCGTTAGTTGTATGGCCTTTTTGACCATGGTACTCACAGTATCCATTCCCTATGCGCTTTTCCTCTGCGGTGCGCATTAGTGGAGGTTTTGGGAAGTTTGCACATTCTGTTACAAATATTTCCCTCGGAGTTTTTGTGAGAGGGGTATACTTGTCATTGTCTCTTCCACTGCGATAATTCCTGTTTCGGTTGTTATTCTGATCATTGGATTGTCTCCTAGGATGTTCTTGCTGCCTATAGTTCGAATAACCCCTTTTGCTGTCCGCAGCAGCTGCTTCTCCTTGTATGAAGGATCTGGTGCGCTTTGTTAGCTCATCGAAAGTCTGGGGAACTTTGTCATTTAGCTTTCGGATAAGTTCTGGGTTATTAATCCCATTCATGAACCCTGAAATTTTTAGAATTTCAGGACATGCTTTGACTTGTATGCACTCATCCTTGAAGCGTTCCATAAAAGCACTGGTTGATTCCCCTTGGCGCTGTTTTACTCTTGCTAGTTCAACAGGATTTTTAGCGCACTTCTTTCTTTGGGTAAAGTTGAGACAGAATGCTTTCCGTAATTCCTCGAACCCACCGATGCTCTTTCATGGGAGTTTGCTAAACCATGTGCGCGCGTTCCCTACCAACGTAGAATTAAACATATGGCACCACACAGGCTGCGGCCAGTTTTCTATAGTGGCGGCTAATTCGAAAACTTTTAGATGATCATCCGGATCATCTGTTCCATCATATGTTTTCACATTAGTGGGCACGCGCCTGCGTTTGCGGTCGGAGTAATCGCTGATGCGTCGTGTAAACGCATCAACTTTCTGGCGACGCCATGGAAGAGACATATCTTCATTCTCTTCTTCGCGACGTCTTCCTCTTGACTTCCAGTGTCCTGTTTCTTTATCCTCGTTGTCCGAGGAGTCACTGGAGGAAGAGTAGTCTCTTTTTTGGCGCTTGCGCCGACTTCTTTCAGAAGAAGAGCTTGAGGGGCTTTCACTTGGGGACATTCTCCTCCCCAATCTGTCGTGAATCCTCTTACTCCCAGGTTTGGAGGACCCTTGGCTTGGTGAATGCTGAGGTCCTAATCGGTCTTGTATCCCTCGATTGCCAAGTCTGGAGTGAACATTAGTGCGCCTCTCGCTGTCTTCTGAGTATTGTGAATCAGATGTCGTACCCAGCCTATCGTGGATAGTAGTACGTTCTGCGCGTCTTCCTCGTGGGTGGCGCAGTGGTGATGGTTTGCGTTCAGGACCAAAATTGAGTCGAGCTTGTAGGCTCGAGCTTGCCCTTCTCCTTGCTTCTTCTTGCATGAGGGCAGTTAAGGTTTCATAATTTTGGGATACAAAATTTCCCAACGTTAAATTGGGTGTGTCCTCGGTTGCTGCAAGAATGTCTGCCTCAATGTTAGGCACCCTATCTCGGTTAGGCACGCCCGGTGGCATAGTGTTGTTCACTGTGGGTACAGTTTGATGAGGAGTAGTGAAGAGGGTGCGCTGGAGTTCCTCAACGCTTGGGACCACTGTGGTAGTTTGGGTAGTCCTTACAGGCATTTCTACTGCTGGAAGAGGTTAGGTTGTCCCTGCCTCTTGGTGACCAGGTGCGCTGGTTGTCCCAGCAACCTGCCTAGGGGTCGAATCTTGTTGATTCTTCCTCTGAGGGTCACGTTTTTCTGACTGCGGAGTCCGCTGCCTTGAATTCTTATTCTTCGTCATTCTAGTTCTTAGTTCTTAGTAGGGTCCCACGGATGGCGCCACTTGTTGATACAAAAGTTGGGCGTTCCTGATTATGAGCTCTTGCTCTCGTACCAATTCGCTTCTTAGTACTTGTAACCTGCGCACTAAGAAAATAAACAACACCGTTAGGCTTATCGTGGGATTGTCTCCCACGATTAGACTCCGGCGTGAGAGTAAGTAATCGATTTAGGGTTCTCGTAAAGAGTTTAGGGTTTGTGAATCGTACCTTGAATGAGAGTTATGTCATTCCTTATATAGGCGCATAATCCTTGTAGGGTTCTGCTCCTTACGTTTCGCACACGTGGTGCTTATCCGGGTTAAGGATATCTATTCCATAGATAGAAGATCCTTATCTATACCGTGTATTCCCATTATTGATGCGGCCTAAGTTATAATAGCCCACGCATGGTGGCATTGGGCCTTAGTAATGTTTATCGTTTGGGCTCGTGGCCCATATATAGACTATACGTCATCAATGATGATTATAGATGTGATGAGTATGGTGATGATGAATTTGGTAAATTGTTGTCCAAGTGTGAGAATGAGGATTGATTCGGGAAGATGGTGTGATGATTTCTTCATCATTGTTATGTGGTGGATTGTTGATGATCCTAGATCTCTTTGAGTTGTGAGTTGGTGGTGTTTGAGTAGGAACCATGGTGAGAGAATAAAAATGAGTGGAGTATGATGGTAAATTGCAAGAAATGCTTGCAATTATAGTGCTTGATATATATGTGGGCAAAGGAGGTGTGGTTCAAGTTAAAGTGGATGGGAAAGTCCTAGGAAGGCCTAATGGAATCTTAAGGTGCATGTGGGTTTGCAATTACTTGCAGATTTTTTGAGGGTAGTGGTGTAGATGTCTATAGTGAGTAGGAAAAATTCGTCAGTCTGAGGTACGGTACCACTAAATACCATATGGTACTGCTAAATTTAGTGGTGCCGTGACCTGCTGGTGGTGAGTTTTTCAATTCTGCAGGTTTTAGACTACCTAAATGGGTAATTCTAGGGGAACTATTTGCAACAAATCCCATTTCCTCAATCCACTCAAGAATAATCACATAGTTTTCACAACCATGTTCATAGCTAGCAACTAACATAAACATGTGACAATCTACATTTAGGCCACTATTAAGCATGCATGTAATCATCTAGGAAATGTGATTTATAATAAAAATGATAAAAGGAATTCATCTAGAAGAAAGCATGCAAGTAAATGACAATAACTAGTCAAGATAACTACTTGATAAAGGCTAAGTTTGGGTGGTAAAACGATAGGGCACATCCAACATTTTGTGGAAGCCAATATCATTCAAAGTTAGCGTTAGATGAAAGTTAGTTTACTAGTAGTAATAAAAGTACTCAAATAATGTCTTAATTCTAACTACTTCAACTTGTAGCTGATTCCTTTGATTTTCATCTTGATTGACTTGAATCCCCGCATAGCATGCACTTACTCATCATCGCTTGACGACACTTCATGGTAGGTGATGGAATTTTCATCATGACGGATGTGAGGTGATGAGCATTTCCAGTAAAAAGAGATGTATGTGTTTTGGGTCAAAGGAGCCATGACGGGTTCGACATGTAAGTATTGACCATTTTGGAGTAGAGGGAATGTGTTCATGACATAACGGTACAAACGAGTCAACAACATGCCATAGGGAATCGCCTTATCTAGGCAAGCCTTAACATTCACAATCCTTTTTGCTACAAAGTAAGCAAGATTGTATGGTTGCTCGGTGACGAGACAATACAACATGTGAGCACAACATGCCGGAAGATACTCACGGTTGTGTTGAAGACAAAAAACATTTTCACAAAGCACTTCTACCCATCTTCGGAGATGTGGATGAACTTCATCAACACAAATCTTGAGTGGGTCTAGGTCATAGAAGTGGGTCTCATGGAATTCAACATGACCATTATCGAGAAGAGTACCATGGACTTTTTGTGGGAGACGAATGTGTTCAATGATCTCATTTGGTGTGGGAATGAAGGTGTGATAAGGACCATACTCTTCTCGATGACTTGTGAGTGATTTAAGAGACATACCCTCAGTATAGGAACATTGCCCATGATTAGGAAGACCAAGAATTTGAGCAAATTGATCTAGAGTGAGAGTAAACGTTTGGTTTTGAATTAAGAATTGAAGAGACAAAGTTTGATTCTCATTATATATGAGTTTAACTTGTCGATAGAACTCAAGAACGAAGCGAGGACAGATTGACTCATTGATGTGAAATAGGCAGTCGAATTCAATTATTCGAAACATGGAGGTGATGTAATCATGATCAAGGAATGAGGATTCAACAATGCGACCCTCATGAAAGAACCTAGACTCAAGGCTATGAATGCTTTTGATGTGGGAATAAGGAGTGTTTGGTTCGAGTGATGGTATTTGAATGTATTCATCAGTTAGCTCATGATCGTAATCAAACATGTGATACATCTTGTTATCTATTATGAAAACAAAGGTTAAAGATATGAACTAGTTGTTTAGAAAATATGTTTCTAGTGTGTGTGCCTATATGAAAACCATGTGGAGGTGTAGTAATTTCGACTTTACTATAATACTAATGAAATTACCCAAATGCTCCTGACTTTGCTTTTGCTTAATCAAATATGTCGAATAATAGATATTAGTTATGTATTTCGACCCATATTTGTGAGATCATGTATGCATGTAAAACGTTTTTAGTTTGTATCAACAATGCAAGAAAAGTTATTTCATGAGCCTAATCAAGTGAACTTTTTTGAAAAAAATAAAGGAATTGGGGTGTTTGGCAAATGTGTCAACTTGGCGTCAAAATATTTTTTAAGTTGGAAAGCTTAAGTGCTAATCACTTCTAATCCTCGTTTAAGTATCCTAGACATGATTTCACTAAAGACATATGCGCTAATTCGAATTTTGATAATAAAATTCGGACCTAGAATGAATGATATAATTGGGTTAATACAAATCCTATGTTTAGGGAATCATATTTGTTCTACATTGTCTAATCCTAGTCCTAATTTCATAAAAATTCAATCAATTTTGAAAAGCCCCAATTCGGATTTTATGATTATGAACAAACCCTGAGTTAAAATAAAAGAATTTAGGTTCAATTGACTTACAAGTTTGTGATAGGAATGATGTAGTGGTTGAAAATCTTTAATTACAATGCCTCGATCTTGATTAATAAGTGTGTGATGGAGTTATTGGTGTGGTGTTCAGATATGGCAGCAAGGGAGGTTTTTGTTTGAGTTTTGAATGTGAATATTGAGGGAAGGAAGGGAGTAAACGTGCTATTTCAGATACACGGTACCACAATACCACTAATTTTAATGGTGTCGTGCACTGCTGAGACAGTTTTCTGTCCAGTTTTGGTTTTTGACAAAAAAGTCTTACTTATTTAGCAAGCCCTTTTGATGCGAGAAGAGAATTTATACCTAATAATTTCTCGTGACAAGAGAAACTAGACTAAACTATGAATGATGATTCAAGAGGTTTCCGAGGAAACGAGTGTACAGTCGTTGGAAAGATATATGGAATGACTTCAATATTTCCAATGAAATAATTAGACAGTCATGAGTGATTCTCGGAAATGCACAACGAGAATGTACGAGAAGAGTTGACCTTTAATATTTCCGGTGAAATATGTAAATAGTCATTAGAGGGATATGACGGATGACTTAATATTTCTAGTGAAATATTTGAATAGTCATGGGAGGTTTTCGGGAATGAGATGAAAGGATTTGAGCGAAGAAAACGAATAGGGATAAGATGACCTAAATATTTCCAATGAAATATATAAATAGTCATGAGTGGGTTAGGAATGGAATGTCAACGAAGTTGTTCAATGAGTATTCCATGTCGAAGGAGATGTTTCCTCATTGAACATCATAGTGATAGAGATGATGACATATCATGGAAGTGTTTGATGCACGAGCTAATCATGGAGAATAAGGTCAAGTCAATCTCTTCTTCTTGTATCGCGTCATGGGAATGTCGTCATGGAAGTATCGTTTAGAGATTAGAGCTTGTATCATCTATAGTGCAAATTTCATGCCTTTCCAGCGCTTGTGTAATCGGCTTCAGTTGTGGAGATAGTAAAAGTTGTTTGTTTCTTGATGAGCCAAGAAGTTTAGAAACAACCTATGAAGGAACAAACAAAACTTGTACACTATCAATCCACATAATTCTCCCGCACTATAAGAGTTAGTGTTAGACAAGGATCTTTACACTAAACTCCTTGGGATCGCGCACTTCCCAAATGTATAATGCCTTGAATACATCGGATGATGTATTCCTTGAATACATCGGATGATGTATTGAATCGTTTTTAATATAAGAAGTTTTGAGATCTTCTTACAAACGTGCCTAAAGGCGGACATTAATCATGACTTCGGGCCTACTTGCCAAGTGATAGATTAACCTATCATATCCTAGTATCTAATTATTATCCGCATTCTCACTATCAACGTCTTCAGTGAACTCCAACTCCACGGATAATATTTGTTCGTAAAGATAGTTTTAGGTAAGCTTTACTTTTATATATACATATATATTTATATATGTTAGTATACACGCACACGAGGAAATACAATTAGCACTTACTATTATAAGAGGATCAAAGAAATAATAATGATTCACCCATCATGTTCTCCTCAATCTCGTCACGCATGATCTTAAGGTGATCATCGTACATATCAGGACAAGATGAGTTTAATATAGTGTTATCCACGTATATTTTGAACAATGAGGTAATGTGAATTTTATTTCTTCATGAAAAGTGTGTCATTCACCATTCTCATGGTATACTCATGTTAGAAACATGATATGATTTTAGAGATCAACAAGTCTTGGAGATTGTACAACATATGTCTCCTTGTTGATTGAAACCATTTAGATAAATACTTTTCATGTCCTTTATACTAATACTAGCATAGAAGCGATCTCAAGAAAACTACATGCACAACTAGTCACATAGAGAGGGGTTTTTGAGAAAACTTACCTTAGCCTATGATGTTATCCTCGTTGTTATGCTTAGAGAGATGAGATAAAGCTTGAATAATCCGTCATCATAAGTTCTTCCATTGAATAGATTCTTTGTCGGATTACAAGTTGATTCTCAAGCATAACTATCTAGTAAGATAAGATTCAAACATTTGGTCCCCAATATCTCATGGGTCCGAGGTTGTTAGTGTTGAACATCTCATGCATTTGTTTTGGATGTTGAAATCGAGGACAAATTTCCCATGGTAGATAACTTTGTTGTCCAAAGTTGTTCCAAGTGACGGGATAGTGACTTGTATAACTTTGTCTATTAAAGTTACCTCTCGGTCGAGAAGTTCTATCTCAAGGTTTGGGAGTATTAGTTCTTTTAGGAGGAGGAAGAGTGTTTGATCTACGATCAACTTTACTAGGACCAAGTTTAGGAGACGATGCAGGTTTGTAGAACCTTTCTAATTCTTTTATACTAGCCACAAGTATTTCAACATTTTTAACTACTATGTGACTTGGTTTGGGACTAAGAGGATTTTTTAGGATTGACACTGTTTTGACTCTAGCAGATGACGGATCCACGGTACCACTAAATTTAGTGGTGCCGTCATTCCCTAAACTAATCTCCTCTGATTTTACAAATTTTACTTGTTTAGTTTCACTAGTAGATGCTTTATTTGGGTCAAATCCAAGACCCGCTCCAGCATGTTCACTATACCTAATGTTTTCAAACATGTCTTTAAGTGCTTGTGTTCCTTTTTCAAACTTAACAATTTTAATGGCGTTTTCTTTGATTTTTTCATTTTCTATTTTAAGATCTATACATGACTTACATCCAACATCTATTTGCTTATTTTTCTCAATTCTTTTAAGTTGATCTCTTAGCTCTAAGACTTGTAATTCTAGTTCATGTAGTGTTGCTTTTAGCGTTTTGTTCCTAGTTATAATTTTAGTACTTACCTCACATAATTTATTATATTCATCACATAGCCTATTATCATCTATTGACGAATTATTATCACTATAGTAAGAAGAGTCGAAATGTACCTCGTTAGAAGCTTGAGCCATGAGACATGTTTCGTCATTAGGCTTCTCCTCTTCTTCTTCACCACTATCACTCCAAAAGCCTCCTACAAAGGCTCTTTGGTTGTTGGATCTTTGTGGCTTAGGACATTCTCCAATGAGGTGATTTGGGTCTCCGCATCTAAAACACTTCATATCTCCTTTTCCTCTATTATCATCTTGATTCTTAGAGAATGACTTCCTTATGTCACGAGATTTCCTAGTAGATCTACCTCTTCTTCTAAAGAACTTCTTAAAGTTTCTAACCGCTAGTGCATACTCTTCGTCTTCACTATCGGAATCTGAATTTTCATCATCACTAGACTCTTTCTTGGCTTTCAATGCTAGAGACCTAACTTTCTCACTTACACCCTTGACTATGTCCGAGTTCTTCTTGATTATCATTTCATGAACTTTCAAGTTGCCTATTAGTTCATCAAGTGATAGTGTCGCCAAGTTCTTTGATTCTTCAATGGCGGTGACCTTTGCTCTCCATTTGGGATGTAAGGCCCTAAGAAACTTCCTAACATAGTTCTTTCTAGAATAACCTTCATCAAGAGCTTTAAGACTAGTAACAATAGTATTAAATCTAGCAAATGCACTATCTATTGTTTCATTTTCCGAAATGGAAAATTGTTCATATTGTTGAACAAGAAGATCAATCTTGTTCTCTTTGACTTGATTATTACCATGATGTGTGACCAAAAAAGTTTTCCAAATTTCTTTTGCCGTATTACACATAAAGATTCTTTCAAATTCCTTTTTCGTCAAAGCATTATAAATTACCATTTTAACCTCATCATTTTTGGCTAGTTTTCTTTTAAGATCATCGCTTTGTTGATCATAAGGAATAATTTTATCATTTTTAGTAATAGGATCTTTTTCAATAGGTTGAAAGTCACCATCGATAATAACATGCCAAAGATCAATGTCTTTTAATTTCACATACGTTTCGAATCTTGTTTTCCAATAAATAAAACAATCGGTTTCAAAAAGTGGTGGTCTTTGCATAGATTGCCCTTCTTGATATTTGTCAAAATCCATTGATCGATTCAAGTTTTAAAATACAATTTACTTTAAAAACTTGCCTAACGTAGCTCTGATACCAATTGTGGGAAACTAGAAGGGGGGTTGAATAGTTTACCGACTTATTTTCTTTAGTTATAAAAATTTCTCTTTGAAAAACGTAGATTCAATTGTATGTAAAGTCAATTAACACCAATATGAACACAACACTATACTAATACTAATATGCAATAAGTAAGTAAAGAGAAGAGATGGAAAGATCAAACCAAGACAACGAGATTTATAGTGGTTCGGTCACGAAGCTCTTCTTCGCCCTACTCCACTCCTCGAGTACCACACTCGAGAGTTGTAAGCACAATATCAACAAGACTCCTTTTAGGCGGAGAAAACCGTACAACGTCGCTTACGTTAATTTCCGACACTAAGCTAGATGTAGAGTACTAATCTTAGCTAGTACCAATCTACCACGATCCACACAATCCTATCTTATCACACGATCAACACGATCCTCACACAATCTACACGATCCTCACACAATCTACACGATCAACACGATCCTCACATAATCTACACGATCAAAAAGATCCACAATCCTCACAAATCTACCCTTGATCCACTTGATCAATACTTTATCACTCAACACTCAAGAGATCCCAAAGATCACAATGATCAACACAATAACTAGGAAACACTAATACACTTGATGTATATCAAGATACAATCAAGTAGACAACTTGTAATGCAAGTGCACTACTCTATGACACCAACACCTTGTATCTTCTTGATACTTTGTGTTCTTCTCTTGACTAGAAGAGGTATGTAGATGATTCTTGGTTGGATGAAAGAATCACTCTCTAAACAAAAGAAAACTGACTAATGATCTAAGAAGTGTAAAGAGAAAAAGAGGATGGAAACCAGAAAGTTATGTGTGTGAAAGGATGGCCAAAATATGGGAAATGAAGTGGTATTTATAGAATCTGAAAATAAGTGAAGTGGTATTTATAGAATCTGAAAATCTAGCCGTTATGAAGGGACGACACCACTAAATGTCACACAGTACCACTAAATTTAGTGGTACCGTGCCAGACAAACACGCTCCATTTTTTGTCTTTAGTGGTGAAATTTAATTTGGGGGAGTTTGAAGCTGGTTTGGGTAAAAACTAACTATTGGGGAATATTTTTGAAATGATTTTCCTAAATAAAACATTTCTTTATAATTCAAAAATAATTTGTAAAATGTATTTTTGAAAAGAAAGTTTTGTCAAGCTAAAAATGTGAAGTTCAAAACACAAATTCACTTCTTTGATCATTTGTCAAGTTGTAAATTTGTTTGTTCATACCTAGAGTGATTAACGTAGAAATCGGATATTTCGACTAAAAACTTGTTTACGTTAATTTTATCGTAAGATGTTCTCACATTTTGCTATCATCAAAACATAGAGATATCGAAAGATGAGAATAACGTTTTTAGACATTATTTGCATCAACATCTTTTTAAAAAACAAACACAACCTAAGATTATATAAATAGAACTTAATTTACCTTCATAATTAGATATTGAGATATATAATTGATGCATACTTTATAGTATAATAAATAAACAAAAGTAAGGTTGAAAATTAACTTTTTCAAAGTCTACGGAGGGGAAAACGCTTGCTTTTGTGAGTATTTATATATGTAGGTTTTTTTTTTTTTTTTTTTTTTTTTTTTTTTTTTAATCGAAGACCCATTATAGCATTCCAGCCCAAGTTGTATTTGACAAACAATGTAATTTTGTCTTATTTAATCAACCAAAATCCTCCACCACTAACTGCCGTTTTACCCCACCACTAATTATCCATCCGTCGTTGATGCCAATGATCAAATCCTCCATCTGTTGCCCCATCTTTTCATTAAAGTCGATCTTTTACCAACCAATTCCTCATACGATTTGTCTAATCCACCAATCATCTAAATCATATATATATATATATATATATATATATATATATATATATATATATATATATATATATATATATATATATATATATATATATATTTCAACAGAATTAAGGAAATCATTAGATTCTTCTTCCTTCTTTCAATACAGGGTCTATGTAATTGAGTTGGTTCTGTAGGTGGCGATGACGCTCGTATCCTGTAACTTGTCAGTATAGTCATTCATCCCTATCTTGGTTGCATTCTTTATCCTGGAAAGCTAGTCTAGGAGTTTGGTTTGTACAATAACCTTTATTAGTTGTATTTTTAATAGAAAGAACGTTTTATGGATTATATTAATTTTAGGTGTTTAACTTTCAATATATTTGTGTCTTGGTATATAATTTAGTTGTACACTTTGCTTAAGTAGGTCTAATTTGCTTAAAATCTATGTAGGTGTAGTGGTAATATATGTTTAATTGGTTGTAATACTTTTAAAAAAAATGTTAGTACATTTGATGCAGGGAATGACCTTCTACATTATATGTAATTTAGATTACCCTTTTAAACTTAGAGAAAAATTCAATGTAGACCATAAATTGTGTAAAGATCTAATGAAACAATCATAGCAATTCATTTCTTTTATCAAAACAAAAATACTCACTTTCAATATTTAAAAAAAAAAAAAATTAAATATCCTACAAACAGTTAATCGTCATGCAAAAAGAATCATACTATCACGACGAGAATTAAATCATCTTTTTATAAAAAGAACTTTTATATACTTTTGACGAATTTTTTTTTTGAGTTTTTTTAGAGTGTAGAAATTTACGCCTGAAAATCACGTGTGATTTGTTATTTTAATAGCACATGTGATTTCTAACATAACAAATCACATGTGATGTTTCCAAAAGCAAATTTTAACATTAAAACAAAACTCGAAAAAAAAGTTCGTCGAAAGTATATCGAAGTGTCCGTTTGCTAAAAGATAAAAAACATTCAGTGCAAGTGTGCATTTTTTATCGCATAACGATTTACTTTTTGCATGTTTTTTATTTTCAAAAAAGAGTGAAAAATGGGTTTATTGTTTATTTATTTTATATAAAAATGAGTGATCAAGATTGGTTTTAAAGAATTTGGTATCTACATTGATCTCAACTCTTTAAACTTAATAAAATACTCCTTAAATGAGTTTTATATCAAATAGGTTACCCAACTTTGCGTTTTTGTGCACCTAAGTTACCCAACTTTTTTTTGTGCAAATGGGTTACTGGACTATCCTTACCGGGCAAAATAGTGACCCAACTATTTTGCACTTGTTATAACCGGTTGGCATGTCACGCTGGCAGCTGACTTTTATTTTTTAATTGTACAAATAAGTTACTGAACTTTGCGAATTTGTTCACCTAAGTTACTGAACTTTGTGAATTTGTTCACCTAAGTTACTAAAGTTTTATACAAATAAGTTACTGAACTTTGTTAATTTAGGCTACCCTTTTAATTCACATAAAAAACACCCTCACTCACCAAACACCTCAACGCCACATCATAAATATATGTTTTTAAATACGTTTTGTATACAAAACTGTATACAAAAAGTATATAATAATGTATTTAAAAACATATACAAGAATGTTTATAATAACATATACGAAACGTATAAAAAACTTATATAAAAACGTATAAAAAAGGTATATAATAACGTGTATAAAAACGTTTGATAAGAACGTTTTTGTAATAATGTATATAAAAATGTATATAAAAACGTGTAAATTCTAACGAAATCCACTTAATTCGCTAAATATGGTGTTCAATTTATCAGCTCACAATCTTCGAAAACATAAACTACATCAACATTGTTCGCAAAAAAACCAACGCCCAGCCGCAACGCGGCGGACCGGGGCAAGATATTTAACGAAATCCACTTAATTCGATTACTCATTCGATTACTAAACTAAGCAACTTTGTTAATTTAGGCTACCCTTATCAGTCACATAAAAAACACCCTCACTCACCAAACATCTCAACGCCACATCATAAATTAAAAATCACATAGATAATTAAAAATGTAAACGTATTCATTCATTATATATACATTTTTATATATTTTTTATACATGTTTTTATATACGTTACTACAAAAACGTTTTTATATACTTTATAAACGTGTATGAAAATGTTTGATAAGAACGTTTTTATACCAACGCCTAGCCGCAACGCGGCGGACCGGCGCACAACTCGTTTTGTTAACACAACGCTTGTAGATTTTTTTTGTAAATAAATATATATTACTAACCCAATTAAAAAAAAGAAAAAAAAAAAACTTCAGTAACTTAGACAAACAAAATCGCAAAGTTGAGTAACTTATTTGAATATAAAGCTGACGTGGACAAAGTAATAACTCCATCTCCCAGTTACCAGTCATCGGGGTAATCTCGATGAACACATTTATGATTTTGAGTAACCTAAATGCCAAACCCGTATAGTCCAGTAACCTTGAACAAAAAAAAGTTGGATAACTTAGGTGCACAAAAACACAAAGTTGGGTAACCTATTTGATATAAAACCCCTCCTTAAATTAATTCTTAAACGCATTAAAGTCTATATTTTTACTCATCTACATCAATTTCATTATTATTGTTAACATTTTTCTTTGAAAAACATATTATTGTTGAAAGTGTACTATTTTGTAGCTACAAATTAATATTTTTATACTCGCTATGACACACAACATCACGTTAAATCCAATTCCAACCCCGTTCCAACACACACCGTACCCTAATATATATATATATAAAGGATTTTTCTTACATGTGCCCTTAGACATGTTAAGAAGTGGACCATTGTGTCTTTTTTTGTTTTTTTTTCATTTTTCATATAAAAAAAATATTTTAGTGTGTCATATTTGTGGATTACTAAGCAAAAAGGTCGTATGACCCCACTTCTTAACATGTGCCTAGTACAACTTTTCCAAAATTAGTAGTCATTAACTTGATCAACTAAAATGCATTAATGCTTAGGCGAATTTTGTTGACTAATAATGAGCTTCTTGTGATTAGAGTGCAATAATATGGCACAAAGCATTAAGTTTCAAGGAGTTTTTGACCAACTAATGGTTCTTGAAAAAATTATTTGCCAATAATGTTTTAAAATATTATCTACTGCATGGTAATGTCTTTCCCATTTAAAAATAAATTATATATATAGATTATAGAACACAAACGGTAAATACAGTAGAAAAGAAATATATGCCCTTTTTTGGCCGCTACTTACCAGTCAGCACACTCATTTTTTGTGAATTTAATTGTTCAACTATGAAAGTTCTGCATTATACGATTTCACAATTTATGTATTGATTTGCTTCTTATAATGTCTATGATTAATTTGTGGTTGGGTTCTAGGCTTCTAACTATAATCATGTCTAAGTTGATAATTGTATAATCATGTTTGAGTTTTGGTCGGGCCACATATGGGCTGTGTTTGGTAACACAGATTATTGAGAGATTATGGGGGCTCTTTTTTTTTTTTTTTTTTTTTTTTTTTTTTTTTTTTTTTTTCACAAAATAATCTATTATCCAAAAAGTAGTATCGTTTGGCTGTCAAAATTAAGAAAGATTATAGAAAAAATAATCTCTAAAATTATAAGTTGATCCAACCAACTTCTGAGAAAAGGCTTAAGATTATTTTTGTATAATTACCTTATTAACCTTCAAAAATAACCCACGTTCCAAAATACCCACGTTCTCTAAAATTATAAGTTAACTTTAGTCATGCCTTTAGTCTCTGCTTCAATTCTTTACTTGGGAATTTAACCATATCTAATTCTAGAATTTAAACTCACCAATACGAGAGTGCTTGGGTCAACATTTTAACAGATTTTGCACTTATATTTTCAAAATGTTTATTATCAAAAATTTGCTACTAAAGGGGCACTGAACCATATAATAGTTATATAACTTAGATATAAGATCATTTGAGGATCAAACTTTTTTTACATACCAAGGGACTAATCTCCACCCTTCATCTTTCCTCTATCTTTAATTGATCTAATAGATGAGATTAATCCCAACAATTTAAAAAACCTACTTTCATCTTTTTTTTTTCAAATATTAATATCTTTCAAACCGTTAATCGTTAAGCGAAAAAAAATATACCGTTACGCCGGACATTTAATTATCTTTCTATAGATAGGCACTTTGACATATTTTCGACATTTTTTTTTCCCGTTTTTTTCACGTTTTTTTTGTGGCCGAAAAAATCATATATGATATTATATATCATATCATATATGATATGTGATATCATATATGATATGATATGTAATATCATATATAATATGTAATATCATATATGATATTTTTTCGGCCACGAAAAAAAACGTGAAAAAAACGTTTTTTTTTTAATTTTTCGAAAGTATATCAAAGTGCCCGTCTATAGAAAGATAATTAAATGCCCGTCGTGATGGTGTAATTATTTCCGCTTAACGATTAACGGTTTAAGAGATATTTAAATTATAAAAAATGGGTGAAATATTAAAATGCTTTTAATCTCAACCATTGATTTCCTTTTTAGATGGATGGTGGGGATGAGTCCCTTAGGGCTTTGGCAATGTATCCCTCACCCCATCACCATTCACTCACAAACAAACCAATCCCTTTATGCCAGATCATCCTCCCACTTTTCCCTTCACTCACTCACTTTTTGTAGGCATCACACCCCTCACCCTTCACTCACTTATTTTTTTCTTTTCTTTTTTTCTTTTTTCTTTTTTAAATTCTATTAAAATTTAAACAAACTAAATGTCAAATAAAAATACATACAGATATAAAATTTAAACAAACTAAAGTATTTATAAGAGAAAACAAAGTCATTTATAGCAAAAACAAATATACAGGGATTGAACATGCAATTATAGCCAAAACACCACCAAAAATGAAAAGTGAGTTCTCTTCTTCATTGGCCTGCACATACCACCATCCCTTCCATACATACAGATATAAAATATCACTTTTTGTGATGGTAAACATTCACTTTTTCTTTTCTTCTTGTCCAACGTTCAAAAATTTAATGCTCAACGGTCACTTTTTCTTCTCTTCCTGTGCGGTAAAGTTCCCCGCAACGGGGCCTCCCGCAGGGTCGGCGGCGGTGTTCTCGTGCGGGAACCACCCCTCCCGCAGCCTCCCCGCATGTGTTGCCAACCCCCTTAGCATGTGAGGAATGTTTGGTTTGTAGAATAACTCGACTCATATAACTTATATCAAACACTACTATTTATAATTTATATCAATAATTTTATTTACTATTCTTATTTATATAGGATTTGTTATTTGTTTGTCTAATTACGTTATTTTACATTTTTAATCTACAATTACAGCTAGTTTGCCAAACACTACTACAAAAAAAAAAGCTACATTTTTAATCTTTTCAGCACCAGCACCAGCACCAGCACCAGCATCAGCATCAGCATCAGCACCAGCACCAGCACCAGCAATTTTTGCCAAACACACCCATGTCTTTCTAGACTCATGCAACTTCATGATACAAGTTGTAGTAATTACTCACCAATTTTCATAGCTAAGATTGATTAGTGGTGGGTTGAACTATACAATGGATTTATCGATCAAGTTTGTTCATTAGTATTCGATATATCAACCGATAACATGCTCTACATATCTTTTATATAATAAAATAAACCCTTATTGGGAATTTTCTATTTCAAAAAAATGCATTCATACCTTATTTAGTAATAATTTTATTTAAAAAAAATATTTTCTTATTAGGTAACATTTATATTTATCCATAACACAAGTAGAAGATAAATACAAAAAAATTATAGATAAGATGCAATTAATAATAAGATTAAATTTTTTAAATAATTATTTTTAATAATAAAAAACTATAATTAAACATCATAAATTAAACAAACAAAGATTAAATTATTTGTTTTTTAATAAATAAAAATATATAATTCAAAAAAAATTAAAAAAACCTGCGCATGCGCGTGCATTATAACTAGTATAGCAAAAAATAATGCAACAAAAAGTGATTACTCTTGTATGTTAGTCTCATAGTCTGAAATTTAAAAGAAAAATATAAAAGAATACAATAGAAGACCACAAAATGGGGAATATGTTTTTTAAAAACAATGAGTTGGTCAAAAACTAACTAAAGTGCGTTAATACTAGGTGAGTATTGTTGACTGAGACGCTTCTTGTAATTAAAGTAGACATAATATGGCACGCAGCTTTAGAATTTCAAAAAGGTGCTATAAATAACTTGACCTCACTTTATTATGTTCTAATGATCTTATCAGACTGAATAATTTGATATACAGACATAAATCAAAAATGCAATGAATACAATATCTGCTATCCATTTATTTATTTATCTATCTTCCTATTAAAACATGGTGGTTATTTTGGTCTTGTTTGGCGAGATGGTGTTTCTGCGATATGATATATTTTAAATCTAATGCTTCGGGTGGCAGTTCCTTTACCCTCGGGTAGAGGTTTGACCGTCTACATCTCACCTCTCTCATACCTCACTTTAGCGGGGATTAGGTATTGTTGTTGCTTCAGCTGGCAGTAAGAAAGATGTGAGGTATTTCTTTCCTGTTGGTCTGAAAACAGAATCTGGTTGGATTCTACCGACTTTGTATCGAGTGTTAAGAAACAGGTTATGGCACTAATGCTTCTTTAATTTCCTTGACATATATCCACAATAGGTGTGAATTGGTGGGAACACTCTGACCCTAGCACTGTGTTCTTGAGTTGT
Source organism: Artemisia argyi (assembly GCA_030686995.1). Classification (NCBI taxonomy): domain Eukaryota; kingdom Viridiplantae; phylum Streptophyta; class Magnoliopsida; order Asterales; family Asteraceae; genus Artemisia; species Artemisia argyi. The sequence goes on along the minus strand of CM060683.1, from coordinate 50,484,803 downwards.
AATTTGAGGAGAAAGGAAAGGAAATTGATAGATTTTGTGTTCTTGAATTTTTTTTAAAGAAAGAAAGGGAAGTGGAAAAGAAATTGGAAGGAAGTTTTGGTGAGTAAATCTTCCTCTCACTTTTGGGAGGAAAGGGAAAGAAAAAGTAAGTTTTTATTATGTAAAGACTAATATACCATTTTTAAAACATTTTACATTTACAACTAAAGGGCATATATGTAATTTCACTAAGTTATTTTCTTTTTCCTCTCACTCAAGAACATGATTATAGTTACTTACCTTTTCCTTTCTTTTATCTCAAGAACATAACCACTAACACTAACTTTCCTTTTCCCTTTCCAATTCTTTTCCATTTCCGTTCACTTAAAACTCGAGAACTGAGCGTAGGTGTCTTTTGGCACCAGCCATTGTCTACCTCACAAGGAATAGATCCGGCAACTCTCCTGGCCAGTGGGGCACCAACTGGAGTAAGCAAGAGCCGAGACTCGAACCCTTGACCTTTTGTCCATAAAATCTCTCCAGTAGACCCATATGTTTTTCGGAGGTGGGTACCAAGTGAGCTAAAACCCTTTGATATTTCTTTGACATATATAATATGTTATGTTAGGGGTGACAATTTCTGACCCGACACGAAACCCGACCTGAAACCGACACGAAAACTAACAGGTTCGGGTTGAGCTAAATAGATTGTAGGTCAGGTATGGGTCGACATATCTAACCCGTTTATTAAACAGGTCAGGTTCGAGTTGTGAATAAAATAAACGGGTCGACCCGCCAACCCGTTTAAGTATTTTTTCTTAATTAAAAATTATTTATATTTAATTATACGGGTTAAATGGGTTAAACGGGTCGACCAACTAACTCGTTTAACCCATTTAACTCGTGTAATGTGCTAACTTTTATATATAAAACGGATTAAATGAGTCATCTCGAAACCCGTTTAACATATTCAACCCATGTAACCTATTTAACCTGTCAACCGAAGTATATATACGGGTTAAATGGGTCAGGTTCGGGTTACGTGTAAACAGGTTAGGGTTGACATAGCTGACCCGATGATTTAAATGGGTCAGGTTCAGGTTAGGGTTTTCTGACCCGCCAACCTGACAACCCGAACCCGCTAACCCGAACCCGACTCGAATTGCCACCCCTATGTTATGTTATACTATCTCCGTCCCAAAATTATTGTCCACAGACAAAAAACACACAGTTTTAGAAAAGCATCATTTTTACAACTTTCTCTCTTACTTTTTGCACAAAGACAGTTTTACCCTTAACTAATTAATTTCCAACTTCTTTAAAGTTTGTAATAATAACCACAAATGAGAGTAATATGGTAAAGTTGATTTATATTCCTTGTTGGGTGTACAAACCCAATCCCACATCGGTAGAATTATAATCTCAAAGATAACATATAAGCTTGGTGGACTACTCCTTCTAGCACCAATTGGTTTTAGAATGAAACCTGGGCTTATATGTTGGACTTGGTGAGATGCTGGGCGGAGGTAGTACTTTGTTTAAAAAGGTGATGCTGCAACATTCTGAATACTTTTATGAAATCTATCGAGAATGTATCCCTAAAGAAGTTCATGTAAGAAACAACAAGTCACATTTAAATTAAGTGAATACGGATAGAAAGAAATCAAATATCCCAAATGGCTAACTTTTCGCAAATACAATTTGGATATTCATATCAGTGTACATTCTGCTATAAATGAAACCAAGTACAGCTAACTTTTCGGATACTTATTAAATTTTTTGTCTATCAGGACCGTCAGAATTAGAGAAATCGGGGCTGTCAACTGCAACTCCCGTTGTATTCAAACCGTTGTCTACATACAAAACAGTCCCAGTGATGGCTGAAGCGAGCGGTGATACCAGGAAAGCAGCAGCATTTCCCACCTCCTCTGTTTAAATAAACTAACATTCAGGATTTTAATACAAACAAAACACAACACACAATTATATCTGATGACTAAGATTGAAATCTATGGGTAGGACTAAAACAGGCCCCCATTAGCTTTTATATCGGGATATCAGCAGTCTCAATATCTTGACCTATTAACTTATTGATGAGTTCATTGAAGTTGACTCTAACTAGTTGAGCGGACCAAAGGTTTTCAAGTGTATTTTGTTCAAAAGAGATTCGATTATTATTGAACTATCTTAATGCTATCATATTTGGCACATTACTTGTTCATACAAATTATTTTAGAAAAAGAAAGACATAATTTATTTGATCAGCCCTACCCGACCGATACCAACAGTTACAACATTTCCAAATTTTAGAGGACACTAACGTTCTGGGGGGAGGTTCAGTAACCTGCCAAGAGTTCTTTCTGCAGTGGTGCATTTTCTAACGTGTAATCAATCATCATATCGATTATACCAGTCGCCTTTGCAGCACGACTTCTTAGTGATCCTGGTTCATTCATGTGATACATAAACACAACTAACCAATCAAAATTTGTAACATATAAATCTTATTATATGTTGTCTCTCTAATGATGAAATTATAGAGTACAAAATCTTATTGAAGTACCGGCAGATATTGTGTTCACTCTGATTCTATGTTTTCTTCCAGCTTCAAATGCCAACACCTGCGCTCTTTTGTTATAATGACTGAAACTCAATAAAACTTAGATAAAAGAGCGAATATTTGAGATATATGTACTAACTTTTGTGTCACTCTCCAAAGCAGCCTTGGCTGAACTCATGCCTCCACCATATCTGCCTTTAAAACATGTGTAATTAAAAAATGATTTAAAGAAAAAAAAAAAAAAAAAAAAAAAAAAAAGCTTCAATAAAAAATAAAAGAAGTTACCCAGGTAAGACCCTCTGAGAAGGAAAGGCGGTCAGAGAAACCGAAGTACCACCTGCAACATAATATCAAGTTCAACATTGATGATCGATTAGGAGTTTAATGTCACATTTAGCAGGTAGCAACTTTTGATCCATTTACTTATAAATGGGTAAATATAGATTGTGTTATTCTGTAACGGTCAAACAGGTAATATGAAAAAAATTAAAAATAAATAAATAACATATATATAGGAAAACCAAAAGGCATTTAGCGTAGCCGTAATAAAGTGTATTCAAAGTTCTCCTCAACCAGCTGACCAAGTGGCTGATTTCAAGTCCTCTCGGGGACAAGGTGTAGAGTAAGTATTGGTGTATGTGATTTGTTAAAAATAAGACAGAAACAGGTCAAACGGGCCGAGTGGATCGGAAGCCTCATAAAGCGTATATGCTTTAACGGTTAACCCCTACATATTTTTTTTAACTATAATTTTTTTTATGAAAAGATTGTATACGAAAAGAGTGTTTTCGGTCAATGCAATCTAACCCAATTTGGCCCGTACAATAATTTACCTTTATTGACCCGTTACCCAACCGTGAGAGACCTTTCTATAGATGAACCATGAGATGAGAAAGATACCAGGGTTCATTATTGGAACAAAATGTTGAAGCAAAGATATGAAAGAATAGCTTGATGCTGAGATGGCCGCAAGATACCCCTGCCTCGATGTTTCTATGAGACGTTTGGTTACCTGCAAACCATGGTTAATTACAATTTCTAATACACATGAATTGGTCGATCAGCATCTCATGTGCTGATAGGCTATGGTTATTATCATTGATATAATAACTATAATAATGAAAATATCGTAAGCATACTTCAGGTCCATTGGCTAATGAATGCACAAGGATATCAATGCTTCCAAAGTCCTGTTTCACAGATTCAGATACTTCCTACAGAATATAAATTCACAATTAATTGCGATATACGAAACGACAAAACGCTAATCAGTAAACTTGAATCCAGAATAATAAATTGTTACCTTAATCGTCCAGTTTGAGTACCCGGCATAGCGCTTGTTTGATTTTACCTGCATGATATGTTCTGGAATATTTGAGCATTTACAAATTTAATAATACTGCATTAATAGTTTTATAAGAGTTTAAGGTTACATCATTAGGAACATCTTCCGGAGTATCATAAACAGCATCTAACGGATAGACTTTAGTAATATTCATTAAAGATCCATCTGGCAACCTAAAAGAAATATATCACTTGCTGGTTAGTTAAACAATCTATCATAAAACTTATTTTGAAATGAAATGTACACACTTACACATGAGATTTGTCAAACTTTCCCCTTCGAAGACTTGTCTCAAATATGTTGAGTGCCTACATAGGTCAATATGTGTTGTTTTAATCTCTATCCGGTCAAATAAAACTTTCTAGCAAAAAAAGGTTACTGTTGTAGACTTGTAGTAATGTTGTTGTGCAATCATAATTAAGATATCAATTAGTTATTCAGTTTTTACAAGTGGACAAATCAATTCTAGTGGACCAACTCAATCTGAGCTGATCCGAACCGTTTTAGCAGGTACTTAAAATGACGTGTTTCAGCCCAAACCCATTCTAGCCAATTACTGAACCAGCTCAATCAGCCCAATATGACACATCTTATCTGTAGCAGTAAATAATAAGGCAGCATGGCTAGGACCAATAACGTACCAGAACCCAGGTGCCAACAAGAATTTCAGCACCGGCAGCAGCTAGTGATTTGGCTATTGCCCAACCATATCCGTTATCATCAGCTACACCAGCAATAAATGCCCTCTTTCCTGCACATACCTCTCGAAGCTAGTATATTTCTAACATCATGTTTTAATAGAAGTTAGACTGTTTAATAAAATAATCGAAAAAAAATCACATATTCGCAAATATAACCTCTTAGATCAATTGGCAGCCCTGGAAGGCCTTTCTTTTCAGTGAAATCTGACATGGCTTTTGTGGTCATCTTCCCAACTCTCAAAGAACTGAATTTGACATTCTGAGATACTAAATGCATAGAAGAGGTGTGACATGAGCTTTTAAGCTTTGCACAAGATGAAAAAGTAGAGGGACTTGATATCACAATAAGCATACTAGTAGTAGTTGTTGCCATTTCAATATTTGATCACAAAGGCTTCTCATTAACAGAAAATATATGAATTTTTTGTAACTGAATTTGCTTGTCTAGCTTAAAGCTGAAAACCTCCACAACAATATATGACAAATATTTTAGATCAGTATTGGCTATATTATACAATACTAGAATGGTACCTGAGCAATAATGCGGCGGGTACCGTGTGATTATATGTTAGAATTAATGGATCACAGTAATCTGAGAGTCGTGTAAACACTTTCAGATCGAAGTATTTTGATGGTTCTATCGAAATCTTTAATCGGATAAAACTCATATTTGAACAGAGAATATGTTTTGATTGTTATGAAAAAACCGAACCAGAAAATGATCAAACCTGTGACCAATAAAACCAGGACGGTTGTAACTGCCAAGGCAGTTATTTAACTACCGAAATGGTTAATTTTACGGGTAAAGTTAATGTCCAAAAATACCGGGAATTTTATTTTTAAGTGCATTTTTAACATAGCACTTTATACCAAATAAAAAAATTTTCTGCTACCAGGGTCTGCCGCCCTTGGAACCCCGCTACCGGGGGCGCTGCCCCCGGACCCCTGTGATACGGGCCGATAATCACAATAACGTCATACAAGTGTGCACTCCACACAATCCCAACTTGTTGAACATTTATCATGATTACACATTGATCAACTAAGTCAATCCATTACACTTAAATCATATTTGTGATGTAAAATCACCAACATTATATTTTGCGTTATTTGGTTACACATTTAGTTGTCTTCATGCTTTATAAGTAGAGATATTAGAGATGGTTAAGTCAAATAATTTTAGTTTGAACAACTAACCGTTTCCTAACAAACTTGCTTCCTAACAAATTAATTTTGAAATCTTTCCATAATAAGCAAGAAAAAAGTGTGAAATTTAAACCTTTCTAACTATAGAATAGTCCCAAATGTAATATAATGTAGTATAGATATGAAATTCAAAATAAAAAATATGATCAATGTAAAAGATAATGAAATAATGAGTGTGACTTACTGACCTGCCTCTTCAGGAAGTTGTAGAACAATGTTTTCCTATGTGAGCTGTGTAGATATAGGTTGATGATTACTGCTTGTTCCTTTGGAAAATAGTTGGAAACTATTTATTGCGTTTAAGTAAATTGTTGATACAAAAGTTGGGCGTACCTGGTCGTTGGGCTTTGCTCTTATATCAATTGGATCCTTAGCACTTTGTTACCTGCGTACTAAGAAAAGAGAATAACACCGTTAGACTTATCGAGGGATTGTCTCCCCCGATTAGACTCCGGCGTGAGAGTAAGTAATCGAATTTAGGTTTTGGTTTAAGAGTTTTAGGGATTCCGTGAATCGTACCTTGAATGAGAATCGTATGATTCTATATATAGGGGCTAAGAAACCGTGTTTCTTGCTCCTTACTCTTCGCACGCATGGTGCTTATCCGAGGTAAGGATATCTATTCCTTGAATAGATGATCCTTATCGGATATCCGGTGAGTTAGATTGGGCCTTTGGGCTTCGTGAGCCCAAGCGTTGATACCACGGCCCATACCATTTGTCATGGTAGCCCATTCGTGATGGACTTAGGTGTAAGTAATGTCTATCCTTTGGGCTTGCGGCCCAAATATAGGCTATACGTCATCATGTCCCCCCAGTCTAGTATGCGCGGCACGTAGCCGCGGGTACTAGACTTAATGTAAGCAGCGGTAAGCGTGGCGGGATAATGAACAAATTGTTACCGCCTTTTTGGAGGTGCAATGCACCTAACAGGTTCAAAATAGTTACCTCGGTAAATGGGGATGGTGTCCACGTATCACTTGGGATTCGGGAAAAAGTGTTGTACCTTTTGATCTTCTAGCCACACGTTTACTGTGAGTGAGATCCACGTGGGCGTGAATTAGGGTTTTTACCACCCTATATAAGAATGCCGCCCCCCTTTATTTTCACCACACAGTAAAATACACACACAACCACTATTCATCTTCTTCATTTTGAGAGCGTTTTTGCTAGAAAACCTTTGAGCTTCTGTAGGTAATCTTTGTGTGCGTACACTTAGTTTTAAGATGAACATGGTCGCTCAATTAGAGGAGTTTCGCTCTGCGTTGTCTGTTGAGGATGTGATGCATTTTTCTTCCGACTATTTTGTGCCTTTGGATGTGCATCCAGAGGCGCCAGATGTCGATGCGTGTATAGCCGACTTCCCCGAAGGGAAGATAGGGTTATACACGAAATTCTTCGAGTACGCTAACTACCGCGTACCTATATCTATATTTCTGAGCGATTTGCTCAATCACTACCGCCTCCACATCTCTCAGCTGCACTGTATAGGTGCGGCGAAGGTGTCGAATTTTGAGGTAAACTGCCATTTACTAGCGATAGAACCAACTGTAGATTTATTCCGCTCTTTTTACCACTCAACATGGTCGAACGGTTGGGTGTCCTTTGCGAAGCGCCCACGGGCGTTTCAATGTTATACGGAGAAAGTTGACGCCCTCAAGAATTGGAGGGAATTTTTCTTTTGGGTAGACGACGTGGTCTTTCCTTCCAATTTTGAGTTTTATACTCAAGCGTCTTTACCAAGGGATGGGCATCCCGCACCCGGTTCCTATAGTATTGCTGACGCGCAGACGTTAAATGCCAATCGATTGGCCATTAACCCCTATCCGGAGGAGTTTTTGGTGCATGTAGGATTGAGCCGCGCGTATTTTGGCGCAGCGGATGAGGTTCCCACTTTCCTGAGTGAGGATGGCCGGGGTGGGTGTTCATCCTTTGTAATTGTTTGTAAGTTTTTCATCCTTTTTCTTCGCGCATTTACCAACTAATCTTTCGTTGTTTTCTTGCTTCATTTTTATATGTGCAGAGATGGACTTATTCGCAGTGGTGAAGCTTGATAAGCCAAAGCAGGTGACCATAGGGGTGCGTCCTCTGAGGGAAGGGGAGCTGCCTTTGCTGGAAGCAACCGCGGGGCGTTTGACTGTTTTACCCGCGACAGTCCCTGAGGACACGCCACCACTTGTGGTGACGCCCGTCCAGAGTATGGCGCCAGAGGTAGTGGTGGCGCCTACTGTGGTGCCTGAAGTGGAGGTGGCGCACGAAGAGGCACGCTCAGGGTCATCTGACAGTATTCGGATCCTGAAACCTGAAGAGGTGCTGAGGGAAGAGGTTGCGCAGAACTTAAAGCGCAAGGGAGGTGCTGGAACCAGTGGCACCAGCAAGAGGCGTCGACACGTCATCAAAGACGCAGAGTCGAACGCGGAGGAAACTTCGACCTCCGGCGCACGGTTGAAGGCTGATGCTTCTCCGTTTCTGTAAGTGTGCACTTCCTCTCTCTCCTTTTTTTTTTTTTTTTGTTTACTTGTTGTAATTTTTTTGTTGACTGTCTTTGTTCCGTAGGGATGACGACGCGAAGGATGATGAAGTATCCTCTCCGCAGAATGAAAACAAGGGAGAGGATACCTTGGCAGCAGGTGGTGGTGAGGCGCAGCAACTTCTTGATGAGTTGGCTGCGACTACTGCCCGTCAGACTGAGCTGGTGGCGCAGCTGAAGGGAAAGCGCGTTGGGGAGAGTCGTGCTCTGGCCCAGAAGGAAGAGGAGTTGGAGGAGCTGCGCGCGCAATTGGCGGGCGTGCAGGCTGAGCTTGGGGAGTCAAGGGCGTATGGGGAGAAGATGGCTCAGGACAAGATGAGCATCTTGGCTGATCTGCTACATGCGAGGTCGTGTCTCGAGCAGATGAAGGCCAGGGCATCGTGGTCTGTGTCGTTCCTTGAGGAGAAAAGATCTGAGCATTATGCTATGCTTCAAGAATTCAAGGAAAATATGGAGAAGACGCTTGTGGCGTATGAGGAGAAGCTGCGCGCCCTTAGCATTGAGTACGACGAGGAGCTGTATCCTCATCTCATGACTGTGATTGCTGAGCGCAGGTATTTTTACACCCTTATCTTTTAGAATTGTTTTCTTCACTCCATTTTATCTTATCTTGTTACCACTTTGTGAATGCAGGTGGTTGATCAGCCATGGGCTTCGTCTGGCAGCTCTAAGTACTTTAGAGTCTGCGGAGGTGGTGGAGGCCTTTGGGAAGGTTGTCCACTGCGCGATAGCGCGTGGCCGTTCGCAGGCGATGGAGGAGCTCCGTGAGGCCAAGCTGTTGGAGAAGGACTTGGCGGAGATTCCTGGTTATAGCTCAACGGCGTACGATGAGCTGGTGGAGGCGATGGCGGGGCTGAAGGTTCTTGAGCTGCCGCATATAGGGAAATTGGAGCGCGACCAAGATGACCCTATAGCTGTGCTGATGGCCGGCTTAACTTTGCAGCGCCATCTTGAGAAGAATGCGGAAGAGGAGTTAGACTATTATCTAAAACCTGATATATCGCAGCTTCAAGTCCCAGTTTTTGCGCGGCCCCGTGATATCCTCAAGCCTTTTGCTCTGGAGAAGGAAGTCCCCTTGAAGGAGGTGCTGGAGCAACATGCGCAGAGGGCTGCGGTGAAAAAGGGTATCAAGGGCAAGGCCGTGATGTGCGGTATTGGCGCTGCACACCTTCCTAGATCAGATGGTGTGGCTGTAAGTGTTCCAACCGTATCGATGCAGGATGCCATAACCTTGAGTAAGTTGAAGGAGGGAAGTTCCGCCGCTCCAGAAGAGAGCCATGATCACCGCCATAGCATATAGGTTGTTTGTGAGCTTATGTATTTTGTCCTTGTAATTTAATAAATATGGAATAAAATACATTTTGTTATGAGCTCGTAACTTAAATACACTTGCATTGTGTGCTTTTATTATTTTTTTTTTTTTTTTTACTAAGTCTTTTAAGTGCGTGACTTAAATATACTTGCATTGTTTGCTAAGTTTTATTTTTGACTAAGTTTTTTAAGTGCGTAACTTAAGTATACTTGCATTGTTTGCTAAGTTTTATTTTTGACCAAGTGTCTTGGCTCGTTATATTGCTAAGCTCGTACAGTGTACTTGGTATACGCGCATCCGTCGTGGGGTGCGCATGTGAAACTTACTTTGACGTCTCAAGAGTAAGGCGCTTAGCAAGGATACGTGATCCAATGTTGATGGGTTTGCAACCCTCTTATTCAACGAGTAAATTAGTAGGTTAACTCATCCTCTATGCCTTCGTGGGTCTTTAAGTGGTGCATGCACGCCATGTAGGCAAAAAATATACAATAGACAATATTGACATATATGCAATAAAGTAAAAGTGCGCTATGGAGTTAGCTAGAAACCATAACATTTTATTAATACTTGCAAGTTTATTGAAAAAATGGAAAACATAATTCCTAAGAAAGAAAAGAAAGACAAACACTTATTGGGCACCGCGTAGGGTGTGAGTGTGTTTGTGTAAGGGCCGTAGCCTAAAAGTAACATCTTTTGAGATTACAGATGTTCCAAGTGCGCGCTAGGTCGTGACCTTCCATATCGCGCAACCTGTATGCGCCGTTGCCGAGCGCGTCTGTGACCTCGTAAGGTCCTTCCCATTTGGGTCCAAGTTTGCCTGTGTCTTCTGCGTGGCTTGCGTCATTGGCGCGATAAACAAAGTCCCCTGGTCGAAATGAAGTGTTCTTGACTTTTGCATCATAATACTTCTTCATTTTTGCCTTGGCCTTTGCTTCTCGTATGGCTGCGCGTTCGCGTCTCTCCTCCAGTATATCTAAGTCTATGCGCCGTTCCTCGTCATTTGTCATGACGTTGACTTCTGCTGTGCGTATAGTAGGCATTCCTATCTCAGCTGGTATGACGGCTTCTGTTCCATAGACTAAGGAAAATGGCGTGTCGCCAGTACTGGTTTTGATTGTTGTGCGATGCGCCCACAAGACATGCGAGAGTTCATCTACCCATCTTCCTTTATGTCTGTCAAGGCGCGCTTTTATGCCTTCGCCTAGACTGCGATTAGCGCGCTCAACCAGGCCATTGGTTTGTGGGTGTTTGACTGAAGCAAAGTGTTGTGTGATGTTTAATTGTGTGCACCAATCTTTGAATGGGTTATCACAGAATTGTTTTCCGTTGTCTGATACGATCTCGCCTGGTAGGCCGAAGCGACAGACAATATTGTCCCAGACAAAGCGTTTTACTTGGTTTCCCGTAATGTTCACCACAGCTTTTGCTTCAATCCACTTTGTAAAATAATCTATGGCTGCGATGAGGAATTTTACTCCTCCCGCTGCGACGGGAAAAGGTCCTGCGATGTCGATACCCCATTTGTAAAATGGCCATGGTGAGGTAATTGGTGTTAGCTCGTGCTGTGGTCGGCGCGGAATAGGTCTATGTACTTGGCAGTTGCTGCACTTTCTTATTAGGTCGCGTGCGTCGCGGTGCATTGTTGGCCAATAGTATCCTGCCCTTAAAGCGCTTGCCACCACGGATCGCGGTCCTGAGTGCATACTACATGATCCAGCGTGAAGTTCGCGGAGTACATAGTCTGCTTGAAGGGGTCCAACACATCTGAGCCATGGTTGTAAGAAAGATCGCCGATAGAGTACGTTGTCGCGGAATTCGAATCGTTGCGCCGTGCGCCGTATTCTTCGAGCGTCTTTATTATCTTGGGGTAGAGTTCCCTTGCTGATAAATTCGATGATAGGTGTCATCCACGTAGGATCTTGTTCTTCTATCACCGTTGATATCTCCATATCAAGGATTGACTTGTTCTTTAAGGTTTCCACCAATACCTGTTTTGAAAGGTGTGCGAAGCTTGTAGATGCGATCTTGCTGAGTGCGTCCGCCTTTCTGTTTTCCCCTCTAGGTACTTGTTTTATTGTGAACCTATCGAAGTTTTTGATCAGAGACTTTGTCTTTTCCAGGTATTGGATCATATGGTCATCCTTGGCCTCGTATTCTCCTAACGCGTGGTTAGCGACTAGCCGAGCATCTACATTTGCCTCTAGGTTGCGTACACCCATTTGAATTGCGATGCGTAGTCCGGCCAGTAGGGCTTCATATTCTGCCTCATTGTTTGTGGCTGTGAACTCGAAGCGTAGCGCATAGGTGAATTCCATACCTTCTGGGTTTGTAAGAATGAGTCCTGCGCCTGATCCATCTGCGCATGAGGATCCATCAGTGAACAGTGTCCATGGTTCCTGTAGATCCGCTTTTGCTGCAGATGTTGGGCTGTCGCCCTCTGGCTTCTCCACGATAAAATCAGCTAAAACTTGCCCTTTGATAGCAGTGCGCGGCCTGTATGAGATGTTGTACTCACTGAGCATTACACTCCATTTTTGTAAGCGTCCCGATGCATCTGGTTTAGAGATAACTTGTTTAATTGGCTGATCAGTGATTACCGCAATTGGATGCGCTTGGAAGTATCTGCGCAGTCTCTTGGCGGCGAACACTAAAGCCAAGACCAGTTTTTCCATGGCGCTGTAGTTGACCTCTGTTTTCTTTAAGGCTTTGCTTACGAAGTATATGGGTGTCTGGACGGAGTCTCTATCTGTCAATAGTACTGCGCTAACTGCTCCGTGGGTTGCTGATAAGTACATGATTAGTTCTTCCCCTTGTCGCGGTGCGACTAGTTTGGGAAGAGATGCCAGATGATGTTTGAGTTGTTGGAAAGCTTCCTCGGCTTCATTGGTCCAACGAAAGTCTCCCTTTTTTGTACACTTCGTGAGTGTTTTAAAGAGAGGAAGGGACTTGTCTGCTGACTTAGATAAGAAGCGATTCAGCCCTGCCAGCTTTCCATTCAGTGATTGGACTTCTTTGAGTGTGCGCGGGGAGGGGAGGTCAATAACAGCCTTTGTCTTCTCTGGGCATGGTTTGATTCCATCGGGTTCTATTAAGTATCCGAGGAACATGCCTTCAGTTGCGCCAAAGGTGCACTTTTTTGGGTTCAGTTTCATGTTTATCCGCCCCAACGTTCGAAATGTTTCCTCGATGTCGCGCACTAACTCATCCTCTGTATGGCTTTTTATAACGAGGTCGTCCACGTAGACTTCTAAGTTACGGCCTACTTGTTTTTCGAAAGCTGTGTCCACCAGCCGTTGGTATGTCGCGCCTGCGTTCTTTAAGCCAAAAGGCATTTTTGTGTAGCAGTATACCCCTTGACTGGTGTGGAAAGCTGTTTTTTCTTCATCCTCCACTGCCATTTGGATTTGGTGGTACCCTTTATATGCGTCTAGGAAGCACTTGAAGGGGTATCCACATAAGGATTCAACCTTCCAATCAATTTCTGGCAATGGATAGCAGTCTTGCGGGCATGCTTTATTGAGGTCCGTGAAGTCCACGCACATCCTCCAGCTACCATCGCTCTTCTTTACCATGACTGGGTTAGAGAGCCAGTCGTGGTAGTACACTTCGCGCATGATGCCCGCATCTACTAACTTGCGTACTTCTTCCAAAATAGCTTTTGCACGATCTGGAGCCTGACCGCGCTTCTTTTGTCGTATTGGAGGGTATCCTTGTCGGATTTGTAGTTTGTGCTCTGTGATAGAACGAGGCACTCCTGTCATATGCTTTGGTTCCCATGCAAAGATGTCTAGGTTCTTTTGCAAGAGTGCGCATACGGCTGCTTTACCTTTGTCAGATAAAGATCCTCCAATCGAAACTTGTTGTTCCGGATAGTCTGGATGAATAGCGACCTTTAAATTTGGCGATTTTTCCGTGCGCTGTTCTGGAATAGTATCTGCTTCAGTTGTCACTGCGATACATTCTCTTGGTGGTACCGTTGTGTTATAGAGAGTAACCACTCCTCCTTCAACTGGGAATTTAAGCATTCCGTGTGCTGTGGATGGTACTGCGCGCATGGATGATATTCCTGGTCTTCCAATTATGCCATTGTATGGTGAGGGAGACTTGATTACCATAAAATTTATCCATGCCGCGGTTGAGTGTTGCTCATCTCCTACGACCACCAATAAGCGTAACTGCCCCATGGGCCAGATCTTTTCTCCTGTAAATCCTGTTAGTGACATTGTAGCTGGTATCAACTGACTTTGGATTTCAGGTCGCAGCCTTTTGAAGCAGTGATCATACATGATGTCTGCGGATGCTCCTCCATCAATATACATGCGGTGGATGTCGTGTCCTCCTGCATGTATTTCAATGGTCAGAGGTTCCACGACTGCGTTGTCCGCAGCGATTGTAGGGAAGGATATCTCTTTTTCTGGAGAGAATTTTTGGCTGACTTTTTGCTTTATTTTGCGCTGCCATGATTGTATCATGTATATAGTATCAGCCTTTTCCTTTGGGGGTTCTTTCTTGCCTCCATTTCTCTGTCTATCTTTTCCTTCCTTGATGTTTTTTACGAGATGGTCCATCCTTCCTTCTCTCACTAATTTTTCGATTAGTTGTTTCAGTTGGACACACTCGTTAGTTGTATGGCCCTTTTGGCCGTGGTACTCGCAGTATCCGCTACCTTGGCGTTTTTCTTCTGCCGTTTTAATTGGTGGTGGTCTTGGGAAGTTCGCACCTTCTGTTGCAAATATCTCCCTTGGAGTTTTAGTGAGAGGAGTATATTTGTCGTTGTCTCTTCCACTGCGGTAGTTCCTGCCGCGGTTATTGTTTTGATCATTGGATTGTCTCCGCGGCTGTTCTTGTTGTCTATAGTTTGAATATCCTTTCTTGCTATCCGCAGCAGCTGCTTCTCCTTGTATAAAGGATCTGGTGCGTTTTGTGAGTTCATCGAAAGACTGTGGAACTCTATCATTGAGCTTTCGGATGAGTTCTGGATTATTAATTCCATTCATGAACCCCGAAATTTTTAGTATTTCGGGACATGCTTTGACCTGTATGCACTCATCCTTGAAGCGCTCCATGAAGGCGCTGGTTGATTCTCCTTGGCGTTGCTTCACCCTTGCCAATTCCACAGGATTTTTGGCGCACTTCTTTCGCTGGGTGAAGTTGTGGCGGAATGCTTTTCGCAATTCCTCAAAGCCGCCTATACTCCTACGTGGGAGTTTGCTAAACCATGTGCGCGCGTTCCCTACTAATGTGGAATTAAACATATGACACCACACAGGCTGTGGCCAATTTTCGATAGTTGCGGCTGACTCGAAAATTTTGAGATGGTCGTCAGGGTCACCTGTTCCATCATATGTCTTCACATTAGCGGGCATGCGTCTGCGCCTGTCGTCTGAGTAATCACTTATGCGACGTGTGAACGCATCAATTTTATGGCGTCGCCATGGGAGAGACATATCCTCGTTCTCTTCCTCGCGACGTCGTCCTTTTGATTTCCAGTGACCTGTTTCTTTATCCTCGTTGTCCGAGGAATCGCTGGAGGAAGGATAATCTCTCCGTCGGCGTTTGCGCCTGCTCCTTTCAGAAGAGGAGCCTGAGGGATCTCTGCTTGGGGATCTTCTTCTCCCCAACCTGTCTTGGATCCGCCTACTTCTGGGATTGGAGGATCCTTGACTCGGCGAATGCTGAGGACCTAATCGGTCGTGTATTCCCCGACTGCCAAGTCTGGAATGAACATTGGTGCGCCTACCGCTGTCTCCAGAATTTTGTGAGCCAGACACCGTACCCAACCTGTCATGGACATTGGTACGTTCTGTACGTCTTCCTCGTGGGTGACGTGGTGGTGTTAGTTCACGTTCTGGCCCGAAATTAAGTCGGGTTTGCAGATCCGTACCGGCTCTTCTTGCCGCTTCTTCCTGCATGAGGGCAGTTAGGGTTTCATAGTTTTGGGACACGAAATTTCCCAAAGTTAAATCGGGTACGTCCTCAGTCGTTGTAAGGATCTCTGCCTCAGTATGGGGCGCCCGGTTTCGTTCAGGCGCGCCTGGCGGCACAGTGTTGTTCACTACGGGTGCAGCCTGATGAGGAGTGGTGAAGAGGGTGCGCTGGAGTTCCTCAGCGCTTGGGACCACTGACGAGATTAAAGGTAGTTCCATTGTTGGAATAGGCTGGGTTGTTCCCGCCTCCTGGTGATCAGGTGCGCTGGTTGTCCCAGCAACCTGCTTAGAGGTCGAATCTTGTCGATTCTTCTTCTGATGATCACGTTTTTCTGACTGCGGAGTTCGCTGGCCCGAATTCTTGTGTTTCGTCATTCTAGTTCGTTGTAGGGTCCCACGGATGGCGCCACTTGTTGATACAAAAGTTGGGCGTACCTGGTCGTTGGGCTTTGCTCTTATATCAATTGGATCCTTAGCACTTTGTTACCTGCGTACTAAGAAAAGAGAATAACACCGTTAGACTTATCGAGGGATTGTCTCCCCCGATTAGACTCCGGCGTGAGAGTAAGTAATCGAATTTAGGTTTTGGTTTAAGAGTTTTAGGGATTCCGTGAATCGTACCTTGAATGAGAATCGTATGATTCTATATATAGGGGCTAAGAAACCGTGTTTCTTGCTCCTTACTCTTCGCACGCATGGTGCTTATCCGAGGTAAGGATATCTATTCCTTGAATAGATGATCCTTATCGGATATCCGGTGAGTTAGATTGGGCCTTTGGGCTTCGTGAGCCCAAGCGTTGATACCACGGCCCATACCATTTGTCATGGTAGCCCATTCGTGATGGACTTAGGTGTAAGTAATGTCTATCCTTTGGGCTTGCGGCCCAAATATAGGCTATACGTCATCATAAATAAAGCATATTTATTATTTAGTACGTAAGGTGGTGGGCTAACTAATACGGTGTAACAAGATTTGTGTTTGCACCAATTCACTTTCTAGTTTTTCTTGTAACTGTTGGTTTTTACTTTTTAGTACGTCTACCAATTATTCTCGGTACATACAACTCTTATATAATTTGTATCGTCGTACTTCTATTTAAGCAAAAGACATATGAAATTCATTTTAGAATTCGTTACAAACTTCACTTTTTGAGAGCATTTAACATTTTCGGCTTGCAAATCCATGGGGGGCTGGGGGCACAAGTTTTTTTTTTTTTTTTTTTTCCTCACAAGGCTAACACACTCACACTCCAGAATCAAGAATCATGCAAAACACTATGGTATATTTGGTTTACAGCCTACTCAATACAAGTAACAATCGTGTCATGTTATTAAATCCACCATTACAAACCCTAACTCTTATTAATCATCAACTAGGGTTCTATTTATCACATGTACCATATTAGATGTGTAATTAAGTGGTTAAACATAGGTTTATTCAGTTTATAGAAAAAAAAAAAAAAAAAAAAAAAAAAAAAAAACAACATAGCTCCTTTTACAGAGATGATATTTAAGTCATGTGTGACTTCTTGGAATTTTTGTGGATTTTTATGAAGTGTTCAAGTGGGTCTAATAACTATAAACTTTTGGGGTGTACATGCACGAGTGTGGATCTAGTGAGAAGAATTATCTTAACTACTTATAATATATTTTTGGTCAACTGAAAATGTAAAATTGTGAAAAACTGAATTTTCAGTCAATCCCAATTTTATCCTTGTCAACCAATTAATGTAAATCGAAACTGCAATTCCAGTATTGATGAAAAGTAATGAATGGAAACGAAACTACAAATCAATAAATCACACACACATACTCTCTTTCTTTCTTTCTAACCTAAAACACACACCTCCGTACCCTATCTATAACAGCCGCCGCCAGCACCATATGAATCCGCCGGCTACACAACCCTCATCTGAGTCCGCCGTTGTCACTATCAGATTTTCTTGGATCTTCATGTCTGACGGGTTTTGAGGTAGCTTCGGGTTGTGTTTAGAGACCAACCATCAAGGATACTTCACATCATAGAAGGGGTTTTCAAGTTCTAAGGTATTTTTTTGAGTTTTTTTTGTTAGATCTATTTATATTAAACAAGTTTTGAGGTTTTTTTTGTTAGATCTATTTGTATCATTTATGTTTCTGTCTGTATTTGATTTGAAGCTAAATATATGATTTGTGATCGGTGGAAGGAGTACCAGAAGATGGAACACTTCTTTGATTTTGGTGGCACTTTTGCTAATTCAGGTTGTGTTTCACAACTATTTTTTATTCAATCAACTTTGTTTGTATTTGATTATTTTTGAATTATATGTTTTTGCACATTGGATGTTTGATGAAATGTCTACATCAGTTTTTCAATGCTTGAAGAATGTCATCATTATTCTTCTTCTTATGAACCTACACTCCCGCGTTAAGTAAAAGGACTTACGTATTGCACGAAAGGATTGCATAAACGGCAATGAAATACATTGTTAGCAAGGTAACTTCTATGGCTATTCATTATCCTTTTATCAGGGTTCTTACAAATTGGTATGCTCAATAGGTGACTAAAATGAAATAACTTGATTTATATCATATTTCTATTTCTATTTCAATGCTGTAAGCCTCATTTTTTGTTCGTCTACAAAAATATTTACTTTAATAGAAAATGGAGAGCCAATATATTGTTCAACGTTTCATGGATCCTTATACTCATTTCTTTAATATAACTAATGTATCACATAGACTATTAATTCTTAGGGTTCTTCAAATTCATTTTAAATACGAGCAACAATCGATAGTTTTTGTTCAAAAATGTTGTTTTAGTGTTGGATAATTGATTGCTCAATTATAGTATATATTTATAAGTATCGAGAAAATCCGCAAGAAATACGGATTAACCGAGTCGTTCCCAACGAAGGTTGAATGGAATCGTAAATTTCGATTCGCAAATCATGTCGTAAAAAGTGGAAAAGTGAAAATAGTGATGGTGAAATTCAAATTATGAAAAGAAATGATGAAAGAAGCAGAAGTTACAAGCTATATATGCACAAAGGATCTAAAAATTCAAAACGGTAATTCAAACGCGAGTTTAAAACGTAACGTACGAAATAAAACGTAACTATTATTGAAAAATGATCCTAAAAATATGAAATAAATTTCTAAAATTCTTAAACTACTTAAAATAATTTTGAGAAAAAGAAAATATTTTTTTTGGATCTTTTATTTATTTTCTAAGAATTTATTTCTAATTTTGGAATTTAAAATGTAATTAAAAATAAAAGAAATTGTAAAATAAATGGGAAAAATACAAATTAAATTTTGAAAAATCTAAAATAACAAAAAAGAATTATCTAAAATATTTTTGGATTTTTAAAGGTTTTTTTTATTTTTATTTGATTTTTATTTATTAAAAAGCATTTAAAAATGATTAAAAACTAAGAAATATTAAGAAAAATAGTAAAACAATTCAGAAAAATGTGAAAAATTCACAGAAAATCTAAAATATTATAAGAAACTTGAGAAAAATTTATGAAAAAGAATTAAGACAGAAAAGTGCTTATTTTACTAAAAACAGCTTATAGCAAGTGCTTATTCATAAGCACTTGCCACAAAACTGATTGATACTTGAAACACAGAAGTTTTGTCCTCAAATAAGCTCAAATATACCAAATACAGATCAAAAGAAACTCAGAAGCATATGAAATAAGCAATAAGCAGTTGAAAATAAGCTAATGAATAAGCATATAAGACACAACATAAGCCAGAAAGCTAGGAACAATGCAAATCACTTCTAGACACTTAACTACACTTAGAAACTACAAAGAAACTCACACTAAAATCCAGAAACCACTACTACAAGTCTAAATTCAAATCAGCATGCTATTCTAAACACCTTATTTGCAGGCCTGATTAAGTTGTCCAATTAAGCTCTAAAATTGAATTTTATAGGGGCAAAAGCTCAACTAGCCTACTGAGTTTATGAAAACACTAAAAGCCCTATGTAAATCTCACAATTGATGCTCTATTATGATCCAAGTTCAGCAGTCTGTGGATATTCAAAGGCTGCAACAGTTGACTATTTAAATCCTACATTACTTTGACTTAATCTGATTTCAAATGATTATATCTACTCCTAAATGTTATAATAAGCTAATTTTAAAATGAATTAAGCTATTTCAAACTAGATTGCAACTATCACTACAATTTTACTAACTAAACCTCATTAAATCTAATAGTTAATTATAATGAAAACCTATTTTGACTATTTAACAAACTATACTACTATTTTAAGCTCAATTAGACTATTACTACTCTACTGAAACCTAAATGTAACTCTGCATCAGTAAAACAACAACAACTCCAAACAGAAATGCACAGATCTAAACACTCCCTATATTTCCATCTAACACTATGAATCAATGCTTCCTACCACAAATCACCAATCAAATGATCAATCCAGCTAAGAATATCACTAATAAGAACTAATCAATCAACAAATAACAACTGAAAATACAATATCTCAGAAACTTAGATTTATGCAACTAATGAAGCAAAGGTCAAAACAGAACTTACAAGTTTCTCCTCAGCTAGAACAGAGTAGATTCACTATGCATGCCTTTCTCTAGACAGGCTAAGAGCTTCCAAATCTCTCTTTGGCTTGCCAAAATCACCACAGTTCAAAATATAACCAAGACAGTTGACTAATTTTGACTTTTGATAAGAAATTAACAAGGACCTATTGAAAACTCATTACAAAAACTTACAATAGCTATGGAGCTAATATAAGTTGTGACTAACTACTTTTCAGCTTATTTGAAAGCTGATTTAAACAAAACTATTTCTATTTTTTATTTTCTGATTTGAATGAAAACTTTGAACAAGGTAAAAACTAAACTGAGGTGTAAAAGATGTATTAAATGACTTAAAATGATAAGACAGAAATGATAAAGTAACAATAAGCAGTAAACTATTAGAAACTAAATTGATTTAAAAGAAAGACTGATTTTCATTAAAAGAAAGAGTTACAATTGAAATGAAATGAAACTACTACAATTCAGAAATGAAAAGGGCAGAGCTTCGCTAGCCTAGACTCCACCCCTCAAAACACTAGCCCTATGCATCTATTTATAGCATAAGAGTAAGAAGAATCTAGAATGAGGGGCTCACGGATTGCCACCTTGGCAATCCGTGTGGTGTGCTTTCTTATATCAACTCTGAGCCCTTTGATCACCTCTCAATCATTCCCTTTGATTCACAACCCTCAAATTAGATAAAATGACGCGTTCACACCAATGGAATGAGGCCACATGTACTATTTTGTGCTTCTTAGCTCTGACATGCTACTGACACTCTGACAATCATCTAGAAGCATTGGATTGTACGGTTTTGCTCTTACTTGTGGTGAATTGGAATGGGGGTAATTATTAGGGTTCATGTGGAAAAGTAATTCTAGGTTGAGGGGTAATTTGGGGGGCGGGTAAGGTTAGTTTAATATTTGTTTGACTTGTGGAATTAATGTTGAACGTGGGGTGTGTATGGGTTGGGTTAAGGGATTTGGGCTGTGTATGGTGTTTGGGCCTTTGGTTTGTAACTTTGGACTTGGATTTCTCTTGGACTAGTATTGCAAATCTTGGACCAGGCTTTGGAATTGGATTAAACATATTTGGTTTTCATATTTTGTATTTCAAATTACAAGGACCAAATGTGTAATATATGAAACTGTAAGGGTAAATTCTGCCAAATTCCTCAAGTGTGATCCAAGGGTATCTTATGTAATTTCCTGAATCTCAAAGGACCATAATTGTCACTTCTGCAAAGATTTCTTCAAAGGACTATAATTGACAACTTTTGAAACTTGGAGGACTGATTCTGACAATCTCTGAAACGTGGACCAAGGACCAAATCTAATAAATCTCAAATCTCTGAAGTCTTCTTTAGGCTCAGCATTGACTAACTTTGACTGATATGCACACGTCCCACTCTCGTGCTCGTTTTTGCCAGTTTCCGTTTGTTTTTCGTCATTTTACAAGATATCCGTTCCTGCACATTCACAATCACAATCACAAAAACACATATTCTTTGGCATTTTGAGTTAGTTTTTGGATTATTAAGTCCTATATTGATAAAGAAAAGGTGAGTAAATAAGTACTCACCAATAATGTGTGATTGTTATAAATAGGTGAACTTTATGAGTTTTACTTAATTCCTTAAGTTATTGGTTGATTCTTATCTGATGTTTATTTGATACATTTTTAATGGCAGGTGGAATGACATAGAGCAAGGCTTCGATGCTTCATGAGAGCATAGACTACGTCAAATTTCTCAACCTCCAAGTCAAGGTATCCTTTTTTTATTACTAATAATATGTTAATTTGTGAGGCATATTTATACATTTTATGTTTTACACACACATGGAAATAGTCCGTATTAACTTTAGTCCACATGCTATGTACATAATACATTATACATGTGCTTCTGCTTCTTTGTATTTGTATGCTGAATATGTCACCGGTTATTAAGCTTAATAGTGTGTTTATTTATATAGCTGCTCTAAGGGAAATGTTTGAGGGTGCGCGTAATATCATGAACTAGCTTGGAGACTATGCAAAGGTTTGAAATATCGACATGGTAGTTTCATTATGTTTGTGTCCAATCAAATCCCTTAATTTCATCCAATATATCATGAACCAGCTTGAAGATGATTGTTTGATTAGTGTGTTTTGAATTACAATAAAATCAGTTTATTATGCTTGTGTCCAATCAAATAATCTATTAAGAAATAACCACAACAAAAAAACAAGGGATTGTGTCATGTAGAGATCATATAAGAGGTGTTTGGGATTGCTCATTTTTGCGCTTATCATCATTATTTTAAGTAGATATTATTAGATAAGCAAGTTTGGGGGTTTGCGTACCTATTTATAAGTTCCAAAAGACATTAATATCTTGAACGATTTTTAAACACATATCATCCTTTTAATGTCAATATTTAAAGTACTGTCATTGACCCTGTTAATTATACAGGTCTTGAATCAGTAGGGTCGGGTAACGGGAATCTGGATGAAATGATGTGTTTGGTTCAAGAAGAGTATCAACAAGTCAAACAAGCTTACTGATGATGGCATTCATAGATAGCTCAATCATCTTATCATTATTTCTACATTTCAGAGCTGCTCATTACCGGGTAAATACAGTTTACAGGATGCTAAATAATCAGTTTTTAAAGTTTGATAAACAGATTTAGCTTTTGATTATCATGATTTAGTTCTTTCAAAACTTAATATACTCTATTATTTTTCTTACGTGGGATTTTCATGAATAATCTCACAAAATAATTAATTGCAATTTGCAGGCTTGCGTATTTGCACGAGGCTATTGAACCAAAAGTGGTGCATCAAGATATCATATCCAGTAATACATTAATACATTCTGAGTTTTCATCTACATATGATAATGGATTGAAACTAATATCAACTATTCTTATTCTTATTGCAGTGGGAGGGTTGTTGAACCCAACATTTGGAAATGCAAGTGAGTTTATTGTACCAATATTTGCACCACCAGAAAATAAAGTGGATGTTGTCAAATATTCTTTATTGGTCTCCATTCTCTCCAACCTTCTTTTGGTTCTTGGCGCTTCTCCTCTTTGTGGTGGCATTGCCAATGTCTCAGTCGAACAAAAAGAATAAGGTGATTGCATGGGTAAAAATTATTTCAAGCATATGTTATCACTGAACAAAAAGAATATTGTTTAGGTTGTTTAGCCGATTGAGTATATAGGGAGTTTAAGAGATATGACCCAAATGTAATCAACATCAGTTTCTTGTTGGTACTCTTAAGTTGATTTTTTAGCCCTTTGTTCCTTTAATAATCGTTATTAGTTTCAGCATACTATGTACTTTGAAATGCAAATGTTGAACCTAATGGTGTTTTGTGTCTACTTTTTACATAGCGCTTTATATACACATCTGTTCTTTTGATTTTTATAGAAGATTGGTTCACTATCTTTTCCTTCTGAAACTCCATTTCAATCAATGATCATACAGAAGTTTTATGTTTTTGGCATATTGGGTGTTTGATAAAGCACTTCAACGGATTGAAATTAAAAAAACATCCATTTTTTCATGCCATATTTACTCAATTATCTCATGACATAATATTAGTGAAAAGACAATTATATCATAAAACATTTACTTATCATATCTCAGTTCATGAATTATTTACTTACTCAATTATCTCATGAATTATTTACTTATCGTATATGTTAGATTTAAGGTGTACCAACTCATATTAGAGGTTTCGAAAATAAATAGACGAGTACCCATGCATAACAACGGGATTTTCTAACGGCAAACAATTATAGTTATACAAAACGTTACACAAAACACTTAACCAAAGCATCACCATAACTATCTGGCGCTATAAATCCCGTTGCTATGCACGGGTACTCGTCTAGTTATAATGAAAAGAGTGAGAAGAAATTGTAGCCACATATTTCAAATAAAGAAAGAGAAATAATAGGGAGATTCATCTATTTTTATGGTGCATCTAATATTTGTGGTTGTGGTTTCTTCTCATCTTAATTATATTTCTCATTTGATCCTACCTCGTATCTGTAGTTCACTTCTGGACATGTTTGGATAAACGATTTTTGAAATAGTGGTTCACTTAATAATAAATTCTAGGAAAATTCATGTAAGCTCGTAAGACTTATAGGAACATGTGTAAATTATTGTAGCTTCTGGATTTGAGTATAGATATGGTTAGAAAATTCATAAAGTGAAGGGTAAGACATATTAAAATCAGAAATTTGTTAAGAAGCTAAGTTTTTATGATATTCTACCATTTGATGTGTTTGGACTCTAAAAAGTACTTAAGTGATAATTATGATATAATTGGTTATATGTTAACCAAATTTTGATTACAAAACCCCAAGTGGATTAATTGTGAATTGTAACCCGAAGTTTAAAAAATTACTAAATTTGGAAAGTTACTAATTATAGAAAGTTGCTATAAATAGCAGGAAACTCTGAATATGTAAATCTGAACAACAATAAGTACTAAATCAGTGATACCTTATGAAATGGTTCTTAAATAATAAGACGATCATTAATTCGTGTGGATTTGCTGAAGAAGGAGTAACTTCCGGTCCTTATGTTTTCTTATATGGTTTCATTTGCGGTTTGAGGTACAGATATTCTATCCCATTTCAGTAGGGATTTCTTATGACTTCTCGATCCTTGACTTCAATTCATTTGCTTTGATATGATTCATTTGATATGATTCATTTAATATGATTCCATTTGATATGATTCGCTTTGATATGATCATATAATTCTGATATTCGTTTGATATCCTTTGCTTTGATATGGTTCTGTTCTGTTGATATGATATGTTTGGATATGATATGATTATGGATATGTTTTGATATGATATGTTCTGTTTAGTGCCCGAGCTAACTAGCCATAGAGGTACCATGGCCATACCATTGATGGCACCAATGGCATGACACCATCTGTGGCGGTGTGATCAGTCCACGTCGTCCTCATTTGATATGATATGATATGATATGTGATCACTTGGCCATTTTGATATGTGTATATACCTATCATGAGCAGCTGTACTGTAAATATATAATTTATTTTGCAGGAGAAGTATAGATGCATCCTAGGCATTTTGTTTCGTTTTGTTAGTGATTGGGTTGTGCGTGCCTTGCACCTGCTCACTTCTGGGAACTAGCTACTCTATTTGGTATTCTAGAGTTCTCCCCTCCAGGTAAACATATGATTTGATATATATGAGATTATGTGACTATTTGGTCTATTGGAGTATCTCGTTTAGACACACTCGTGGCCATTCTGATTTTGATTCCTTGATTCATTATGATTATCAGACATTCGTATTATCACTTGATTATCTAATGTAGTTTATCTCATTTGACTTATGATATTTGTTCATCCTTGAGTGCTTATTTGTTTGACATTTGATATTTTGTTCAGCAAGATCTGGTGGTTCCATTTCTCTATATTTATATATGCTTTAATTATTTTGTTTTGGTTATATCTGTTCACTGGGCTTTTTAAGCTCAGCCCCATTTCTTTTCCTGTGGCAGGTTTTAGGTTAGAAGCTGGGGGATATGAGTGAAGAGTGCATAGGAGCTCTTAGTGGACCACTTTGACGATAGTTAACCTTTTGCTTCTAGATAGACTTGGATTTACCTTCAGTTAGATGTAGATGTAATTCGGATTTGTATTTTAATTTTGGGAACTCATTATGATTTAGAATTATATTTTCCCTGAGTAAATTGCAAGAATCGTCCCTATGGTTTGCCTAAATTGTAGATTTCATCCCTGAGTTTTCGACAGTGCAGGCGGCCTCCCTGTGGGGAGTTTTTGGTCCCATTTTAGTCCCTGGCCAGGGACTAAACATGCAATTTTGAGCAAACCACAGGGACCCTTTTTGCAATGGCCAAGGACCAAAACGGAACCAAAAACTCCCCACAGGGAGGCCGCCTGCACTTTCGAAAACTCAGGGATGAAATCTGCAATTTGGGCAAACCACAGGGACGATTCTTGCAATTTACTCTATTTCCGTTAGTTCCATTTTAAACTTATGTAACCTTATTATCTTGCGTTTGTTCTGTTGACACCATAATGTGGCATTTTGACTCTTGTCGGGTTAGGGTGCTACAAGAACTCTTAAAAACCATATGAAATTTGTGCCACCTAATTAATCTGCATTATCTTGATTTAAAGGCTTCGCATCAACAGAAGGAAAACTTAAATCAGTGTAATAGAGACACAATCTATGAAAACTAAATTTATCTAACTTCAATGCAAGATATATTAATAAACTTAATTAACAGATCGAAGTTAGGCTGCTCAATGAAAAAATCAAAAAAGAGCTGAGCGTGACTTACTGCTAACTTAGCTCTCTATAGAAAATATGGAACAATCTTTCAAGCTCCGACATGTGATTGTGTAAGTATATATAGGCTGATGATTATATTATAGGTATTCTTGGACATAATTACTTTTTGATTTTCTATCAAGGTTGGGCTTAAATATAATGAGGAGGTTTGTCTTCTCACTAACTCACTTTGTAGTTTTTCTTGGAACTCATATTCTACCAATTAATCTCAATTATATAAATCCTTTAAACAAATGGCTTTTTAACACTTCTACATGCAAGAAAATAAAACAATTTGATAAAAAGAGGAAAAACGGTTTCAGGTTCAATTATGATATACTGACATTTTACACACTTCATTTTATTTGTGCAGTTTTTTCCTACTTGGGCTCCTTCTTAGAGCCTGTTAATAAACTTTAGCCTTACAAAAAAAAAAAAAAAAATAATAATAAATAAAAAAATGAAAAAATAACTCTTTATTTTATAGAGCATTTGGTATATATATATTTTTTGAAAGGCAAACTAACTCCGTCATAATTTATAGTTATATATACACCACAAAAATATATTACATATTTTAGACAAGACTTGAACCCATAACCATTTGATTTGGAGCATTCTCACACAACATAGCTAGGATTCCAATAGGTTGCAATCCCTTTCGGATATGGTATTCTTTTGGTTTGTAATTATATTGTAGCACATGACTAAAATTAATTTTTGCGTTGTTTTGTGTTAATAGCAGAACTACTACCATACTAATACTTAGTGGTCTTTGAATTATATCTTACTAGCAGGGTACCTATGCGTTCTGACGACGGCTATCCAATAATTAAAATTTTCGACAAACAATGTTTTTTGATAATACATTTTTCGTGACAACAACATTATAAGAAATGAGAATTTTAGGTTCTATTAGCTTGAAACAGTGACAAACTATATTATAATAAAAATAGATTGTAAAACAAAGACTTGTCATTTTTTATTATTATTATTATTATTATTATTATTATTATTATTATTTGGATAGATTGTATTATTTTTTTTTTCATGAATGTTTGAAGAGAGTATTTAAAAATTTATTCTATAGCTTGTTTGAAAAATTTACTCTATAGCTTGTTTGATTTGTACCATGAGATTTTTTGATTGTATTTTTGCACTGAAAGGTATTTTAATGATGATATTTGATGCGTGGGAATCGCAACAGGCTTTATCTCTCGAGGGATCTCGAGAAGCTTACAACCTCCACCAGGCAGTGTACCTGATCGTTGTAGTATAGTATAGTGACAAGTACCGGGGGATTGATCGTTCAGCTTGGGAATAGTGTCGCTAGGATTAGAAAGCCTAAATACTAGTTCTAAAGGTGAGGGATGATTATTTTTGTGTTTTTATATTTTATGGAAAGCAAGTTAAAATCTCGGGTTTTGAAGGAGTGGGCGGAATTAGTTGCTATTCAACTAACCCAAAACTAAGATTCAATCAAAATAAAATAATAAAAATGAAAATAAACTAATTATACTAAGGATGTGAGCAGTAATTGGAGAAATTGTGTTTACTTAGACTTCACTACTCCCTAGATATCTTTTACACGTTAATTACTTGTTATAATTGTATGGATGACGGATCGTATTCCTTAATACCATTCATGGGGTGGCATACATAACTCCCCAATTCTATGAGCTCTTATCTCCTCCTACACCATGACCCAGCATAACTATAGGGATTGTAAACAGTGGCTCATGCATTAAATACAACTAATAAAGACCTAGTACGCCTCGGTTCATGTTTCTTAAGACGTTCAAGCATGTTACCATTTGGAGATCTGCCAGTTTTCTTAAGCTTAACATATAAAATCATTCATCCAAGAACAAGAATAAACAAGTAATCAACACATAATCAATATCTAGGTTTCATTAGATCTAAGCAAACACAAAGGAGATCTAGCCTAGCATAATTGAATTGAGACAAGAACAAGATACAGACAACCAACACATAGACATATTGATTGAATTAGAAGAACACTTATCTCAATTACAATGCAAGGTATCAAGGGTTTGGAACCCTTGAAAAACCTGTAAAAGATGCACCAAATTCGTCTTTAGGGTTTCACCAAAACTTCTCTCTTTTTAATGTAAAAACTAGAAAACTATATATAGGAAAACTGGGCTGACGGCGTCAAGACAACCATGTGACGCCGTCACCTCGCCGCCAAATACTTCCTCGGACGGCCTTGATCTACTTATGACGGCCTGTGTGACGCCGTCACCAACCACGGTATTTTATTCTTGGCCTTTTGACGCCGTCAGGACGACTTTTGACGCCGTCATCAACTACGGTATTTTATTCTTGATGTCTGACGCCGTCAGGGTATAACTCTTGACGCCGTCACCTAGTGTTTCCAGCATGGAAAATTGATACTTTACCTTTTTCTTCACTTTTATGCTCCAAAAACGTCCAAAATGGCTTCTTTTCCAGAATTCACTCTCCAAGTACCTAAAATCACAAAAGGGAACGATTTAGGGCAATATTTGATCAAATAAAGTCGGATTCGGGCTTAAATGACCCCCTAAAAACGGATCATTTTTCGCCTCATCATATACCCTTACACTTGAGATTTGCTTGTCCTCAAGCAAATGAGCTTTTATTCTACTCAAAAGACAAGTTAGGAGTCATTTAACACTAATATAAAAGTAATTACAACAAATAATCGTTCCACTAAAAATCAATAGACAAGCACGGAGGTCATACACAAGCACCTCACAAATAGTGTTTAGATACTCACATCTCTCGGGTGTAATAAAGTAATATAACATTATGGAAATGGAAGATATCTCTCACTACCTGTCATAGCAATATAGATTACCATAGGCTTGGGAAAGGATCAAACCTCCACCACATGGCGTAAGCACCTAGGATAAACTATCAAAGAGGTCTTTTAAAGGGTTGTAACGTTAGGTATAGGGATATGAATTACACGGTTTTGTTGGATAAAGGAAGTTTTACTAGTGGCGAGTTAACAATCTTGGTTAATTACATGTACAAGATGGCGTTGCTAAGCCAAGACTAGACTCGACTTAAGCTAATAAATGAAAAATAACAAAAACATAAAATGAACATAGAATGAAACGGGATAGTAGTCCGTATGTTTTTTCTCTTTTTCTTTTTCTATTTTTTTTCTTTTTCTTGTTTTTTCGATTTTTTTTTTTTTTTTTTTTTTTTTTTGCATACACTCTTACCCTACCATCCAAAATAATACATCATAGGGAATGAACATTTCCCTTACACTTGAATTTTTACATACTTTACAATTAACTATTCTAATTACTCGAATTAAGAAAATCAAAACACTTGGAGCACTTTTAAGATTAACGTACATATGGGGGTAATAAGTGATGTTCTTCCCCATTACTCCATAAATAAGTACTTACCCATGAGTCCCAATCGTCCCAAAACAATATGTACAAGGATATGACTCGACTTAGCAACCATGTAATCAATTAGAAAGTTAACTTAGGGTTTAACAAATAACAATAATGCACTAAAAATGAGCGCATACACGGAAGGCTAAGGCGATTTGGTTGTACATTTAAGTGAGGTGTAACAAATTCTTCCTTTAAGTAAAATGCTTAAAGTTAGAAACGAAAGGATAGGCTCGGAGGGGTGTACTAGGGGTTTCGTGTACTAAAAATGAGTACAACGCTAAAAGGTGTGGAAAAAATTAGTTGACTTAACTAGCCAAGTAATATGACTTAAATGGTCAAGTAATTATGATATGGGTTTAACACAAGGGTGATCCTAATGCCTCTTATCATGTAGTAAATCCTACCACACGAATGTTGTCTCACTAGCGGTCTCGGAATGCATCACTAACGCAAGTTCTAGAATCTAAATGCTACCGGTACACTCATAAGCACTAATAATGAATGCTTTTCCTATCAAATCTAAAGGCGAACCTCACATTTTTGGGTGGAAAATTTTTCTGAATATACGGTTATGTGCTAGTCATACAACCTCCTATCCATGAGACGCTTGCTATGGCTAAAGTTTCACTCCTAAATGTTGTAAAAAATTTTAAATTTGGCGCTAAAATTACACTAACAAGTATTTCTCATAGTTTTATTACACATCTACTATCAAACAAAACAAACTCAAGCGAAAGTGCATATGTAAGGTATCATCTTTTTACCCTCCCCGTACATTAAGATGAACATTGTCCCGAATGTTCAAGTAAAGAATGTAAAAGTGAAAAAGTAAAGAGAATAAAATCAAATACTCCCCTGATTCGTTCGGTATGGATTATAGGTTGGCCAGGTTAGATCTTCCTTCAAGAAAACGAACAATCAAAGCTTCCCTTCCAGAATATAAATGATCTTCTTGTCGAACATAACCTGTAGATCCTGACAACAATAGACAAGACAACCTTGCGTAAAATCGGCGGCATCCTATATAAGTTACTAAATCCTAGAAAACAAAGTAAGATATAATGTTTGTGGAACGAAGTTTGCAGATTTCCTGGAGATTATAAAACTTAATAATTCACAAAAACCATAAGACTCCGTTAGAAAAACAAAACCGGTAAAATTTCCAGATTTTAACTCCTGACGCCGTCAAGAGTAAACCCCTGACGCCGTCAGAATGGACCTGCAGAAATTCTTATGTTAAGTTTCCGGAAAATTTCTGGAAAAACTTGGTCCTACTTCCTGGAAAATCCTGCAAAACTTCATTGTGACTCAATACAAGCATTTGACTCTAACAAATACGAATATACATGCTCATTTAATATTGTGGAGAATCATGATCTGTTTGTTTCTTAAAAACATATTTGGGGTTTCCCCTTACACTTATCTTTTGCAAAAATACTTTTAGGTTGGAGTTAAGACTAGGCCAAACAACATAGTAAAGTATTTCCACATTTTATTTGAGAAACATGATCAACCAATAATAAAAATAAAACATGCATACGGAAGCAAATAACAATCAAACAAATAAAATCACACAAAACATGGGTTGCCTCCCAAGAAGCGCTTTTCTTTATTTATGAGTCTTGTAGCTAGACTCAAAGTCATGGGCTATCACGTGATCTCATCATTGGTTCCACTCTCTAGGTCGTCTTCTAAACCAGTTTTGTATTCCGGACCTAGTTGCAAACACTCTTTGTAGAAACCAAGCATCCTATTTCTAACATACTCTACTCCTCTACGTCTATCCTCCTCATTCCTATAATAAGCCGCTTGCTTGCGTTCCTTTTCGAAATTAGAGAGAAGGCGGTATTGCTCAATCTTGTAGGGCATTTGATAAGCAACCTCATCATTCTCTTCCTTGAATCTAACTATCCCTAAAGTCGGATCATAACTCATCCTAGTGGCCTCAACAAATGGTTTCCCAAATATTATTTGACTTAGGCAAGCATCTATCACCGGACGAGTGTCTTCCACTATCATAAAATCAATCTCATAGGTAAGATTCCCTATAATCACATGTAATCCCTTAACTCTCCCTACAAAATTACTTATCCAATTTTTACCGGGCATCATCCTAAAATTGAGTTGCTTCTTCATCACCCAATTGTAAAAAGTCCTAGTCATGATGTTCACGGGGGATCTAAGGTCGATGTAAGCTTTCCATATATGCATGTGCCCGATATTGCATGGGATGTTAATGTTAGAGGGGTCTCCCATTTTGATGAGGGGGTCGCCAAAGATATATGTTTTCTCGGGACTATCGAATAAATCCTTATGGTATTCCCGTTCTTCCTTGGTTGGCAACTTATCAAAGTATTCCTCTATAGGTTCTACCTCCTCTAATTCCTCATCCTTATTAATCTTAACTTCCCTGCTCTCATCCTTACTATCGGCTTCTATTCTAACTTCATCCTTGTCACTCTCCTCTACCTCCTTATCTATCGGCTTAATGGTGACAACATTGACAAAGTGGACATGTTTGGATGATGAGGGGTCCTTAATTTGGATTCCACTATTGGTGTCCCTAGTGTCCTTCCTAGGTGTGATTAATGTTTGGTTGTTGAGGGCTTTCAACAAGTTGTCAATCTTGTTGGTCATCTCCGTTTGTTGTTGGTTGAATTCGGTTTCGAACCTAGCTATGCGGGCTTCTTGAGATGCCATTAACTTTGACATCAATCCTTCAAGATTGTTGGTACTACCATAATTGTTAGAAGGATTGTTGTTGAAAGTACGGTTGGATGGTGGACCGTTTGGTTGATAACGATTAGGCGGATTGGAAGAATTGGGTTGATTTTGTTTCCACCTAAGGTTTGGGTGATTTTTCCATGAGGGGTTGTATGAATCACCGTATGTGTTTGGCTCGGGCTTGAAAGTGTACCACTTATCTCCCGCTTCGTCGGTACGCATGGATGCGTAGTCCGCAAAAGCTGCTCCGGGGAGTTCCACACAATCACGAGTGTCATGGGGACCACTACATAATTCGCATGAAGAAGTGATTTTGTTCACTTGGCTTGAATGCTTCGGAGCTTCGTAACATTTCATGAGAAACTTGACTTGGTCCTCAAGTTCCATGATCCTACGGTCGGGAGTGCTAGAATTGTTTGAAGGCAAATATATTGCCTTGACCGTTTTGTTCAAATCACGGGGATCATTCCAACTTTCGTTGTCATAGAGAGCAAGATCTTCTATGAGTTCCCATGATTGTTCCGCACTAAGATCACGTAGCTTACCACCGGCCGATTGGTCAATGGTTCGCCTCGTGGAGATGTCGATATGGTCATAGAAGATTTGGACTTGGAGCCAAAGATCTATGCCATGATGAGGGACTTTTTGGAGTAAGTCCTTGAAACGAGTCCATGCTTCATAAAGAGATTCATTTTGACGTTGTTGAAACATCAAGATGTCATTCCTAAGCTTAGTAGTTCTCCCCGGTGGGAAAAATTGAGCAAGGAAACGAGTGGTGAGATCATCCCATGTGGTGATGGATCCCGCGGGTAAACGCTCAAGCCATTGACTAGCTTGATCCCGTAGAGAGAATTGGAATAGGCGTAAACGGGTAGTCTCTCTAGTTTCAACACCTAGGTCTATGGAATCTACGATTTTGAGGAAGTCCTTAAGGTGTTGGTTTGGATCTTCGGAACGAAGTCCATGGAATGCACATCCGCTTTGCACCAACCGGATGGTGTCGGATCGCAAGGGGGTCACATTGGCTCCGGTGAGCTCAATGGTGTTTCGGTAGCCTTGGTGGCTAGGTCGGGAGTACTCTCCTAAGGTTCGGGGCCTAAGGGGTTCTAGTGGTGGGTTTTGTTGTGGTGGGATGACGGGTTCAAAGATGTTACCACCTTCCATGATGTCGGATGGTAAAGAGTTACGAACAAAGGCACGAAGAAAAAAGATAGACTAAAGAAGACCTAAAAATAAAAATAAAATCTTACTAGAAAGGAATCTAGCAAGTAGACCTAATAAAAAGAAATCCTAACCTAGACAATAACTATTCCCCGGCAACGGCGCCAAAAACTTGATGCGTGGGAATCGCAATAGGCTTTACCTCTCGAGGGATCTCGAGAAGCTTAGAACCCCCACCAGGCAGTGTACCTGATCGTTGTAGTATAGTATAGTGACAAGTACCGGGGGATTGATCGTTCAG
This sequence comes from Artemisia argyi, assembly GCA_030686995.1. NCBI lineage: Eukaryota > Viridiplantae > Streptophyta > Magnoliopsida > Asterales > Asteraceae > Artemisia > Artemisia argyi. Next base: position 50,450,749 of record CM060683.1, on the reverse strand, counting down.
CTTGGGAATAGTGTCGCTAGGATTAGAAAGCCTAAATACTAGTTCTAAAGGTGAGGGATGATTATTTTTGTGTTTTTATATTTTATGGAAAGCAAGTTAAAATCTCGGGTTTTGAAGGAGTGGGCGGAATTAGTTGCTATTCAACTAACCCAAAACTAAGATTCAATCAAAATAAAATAATAAAAATGAAAATAAACTAATTATACTAAGGTTGTGAGTAGTAATTGGAGAAATTGTGTTTACTTAGACTTCACTACTCCCTAGATATCTTTTACACGTTAATTACTTGTTATAATTGTATGGATGACGGATCGTATTCCTTAATACCATTCATGGGGTGGCATACATAACTCCCCAATTCTATGAGATCTTATCTCCTCCTACACCATGACCCAGCACAACTATAGGGATTGTAAACAGTGGCTCATGCATTAAATACAACCAATAAAGACCTAGTACGCCTCGGTTCATGTTTCTTAAGACGTTCAAGCATGTTACCATTTGGAGATCTGCCAGTTTTCTTAAGCCTAACATATAAAATCATTCATCCAAGAACAAGAATAAACAAGTAATCAACACATAATCAATATCTAGGTTTCATTAGATCTAAGCAAACACAAAGGAGATCTAGCCTAGCATAATTGAATTGAGACAAGAACAAGATATAGACAACCAACACATAGACATATTGATTGAATTAGAAGAACACTTATCTCAATTACAATGCAAGGTATCAAGGGTTTGGAACCCTTGAAAAACCTATAAAAGATGCACCAAATTCGTCTTTAGGGTTTCACCAAAACTTCTCTCTTTTTAATGTAAAAACTAGAAAACTATATATAGGAAAACTGGGCTGACGGCGTCAAGACAACCATGTGACGCCGTCACCTCGCCGCCAAATACTTCCTCGGACGGCCTTGATCTACTTATGACGGCCTGTGTGACGCTGTCACCAACCACGGTATTTTATTCTTGGCCTTTTGACGCCGTCAGGATGACTTTTGACGCCGTCATCAACTACGGTATTTTATTCTTGATGTCTGACGCCGTCAGGGTATAACTCTTGACGCCGTCACCTAGTGTTTCCAGCATGGAAAATTGATACTTTGCCGTTTTCTTCACTTTTATGCTCCAAAAACGTCCAAAATGTCTTCTTTTCCAGAATTCACTCTCCAAGTACCTAAAATCACAAAAGGGAACGATTTAGGGCAATATTTGATCAAATAAAGTCGGATTCGGGCTTAAATGACCCCCTAAAAACGGATCATTTTTCGCCTCATCAATATTAACTGAATGTAGGGAATGGTCTTCCTCAATTATAGGTAGTTTAGAATTTTTGATAATCTTACTGATTTTTTAATAGGTAGATGATTTGCACATATATTATCAGATTATCCGATCAAATTTAAAAGAAAAATGTGGATATTACGGGTTGTGATCCTCTTAAAAGTGAAAAGGATAAAAAAAAGTCTAAAAAGTCATCATATGGTGACAAGTGTCTCCTTTTACTTTTGTCAGATCGTTTTTTTTTTTTTTGCTATTTCCACTTTTAGCTAATGAACCTTGTGATCTAACTGATCAACGTTGTGATTTTCTTTTTTAAATTTTTTTAAAAAAGCGATAAACAACGTGATTTTTATTTTTAGAAAACTAACATTATGATAACAGAAAAAAATAAAAATAAAATTTGATGAACAACATGATTTAACTGATGAACATCGTAAACTTATTTCTTGTTTCCACCTCAGGCGGGGTGTGACACTTGGCCACCAAGCAAACTTCTTGGGCTCAAAGCAACTTTAGTGTGAGAGAAAATACATCTATGAATAGTTTATGATCAGACTTAGGGAACAAGGATCACTAAATTTTACTAGGCACCACAACAAGCAAATGGCTGGTGGCCGGGGCTTTTTGGTTGTGGACTGTTTCGATGGCCGCCAGCCATTTAACCAAAAATACTCAACACCACAAATGTAGACTTTTCTCTTTCCGTGGCCTTTTGAATCATCGTAATCAGAGTCCGTATGAGCAAGTTACGGCCGAAACAGTGGAGGTGTATCTAGAATAACGAGACTTCGAACAGTTCCTTGTTTTAGCTTTATTTATTCACTTTTTCTCGTTTTTTTGTCACGTAGCCTTTAATGAACCTAAAATCGTAAATATATTTCATTAAGTATCTTAAGTTAATTAAAATGACCAAAATATATGTATAAAAACCATGATAATGCGCCTATAAATATTTTACTTTTAAGTGTTATCATAGTATAGATTAGTGAAAGATAATCACTAGCTATAACATAAGTTTATAGGCTATAATTATAATAATTTTTTTGGCATGACCAGTTATACCATCACAAGTCATTAATAATGTGAAAACTATAAAATGATTGGATTCTTCAATCTGATGTTATTATCTATCAAAAGAAGCTGATTATTCATATATCAACTAGATTGTGGGGACTCAATCCCACAATTTTTTACAAAGATCACTGGTGAATATATGTAGGCATATACTTCCATTTTATGAGCCATTTAGAGTTTAAAATTAATGCATCATCTAAAACCTCAAGTTTGCAAGATTAATAGTTCAACTAATTAAAGTTCAAGCATAACATTCAGAGTAAGTATATATGAATATGCAATGAATTACTTAGAGATTTCTAATAATAATGAGAGAAAAACTCTATGTTGTTGTATGGGGCCATACTATAAAATAATCAACAACAAAATTAGCAACATGCCAACATGTTATTATAAATCCTCCCTTTTATTATTTGTTTTGGTCAGAAACCATGTATATCCCATTTCAGTTTCTTTTTGTGAGTTATATACTTAAATTACTCCACCTAAATGCACATATACGAGATAGAGAAAAAGGATAATTCCTTTAGATGGAGAGAAAAGTAGCTACAAATTCAGAATGAATTATTATATTGTATCGATTCTCTCAAGAAGTTTTATGAATTTATTATTAAATGGATAATCCAATAGCTATACATATATATATTGACCCAAAATAATATTTTCGTTACTCATGTTCCGATCATATGTTGTACCTCAAGGACACCGTTTTATTATGACATGCCTCAAGCATGATAGACTAATCGATTCCAAATAAAATCCTCGATGAAAAATATGAAGCATGAAAAAAAAGATTGTTTGAGGTATAAAAGATCCTATCATAGTCTCATAAAGAGACACTAGACATGAAGATTCTAGAAGAACCACATATAGCTAATGAGTTCTCAATAAATTTTATCATATCTAAAATCATATGGAATCGAAACAAAACGACGTTGATAAATTTGTTTGCATACAATATTGTGCCTGTTATTATGCATAATAAGGATCATAAATCAATTATTATCCAAAATTGTGCTCTACGAAATGATTGGCCAACATGAAAATACGCAATCTATTGCAAGTACGAAAAGTGTTAGGATGTGAGTTCATACATGTCAATTTATAAAACTATTGGATATACACCGGTTTTTGTGCGAAAAAAATAAGAGCTCTAAAAATTATGTGTTTTAAGACATGAATTGTGGAATAAATAAATTCACAAAATTTGAAGCTGATTATTAAGAGACATGTTGTCTCGAGATGGATATAAATTTCCTATTGATATTTTATAGAGTAAACTCCATAAATGGTCACTATGGTTTGTCCATTTTTTCACATAATGGTCACTGAAGTTTTAAATTATTACAAATTCAGTCAACCTCAGTGACTATTTATGTAATTTTTGGACAAACCATAGTGATCATTTATGTAACGAAATTGAAACCTTAGTGACTGGATCTGTAACGATTTGAAGTATGTCAAAAAAAAAAAAAAAAAATAGTGACAAATGTAAAAAAATGGACAAACCATAGTGACCAATTATGTAATTTACTCTATTTTATGAGACAAACAATATAGAAGTATTTAATTGACCATACATATGTTTTATTAGAGCTCTCATATTCCATTAAAAATCTATAATGGCTCAAGCATGTCTAACAACTTCAACTTCTAAAAGCAATTAATAAAATTCTCAAGAACTCTATTTGATAAGATTGAATGTGCTTATATGGATCAAAACTCATTTCGCGTATATTATATTGTTTTTGCACATGTTTCTATCACATGATTGGTCATCGAGTAGCATAAATAAGTGCAACTGATGGTTTGATGTAAATTTTGTTAGAATATAAGTATCATGACAATCATAAAATAGGTAAACACATATGCGGAAGCGTAAGAACATCTATAACATATAAAAGATTAACATAAATTAAATAGGAACGTACCTTTAGTGATTCTAGCAAAACAAGAATCAATTAATAATCTAGAACAATATGATGAACCCTAATTAGGGTTTATAAGGATCAATGATTAACCCCTTACCATTTTGTTAATCGATCCATGATATTAACTATAGTGAGTTAATACCACGTTCTTGTACACACGAACTATAACCAAATTAATGTTAATGCTAGTTAATGTAAACACAATAGTTTGTTTTATAAAAAAACAAACCAATCGAAAACCCTTATGGGTTTAGGATCGATCGGCCATAGAGGAAAAAGAAGAAGAAAACAAGTTTAGGTTATAATGTATGCACAAAAGTTATGAAACAAATAACCTAAGCCTTGTTTATATACTAAGTGAAACTTGGAGCACAAGTTGAGTTGGATTGGGTTTCCCCACCCTTCCATAACTGGCCACAAGGACCCAAGGTCCTTCCGGATCCTTCTCGACTCCCAATTTTCACTGTAGTCCTTTATCTTTGATGTTTAACGATTATTAGTCAATACTTGCTAATTACTAACATCGTTTAAACATTTACTTGTGTTTAAATAATTAAATATACATAACATTTATATATTAATTATTGTTCATTAATTCCTTCATTCGTAACGTGTGCAATCCCGTGGTCTCGGGTTCGATACTAGACATATACCTATTAATATTTATCCACAAACTCTAACAGCTCCCACTTGGATATCTATTAATAGTATAATGACATTAGTTAGCGTCTAGCAATACGCCAATGCCCCTAGATCAACTCGAGGAAGGTCTCATGAAAAAACCTTTAATGATTTATCATTATTATTATCCTTTTGTTTCTAATACCACGTTAATAAAGATATGGATCTTAGTCATTCTTTAATTAACAATTCTGTTTCTCGTTGTTTATGATTGAGCAAGATTACCAAAACATCTGAACGTATTCTAGATAGACTTTGGGCGTGCGCACGCAAACATCTTGTCAACCCTACGAGGGGCCCAGCAGTATTAAACTTCAAAACAAATTTGAAGGAACAAATTCTTTCTTGACTACAAGAATAACCCATGGACTTAGCAACACTTCTGAAAACAACCCTTATAACTCCCTGTTATGGTGAGCGGTAGATTGCTTTACAAAAATGCACTACATCCATGACACTTATCTGGTATCTCAAGTCTGAGGATAACAAATTAATGATTTACTCACTGACAAGATCCATAAAGTAAAATCATGTAGTTGGGATAAGTCCTATATTCAATTCATTGAATATCATGTGAAATTGGTATGTCAACGCATCAATATACTTTCAAGTATATTCTATCCAATACTCAGATTTGCCTTAGTTTAATGATATTCCCATATCATTATTCTAAGTTCAAACATTTTCCATTAGAATATCTATTACACAAGTTATATAATAACTTTTAATTGAATATCAAATATTGTCAAATCATTAAGCACTTAAGCATGATACAACAATAATATGATGCACATGAAAAATCCTTCAGTCATACTTAGATTTTATTCATGTTCTACCTTTACCAATATATATTCATTTAATCTTTCAAAATGATATATCATATTCTATTAGATTTATTTACCGCACATGTTTATTAAATAATAAAATTTAGTTCCAAGGTTGTATGTTTTATTTTCTAAATCTTTTCAAATAAAGTTTCATTCCAAATTAAGACTTAACATTTATTTATATGGAATGTTACTTATATAATTTAGCAAATCAAACATAATACTCTCACTAGCTTTCAGGAATACTTAGAAATTATCTTATTTCAATTATAAATCAAAACATGGACTTAATAATTAAACATAAGATTAATCTCTTAGATGCATGCATTTATTCATTCATGGATTATTGCACTTTGTACACTTCCAAAGTTTTACTTGAATTCATAAACTCCTTTTGATCACTTATCGTCCTCGCTCAAGTAATCATTCAAGAAAGAGTTTTTGATATTCATTTTTCAAATTTCATATTCATATAAATATGACAATTTCCATCTTTGTATCTTTAATGTGCTTAGGAAAGAGTATTCAATCATAGTTAATTGCTTAAGTATGATTAATAATCTTGTCATAAGACATGCATTAAGATATGTGTACAATTTTGTCCATATGATTTTTACACAAAGATTTAAACCACTAGGGTTACATTATCTTTGAATAAACTCATCTTCATTCTCTAACTATTAAGAATTAAGATAAACCAAAATTTTAAATTTGATTATCTTTATGAACAGCATCTATAACATTCATAGTATAAGTAATTTACCCAATTCATTATTTTGGTAATACTACATCATATAATCGTCATCATATTAATTAAATATCTGAGATATCCAAGTGGATCTATGAACGAGAATTCCATCATCTTGAGGTTTATCATTTACATGTTTAACCTCATCAAGATTTTCACTAGTGTGTTTTTAGAAGATTATGTATCTTGTAATTCTATCTTTTCAAGATAAAATACTCCCACTTGTTTTTGGTATTATAAACACTTAACATTTAAAGTGACAATACAATATTCTCTTTTTGGGATATTACAAATACACATTGACAGTTCCTGACATTCTTTTGTTAATGACCTACACATAAGTAGCTTAACAAATTCAGAACTCCAATTTAAGACTTAATGTGATTCATCAAATTTCATAATTCAATAGTGTCTTATTAATCTTCTAGGAGTCTAATTGAGTATATTCAATCCATACTCAATTTTCTAACCTTGATAACTTTTTGGAAGAAAAGAATTCATAGTTATCTTCAATCAAACACTCTAACAAGAGTTTGATTTCCCTAACTGAACATACCATATATTTCATTAGAGTAAATATTGTAACATAATCTAACAATATATAAGATAACCATAATCCTTTTGGTATACCAATTTACCAACTAAGTTAACTTAATGGTATAATAGTATTTCCAAACCAATTACATGCTTTATAACACAAGTACTTTTGACCAAGTCACTTCATGTTCATGTCTTATCAAAACATAAACGTGTTATAATCCCACTATACGTTATTAATCATTAATCATCTCAATGACTTCTTGTATATGTCTTAATTAAAAAACCATAACAAGTTAACGTTTTGCTTTATTATAATTCTTGTAATACTTAAAAGACTTCATGTTTATAACTATACAATAAAGTATAAACATGTATAATTAAAGTATTCTTGAACACCACCATCTGATTTCAATAGTAATTCAAGTTAATTTATTACTTCATTTATTTATGTCATTCTAACAATACATAAATATTATAGTTGAAGTTGTCTAGCTATCATATTGACACATATTCTAATATGTGTCTAACTTAGAAATAGTAAATCATCCATGTATGGTCTCACACATATATGGAAATTCACTTTGTCATTAAAATTTAGCCTGCGTCTCACGTTTACTAAATTTCAACAGCAAGTGTTTCTTAGATTAGATGTATATTATAATGTGAGTCTCTTACTTTACAGTTAAGAGAATCCTTTACATCATATTCTTATGTGTTGTTCCTTGCACACAATGAAGATTTCTCCCACTTGTGCATGGAACAACACCTTGTACCATATAAACAATACGCACGGGTTTGTTAGTATGAACAATATGATTGTGTCAATTATTTTAGCATAACTAGTAGATATAGAGCTTCTTAATTAACAAGGAAATGCACATGACTTGCCTTGGAAATATTAGTATCTATATATTTGGAAAGTATTTATCTTGAGATATTCAAAGATAAAGTGGAGTATTACCAAGATAACAATCCTTGTGACTCCCTCTGAATTAGAGATCATTACTATAATTCCTTATTTAGTAATACACACACAATACTCCCACTGAATTCGACAACATTGTAGATGTTTCATTAATCCAGTGAAAGGAAACAGTGTGCTATTCACTTTCCTACATCTTTGAGAAAACCCATTCGTAACAATTAATTAGGTACAAAAAGAATGTATGCTTCTACATAAATGTGATTCATCACATTCCAAACTATTAACTTGAAAAATTGGGCATGCAATTTCTCCCTGAAGAGATCTACCATTCCAACAATTGTATGTAGTATCTTTAAATGATCAAACCATAACAACTAGATAAAATATGCTAGTTTGTCTTTTATCATTTTTTCGGTAATTGGTCTAGCTTCTAATAACTCATAAAAGATTACACATGTTTTCCAAGAGAATGTGATTACCAAAGAAGGTAATAAAATCTCTTATGGAAAATATGCAATTTCTCTTAACTATTAAAGTTGCTATGAGTTATGTATTTAGAATTTAGACAATTCTAATTTTCCTATTATACCTTTCTCATTCATGAAAAGGAATATGATTAAGTCTCACACTTCTCCTTATGGAAAGAAGACTAGGTTTATTCCTTTTGTAAAATTGACTCTAACCAAAAAACCCTTACATGTGTAGATCAATTTACTTGATAGAAGAATAACTTACGTTTACGATTTTAATGTTGCATTAATACATTTAAAAGAATTTACAAAATTCACTTTTAGTATTTTCGATAATCAATTTTCAAGAAAACATAATACCCAAGGATATATTCTTATAACCAACATATTTTCTTGAAAATATAGGATCCAACTTTACATAGATTCCACCACATCAGTTGATCTGCTAGTGGTGAAAGTATAAAAGATGGTAATCTGTCGAACAATAATTGGCAAACAATTTTCCAATTCCTAGATCATTATGAGATTTACATCAAATTGATTCATCAATTTGTCATGTAAGCATGTTTCATCTCATCTCATGCCTTAAGTTCTAGGTCTTACGCATCAACTTAATTAAGTCGTCTAACTTAGAAATTGCAAATTCTCCATGTGTGGTCTCACACACACTTGGAAATTTACCTTGTCATTAATATTTGGCCTAGGTCTCACGCATACCAAATAATTAATTCCAAGTGTTCCTTATAGTTATATGGCATGTAACTTAAATTTTAAGGGTATAATAATTTTGATGTGAAAATCAAAACATGTATAAAGATGCATGCACTCATCTTTATAACATAAGTTTTCAAAATCCTTTTATTACCAATTCTTAAGATTAATACTAAAATTTTTACTTGAGGTAAAATACCTTAAGATGATTTTGTACAAGAGTGAATTTAAAAGAAAATCGTTTAAGACGTATTCGTAAGTGTGATAACCAATGCAGATTCTAAGGCTCTTTCCTAGCCTTCTTACCACGACTATGAATTTGTCTTAAAGGAGTTACTTTTAAAACCATGTGTACAAAACATCAATCAAGCAAAAGTTTATGGATTAAATCTTAAAACATGTAACAAAGTATGAATCTTGCTAGTCTCGCCTTGGAGCGAATTACCGTGCGAAGTGAACCTTTGTTAGCACATAAGACACCGCAAGATTCAATTTTTATCACTTAAGGTTTCACCATTATTAGTCCATTTAATTTAATTTATAAAAATTACCCTTTTATTGCTTACAACGTGTCCAACAAAATAAAACAATAAAACAAGTAATTAAAGACAAATCAAGCAACTAATAACATAACAATTATAAGGTGAAACAATTAGCCACATGCATTCTTGATTAGAAAAGCTCCTAATAAAATCAATTCTAGGTTTCAATATGCATATAATCAACTAAGGCCTTCCCTTCTTGAAGAAAATGAGCCACATACATTGACGAATCAATTGCGTAGGCCAAAGTCAATCACATACCACATAGCACATAAATTGATTTTTAATAATTATGGGGTCTTCCTCAATTTAGATCTATCTAAACATGTGACAAGGCTTAACAATTAGAACAATTAATAACCCATGACTAACATGCATGTTTCGTCACGGATCAAAGCATAACAATTATCAATTTGGTCATAGGATACACCCAAATAACACAGAAACATGTAGGCAACCTAGGGTTTCTAATCCAATTAATATTAAAAACCACAAACCCTAATTTGGATAAAGAGGTAATCGACCCCCCCCCCCCCCCCCCCAAAAAAAATTTTTTTAGGGTTTAGGAAATTTAAAGAACCCTAGATCTATAAAAACAACCTAACATGTATCTAAAACAATCAAAATTCATTTTTTATGTGTTATATGTAATCAATTACATGTTATAGCAAGCTCGTGATACCACTGTTAGAATATAAGTATCATGACAATCATAAAATAGGTAAACACATATGCGGAAGCGTAGGAACATCTATAACATATAAAAGATTAACATAAATTAAATAGGAACTTACATTTAGTGATTCTAGCAAAACAATAATCAATTAATAATCTAGAACAATATGATGAACCCTAATTAGGGTTTATAAGGATCAATGATTAACCCCTTACAGTTTTGTTAATCGATCCAAGATATTAACTATAGTGAGTTAATACCACATTCTTGTACACACGAACTATAACCAATTTAATGTTAATGCTAGTTAATGTAAACACAATAGTTTGTTTTATAAAAGACAAACCAATCGAAAACCCTTATGGGTTTAGGATCGATCGGCCATAGAGGAAAAAGAAGAAGAAAACAAGTTTAGGTTATAATGTGTGCACAAAAGTTATGAAACAAATAACCTAAGCCTTGTTTATATACTAAGTGAAACTTGGAGCACAATTTGAGTTGGATTGGGTTTCCCCACCCTTCCACAACCGGCCACAAGGACCCAAGGTCCTTCCGGATCCTTCTCGACTCCCAATTTTCACTCTAGTCCTTTATCTTTGATGTTTAACGATTATTAGTCAATACTTGCTAATTACTAACATCGTTTTAAACATTTACTTGTGTTTAAATAATTAAATATACATAACATTTATATATTAATTATTGTTCATTAATTCCTTCATTCGTAACGTGTGCAATCCTGTGGTCTCGGGTTCGATACTAGACATATACCTATTAGTATTTATCCTCAAACTCTAACAAATTTTGCAATTAATATGTGTCATGAGAGTGTATTTTTCTCTTTGAATAGTTATTTTAGTTATATATATACTTTCCACCAATGCATTGATATTAGGTTGGAAGCTAAACATATATTTTGTCATCTTTGCTTATTTATGTAACACCTCCAAAATTTGGTACAGCGGAAGACTCAACAAGCTTTCGGGGTGCTACGAGGATTGATATCCAACACAAGACATAATAGAACGAGATAAAGTAAACATAATAGAACGAGATAAAGTAAACATAATAAAAACACAACCAAAATGGGGTTTTAAAGTTTACATTTATCCCAACATCATTCAGAGTCAGGCCCAAAATAAATAAAAGTAGGTCCACAATTTAATATCAGAGTTTAGAAAAATAGATCCATAAACCGGGTGCCTTAGCCGAGCCTTCCAATCCATGCATCCAAATCATCACTTAATTTCCTGAGAAAACGTGCTAAAAGTCAGCTTTCGCTGGTGAGATCATAGGTTTAAATTCATCATCAATATAGTGGACATATACGCAAAATGCTTGCTAGCTAGACTAAGGATTTACTAAAAGCCTGCGGATACCCTCCGCTCCAACATAACACACAGATACCCTCCGCTCTAACATAGATATTCGGGTAACCCCCGCAATATCATAAATACTCGGATAACCTCCGAAGTATTAATAACCTATAGGTGCACACTATAGTATCTAAATAAGCCAACCTTGAATAGTACACACGAAACCGTGTGACTAAAGCTGACAATTCCAAATAAGCCAACCTTGAATAGTACACACAAAATATATGTGATTAAAGCTGACAATACATCCTAGTCCATATGCATAGCAAGTTTTAGAAAGAATATAGAAGCGATAATAGTCCACATAAATAATTTGCACGTTTCTCACCCCAAGTATTGAAAACATAGTTCAAGAGTAAAAATGGGGCTATGACTCACCTCAAGTCCAGAAATCAGCAAGAAGAAATCGGTAGAAGTAAGATGTATAATAACTCACAAGACGGCAACTACGGACTCGGCACTACCTAACAATATCAATTTGCTCAGAAATCATTTCCTCGAATTCAAATATTCCCAAACCCGGACGTATTCCGTTTTATTTTCCAAAAATCCATTTCGTATTAGTTTGGAGTATTTACGTTTGGTATCCATACGGGTGGTGGGTCGACACAAACAAACCAAAAAGGCCTCACAAAAGAATAATAAAATAAACTATAGATCTAATATTAGCCCAATATATTATTTAAATAAATCGTCGAAGTTTATCAAATCCGTTGATTTGATAATCCCCATATTTATTTACGTAACATACCGTTCCAAGATTACACCCAATCCTAAAGCACATAGCACACAAATACTATATGGTATATATCGTAGTCTAATAAACTCCTTATATACGTCGTCAAATTGGCCAGATTTCCCGATATATATATTTAGTGATTTATTATCCTCTACATATACCACAACCTATGGGCGTCGTAGGATACGATGCCCATTAATATACTCATTTCGTATAGCCAAATAACTCGATTTAACCTGTCGATTAAATAAGTTATTTAGTTATAGAAAATGTTTATATTAACCGTCATATATATCCGTGACAACACGAAAGTCACAAACAATAACTCACTTGGACTCAAGTGACCACGACTCCGCATAACTCGATAGTTTTCCTCATTGTATATATAAAATAATATTTCATTTAATATTTAGTTAACGTCGAGAATTTCTCGTTATTTATAATATTTATTCATAATAATACTTCCAATAATATTACGCTACTCTCGTAGCATAATATATATTTAGTCGCATTATTTATAATACTACTCGTGATTTTTGTTATTATTAATATACGTATTTATACAATTATATATACGTTATTCACGTCTATATATTTATATAAACGTTTATATTACCAATAATATTATTACGGGTTTTATTATTTGCGTTTTAAATTGTAAATAATTATCGAGTCATACGAAATGGTCACATGTCCGAGTCATGACTCTCGGCTCATTGTCCAAGTCCAAAATAATATGAGTAAGTCATAAATAATCAATCCAACTCCGTCCAAATCAATCTCAAAACACGTGCTACAACAATAGGGTCCGACTACGGCACCCGACTAACCTATCTCCGTCAATCTAAGTGACCGTCTCACAATCGGTCCCCACATAACCACTCGACAACAACTTCTCAATATACCATAAATCCCTTGTCGAGACCAAAATGATCCCGACACTACAAGCATTCGGCCGAAAGTCAACAATGCCAAACAATATCAAGTTAACAAAAATTATAACAAGGAAATATAAATACAAACATGGTCCATATTTGGGTTGGTTTACCAAGCCAAACCCGAGCCCTCGACTCACTTGAGTCTCGGCTCAATACCACGAGTCACAAGGACTCGAACCAACAACAAAGGGTCACAAAATAAGCTCCAACGAGCACACCCAAAACTGCCTATTCGACCACTTGGGTCGAGGCATTCGACAACCATATACGGCCACAAGGCCGTGACTCCATCGAGTCAAACCAAGGTCCAACGCAAGTAACATGAAAACCATGAGTACAAGACCACGAGAAGCAACAATATCGAGCCATAAGCTCGGATCCAACACCAAGCCGTGAGTCTATGACTCACGGTTCATTCGAACCATCAAAAAAAACACCAAACCCGGATACCAAACCATCTTTTTAGCATCAAAACATCATTTCCCAACCAAATATATTCGGTTCCCATGAAAAATCATCCATGTAGCCACGGATTAAAACCAATTCAAGACACCCCAAAGCCAAAAATCGATTATTCTTACCTTCTTGAACCTCCAATCGAATAGATCTACTAAAAACAACAAAGTTGGTTCGGATTTTATAAGATTACGAGGTGTTAAAGTGGGTTATATGGTGCGTATAATATACCAAAAGAAAGAGGAAAGAATAAGGAATAAGATGGTGGTGTTTGTTTTGTTGTGTGGCCGGCGTAGTGGTGGTGGTGGCCGGAAAGGGTGGTCGGCGGCTAGGGTTTTTAGGGGGGGGGGGGGGGGGGGGGAAGAGAGAGAGAATTGGTGAGGATGAGGGTGTTGTTGTGTGTGTGTGTGGTATTACCACATAGACGATTTTTGTAGTTTACTTTATCAAAAAAAAAATTATTTATTTTCTTTTAAAAATAATAATAATAATAGTAATAATAATAATATTACCAATAATATGAGTGGGTAAATAATGGGTAAGTGTAAAACACATGGTCCGAAACCCGAACTCATTTCAAAACGTTTAATATCTCGCGAAACATTCCGTAAATAATTAAATATAGTCGGACTCGTAAAATCAAGTCATAAAATTCCTGTTAGGTAATCCTAGTGCCGGAGTCAACGTAGTACCAAGTGAGAATTCAAAAATAAATCTCCAAGTATATTTCCATAACAATCATTAAATAAATCTCAAATCCTATAACGATATTAAATATAATTAACCATAAAATAGGTCTTATAAGTTCGTTACAAATAAAATTCCAAATAAAAATTTATAAACGAACTTTAACGTAATGCGGGTTTTCAAAATGGCTCCCTAAATTGCCGGTTGTCACAATTTATAAGATCAAAGTATCGTAGACTTTATTATAAAATCTTTGCCAACAAAAGTGTCTGCGCATCTGATTCGAAAGATTGACATCGGCACTTGAAAGATATACAATAAATTGAGGAAGAGCATTATGCACACTGCACTCTTTTTCCCTTCATCAAGTTATTTATCCCGTTCGGTTTTCTTGATAAGGTTTTTATGAGGCAGTGTATATCGTATAGTAAACGATGAATATCTTAAAATGAGTGTTGTAATTATTAACGGGCTTTTGTATATTCACATTTATCTCTAATGGGTTAATAGGGTTTCACATGTATCATATGCACTATATATACTACCTACTTGTAATCTCTTAAGTTAACCGCTCAATAATAATTCTCTCATTTACCTCAATCTCTTTACTCTTATTTTTTACATTTACAATAGAAATAACAATTCTGTCACATTGACAACTTTTGTGATAGTTCTAAAATTTATCAATAATCAATGGCTCATTGCTATTGTAGCATACAACTAACCACCAACATTTATCGTTGTAATGTAAATACATAAAGTCCAGCTAAGCTGTTTATTCACTCAAAGCAAATACAATTTATTTGGAAAATGAAAACTGCATGCTTGCTCGTACCTAACTTTTGCTTTGGTTTAGGACATCCATATCCTTTAGAGTAGGGCTGTCAACTGCAGTTCCCATTGCACTCATACCATTGTCAACGAACAAAACTGTCCCCGTGATGGCTGAAGCAAGTGGCGATAGCAGAAAAGCAGCAGCATTTTCCACCTCCTCTGTTAAAAGATATTGATTTTCAAGATTTTGATGCACTTTTATGTGTGCAAATGGGAATTGATTTGCATTATTTTAGTTTTGATTGGGACACAAACTACTTCAACTGACAGTTGCACCACATGTCATGCTTTAAATGTTTGTACATAATGTGTGCAAAAATAAGAGCACTGGGTATGGTCGACGAACCAGGGCTCGCCGTCCGAGCTGGCGGATCCAACGGCGAGCCGTTGCTCGCCGCCACACCGTGCATGGCTCGCCGTTGGTCGCCGTTGGCTAATTCGCCATGGCCACGACGAAGCAAATCCCTGACAAAGGTGCAGGTATACGTTTGGTTTGTTTTGTTTTTTTTGAAAATTCGTTTCTTTTTTTCTTTTTTCTTTTTTTTTTTTTTTGACTTTGAATAGTGAATTGTAAAATGTATATGTATATGTTATGTTGATTTATATGTAAATAGAAGATGTTTTTTTGTTAATAGAAGGAAAAGAAAAGAAAAAAACTTGGCATGCACTTTAATGGAGGAAATGTGGGATATGTTTTACCGGAGAAGACGACCAAAAAGAATTGTGTGTGGGCCCTCTATATTTTAGTTTGTTTTTTTATTCTAATATTAAGTTTCTAATATAATCATTTGTATTTATAAATTATCGTTTTAGCCCCTATCTTTATATAACAGTTTAATTTGCTAGAAAGTTTAAACAATTTAACTTTTATAAAGAAATGTATATATTAGTATGTTTTGTTATTTTTAAGTATTTGTGAAATTAATTTAATTTATTTAATGAAATGAATAAAAAAATAAGTGTGTAAGAGGTGGGGCCCGAATGGGGAAGTGAAGGTTTGTTGTTTGGTGAGGGGGGTTTGTTGTGGTTTGTTGAAGTTGGGGTGTTTTGGTGATGTGGCATGGTGGGGCCCGAATGAGGAGCTTGTGGCTTGTTGCCACACCCAATGCTCTAAGTAAGTGTGTAAATCATATCATCTCCCCATCTTAATATTGAACATTATTTAAAACCCCTTGATCATTATCATTCCACATTGATGATTTATACAAGATGCAAACCATATGTGAAAGGCCAACCCTCATGATATCTTTATATGCTAAGATGCATGGTTCCCGAAAATGAAGATTGTTTACTAAATGCACTAAATTACAATGAAATAATGGTAATTCATTAGTGTTTCTTTATTAAATTATGACCACAGCAAAGAATTTAGTAGTGTATGTATAAATCTAATGGGGTACAAATAGATCAAAAGTTTTATAAAACGCATTCTTTTCACACCATTAGGCATTTAGGCCACTAGTTGATCTTTTATATATATATATATATATATATATATATATATATATATATATATATATATATATATATATATATATATATATATATATATATCGGTCAACTGGAGCCGTATCAAAGCTTGCAACTTACAACGTTTCAGAATTATAAGGAAGCACAATAAAGTTCCAGAGGGAGCACTGACCTGCTAAGAGTTCTTTTTGTAGTGGTGCATTCTCTAATGAATAATTAATGAACATATCGATGACACCAGTTGCCTTGGCTGCACGACTTCTTAGTACTCCTGGTCCATTCTTATGATACTTTAATTGAATACTTTTATAATATTACATCTTATTATATGTATGCCGTTAACGGCACCTAGCTCCTGGTCCATTCTTATGATACTTTAATTGCCTTGGCTGCACGTCTTTAGTGTTCTCCACTGACTGCCTTTCGGCCTTAGCGTTACAAAAAATTACTGGTAGTTTTTGTGATGAAAATACTCCCACGAACCCCAATAAAATTGTGCACTAATCAAAACCAAAAATTATTAAAAATGCATTTCTTACAACTTATATTTAGGTGGAGGTGATATTGGAAATTTAGTGAATAAATTAAACCATTTCTTATTTTGAAGTGAACAATTATATTGCCATGCCTTAAAATAGTAAGTTGTGCAATCGTTTTGTGACCCAAGGAGAATAGATTAGAACTGATAAACCATCTTTAAAGAACGTTAAAAGTTATTGCAGTACCTGCAGATATAGTGTTCACTCTGATTCCATGTTTTCTACCAACTTCGAATGCTAACACCTGCTTGTGTTAATCATAATGATTAATACCTAACAAAATTAGGAATTTGGGATATAGTCATATAGAATATTTACTTTTGTGTCACTCTCCAAAGAAGCTTTCGCTGAACTCATACCTCCACCATATCTGCATAAAAAAAATGTGTAATTTAAAATGCCAAAAATGGGATCACCTAAAATTTAGGTTCATATGTAAAAGAAAAAATTACCCAGCTATGAACTTCTCAGAAGCCATGGCGGTTAGAGAAACCGAAGAACCACCTGCAACATAATCAAGCTTAACTTTTATATTGAAACGTTTAATATCACATTTAGTAGGTCCTTTCTACCCATTACTTATGAATAGGTCAAGTTGCGTTTTATCTCTAACCCTCAAACGATGAAATAAAAAACTATAGCTCAAAACCAACAGACATTTAGCGTAGCGATATATTCAAGGTGCTCTTCAACCAATGATTGAGACGGGACAAAGTGTAGCATAAAGCTGTAAACATTGGGTGTGTGAGTTTTCCTTTCAAAAGAAAAAGAGAAAGAGAAAGCTGTCAAATGGGTCGAACGTCGTATTAAGTTACTGAACTTTATGTTGGTTCATCTAAGTTACTAATTATTTGAAATTTAATATATATATATATATATATATATATATATATATATATATATATATACATACATACATATATATACACATATATTATATACATATACGTATATATGTTACATAATATATGTGTGTGTGTGTGTATATATATATATATATATATATATATATATGTATATGTATATATATATATATATATATATATATATATATATCTAATAAGATCATTTTTAAAATTGTTAAAATAAGATCCCAATAAAAAAGTGACAAGTGGCATTTAATTAAAAAAGAAAAAAAAAATCTTAATATAATGAAAAGGGTGTTTTAGGTATTTGACCCATCATATTATTCATAAAATCTAGCTTAGTTGTCTCTCCTAAAAACAAACCGCCCCTCACTTTTAGATCCAATTATGTCTCTCTCCAAAAAACAAACCACTCTTCTTATTTTCCGGCGACCACTTATCTTTGGTCATTTTCCGGCGACCATTTTAACAACAACAGCCACCGCTATATCTCTAAAATAAATCTTCATATTATCTCCTACATTCTCGATCTACAAACCTCCATCCCTACCGAAACCATCATAAACTTAAACTTCACATAAAAGATCCGGTCAAATCTAATGCCAAACACCACTCCACCGGAATCTGGCTAGTTCACTCTTGGCGACACCCTATAGTCACAGAAATCTGGGTAAACAAAATCCAACAGCCGCCGGAATATGGGTAACTAACATCATTGTCGGGAACCCATAAACACCCTATCTCCTTTTTTTCTCACATCTGTTGTCTCACCATCTCTCATTTACCATTCATTACACATATCCAAGCAAACCAAGATCCAAACACCATCTGTCACTTGTCGTCCTTTAAATCATTAAAGTTCAATTTGGGTTATTCCACAGAGATCTGTTTGGCAGCAGTTCGATATCATAATAGCTGGGATACTATTTTTTACAGATCTGATTATGAAGGGTTATGTTGTTGAAATATAACTAGGTTTTTCTTAGATGTGTATCATGGTTTTGATACATCGCCGGTACACCGGATACATGGGGGGCTAGTGCCATGGTTTCGATGGCCAAAGAAAAAATGATGGGTACGAGTTTGTGGTGTGGGATTTTGTGGTTTGTATTTTCAGATCATGATGTTTGTGGTATGTGGTTTTGATGGCGCCGGAATTTAGTGAATATGTGTTGTTTTTTTGGTATATAGGTTTTACCTGGGGTAGGGGTATGACCTGTCTACATTTCTACCTCCCCCTTACCTCGCCTTCGCGGGATTGGGTATGTTGTTGTTGTTGTTGTTGTTGTTTTTGGTATATATGTGATGTTTTTTGTTTTATTGTATCAGTGACACATTTGTAGTTGTACACCTCGGATATACAACCTTCGTCATCTTTCCTAGTCGACTGCAAACTGCCGCCACCATGGTTTAAGAACCCTAACCAGATTTATTGTTTCAGTGATACGCTATGTATCTTTTGTATCATGTATTGAATGTACCATGAAAAAAAAAACCAAGATTGGTTGGTGTATTTGGTATATCAGGTGATAACAACCAAGATTTATTTTTCCGTTTCCAACCATACCTGGCCAACCAAGACCTGTTGGTGACGTTTATTTTCCGGTGACGAGGATATAAGATTTTTTTTTTTCAAATCGTGGTGTTTGTGGTTTCGATGGCTGAATGGTTATTTTTCAGATCTGTTGATGACATTATTTTTCGGTGACGGGGATATAAGCCTTTTTTTCAACTGTCGCGGGTACATCGGATACATTGTGGTATGTGTCGCCGGTACACCGGATGCATTGCCGGTACACCGGATACATGGTGGATTAGTGACGCTGCTGTATCAACATGTATATAATTAAATAGGATTTCTTGTATTAGTGTAGCAGATTTTTTAGATTGGTTCTTTATACACATTTCTGTATATGTATCTCATTTGTTCAGTTTTGATAGGTTGTTATTTTGGTTGTTATTTAATGTATAAAATATATATTGTATTTTAATGTATCATTTTGACATTTGATGTGTCAGATATCAACTGATACTATAAGTGATACTATAAGTATTACATTATATTACTACGTATAATTTAATATTGGTGTGGCAACAAATTAGTAATTGTGTATACCAGTTTGGAGTTTTGTAGTTGTGTTATTCGTGTTGGGATACGTGTATGTGAGTTTCCCTTTATATTTGTGTATCGTCACTTCCGGATAACGAAATGTCATTGATCGACTTTTGTTAAAATTTCAATGACCAGAACCTTGACTTTGTATAAAATAAATTAACTTTGTGTATTATATTGATTATAAAAGTATATGTTTAAATTAAAACTAGAAAAGTTAACAATTAATTATGGAGTACTAACGTGTAAAAGAGATTAATATAAAAAGTAAAAAATAAAAATGTATTTATTCTGGTGAATTGTGATACATAAAGCCCCTAGAGTTCTTGTTAATTACACAAATGCCATTCATCAAACATCAATCTCATTTAATACAAATCAAAAGATCCAATGGTCTAGATTGGGTCTTACTTTTACAACTTTAAACTTGATCTCAGAATAACCCTCCCCTATATATATATATATATATATATATATATATATATATATATATATATATATATATATATATATATATATATATATGGAAATGATCAGGTGCGGATTAGCTTTTAAGTAGGGATGGTGCGGATAATATCACAGTACCATTCAAAAAATAATAATTCAAAAAAAAATCTGAAAAAATAATAAAAAGAAAGATGACAAAAAATTATTAAGAATCGCTGAAAAAAATTCCAGAAAAGAATCGTATTCATGGTTAAAAAGTATTATGATACTATGGTTTTTTTTTAATATCACTTTAATACTCATACTTTCTTAATATCAAAGTTATTTTTTTTAATATCACCCCAACCTTTTTTAATATCGTAATAAAAAAAAGCATGGATATTAAGGTCTTTATTAATATCAAGATGACTTTTTAAGTAAAATTGTTAATATCTCAGTTACTTTTAATATGTAAAACAACTTTTTTTTAGTTTTTTTTTATAGTCAATTGACTACAATCCATCACAAAAAATACACAATCAATAAATAAGAGACCGCTAGAAAAGAATCAGGACCCACAAAAAAAAATCAGGAACCTAAATTTATAGCACAAATTTAAAGCTAATTGGCTACAATTAATTGTACCTAATATATATATATATATATATATATATATATATATATATATATATATATATATATATATATATATAGATTGATGTGAGAAATCTAATTTTTGTGAGAACGCGAGAACTAATCCTAGCAACTCATTTTATCCTTTTTTAGCTTTGATCTAATGGCAAATATTATTTAACCAACTATTTGAAATTTTTCAAAAAAATTTCAAAAAATTTTCGAAATTTTTTTTGAAAATTAAAAAAAAAAATCGTAATTTTTTTTGAAAATTTTTCAAAAATTTTTTGAAAAAAAATTTTTGATTTTTTTTTTTTTCATACGTGACGATTTTTTTTCACATGTGGTAAAAAAAAATTTCACATGTGACGAAAAATTTTCTTTCACATGTGACGAAGAAATTTTTTTTCACATACGACGATTTTTTTTTTCACATGTGACAAAAAAAATTTAAGAAAAAAATTTTCGGAAAAAAAGTTTTTTGGATAAAAAATTTTTCAAAAAATTCTTAGAAATTTTCAAAAAGTTGGTTAACTAATATTAGTCATTAGATCAAAGTTAAAGGAGGAAAACATGAGTGGCTAGAATTTCTTCTCGCGTTCTCACGAAATTTAGGCTTCTCGCGTTCTCGCGTTCTTTCTTATCTGAAAAAAGAATTTTGGGTGAATTAAATCCAACCGAGTTTGATCCCTACAAAAATATACTTTTCTTGTCCTGTTACATGAGGGCCATAAACATAGATGAACTTTGAGATGAGAATCATACCAAGATTCATTATTGGTAAAAAATGTTTGAGCAATGATATGAAAGAATAACTTGATGCTGAGATTGCCGCAAGATACCCATTCCTTGATGTATCTATGAGACGTTTGGTAACCTGCAAACCATTCTTAAGAAAACAATCTCTAACATCAATTAGAAAGAATAATATTAAAATCCAAAAGCATACCTCAGGTCCATTGGCTAATGAATGAACAAGGATGTCAATGGTGCCAAAGTCCTCTTTCACAGATTCAGCAACTTCCTACATAACATAAATGCTACATTAGCTATATGATATGAAACACGTCAGTTGGTTTAACTCGAATTATAATAAAAAAATTTATGATACCTTGACGGTCCAGTTTGAGGTCCCCGTGTAGCGTTTGTTAGTTTTTACCTGCATAATTTGGCAATATGGGATATTTGAGACTTAGTTTTTTTTTTTTTCATAAATTGAAGGAATATTGTTATATGAGTTTGTACTTACATCCTCAGGAATGTCTTGAGGAGTATCATAAATTGCATCTAAAGGGTACACTTTAGTAATATGCATCAAAGTTCCATCTGGCAACCTAAACAACAATTTCACTTGCTGGTTATTTTGAGCAATTAATCATATAAATAATAAATCTCAGAATAACTGAAAATAAATTGTGGAACATAGCACACTTACACACGTGATTCGTCAAACTTTCCCATTCGAAGACCAGTCTCAAATATTTTCAGTGCCTAGAAAGGTGAAGAGTCATTAACAAAAATATACTTATAAGTTATAAATGGGTTGTGGTTGCGTGGGTTATGTTTCATCTCAAATAGGTCAAACAATATAGCAAAATGGGAATGTCAAATCTTTTTTCTGATAGTCTTCTAAAGCATTTATTTAAAGATTAATTTAGACTACTAACTAGTAATCTTGGTTTTGTAACATTCATTAACTTATTTATTATTTATGCAACTAATCAGTAATATGGATAAAAAATGTTAACAGGTCACCACAACCCAGTACTATCTATACTCACCAGGCCACCATTGAACCCGTGACCCGTCCATCATGGCACCTCTAATATTTAGCAAGTATCTAGGTATTAGGCTTAGATGTGTAACGTACCGGGACCCAAGTGCCAACAAGTATCTCAGCACCAGCAGCAGCCAGTGACTTGGCTATTGCCCAACCAAATCCGTTATCGTCAGCGATACCAGCGATGAATGCTCTTTTTCCTGCACATAGCTCCAGCAACAACTAATGAAGTATGCAACTCATATAATATAGCTACCCTGATGAAGTTTGATTTTGTCTTGATCAAGAAATTAAGAGACATCAATTTACTTAAAGAATGAAGTATTGACAGTTATAGCATAAGGCAAGCTCACATTTATAATATAATACGATAAAAATATAGGTAGAAATGTAGAATCAACTCTCAACACTACCCTAACTTAAAAATTCCTAGCATCATATTTCACCACAAATCCGGCTGTTTTCTTCCATGTCATTTCATGAATTATTCAAGATTAATAATTC
Source organism: Artemisia argyi (assembly GCA_030686995.1). NCBI lineage: Eukaryota > Viridiplantae > Streptophyta > Magnoliopsida > Asterales > Asteraceae > Artemisia > Artemisia argyi. The sequence continues at coordinate 50,426,976 of CM060683.1, read as the reverse complement.
ACAATGATCCAAACACTAACCTCTTAAATCAACCGGCAGCCCTGGTAGGACCTTTGTGTCATTAGAATTTGATGCTGCTCGTGTGGTCATCTTTCCAAATCTCATAGGACTGGATTTGACTTTATGAGATAGCAAATTCGTTGAAGCTATGTGACATGAGCTTTTAAGCTTAGCACATGACGCCCCTCTAATGCCACTAGTGAAAACTGTTATGCTCGAGTTTGAAACTTGACAACAAGAAAAGATAGAAGGTCTTGCTGTCACAATGTGGCTACTTGTAGTGGTAGTTGTCATTTCAAATGCTCGATCACAAACTAAACCTGCAAGATTCACAAACTAACAACTTCGTTGAATTCGTTCATTAATGTTTTAAATCTAAAAGCATTGGGAAATAATTTGACTTCATTTTATAAGGTACAGAGTATTAAGTGCTCAAAACCAAAATAGAATTATATGCTTATGAGGTTACACATTAGTCAGAAAATAGAACTCTTAAGAACCATATGAAATTTGTACCACCTAATCTGCATTATCTTGATTAAAAGGCTCCACATCAACAGAAGGAAACTTAGATCAGTGTAATATTGACACAATCTATGAAACTAAATTTATCTAAGATCAATGCAAAAATCAAAAAAGAGCTGAGCGTGACTTACTACTAACTTAGCTCTCTATAGAAAAGTCTGGAACAATCTTTCAAGCTCCTACGAGTGATTGTGTAGGTATATATAGGCAGATGATTATAGGTATTCTTGGACATAATTACTCTTTGATTTTCTATTAAGGATGTGCTTAAATATAATAAGGAGGTTTCTATTTTCACTCACTCACTCACTTTATAGTTTTTCTTGGTACCCCTTATATTATACAATTAATCTCAATTATATAAATCCTTTAAACAAATGGTTTTTTAACACTTCTACATAGGGGTGATCATCGGTCGGAAACCGGACCGGACCGGCCAAGACCGGACCGGACCGAAGACCGAGAACCGGAAAACCATAGACCGAGACCGGACCGAATATGGTCGGTCCGGTCTCGGTCCGGTCTCGGTCCGGTCGGTCTTCGGTCGGTCCGGTCCAATTAGGCAAGTTTTTTCGGGTTTTTGGTCGGTCCGGACCGGACCGGACCGGACCGACCGGACCGAGACCGAATTTGGCAAAAAGCTTAGACCGAGGACCGGACCGAATGTGGTCGGTCCGGTCCGGTCGGTCTCGGTCCGGTCGGTTTTGTCGGTCGGTCCGGTCCGGCCGGTCCGTTTGCTCAGCCCTACTTCTACATGCAAGAAAATAAAAAAAATTTGATAAAAAGAGGAAAAACTGTTTCAGGTTCAATTATTATGATATATTGATATGTTACACACTACATTTTTTTTTTCTTCTTTAAAGCATAGTTGATGTTTTGTTTTCAATCAAAAATTTTAAACTACAAACTTAATATTGAGGTAGATTTGACTAGTATTAAAGGTTAAAGGGACTAAACTAGAACTTTGTATATAAGTAGGGTTATAAATAAAAAAAGTTTTTGGTGGTCAAACATATAATCTACACGTTTTTGGTGATCAAACATACTACTGTGCATCTTCCATCTCTGCCATTTTCCTTTCTCTATCTAAAATCACAACTGAAATTTTTCACTTCAAATGGGTAGCACTTTAAAAAACCGCAAAAATTCACTTAAAACCTACATTTCGTCGAGAACAATCATGTGTGGCACGTGCAACATGTGGATCATATGTAGTTCCGCCCCTATATATATATATATATATATATATATATATATATATATATATATATATATATATATATATATCCCAACCTATATAAAACACAAGTGTGATTGCTATTTTTAGAGACAATAAATCATATCAAAACTCTAAAAAAATGACATGTCGAAACCACACCACTAATAGAAAGATTTTGAAATTTTGTTAAAACCGGAATTTGGAGATAATTAAGGAGCTTGATTTGTAATTTAATTAAATAAAAACAAATACAGGAGAACATAAAAGCAGATCAATTATTTAGAAGAAAATCCCTTAAAACTAGGAAGCAGATTATTTTTTTTTCAAAATTCACCAACACAAATCACACACGCACCACAACACCTAGTAATCATCCATCATCAACCGAACCAAAAATCACGATTTGATTACAACCACCAGTTTGAAAATTCATCAATCAATTTTCGTTAAAATCCACCAACGCTTCATATATTTGAAAATTATATCATTAACAATTAATTATATCTTTAAATTTGAATCAAGGGTTTAAAGTGATAACGCAATGTAAGTTATCTTGGTCTTCAGATTCATAATCGTATTTCTAACTTTTTATGTATTATATGGAATTAGGAGTTTGTTTTTATTTATTGATCTGCAATTGTTTTGTTTATTTTATTTAAATTCGTTTAGTTAGGGCTCTAGGCTGGAAATTTTGTTGAGATTAGAGAACCCGAGCATTCGACTTTTCCGAAAATGTATATTTAGTTAGTTGGTGTTTGATACAAGTAACCATGTTTTTGATAAGTGGTGCTTGATGAAGGGTTCACCAAGTGTTTGATGAAATTTTCAGAAGAAAAGAATATTAAAATTCAAAGGTTTAAAGGTTTTCCTTTTGTGTTAAAACTTAAAGTAATGCACTAAGTTAATATGAATTTGCGCAGACCAAATATAATTGGACCAACATCTGCAACATCACTAGATGTTAAGTAAGAACTAAACATGTCTTATAATTTGTTCCTGATTACATGTATATGTATCTAATCTAACTTGGTTATACAATGAACTAGATTTGACACTTACTTTTGTTGTTTAATCATTAGAATATAAAATCAGTTATAACGCTGTCAAAGATAGTATTTTCGATGTGCTTCAAAATGGGGGTTTTTAGTTGTCAATATGAGCTGCTTGGTTGGTGATTTTTGTTGTCAAAACTGGTTGTTTGTTGTGGGGTTTTAGCTACCAAAAATGGATTGTTTGGTTGTTTATTTTTGGCTGTCAAAATGGGTTCTTTAGTATACTAACCACATCAACTTCTTAAATTGTTTTGTATTGATAATTATATTAAAGTTCATGCAATATCAGTATATTACCAAGAACTTTTCTTATGAGAACAATGACAGCCAACAAAATGACAACAAAACGGGTTGGAGGTAGTGTATTTATTTATTTGTTTTTTTATTTGGAATGTAGCACTGTAACATTGACTAAATATTATTAAGTACAGTAATAAGAAACAGAGATAGTGATGTCACATTCCTTTGGGTGCATGTCTAATATATGTGCTATGTATTAACTTTGGTACAAAGAATAGGCCTTCTGGTGCAGTATTTACAGGATTGCAATCGACCTCTAGCAATTTATAGATGTTACTCAAAGGTGATAGCTTATCAAGCTCTTCTCTTTCTCAATATCTATATGCTTTTTCTATTTTGTAATTATCACTATTTGTCATGATCTTGTGATATCGGGAAGTCTTCGCTCTATTTATTTCTTACGATTGTTGATGCAATACTTGCACGTGTTGCAACAACAAGCTAAAGATATAAACAACCAATGCTGGTCATACTTATTAACAGGCTAACCCATAACAAAGCCATCAGTCAAAGACGAATGCAGGAGGTGATGGCTCAACATGGCGGGGTAAGTCTATTGTAGTTAATTGTCTTATATAGTTTCAATGTTTAATAAGGTGGTATTTGGTATCTAATATTTAACTACAGAACCTTTTTATAAACAGGGAAGTCAACAAAAACCTTAAGAGCAGAAAGCTTCGATGTTAGCAATCAAGTACTTGACGAGGCTTTAAATACAAGTTCAGGTATATAAACTTTAACATTATTATAATGAACAACAAAAGCTGCTCCTCACCAATCAGATAATTATTAAGTATCATATATCAATTATATAAAGTTATCCTTATGCAATAACTATGAAGTTTTGTGATATCAATTTTGAAGCTCTTTTCCACTTCTACAGGTGATGCTCATTAGGTATCGATCTCTTAATGTTCTATTATTTATCAAAATTGTGTTGTGTTTCATAAAGTTCTAATTAGGCATCGATCTCTTAAAGATATTTTACCATAGAAATGATATGGATCTCATAAACTAAGTATTATGCGGCTGCTAATAGATCAATATTTGCTCCTACCCTTACCCATGAAGTAGGGTAAGTGAACGAACATATGATGGCTATGCTTGATGGTGAACAACATGTTTATTATAGTTCTGATAAGGAAAATGATACAAGATTGATTTCAACTTAGATGAATCTATATAGACAACCCACTTTTTGAACAATATTCATATCACAGATTGGCATTAAAGGTAGACGCACCTATCAAAAACTCTTCTTAATGTAAAAAATATCTTGGTTCAATGTTTGAAGTATTTTCTTGATCATTTTTAAACAGATGAGTTTTGGGTTTATTCTATTGATTATCGAATTTAGATTAAAGAAGCCCCTGGATCTTTAAGAAATACATGGCTTGGATAATTACACATACTATAGTAAGAAATGTAGTATAATCTGGATATCCTTTTGCTGATGATAATAAACATTTGTTGTGAATATTTTGAATTTGATAATTAGTTGTACTATATTGAACACTATAATATATAATTATATTTGATGTTTTAGTTTTCCTATTTGGTTATAAAATAACTGATTAGGAGATGGCTTATGAAAGTGGCGGAGTGAAAGTGGAACAGGGTTCTATTTGTTACAGGTTGTTGATATGGTCAAGGGAAAGAGTTATGGGTTGTTTTGGAAGAAGCTTAAGATTGGGACGTCCATCATGGGACTCCTACTTAAAAGATATTCTGAAAAGACTCCCGATTGTAATCTCTGTGAAACCAAATGTGATGAAAAATCATGGCTATCTTGGGACGTACAAGTCAGAGATATTGGAATGGATATCATTCATTCAGGTACATGCATGTCTATAATTTTCACATTGGTATGTAAATCCTTGCAATGATTGGTATTAAGTTATGCATTACCTCATTCTGATCATGCACTTGATTTTTCTTTCATAGAGAATATACATTACTATAGCTTTGATGAAGTCAAAATTATATCAATTACTATAGTTTGGTCATAATGTATAATACATTGAAGTACGTTTGATAAACGTTTAATATTAGTAATCATTTAGTAGTCTGTTTGATGAGTATTGGTTATACATGGAATTATGTAGTTTAGGAATTCGGAAGATTATCTAATGTCATCTTATCCAATGTTATCTAATATCATGTTATCCAATGGTTTGGGAATTAAGATTGAAGTTTTATCTCAAATTTTAACATGGTCTCCTCCCAAGTTCACTTGAAATGATCCACTTGAGCTTCAATTAGTTGCTGATAGAATTTATGAACTTCAAAACATGGGTATTATCTTTCATTAGATAAAAGACAATGAATCAATATACCGGGTATATATCTTATGTCTTCCAATACTTTCGATTGTTTTTTAAGGGCCTGAGGCTGATGAGCGTGGAGGAAGTCAGGTGATTATTTTTATACAGACTTCACTTTCTCTCTTTATTTTTGCCTAATGTGGTGTTTCACTTCTTGAGTTGGTAAGTGATACTCTACATTGCTCGAGTTAGTGGAAAGAGGTCCAGACTGGTAACCATGGATAGAAAATGTCTTGCATTCATTAGAGCAAGGGTTAAAAGAAAAGAAAACAACCACGACTCTGTGTTCTTGCATATTCTTTGGATGCTTGGTTAGCCTATGAGGATGGCATCGATGGGGAGAGCAAGGGTTATAAAAAATTATAAAACTGGACACTGCATTACATTGGCATGTGTTAGCCAAAAGTGTTCAAAATATAGAAGAGTATGTTGTTATGAATGTATAGAAGTAGGTTAATAACACTATTCAATGCACAAAAGTAATTGGGCATAAGCTTTCTCATATTGACCTCATTTTCTATATGGATTTTTGTCGCTACTCTTTACAAGTGTATCAATGCTCTTTACGAGCGGTTCTTCACAAATAGATTTAAATTTGATCATGTATATATGTATGATGTAAATTGAAAAGGAAGTCATGTGATGGTGTTGTGCATTATTGTGTGTCCTAAACTAACGATACATAATAGTTATTTTTCATCATTTATTATCTTAAGTAAATTAATAGAGCTAGCCCGCCCATCGGGCGGGTCTTGAAGCTAGTATGGGAATATATTAGCTACAATTGCATTGTAGCTACTCACTATAAGCATTTCCATATGCTTATGCACATACCGTACCTGTCACGGAGTCACGCTATTTCCTTGCGTAATCTCATTATTAAATGTCGAGTTTGCACACTTGTCGTGGTTTTGGGAATGATTGTAGGATGTAAGGGACATATTACTAGTATAACTAGGCTCAGTATTTCAAAATTTATTGAACCTCGAGTGAATATAGAATTATCACCTATAATCAACCAGGGACAGTGGGACATGGCCTCATCACCTATGTCTGACTCAGAGGTGAATTTTACTATACTGGGAGTAGTTATAACAGAATTATGTTTGGGTTGATTTTTGATTTTGGGAATGATGAGTTTTGTGTGAGTACACGAGCATTGGATATCACAAAAGCTTGCCCTTACACACGACACACTGGCATTACAACACCACATGAACCGTAATACTTCTGGCGCCACTATATGTCTCCGTTAATATTGAATTCCTGTTTCTAGCCGTCTGACCGTAGTTCGCGTCGGGTCGAGTTAGACCCGATTAGCACCGTTTGAATCCGAGTTGCTTATTGGTAACCCATTAAGGTTGTAATAAGCCCGTCTCAACTTATTAGAGCGTTTAGATTTAAATTTTGGTTACGTTTGGATTTGGTTTTGGCTATTTTTGGATTTCGTTTTGGCTATTTTTGGATTTAGTCTTGACTATGTTTAGATTTGGTTTTGATTATGACTGAATTTTGATTGTTTGATTTTGTGATTTCGGACGTCATTCTGGAGTTGGATTTAATAGTCAGCCTTGCTTCGATGGTGATCTTGTTATAGTAGCCCCTACCCTAAGCCCTGTGCTCAATCGATGATGTTCGTTTTTCCCGATCGATGATGTTTCAATCAATGCTGTTTAAGCAACGATGTTCAATTGAGGTTGTACTTTTCTCCTTTACCCTAAGTACTGTACTGAGTCAACCGACTGATTACTAGTAGCAATCAAAATTCTCTTACAAAGTCGTACTTTGAACTTGCTAAACTTCCCGTTCAGTAGAGATTCCATGCCCGACAGAAATCTTAAGACCTAAAGTAGTAACCTGAACCACGTTCCTTGGGACAACCAACTAATTCATCTCCTATCCTTTGGAAAATACCTGTTATCCTTGCTACCCTCTTACCGGTCAATAAACTATGTCATAAGCGAGACCTTGGAAGTAAATACCGCACCTCTACCTGAGTAGTTATTGATGGTCCAACCCAACCTGCTCGCCTCCTAATAATCAGCAAAATGGAAAGTATGGAAAACCTTGCTCATCTATATGTGAAAAAGATCGTTGCGCGTCATGGAGTGCCGATTCCTATCCTTTCACTTCGTAACAGTCATCCCACACCCACATTTTGTCAATCACTTCCAAGAGCCATGAGAACAGATCTGGATATGAATACAGGGTATCCTCTCTAGACTGATGGCTGAAGTGAAGAAACCATTCAAGTGTTAGAGGACATAATGTGTGCCGGCGTAATCAAGTTTGGCAATGGTTGGGATAGACACCTTCCGTTGGCCGATTCTCTTATAAGAATACCTACCACTCCACTACCTCAAAGGCACTGTAAGAGACCCCTATGGTCGTAAGTGCCGATCACCGATTTGTTGGGCAGAAATGGAGATACCCAACTTACTGACCATGAACCTGTTTATGAAACTACCAAGAAGATCGTTCAAATTCGAACAGGGATGCAAGCTGCTCGCGACTCGTTAGAAGCACAAATGACGTAAACCTCTCGAATCCCAGACAAAGCCTAGATTTTCCTTAAAGACTCACCATGAGAATGTGTAAAGCATTTAGTAAACGTGGGAAGTTTAATCCTTGCTACATTGATCCTTTCAAATTCTTGCTGGAGTTGGACCAGTAGCGCACAGACTCGAACTACCGTCAGAACTCAGCAGTGTTCGCAACGTTCTCATATGTGTAATCCAAAGTGATGATCTGCCGATGAGGCAGTTACTATTCCTCTAGGAGAGATCCAGATTGATAAGCGCCTAAAGTTGTTGTGAAACCTATCGAAATCATGAGCCCCGGAGTCAAACGACTTTAGTAAAGTCGTACCCTTATCGACAAAGTTCATCGAAACTTGTGAAAAGGTCCGGAATTCACGTGAGAACGTGAAGATGAATCCCCGTGCATATATACTAATCTCTTTTCAACCGTAACGGGTAACTTGAATTGAATTGCAAGGACGAGATTCCTTTAAGGAGGTGAGACTATGATACCCCGTAATTTTTCCAACATGTTTATTCGGAGAACCGATGATTTATCTTGCGTTTGGTGCTACTTCGAGAAACTAGGTGTACATATAGTCGTTTTTATTGGATAAATTATTCTGAGCCCGATGGCGTTATTCTCGCGTCTTGAATCTACCGTTTACTAGCTCAAACGAGCCCCGAACCGCTTAATTACAAAAGATAACTGAAATTACAATAATGGTCCCTGAACTAAAGTTACACCGCCACCCCCCTGAAGATTACTAGGTTTAACAAATTAGTCCTTTGTGCTAGTATAAAAAGGGTACCCCCCGGGTTTCTTATCATTTGATAACTCTAGCCTCCACATCTCTACCTCCCTCCTCCTCCCACCTCTGGCCACGCCGCCGTCTCCCCCACTGCTGCCGCCACCTATTCCGGCTGTCACCACCATAGTTATAAAAACATTTTTGGAATTGAATTCGTGTGGGATAAAAACAAGGTTTTGAAAGGGTATTGGTTTGTTACCAAACTGAGTCGACTCGGTGAGTTAACTCAGTGGGTGAGACAACTCACGAATCGCCCGTGATGGTTTTATTGTTATTGTTGTTTTCTTTGGTTGGGAATACGAACCCGCATAGGGTGCATTAATTCGGATGTGGATTTATCTTTTTAGTTGTGGAGTATGCGACTTGGGATTGATTATGATAACTTAGTGTACGAGTTGTTGTGTTTTTGGTTTTGGTTCAACGAGGACACCAAATGATGTTTGTTTGTTTGATCAATTGAGAAGAAAACATGTGTGAGTCTCGAGTTTTAGAGTTGGTTGTGGGTTAGTCTCACAAAAACAGAACCCGTATAAGGTGCGTTTGATATTGTCATGTGTCGGGTTGGTACCAAACCACCATAGGTTTGTCATGTCTACTTTTAGTCGAGTCATTAAACACAATGGGTGTGTTTTGTTCTATTAAACATCAAACCGAAATGGTGCGTTTGAATTCTATTAGTAGCCTCCAAGGGTGCATTTGGAATAAATATGGAGCCAAGCCCAATGGCGAGGTTGTTGCTTATCTAAAAGGCTGCTAAGCCCAACTAAAGGTGTGTTGGGTTGTCAAACTCGGTGAGTCCATGAAACAAAAATGGTATGTTTAATTACTATATATATAATTTTGCGAAACGACGACACACATGTCGTTTTGGACTTGCAAGTCTTTGGGCCGGTCCATTGTTACCATAGCAGTGACACTTAAGAATTTTTTATTGGGAAAAATACGTTAGCCCATTGTGTGTTGTTTGGGTTGTCAATTGGGCTGCAAGTCTGGTATTCAGTTTAAGATATCAAGTTTTAGTATCGGTTTTTAGTTTTATATTACTGTTGACCACATTTTTTCTCAACTTTTTATAAGAGCAATCAAGCAATTGGTTATGATTGTAATAAGAGCAATCAAGCTATTGTCATATTACATTGATTAATGAATTTATTGTAGTTGTAAAAAACGATATGTAGTAGTTAAGATATATATCAAGTTGTTAGAAAAAAACATACATATGAAGCCGTCAAATATCCAACATCCTCTGATTTACATGTCTTCGTTTTAAAGTTAACTTAGGACTTTTGCACACAACACTGACATGATACGACAGCAACTACGATACCCAATCAATGACGCAAAATAAAAAGCCCCGCCGCAATGCGGCGGGCACCTAATTCCTTGTTTTGTAAAATGTACGTGACTTGGTTGATGAGTTTATGGGTTTTCTAAATGCAGCCGACTAACGTAATTTAGTTATTTGGTACATGGGATCATTGGTATATTTCAGGATTTATACCATATATTGGGTGATACAAAATATTAAATGAAGGCAGGATTACATGTATATCCTTGAAAATTTCAAAAATTACATATATATCCTTTTTACTAGTTTTTTATGCATAAAGTACAATGCTTTTAATGCATCAAAAGGATATATGTGTAATTTTTAAAATTTCTAAGGATATATATGTAAATGCCCCTTAAATGAATTATATACATTGGACTATTACTTGACACATGGGATCTTGACTTGGATAAATTGGTCAATTATTTGTTATATATCGACTTCAATTGGACATTTTATATAGGACAATTCGGACTTATTGGACTTAAAACGAATACAATATATTAGACTCAAGACGAATTTAATATATTTGATTCGCAAAAAATTTATAATAAGGAGGTAATGTCTAATAATCAATGGATATTATTATTAACTTTCTATTAAATTGTTTCGAGAAAATTTAGTAGAGTCGCAATAATTTGGGAACGTTTTATAAACGGACGCGTAAAGCTAAAATTTATAAAACGTTCCAACCAAATATCTATATTAAAAGTGAGTTTTATTATAAAACCTGAATGACTTTTCTAAGCTAATTTGGGATTATGAGGAAAATACCGAAACTTAACAATTGACCTATTTTATTTACATACTTATTTGTCGTCATTTCCTAGTTTTCTTTGATTCGCTTGAGTCCTAGTCAGTATTTCTCGACTATGTCGATGTCATATCCTATTTGGCATGACTTCTGATAAGTATGTCTCGTGTCGATCCCTTTTCCTCTTTGGTGTGAGTTGTGTTTTGAGTCTATATTTTCTTACCACTACACAAAACATTGATACTTAACTTTTTATAAGTGATAAGAGTAATTTATGAAAACTAAGACACGTTGTCTTTTACAGTCCTTATTATTATATGAGCCGTATTTTGAGATAGTTATATATGTATTAGGTTGCGCCGTTTCCAAACCGTTGTACCCGTCTTCTGGATATCGTCGCGATTAGCTAGATTCCAATCGTATCAGTTGTGATAGTTGCATTGCTGTGGCTAAGTTATGTTCATGGCCCTACTTTTACTAGTTTTATAAGTATTTTGGGGGAGAATACATGCTTGTTTTAACTAAACTTAAGGATTATTATTTGGGTACGGAAATTGTTTACTTAAGACTTGACTGTTGGTTGAAATATTTGATTTGGTTATTTAAATTTGTTATGTGTTTACCTGTTATATGTGGTTACTCATTTGACCTGATATTGTGTTGTGGTTTATGAAACTATTTCGTTAGCTTTCTATGTGGATTCTTCATGGAAGTTAAGGTGGACCGCCAGAGTGATATAGAAGGCTCAAGTGCTTTTCTTGAGTAGTATTGTCAATTTTTATGTACTTTTGTCATTCTTGGTAGGTTCATTTTATTGTAAGTTATAGGAAATTAGGAATGTGTGTCATTCTTATAATCGAGTCTATAAGTGTCCTAAGGGACTGAGGTGAGGGATATCACCCTCATCCTATGCACTTCAACGTTTTTTGGTGTAATGCATTTTACCGGGGTGAATTAACCCTTTTATTAAAAAAAAAAAAAAAAAAAAAAAAAAAAAAAAAAAAAAAAAAACTATTTCGTTAGTTGGCTCAGGTTAGATGTTATACGAGCTGCATTTATGCGGGATTATTGGTATGCACCGCATTTGTGCGGAATTATTATTATATGCCGCATCTGTGCGGGTTATTACTATACTGTGCAAGTATAGGGAATTATTGTAACACCCCCAAAATTTGGTACAGCGGAAGACTCAACAAGCTTTCGGGGTGCTACGGGGATTGATATCCATTCAAAGTCATGAAAGAACGAGATAAAGTAAACATAAGAAAAACACAACTAAAATGGGTTTTAAAGTTTACATTTATCCCAAGAATTATCCAAAGTAAGGCCCAAAAGAAATAAACGTAGGTCCACAATAATTTATCAGAGTTTTAGAAAATGGATCCATAACCGGGTGCCATAGCCAAGCCTCCAATCCAAGCATCCAAAGGGCATCACTTAATTACCTGAGAAAACGTGCTAAAAGTCAGCTTTCGCTGGTAAGATCATAGGTTTAAATTCATAATTCAATATAGTGGACATATACGCAAAACGCTTGCTAGCTAGACTAGGCCTCAATCATCCAACCAAAATATTCCAACCAAATCGAATCAACCCTATAGGTGCACACTATAGTCCAATAACCAAATCCAATCAAATCAATCTGTATGCGTAAGGATACGACATACCCAACATGCGTAAGGATACGACATGTTCAACTTACCTAGATCTAGTATAGGCCTCGTTGTATAGCTTACCTAGTTCTTGACTAGGCCTCGCTCTATAACCAAATCAGATCAATATGCATTCGCAAGGATGCGACATGCCTAACATTCGTAAGGATACGACATGTTCATGCATTCGTAAGGATACGACATGCTCATGCATTCGTAAGGATACGACATGCGCTAAAACCTACCTAGTTCTATAAGCATAGCAAGTTTTAACATAAATAAAGCGATAATAGTCCACATAAAACATTTGCACGTTTCTCACCCCAAGTATTGAAAACAAAGTTCAAGAGTAAAAAGTGGGGCTATGACTCACCTCAAATCCAGAAATCCGCAAAAGAAATCGATAGATGAAAGACGTAAGCAAACTCAAGTAACGCCAACTACAGACTCGGCACTTCCTAACAATATCAAACTCGTTCAGAAATCCTTTCCTCGAAATCAAATATTCCCATTCCCGAACGTATTCCATTTAACTTTCCAAAAATATCCATTTCTCGAATTATCTTCATATTAATTTGAAATTCGACGTTTGGTATCCATATGGGTGGAGGGTCGACATAACTCAAACCAAGAAGCCACAACGAAAAGAAATAATAAACCATCTATAGGTCTAATATTAGCCCAATATATTATTTAAATAAATCACCGAAGTTTATCAAATCCGTTGATTTGGTAATCCCCCATATTTATTTACGTAATATATCGTTCCAAGATTATACCCAACCTAGATCACATAGCACAAAGAATTCTATATGGTAAATATCGTAGTCCAATAAATTCCCTATATATATCGTCCAATTTGCCAAATTCGTCAATTTAGCCAATTCCACGAGATATATAGTAATTTATTATTCTAATACATGTACCACAACCTATGGGCGTCGTAGGATACGATGCCCATTAATATACTCATTTTATATAGCTAAATAACTCGATTTAACCCGTCGATTAAATAAGGTACGTAGTTATAGAAAATGGTTATATTAATCGTCATATATCCGTGACAGCACAAATGTCACATAATAAAGCCCACTTGGACTTAAGTAACCACAACTCGTATATCTCGATAAGTTTTTCAAATTTATAAAAGTCATCGTGTTTTTATTTATTACTTACCCGACTTATTAGTTCTCGACATTATTTATAGTTATTTATTTATAATAATACTCCGACATTTATTGCACTGATTGAGCCCAAACGGTCAACCTTAAATTGACCAAGTCAATGGTCAACAAGGTCAAACTCTTTAGGTCAATGCTCCGGGTAATATAAGGTATCACCAGGTCGTTAAGTCCCGTTGAAGTGTGAATTGTAACTTTAGCGTACTCGTGATCGGGTGATTATTCACAGAAAAGGGTTATGATCAGAATTATTTGGAAATTATTAACAAATATAGCTTAGGAAAGCTACGTGAGTGATTACGAGAATTTAGATTACAAAGATTTGAGCTAAAACCTAAAAACGTACGTTTTAATTAAAAACGTATACAGATGAACAAAACAAAAAGTACAACTGAAGGACGGGAAGGGTTAAAAGTGTAAAATTAATATTTTTACAATCCTAATAATTAAAGAAAATTTTAAGAAAAATAAAAATTATTTTTACACTATTTAATTATTTATTATTAATTAATTACTAATTATCTATTTAATACTAATTAAACTAATTAGAATTATTAAAAATACCAAAAAGGCTTAGAAAATTAAGAAAAATTTTACAAATCTAATTAACCATTACAGGAATCCTAGAAAATTATAAAAAGTTAATTTTATGTATTTTTAAGTTAATTAACTAATTATTAATCTAATTACTTATTAATTACTAATTAAACTAATTATATTAAAAAAAATAGAAAATGAACAGTAAAAATTCTAGAAAAATTTATAAAAATGTTTTAACTAAAATTAAAGCTAGAAAAATTATAAAAACTAGGTTATACTATATAAAATCTAATTATGCTATTTAATTGATTAATATTAATTAAAACTAAATTAAACTAAAATTAATTAGAAAAACCACTAAAAGACAAAATAAAAATCTGGAAAAATTAATAAAATTATTTTAACCTAAAATAGAATTTCTAAAAATATAAAAGTGATATATTACTTAGAAATAAATTAAAAAGAAAAATAAATTGATAAATCCTATTAAATAGAAGCTATCACTAATTTTAAAGTTGGTTTTTTGGATTTTTTCTTTTTCTAAACTAATTATAAACTAAAAAAAACTACTTTTAATAAAAACACTTTTATTTTAACCCAAGGAATAAGCACTTGGAGTGCTTATTACTCCCACAGTTGACTTTTGTTGACTGTGGAGGTTTTAAAGCTCAAACGTGAAAGTGTGGGGTCCACAATGATTGATTTTGGTTTCTCTGAGTTCAATGAACAAGATTAAGCAGAATTGGCACAAAAAATTAGCTTCAATAAGCCACAATAACCAAATAAGCAATTTGCTTATTTGAATTCTGATGCAGTTGTGGGACAAGGTTTAGGGCCAAAAACAGGTGGGGTCCACAGGTCAAAAGGTCAAAGAAATGGTCAATGAGTCAACCCTGGTAGGATGGGGGTTGAGGGGAACCAAAAACAAGGGTCTTGGACCACTGTAGTGGCCACAAAACCACCACAAAGGTGGTGGTTTGGACTGAGGGTGCTGAGACAGAACAGAGGTCTCCCCTGCAGCTCACTTTGAGGCTTGGTGGGACCCACTAAACAATTTCCAAAAATTCTAGGAAAAATCTCAAAAATCAACAAGCTGGTAGAGATTAAGCTTGTAAAAGCTCAGACCCTAAAACCTTATATCAAACAATTTACAGACCTCCAAAGTTTGATCAAAATTACTGAGACAGCTTTTGACCTTTTAAGAAAACAATGCA
The DNA here is from genome assembly GCA_030686995.1 of Artemisia argyi. Lineage (NCBI taxonomy): Eukaryota > Viridiplantae > Streptophyta > Magnoliopsida > Asterales > Asteraceae > Artemisia > Artemisia argyi. Next base: position 50,411,554 of record CM060683.1, on the reverse strand, counting down.
TTTTGACTTTGGTGAGTTTATGATTGATCCTAATGCCTTGATATGTTATAATAAGCTACTAGGGAACTGAAATAATCTATGTTACCTAACTATGCAATGGTATAATGAAAATCACAACCTAAATCCTACACAGTTAACAATTATGGGGATTAAAATGGAATTTTGACTTTCTGAGGAATGACCCAAATGTTTGTGGGTTTGACTGAGCTATTACAACCTATTGTGTCATGTTTAGACTAGACTTAGCAACAGAAACTCATTTGAACTTATCCAAACAGACTCAACCAAACACTCCTTTATATATGAACTGTCTTGGTGATTTCAAAATAATTGAAGCATTCAATCCATGTTACTGATTTTCAAGAGCTCATTAAGGTATCTTAGACTAATTTAAGCACAAGGATGCTACTGAGAACAACAAAAACAACATGAATGACCATCAAGCTATTTAGACAGTTAAATGAGAAAACTGAGTAACCATTGAGACAAATGAATAAGCATGCATCAAGTTTCATCAAATCAGATTCACTACTCTAAATAAGCACATGAAAAACACAAATAAGCAGTTATTAAGCACATCTATGGTATTTTGCCAAAAAGTGAAATATAGCTTACAAATTCATCCCAAGCTTAAGCCAAATGAACCAGGATCAGAACCACCCTATAGATCTCAACAGATCACTAATATACCCAGTCCAAGCTCTGCATCATCTTCTTTTTCATAACATCTTTTCTTTATATTTTCTTTTTATTTTTTTATTTTTTTATAATTAATGATGATGAAAACTGAAATTAAATTAAACTTGAATTTCTCAAATGCAACTTATATTAATGATGAGTAGAGTACATTACAACTGAAATTTTGAATTAAACTTGCAATTACAAAGCTTGAAATAACTTAAATTAAAACTAAAAATTAACCAACTTCTACACTGCTCCTTTTCTTCCTTTTATAGCTCCAATTTAGGGTTCCTCAGCTTCCTTTGTCTCTTTCCCAGCTCTAAAACTAGCCCTTGGATGATGGAAATTCAATCTTGGCCGTTTCTTCATTTTGGCGCCAAATTGATTTTTAACTTTTCTTTGGTTGCTTGATGCCAGTGGGGGTTTTCTTGGAAGGTAGTGTTTGTTTGGTGTGCAAGGGGGGGGGGAAGGAGGTTGAGTGTGCAGAAAGTGAAAAGAGGCTAGGGGTGATGATGGGTTTGGTTTTGGTTTGTAGCAAGTTGAGTGGGAGTGTGGAGATGGTGGGAGTTGACCAGGTCAGCGGGGAGTAGTATTATTATTTAAAACGGTGGAGGGTGGAGTGGGCTGAGAAGTGGGGATGGGCCTGGAGTAATAAGGTGGGCTTGGTTTGTTTTGTGGGTTGGGGTTTTGGTTTGGGTAGTAGTAGGAATAGGTCCGTTTGGTTTGTAGAAATTTAAATACAAGGACCAATTTGCAATTATCCAAAACATGAGGGGCTGAATTTGCCATTCTCCAAATTATAATCCCAAGGGTTATTCTTGCCATACTTCAATGATACAAGGGTTTTTGAATTTTATTTTTCACTTTTAAAATTCCCGGGGAGCAAATGTGACAAGTTGCCAAACTTCGGGGACCAAACATGCAATTTTCTAAAAATTTCACCCAAGGACCATTTGTGATACATTTTGATTTTCCGAGGGCAAAAAATGATTTTCCTTTCAAAAATACCCCACCAGGGACCAATTCTGCCATTTTCAGAAACTCCAGGGACCATTTATGTCAATTTTGGATTTTGAGGGGTAAAAGTGTAATTTTCTCAAACTTTTTCACCCAAGGACTTATTTTGATAATTTTTTACTTTTCTTTGCCTTGGGTTGACTTTTCTTTCATTTTAAACTTCCAGGGACTAGTTTTGCCAAATTTTGAAACTTGAGGGACTGAAACTGCCAATTGTGCAAACCTTGTTCGTTTTTCATTTGTTTTTAAACATTTTGCATCTAAAACATATAAAACACACTTTTGGGATAAATTTTGTATTTTGATGCGTTTTTGGGTGTTTTTGGATGTTTTGGCAGTCCAGATACGATAAAAATGATGAGTGTTTGAGCACTCATCAATCCCCCACACTAAGCTATTGCTAGTCCCTAGCAATCTTTTGAGAAAAACTTGATGGATTTGAAACTCTTTACCAAAAGCCATCACTTCTGGAGTAGCCAGGTGTAAGAACTGTGGCACACCTGATAACCGTGTGATTTTAAGCAAACCACCAGCTGTCAACGGATTTGATTAGTCTTTACCAAAAGCCGTTTGCTTCTGGACTAGCCAACTCTTGATGGAATAGTCAACATCTTGGTGAGCTGATTACCAATTATGGATTTTCCACGGCCTTTACCACAAGCCATAATCTTGTGGGCTAGCCAACTCATTTGTTTTCGGAGAGTTGATGAACCATACAATTTTGGGCAAATTGCAAGCCGTAAACGGATTTGAGTTATCTTTACCAAGAACCGTTTGCTCCTGGATTAGCCAATCCCTTTTATCGCTTAGACAAGGCGGACTGATTACCACAAAAATTTTGAAATAAAGTGAAAAAAATTTTTTTTGAAAAATTTGGGCCAAAATGGGGGTACTTAGAAGTATTTTGCGATAAAATTCGCTAGAATTTCCCCCCCACACTTAGAAATGAATATTGTCCTCAATATTCACAGTCCCGGCTATTATGCCGAAACTATGAACGTAAAAAGATAATATTCGAAGCTAACTGTGGAATTTTTGTTTTGTATTTTTCACTTTATTTATCTGTACATACAATCACACATTTTTTTTTTTTTTTTTTTTTTTTTTTTTTGAACTTATATACATATATACATTTTCAAATTAGCGGGGGGTTGGCCATTCCCCCACACTAGGGTGGTAGAAAGTAGAAAGACGTCAGAAATACGGGTGAAAACCCATATATGTTGCTAATTTTTGTTCATCGAGTCGCTAGCTTGACTCGATCCCCGAATTTAATTGTCCTTGGGGAAAGTTTGGAGATCCGGGACAACCATGGATGGTATGTCCTCTCCAAAGTAGTGCTTTAGACGATGTCCATTCACTTTGAAATTTGGACTGTCATTTTGAGATAATTCAACGGTACCATAAGGATAAACTTTTGCGATAGTGAATGGACCAGTCTATCGGGTTTTGAGCTTTCCCGAGAAGATCTTGAGTCTAGAGTTGAAAAGAAGGACTCGATCACCAACGTTGAAAACGCGGTTTTTGATTTTTGAGTCATGAATCTTCTTTGTCTTTTCCTTGTAGATCAAAGAGTTCTCGTAAGCTTGATCACGAAGTTCGTTTAATTCATTGAGTTGAACTTTTCTATGATCACCCGCCGTTTTGAGGTTGAAATTGGCATGCTTGAGAGCCCAATAGGCTTTGTGCTCAAGCTCGATCGGAAGATGGCACGCTTTCCCGTACACAAGTTTATAAGGCGTACACCCAATGGGTGTTTTGTAAGCCGTACGGAAAGCCCAAAGTGCATCATCTAATTTATCCGACCAAGATGCACGATTTTCCCCAACGGTTCTTTCCAAGATTCTTTTAATGCCCCGATTGGAAACTTCGACTTGTCCACTCGTCTGAGGGTGGTACGCAGTGGAAAGACGGTGAGTCACACCGTACTTTTGCATGACTTTATCGAATTTGTTATTGCAAAAATGCGTACCACGATCACTAATTATAGCACGTGGAGTTCCAAATCGAGCAAAGAGAGCTTTCAAAAATTTCACGACTACTCGGGCATCATTAATGGGTAAAGCTTTCGCTTCAACCCATTTTGACAAATAGTCAACTGCCACGAGTATGTATTTATTGCCGTGAGAGGATGGAAATGGCCCCATAAAGTCGATGCCCCAGATATCAAAGATTTCACAAACTTGAATTGCATTCTGAGGCATTTCATCCTTTTGTGAAATATTCCCGTGACGTTGACAATCGTCACAGGATTTGACCAAATCTTGGGCATCCTTGTAGATCGAGGGCCAATAAAAGCCGGAATCAAACACCTTTTTGGCGGTGTAGTTGGGATTGTGGTGGCCCCCCGTGGGACCAGCATGGCAAGCCTTTAAAATTTCAGTGGCTTCCTGACCATACACACACCGCCGGATGACTTGATCCGCGCATATCTTGAACAAGTAGGGGTCGTCCCAAAAGTAATGTTTGACATCTTTGAAAAAATTATTTTTTTGTTGGGACGACATCCCTTTCACAATGAAGTTACCCGCAAGATAGTTTGCAAAGTCGGCAAACCATGGGGTAATCGAGTCTCCATGAAATGAAACCACATTGAGGGTTTCGAGAGGAAATGTTTCATTTATTTCCTTTTTCTCGAAAGCATTTTGGTGAGGGTTTTCAAGACGGGAGAGATGATCAGCAGCTAGGTTCTCAGCTCCTTTTTTATCACGAATGATGATATCAAATTCCTGAAGGAGGAGAACCCATCGGAGGAGTCTCGGCTTTGCATCTTGTTTTGCAAATAGATACTTCAAAGCCGAATGATCCGTATACACTATGCTTTTAGTCAGAATCAAGTATGGCCGGAATTTTTCAAAAGCATACACCACGGCTAATAATTCTTTTTCGGTGGTGGTGTAATGGCTTTGAGCCTCGGTCATAGTTTTGCTGGCATAGTGTATAGGCTGAAAATGTTTTGTTTTTCGTTGCCCCAAGACTGCCCCTATAGCATAATCACTAGCATCACACATGAGCTCGAAGGGCAAGTCCCAATCGGGGGCAACAAGAATCGGTGCCTCGGTAAGCCTTTTCTTTAATGTTTCAAAGGCTTCGATGCACTCAGGGGAAAAGATAAAAGGAGCATCCTTTTCGAGGAGATGGGTCATAGGCCGGGCGATTTTAGAAAAATCTTGAATAAACCTACGATAGAAACCGGCGTGACCCAAAAAGCTCCTAACACCTTTCACAGTTGTGGGATGAGGCAATTTTGCAATAACGTCCACTTTGGCTCTGTCAACCTCGATCCCGTTTTTTGAAATTTTATGGCCGAGGACAATGCCCTCTTTGACCATAAAGAAGCTCTTCTCCCAATTTAGACATAACTTTGTGTCTTCACAACGTTTTAGCATGCTGTCTAAATGGGAGAGACATGATTGGAACGAATCCCCAATGACCGAAAAATCGTCCATAAAGACCTCCATAGTTTTTCCGATCATGTCGGAAAAAATGGCCATCATACATCTTTGAAACGTGCCCGGAGCATTACATAAGCCAAATGGCATACGTTTATATGCGAAAGTTCCATAGGGGCACGTAAAAGTGGTCTTTTCTTGGTCTTGCGGGTCAATGGGAATCTGAAAGTAACCCGAGAAACCATCGAGGAAGCAATAGTACTCATTCCCCGCTAATCTCTCGAGCATCTGATCCATAAAGGGCAGAGGAAAATGATCCTTACGGGTAGCGTCATTTAATTTACGATAATCAATGCAGACGCGCCAACCCGTAACCAAACGAGTTGGAATTAACTCATTCTCCTCATTTGTGACAACAGTAATGCCACCCTTTTTTGGAACACAATGGATTGGGCTAACCCAAGGACTGTCCGAGATAGGGTAAATCAATCCGGCATCAAGAAGTTTTAAAACCTCTTGTTTGATAACCTCGTGAATTTTTGGATTCACCCTTCTTTGTTGTTGGACTGTAGGTTTGAAGTCGTCCTCCATTAAAATCTTGTGTGTACAAAATTCAGGGTCAATGCCCTTGATGTCGGAGAGTCGCCAAGCAATTACTTGTTTATGAGACTTCAAAACTTTGATAAGAGCAGCCTTTTCCTCATCACTTAAGTCTTTGGCAATTATGACGGGTAATTTATCATCACCCTCCAGAAATGCATATTCAAGATGAGGCGACAAGTCCTTAAGTTCAACCTCAGGGAAGTCATCAGTTTTCTCAACATTTTTGACCTCCTCTTTATGAAGTTGTTGTGGTAGAACAGGAAGAGGAGAGGGATCTTCGTTTAACAATTTTTCAAGTATGAGAATATCCCTCTCGAGGTCGATCTCTTGGTTATCGACTCCATCGGGAATCGAGTCACTTTTGAGAAACGTCTCCATTTCTTCTAAGATGAAGTCATTTCCCTCAAACGGAGTGAGGGAAGGAGAAGAATTGGCAATGATGGGGTGAGAAGACTGAGTGAGGTTTTCACTCGAAGAATCATCAATGAAACCTAAAATCTCTTGAGCATACTCCTCAGCAGCAACATCGATGACATCAATTTGATTCACCGACTCACAATCATAATTGGAGGAGTATCTCGAAGTTTGATTTAGGTTGAAGGTTATGGCTTCCGTTCCAACACGTAATGTGATCTCATGCTCAAATACATCGATAAGAGCTCGCCCAGTTCTAAGGAATCCCCGCCCAAGAATGAGAGGGACCCTTGAATCGGCATCAAAGTCAACAATCACAAAATCTGCTGGAAAATGGAACTTCCCCACTTTAACGAATACGTCCTCGGCAATGCCAATGGGACGAGAAATCGAACGATCGGCAAGCTCTAAAGTCATGCACGTGGGGGTAAGTTCGGGAAGAGAGAGTTTCTTCCACACAGAATATGGCATCAGGTTAATGCTAGCACCTAGATCGGCCAAGGCGAAGCAATCAACCATACCCGGGAAAGTACAAGGAATGGGAAATTTCCCGGGATCTCCAAGCTTTTCAGGAAGCTTTTTCAAAAGAACCGCAGAGCAGTTCTCATTCAAAGGAGTTCTTGCCATCTCAAATAATTTTTCTTTATTACTCAACATATTTTTTATTGTCGATGCAAACTTGGGCATCAAGAGAATAGCATCCGCGAAGCTGATATCAAAATGCAAATCTTGGAAGATTTGGAAAACTTTATCCATTTGGTGATTAGCTTTTTCGCGGAGCTTTTGTTCACTGAGACGTGATGGATAGGGAATAGAAGTTTTGGATTTAGGGTTGTCCACTGGAGTTTCTGGTGGTTCAAATACAACTCCAGGCTTACATCTGGTTTCAGGAATAACCTGAGGTTGGACGTGTGCTGTACTTCGTGAGCTAGGATTTTGCACCTTGTCCTTTGTCACCTCAGGTTCACGATTCACTACCTTAGGAGGAGAGGAAGAAGAGGTAGTAGGAATCGTGGGTTCATCATATGAAGCACCACTTCGTGTTGTGATCGCCTTAGCATCGCCCCTCGGGTTAGCGATCGTGTTGCTCGGTAAAGTAGTACCTGAGCCCGAGGGTCGATCATTTAAAGACTTCTTGATGTCAGAAATCTGGCTGACCAGCAACTTGTTCAACTCTTCTTGGGACTTCATGAATTGCTTCAACAACTCGTCAAATGAAGGCCCGGTTGGAACAATGGCTTGATTCGGATGAGGAATATTTGGAGCTCGATTGTTCGGATTGGGACCTTGATTTTGAAAATTACCCTGATTAGGGTTGTTGTTCCCATGAAAATATCCCGGATTGAAATTACCCTGACCTTGGTTCCGATTAAAGTTTCCTTGATTTTGTTGTTGGAACCCTTGATTTTGGAACCCTTGGTTTTGATTGTGAAAACCGTGACCCTAATTGAAGTTACCTTGGTTTTGATAACCTTGGTTCGCTCTATTTTGATTTTGGCCACGGTTTTGGACATTTTGGTTTTGATTAAAACCAGGAGGTCCAGGATAATGATGTTGAGGACGATAGCTAGGGTCCATAGGAGGGCGATATTGATTTCCTCCTTGATTTTGGGACCCAGCTACAGCATGAGCTTCGTATGGAGTACCATCAGTAGCTGTGCAATTGTAGTAGGCATGCGGCCCACCACAAGTTACACAGACTTCCACTTTTATAACCTCAGCAGGTGGAGGATGTTGTGGAAATGAGACTTTCTTTGTTTGGGCGAGAACCAAAGCTTGGATCGCTTCAGTGAGCTTGTCAATCTTAGCATCCGTGCTAGATTGACCCACAGAAGATGAAGTGGAAGGTCCCGCATTGATTTGAGAAACAATCGGTTTGCTTCGTGTAGAGCGGACCTTGGACTTGTTTTCTATGATTTGCAAAGCTTCTTTTGTGGTTCTACTCAAAAAATTACCTCCCGCGGAGGCATTGAGAGAATCCTGATCAGCTTGGCTCACGCCATTGTAAAAAGTATCGAGTTGCATCAACTCAGAGAAACCATGATGTGGACACTTGCGAAGTAATTCTTTGAAACGATCCCACGCTTCACCAAAAGATTCATCGTATTTTTGAGTGAACTTGGTGATTTTGTTTTTAAGACTCGTGGTCTTGGAAGGTTGGAAGAATTCATTCACAAACTTTTTGACAAGATCTTCCCAAGTCTCGATAGATCGTGGAGGTTGTTTTTCAAGCCAAATCCGGGCTTGTCCCTCCAAGGAGAATGGGAAAAGAAGAAGTTTTATTGCTTCACACGGGACATTTTTGTACTTGATGGTCGATGTGATTTTATTGAACCATCGAATATGAGCATGAGGATCGTCCCTCTCAAAACCGTAGAATTGACTTGAGGTTACAAGATTGAGTAACCCGGTTTTGAGCTCAAAACTATCAGCCACGATGGCTGGGACAATAATGGCATCTCCGTAACCCTCGATGGGTGCTTGGAGAAGCTCACACATGGGGCGGTCTTCCGCCATAGTGACAGTGGGTGTGGCAACAGTACGGATCTCAGATTCGACTGTTGGTGCTGAACGTCTACGAGGTCTTCTAGGTTTTCGTACAAGCTCACGTAATGGGCTAGTAGACCTAGAAGAACGAGTGCGCATGCACTAGGAACAAAAATCAATCAAAACAAAGTCGAGACAAAACCACAGTGAACTTAAACCAATAATCACAAGTGAGTGGCTTCTTTAGAAAAGGTACACCACTCACAAGGATACAAAGGCAAGTTTTAATCTTTTTGGTTTGGGAACTTATTTGTTCACACCCCCAGTTGGCAGGTGTTCTGTCTTGGTTTTCGACGGTTTATTTTTATGTAGAATTATTATTCACAAGAAAAGACGGATGTTTTTCTGTTTTGTGTAAGGGTTTAAAAACTTTTGAAAAATATTTTTGGTGTCGTCTCGTTTACCAAAATCGTTTCTCTTTAAGAATCACCTTAAAAGAAAACCGAATCAGAAAACGTTACGATCTGTTTTGTTGTTTTTAATTTTTTTTGGTGTTTTAACACTTTAGGAAAAGTGTTAATGACTTTTTTTTGTATTTTTATTTTGAAAATATACACAAGTGGTGGTATTTGTACAGTGAGTGAGGTGAGATAACACTAATCTCAAATAACGCTATAGAAACGCGCACACTTCCCCGGCAGCGGCGCCAAAAGTTGATTGAGCCCAAACGGTCAACCTTAAATTGACCAAGTCAATGGTCAACAAGGTCAAACTCTTTAGGTCAATGCTCCGGGTAATATAAGGTATCACCAGGTCGTTAAGTCCCGTTGAAGTGTGAATTGTAACTTTAGCGTACTCGTGATCGGGTGATTATTCACAGAAAAGGGTTATGATCAGAATTATTTGGAAATTATTAACAAATATAGCTTAGGAAAGCTACGTGAGTGATTACGAGAATTTAGATTACAAAGATTTGAGCTAAAACCTAAAAACGTACGTTTTAATTAAAAACGTATACAGATGAACAAAACAAAAAGTACAACTGAAGGACGGGAAGGGTTAAAAGTGTAAAATTAATATTTTTACAATCCTAATAATTAAAGAAAATTTTAAGAAAAATAAAAATTATTTTTACACTATTTAATTATTTATTATTAATTAATTACTAATTATCTATTTAATACTAATTAAACTAATCAGAATTATTAAAAATACCAAAAAGGCTTAGAAAATTAAGAAAATTTTTACAAATCTAATTAACCATTACAGGAATCCTAGAAAATTATAAAAAGTTAATTTTATGTATTTTTAAGTTAATTAACTAATTATTAATCTAATTACTCATTAATTACTAATTAAACTAATTATATTAAAAAAAAAAGAAAATGAACAGTAAAAATTCTAGAAAAATTATAAAAACTAGGTTATACTATATAAAATCTAATTATGCTATTTAATTGATTAATATTAATTAAAACTAAATTAAACTAAAATTAATTAGAAAAACCACTGAAAGACAAAATAAAAATCTGGAAAATTTTATAAAATTATTTTAACCTAAAATAGAATTTCTAAAAATATAAAAGTGATATATTACTTAGAAATAAATTAAAAAGAAAAATAAATTGATAAATCCTATTAAATAGAAGCTATCACTAATTTTAAAGTTGGTTTTTTGGATTTTTTTCTTTTTCTAAACTAATTATAAACTAAAAACAACTACTTTTAATAAAAACACTTTTATTTTAACCCAAGGAATAAGCACTTGGAGTGCTTATTACTCCCACAGTTGACTTTTGTTGATTGTGGAGGTTTTAAAGCTCAAATGTGAAAGTGTGGGGTCCACAATGATTGATTTTGGTTTCTCTGAGTTCAATGAACAAGATTAAGCAGAATTGGCACAAAAAATTAGCTTCAATAAGCCACAATAATCAAATAAGCAATTTGCTTATTTGAATTCCGATGCAGTTGTGGGACAAGGTTTAGGGCCAAAAACAGGTGGGGTCCACAGGTCAAAAGGTCAAAGAAATGGTCAATGAGTCAACCCTGGTAGGAGGGGGGTTGAGGGGAACCAAAAACAAGGGTCTTGGACCACTGTAGTGGCCACAAAACCACCACAAAGGTGGTGGTTTGGACTGAGGGTGCTGAGACAGAACAGAGGTCTCCCCTGCAGCTCACTTTGAGGCTTGGTGGGACCCACTAAACAATTTCCAAAAATTCTAGGAAAAATCTCAAAAATCAACAAGCTGGTAGAGATTAAGCTTGTAAAAGCTCAGACCCTAAAACCTTATATCAAACAGTTTACAGACCTCCAAAGTTTGATCAAAATTACTGAGACAGCTTTTGACCTTTTAAGAAAACAATGCACTTTGACTTTGGTGAGTTTATGATTGATCCTAATGCCTTGATATGTTATAATAAGCTACTAGGGAACTGAAATAATCTATGTTACCTAACTATGCAATGGTATAATGAAAATCACAACCTAAATCCTACATAGTTAACAATTATGGGGATTAAAATGGAATTTTGACTTTCTGAGGAATGACCCAAATGTTTGTGGGTTTGACTGAGCTATTACAACCTATTGTGTCATGTTTAGACTAGACTTAGCAACAGAAACTCATTTGAACTCATCCAAACAGACTCAACCAAACACTCCTTTATATATGAACTGTCTTGGTGATTTCAAAATAATTGAAGCATTCAATCCATGTTACTGATTTTCAAGAGCTCATTAAGGTATCTTAGACTAATTTAAGCACAAGGATGCTACTGAGAACAACAAAAACAACATGAATGACCATCACGCTATTTAGACAGTTAATTGAGAAAACTGAGTAACCATTGAGACAAATGAATAAGCATGCATCAAGTTTCATCAAATCAGATTCACTACTCTAAATAAGCACATGAAAAACACAAATAAGCAGTTATTAAGCACATCTATGGTATTTTGCCAAAAAGTGAAATATAGCTTACAAATTCATCCCAAGCTTAAGCCAAATGAACCAGGATCAGAACCACCCTATAGATCTCCACAGATCACTAATATACCCAGTCCAAGCTCTGCATCATCTTCTTTTTCATAACATCTTTTCTTTATATTTTCTTTTTATTTTATTTTTTTTATAATTAATGATGATGAAAACTGAAAGTAAAATTAAACTTGAATTTCTCAAATGCAACTTATATTAATGATGAGTAGAGTACATTACAACTGAAATTTTGAATTAAACTTGCAATTACAAAGCTTGAAATAACTTAAATTAAAACTAAAAATTAACCAACTTCTACACTGCTCCTTTTCTTCCTTTTATAGCTCCAATTTAGGGTTCCTCAGCTTCCTTTGTCTCTTTCCCAGCTCTAAAACTAGCCCTTGGATGATGGAAATTCAATCTTGGCCGTTTCTTCATTTTGGCGCAAATTGATTTTTAACTTTTCTTTGGTTGCTTGATGCCAGTGGGGGTTTTCTTGGAAGGTAGTGTTTGTTTGGTGTGCAAGGGGGGGGGGGGAAGGAGGTTGAGTGTGCAGAAGGTGAAAAGAGGCTAGGGGTGATGATGGGTTTGGTTTTGGTTTGTAGCAGGTTGAGTGGGAGTGTGGAGATGGTGGGAGTTGACCAGGTCAGCGGGGAGTAGTATTATTATTTAAAACGGTGGAGGGTGGAGTGGGCTGAGAAGTGGGGATGGGCCTGGAGTAATAAGGTGGGCTTGGTTTGTTTGGTGGGTTGGGGTTCTGGTTTGGGTAGTAGTAGGAATAGGTCCGTTTGGTTTGTAGAAATTTAAATACAAGGACCAATTTGCAATTATTCGAAACATGAGGGGCTGAATTTGCCATTATCCAAATTATAATCCCAAGGGTTATTCTTGCCATACTTCAATGATACAAGGGTTTTTGAATTTTATTTTTCACTTTTAAAATTCCCGGGGAGCAAGTGTGACAAGTTGCCAAACTTCGGGGACCAAACATGCAATTTTCTGAAAATTTCACCCAAGGACCATTTGTGATACATTTTGATTTTCCGAGGGCAAAAAATGATTTTCCTTTCAAAAATACCCCACCAGGGACCAATTCTGCCATTTTCAGAAACTCCAGGGACCATTTATGTCAATTTTGGATTTTGAGGGGTAAAAGTGTAATTTTCTCAAACTTTTTCACCCAAGGACTTATTTTGATAATTTTTGACTTTTCTTTGCCTTGGGTTGACTTTTCTTTCATTTTAAACTTCCAGGGACTAGTTTTGCCAAATTTTGAAACTTGAGGGACTGAAACTGCCAATTGTGCAAACCTTGTTCGTTTTTCATTTGTTTTTAAACATTTTGCATCTAAAACATATAAAACACACTTTTGGGATAAATTGTGTATTTTGATGCGTTTTTGGGTGTTTTTGGATGTTTTGGCAGTCCAGATACGATAAAAATAATGAGTGTTTGAGCACTCATCATGCACTATTCGCATAGTATAATAATTATCGTTATATTATTATAACGTTTACTCGTGATCGTTTTATTATTAATATACACATTTATATATATATATATATATATATATATATATATATATATATATATATATATATATATATATATATATATATATATATATATATATATATATACACATATGTTTATCACGTCCATATACGTATATAAACGATTATATTATCAATAATATTATTACGAGTATTATTTTTAATGTTTGATTTTTAAATATTTATCGAGTCATAAGAATTTGGTCACATGTCCGAGTCATCACTCTCGGCTCATAGTCCACGTCCAAAATAAAACAACCAAGTCATAATAAATAACCAACTCCGTCCAAATCAATCCCAAATCCACGTGCTACAACATTAGGGTCCGACTACGGCACCCGACTAACCTATCTCCGTCATCTAATTGACCGTCTCACAATCGGTCCCCATTCATCCACATAATCGACAACACTTCACAAAATAAATCATTATACCATATCAATCTCGGCTCCAAAGTAACGACAATAATACCAATGTACCAAAAGCAATATACCACAACAACAACAATTAACAATAATAACAACAAGAACATCAGGAAACCAATTAAGACCACCAAGTAATTCATGCAATCCGGGTCGACTTACCAAGTCAAACCCGTGCCGAGAGACCCATTTGGGTCTCGGCTACTCCATGAGTCAAAATGACTCAAACCCAAGACCACTTAGGCCCCGGCTTAGGCTCGACTGAGCTCAACAACTCAACCAAACGAACCCTTGGTGTCTCGATGCCACAATCAAACAACCAGGTCCAAGTTTTCTCAACCAAACCGGAATCAAATCAAAAATATAACTCAAAACTCTCGACATCAGCTGCAAGACCCAAATCATTCTCAAAACTTCATAAGCTCAAATAAATAACATCAAGCCGAGAGCCTAGGCTCTCGGTTTACAGTCGACACCCACAAGAAATGTAAACCCGGATACCAAACTAGTTTTTAACCATGTTTTATATGTAAACCCACTTATATTACATGTTCTTAATCGAAAACCAACCCAAAATACAACATCGTGACCTCCTGGTCACATCTTTCATATAACACAAGTCACAAATCGCGCGTAACTCAACCTTACCTATTTATCTTCATGGTACAACGGTGTGTGGTGATACTTGAACAAAAATGGTGGCGCGTAAGGTATTATCGAGGGTGAAAAGGGCGAGTTTTGGCGCGTGTTTTAGTAGATCTAGAAGAGAGAATGATGTAGATTCATTTAGTGGTGGTCGTGTATGGTGGTTGGTGGCGGTGGAGCTGTTGTGTGGCCGGAGCAGTAGGTGGCGGCTAGGTTTAGGTTTGGGGGAGAGAGAGAGATGAAGATGGAGAGGGGTTGTGTTGGTTTGTGTGTGCCAGGTTTTCACAAGGACCAATTTATGTTTTCACTTTTTATAAAAAAAAAAAAAAAAAAAAAAAAAAAAAAAAAAAAAAACTAATAATGATAATAATAATAATAATAGAGAGGAGGGGCGGTTATATATAAAACTCAAGGACCATAATTGTAAACTTTTCAAAGTAACCCGACCCTCAAATCCCGAGTCCATGCTCATTGTATTTCAAAACTTCTCAATACGTCCGTTAAATATATAAACGCGACCATTAATCAAAGTATTTAAATTCGTTAGGTTTTCCTAGTGCCGGAGTCAATGTAGTGCCAAATAATGATCTCAAAAATAAATCATCACGAATGAACCAAACCAAACCATTAAATAAATAATCAAATTCCATAAATAACGTACGATAAAGATCACATTCCAACGTTCATAAAATCTCATCACAAATAAACTTTTTAAATATTCCAAAATTATAAATTTTAAAGTAATGCGGGTTTTCAAAACGGCTCCCTAATTTGCCAGTTGTCACATCCTCCCAGCCTCAGAAGAAACCCGTCCCAGGTTTCGATCGGAACAAACCATCTACGAAGTAAAAAGCTTCGGATATCTCTTTCGAAACTCATCCTCACGTTCCCACGTGAATTCCGGTCCATGCCGCGAATTCCAACGAACTTTGATGTGGGGAATACGACTTCTCTTAAGTCGTTTAATCTCTCTATCCAATATCTCAATCGGTTCCTCTACAAAATTCAAACTTTCATCCACACGAATATCCTTAATCGGTATAACCGGCGTTTCATCCGAAAGACATTTCTTCAAATTGCTAACATGAAACACATCATGAACTTTACTCAGTTCCTGTGGTAATTCCAACCGATAAGCCACGGGCCCAATTCTTTCCAAAATAAGAAATGGTCCGATGTAGCGGGGATTAAGTTTCCCACGTTTCCCGAAATGTATTACACCCTTCCAAGGCGAGACTTTCAGCATCACTTTGTCTCCAACCTGGAATTCTAGGGGTTTACGTCTCTAATCGGCGTAACTTTTCTGCCTATCTCTAGCTGCTTGCAATCGATCTCGAATTTGCGTCACTTTCTCAGTAGTCTCCAAAATAAGTTCAGGGCCTGTGAGTTGGCTATCTCCAACTTCAGCCCAACCAATAGGCGAACGACATTTACGACCATATAAAGCTTCAAATGGTGCAGCTTTTAGACTTGTGTGGTAGTTATTATTGTAAGAAAACTCCGCAAGGGGTATATACTTCTCCCAGCCTTTACCAAAGTCTATTATGCATGCACGAAGCATATCCTCCAAAGTCTGAATAGTTCTCTGACTTTGACCATCGGTTTGGGGGTGATATGCAGTACTCATATCAAGTCTCGTCCCCAAAGCGGTTTGAAGTGATCGCCACAATGCTGACGTAAAGCGGCTGTCGCGATCAGGAATAATCGATATCGGAACTCCATGACGAGAAACTATCTCCTTCACATACAACCTCGCAAGTTTATCAACACTATCATCTTCACTAATCGCCAAGAAATGAGCAGACTTAGTCAATCGATCCACAATTACCCAGATAGCGTCACAACCGCTAGCTGTCTTTGGTAATTTGGTAATAAAGTCCATCGTAATCCGCTCCCATTACCAAACCGGGAGTTCTGGCTGCGTCAATAATCCTGACGGTCGTTGATGTTCGGCTTTAACCTTAGAGCAAGTCAAACACTTACTAACGTACAATGCTATATTTGCCTTCATATTTGGCCACCAATATAACTTTTACAAATCCTGGTACATCTTGTCAGATCCAGGATGAATAGAGTATCTTGACTTATGCGACTCATGCATAATCAACTCTCGAATTTCTCCATACAATGGTACCCAACTTCGCTCTCCAAAACATAATACTCCATCAGAACGTTTAACAAATCCCTTATCACTTTCAGCCATCCCAAATATGTTCTCAGCAGGTCTATTTTCTGCTTTCAACGCTTCCGTTTGAGCTTCTAATATTTGAAACGGTAACGGCGATACGATAGTCATTCCTAATGACCTAACTCGTAACGGTGGTATCCTCTCCTTTCGACTAAGCGCATCAGCAACAACGTTTGCTTTACCAGGATGGTAACGAATTTCACAATCATAATCGCTTAGCAACTTGATCAACGTCGTTGTCTCATGTTGAGCTCTTTTTGATTCAGGATGTGTTGTAGACTTTTGTGATCCGTGAATACAACACATTTAGTACCATACAGATGATGTCTCCATATCCTTAAAGCAAAAACCACAACACCTAACTCCAAATCATGGGTGGTGTAGTTCTTCTCGTGCTTCTTGAGCTGTCGGGAAGCATAAGCTATCACCTTCTCTCGTTGCATTAATACAGCTCCCAAACCTTTATGCGAAGCGTCACAATAGACGACGAAGTCCTCGTTACCTTCAGGTAACGCTAAGATAGGAGCACTACACAACATCTCCTTAAGTAATTGAAATGCTTCCTCTTCCTTATCTCCCCATTCATATTTAACACTCTTTTGAGTCAATTTGGTCAACGGTTTTGCTATCTTCGAAAATCCCTCAATGAATCTTCGGTAATAACCGACTAATCCCAAAAATTGACGAACTTCTGTTGGGGTTGTCGGTGCAGCCCAATCTTTAATCGCTTCAATCTTAGCAGGATCTACATGAACTCCTTGCCTATCAATCACATGACCCAGAAATTGTACTATCGGAATCCAAAATTCACATTTAGAAAACTTGGCATACAGTTTCTCCTTCCTGAGCAATTCTAAGATAAGTCTTAGATGCTCCTCATGCTCCTTCTCACTCTTCGAATAAATTAGAATGTCATCGATGAACACAATCACGAACTTATCTAAATAAGGCTTACACACATCCGATTCATGAGATCCATGAATACCGCCAGTGCGTTAGTCAACCCAAACGGCATCACCTGAAACTCGTAATGCCCGTAACGGGTTCTGAAAGCCATTTTCGGAATATCTTCCTCGCGAACTCGAAGCTGATGATATCTCGATCTCAGATCAATTTTCGAATACACACTCGATCCTTGAAGCTGATCGAACAAATCGTCGATCCTCGGTAACGGGTATCTATTCTTCACCGTTAACTTGTTCAACTCTCGATAATCAATACACATACGAAATGATCCATCCTTCTTCTTCACAAATAAGACCGGGGCTCCCCAAGGCAAGGAACTTGGTCTTATAAATCCTTTTTGCGGCTAACTCCGCTAGTTGCTTCGACAACTCTTCCAGTTCAGTAGGTGCAAGACGATAAGGCGCTCGTGCCACGGGTGCAGCACCAGGTATCAACTCAATCTGCCTTTCCTTCTTCTCCTTCTCTCCTTTCTCAGAAATTTGAGCTAAGAAAAGGCAGCATCCTTTTTCCATTAGCTTCGGCAATTTAGTGCAAGATATGACTGCTAATCTAGATGGGCCTCTCAATTCCTTTCGATCTCCTGGTATGTTCAAAATCTCCTTGCCGTAAGGCACACGCACGATCTTCTCATCGCAAGGTATATGAGCACGATACTTCGACAACCAATCCATACCAATAATGACCTCAAAACTTCCTAATGTAACGGGTAGAAGATCTATGTTGAAAGGACGATTCAGAAAGTTTAACGTGCAACCGCGAATAATAGTCCTAATCCTCTCTATGTTCCCATTAGCCAACTCTACATCATAACCAATTCCTAAGGCCATCGGGGGTTTCTCTAGTAAGGGTGCAAACTTAGTGGACACAAAACTCTTATCGGCACCAGTATCAAATAGTACGGAAGCATAACAATTATTGAGAAGGAACGTACCAGTAACGACGTTCGGATCTTCTCCTCTCTCGTTTCCAAGTGCATACACTCTCCCATGAGCAGTTCCAACTTCCACACGTTGGTCCCCATTATCTTGTCGTCCACGGTTTCCTCCAGCTCCACGGTTTCCATTATTGTACCCATTACCACCCGATCCTTGATTTCCTCGGTTCCATGATTCCCTACACTCATTCCTATAATGTCCCTTCTTTCCACATCCATAACAAGTAACATTTGCCTTACTCATAGTTTTAGGAGTAGCTTGAACCATAACAAGTGGTCAAGCTCTACAATCCTTAGCTATGTGTCCCATCTTAGAGCAATTCTTGCACATCACAGTAATGATTCTTATAACATCGGTTACACTTGGGTGCATCTCCATTGTAGTTTTTATTGTCTCCATCTCCCATAGCATAAGCTCTAGTAGTTGTTTGTCGCTTGTTTTGATGATCATTACCCTTAGAATGATTATACCTCTTCCTCTTTCCATTCTTGTCTTTCTCAGCTTCTTCCAATACCAACGAGTCCATCAATTGTTGAGCGATAGTGATAGCCTCATGAATTCTTGCAGGCTTAGCAGAAATCACATCGTTCCTTGTAGCTACCGGCAACCCATCGGTACACCTCTCAATCCTTTGTGTCTCAGTCCTAACCATATCGGGGCAAAGTAAGGCTAACTCTCGATAACGGCGATTGTAAGTTGCCATATCGGTACCTTTCACCTTATGATTCCAGAACTCAATCTCCAGCTTCTTAACCTCATTCCTTGGGCAGTAAGTCTGAATCAGCAAGGACTTAAATTGCTCCCAAGTCATAGCATAAGCCACATCACTCCCAACCGAACTTCGGTAATTGTTCCACCAAGTTAAAGCTTCATCCTTGAAAGTAAAAGAAGCAAACTTTACCTTCGCATTCTCCGCCTAGTTGCTGACATTAAACACTGATTCAGTCTTCTCTATCCACCTGACCAAGTAGACCACTCCTTCATTCCCTCCAAACTTAATGGGTCCACAATTTCGAAACTCCTTGTAGTTACATCCATTAGCATGAACAGGTGGAAATGTTCCAGCAGAATTGTTGGAATGATTTGACTCAGCTAGTAGCTCAGCAACTCATTGCTCCACAAGTTGATTGATCATGGCTTGATCCACAGTAGGGGCATTAGGTGGAACATGATCATTGTCTCCCTGGGCCTCAACATTTTGATTCCCGTTGTTGTGATTAGTAGCGTCTAGGTTATCAGGAGTAGGGGTTTCAACATTTCTAGTAGGACGGCATCCTCGGCGACCAGGGGTAGTCACTGCAGGACCAGTTCTGGTAGCTCTAACAGGGTTTTGTCGTACAGCCATTGATCGAAGTCATAATACAAGGTTTATAAGTCTCCAATAACACGTATCATAACGTCCAACAAGAATCCGATTAGCGAAAGTCGAAGTACGAACATAATACCAACACAATATCAACCACGCAAATAGGAACACAATTCTCCATGTACGCCAAAAACCATAGAATATCATACGAAATCACCATCGTCCATACAAGCAGCAATCGATACTTCGTTCCAAAATACCAAATGACATAATAAATACTAATCGTTCCATACGAGACGAACATACAATCCGAATAACATGACTTAAGGGATAGAATAACCAGCTCAACACTATGTGTATCTCTGTCCTTCTTGAGGTCCGCAACCTCCTTTTCTAACTCTGTGTCCCTCTGCCACAGCTTGCGATCTGCCTCACGAGCCGTGAGGAAACCTCTCTGCAGACTCTCTATCTGCTCATGTATCTCCATCATACCTCTTCTAATCGTTGTCGTCCTGCCCATGACAGTAATCAAATCACTCTCAACTCAGCAATAAACTCAGCAATAAGCATCTCAAGTCGGTCAGACATCCGCGAGATCCTCTCGCCCTGTGCAGTAATTCGAGTCCACATCCTACCAGTCTCACCCAAATCTGCATGCTCAGCAGAAACCTCAGAAGGTGCATCTGACTCAACGGGACTACCAGGTGTCAACTCAAACAAAAATGGATGATCAGGTGAAACCGGCTCTAACGGATGCATCGGGGAATCGGGCTTTGCAGAATGAGCTGAATGTGCTAGCGACCCATCATCATCAGGCATCTCCTCCTCCTGAGGATCATCCTTTTCCTCATCCTGAGGGTCATCATTCTGCTCACCCTCGTACTCCTCCTCATACTCCTCGTCGGAGGGGTACTCCATCAATCGTCATTTCTGAGCAGGTGAACCACGAGACGATAAAATCGGTGACTTAGGGCGACAATGAGACGATAAAGTAGTGGCCGAACGCATGACCATCACGTATGGGTCATCAGGGGCCATAGTGATCTGTGCTGGGCGACGCGTGCCAGTATAAACATCCTCAATAACATCGTACGAATAGGAGGTCATGGTTTGTGACAACGGCGTAGGGTAGGTGTAAGTGTTTCAAAAACAACTAAACCGCGAACTCAAAATACCGTATCAAAAATCATCATATATATCAAGAAAGATTTAAAATACCGCATTACTAAAATCATTCATAAAACAATTAAGCCATATAATTCCTCAAAACGCATATAATTCCTCAAAACGCCATCATATCACTAAATCAATAAACCTCAAATCCTCAAATTATCTCAAGAATCCCATATCCAATAATCATCTCAATATACCTCTATATAAACAATGATGCTTCGGCTTGGCGGGCTGGCGGGCAATGGTCGAGGATCGTTTTCTATAAAAATCGGTTATAGTTTAGGTATCCATTTACCTAGTTCTCTATAACCTTGGCTCTGATACCAATCTGTAACACCCCCAAAATTTGGTACAGCGGAAGACTCAACAAGCTTTCGGGGTGCTACGGGGATTGGTATCCATTCAAAGTCATGAAAGAACGAGATAAAGTAAACATAAGAAAAACACAACTAAAACGGGTTTTAAAGTTTACATTTATCCCAAGAATTATCCAAAGTAAGGCCCAAAAGAAATAAACGTAGGTCCACAATAATTTATCAGAGTTTTAGAAAATGGATACATAACCGGGTGCCATAGCCAAGCCTCCAATCCAAGCATCCAAAGGGCATCACTTAATTACCTGAGAAAACGTGCTAAAAGTCAGCTTTCGCTGGTGAGATCATAGGTTTAAATTCATAATTCAATATAGTGGACATATACGCAAAACGCTTGCTAGCTAGACTAGGCCTCAATCATCCAACCAAAATAATCCAACCAAATCGAATCAACCCTATAGGTGCACACTATAGTCCAATAACCAAATCCAATCAAATCAATCTGTATGCGTAAGGATACGACATACCCAACATGCGTAAGGATACGACATATTCAACTTACCTAGATCTAGTCTAGGCCTCGTTGTATAGCTTACCTAGTTCTTGACTAGGCCTCGCTCTATAACCAAACCAGATCAATATGCATTCGCAAGGATGCGACATGCCTAACATTCGTAAGGATACGACATGTTCATGCATTTGTAAGGATACGACATGCTCATGCATTCGTAAGGATACGACATGCGCTAAAACCTACCTAGTTCTATAAGCATAGCAAGTTTTAACATAAATAAAGCGATAATAGTCCACATAAAATATTTGCACGTTTCTCACCCCAAGTATTGAAAACAAAGTTCAAGAGTAAAAAGTGTAAAAAGTGGGGCTATGACTCACCTCAAGTCCAGGAATCCGCAAAAGAAATCGATAGATGAAAGACGTAAGCAAACTCAAGTAACGCCAACTACAGACTCGGCACTTCCTAACAATATCAAACTCGTTCAGAAATCCTTTCCTCAAAATCAAATATTCCCATTCCCGAACGTATTCCATTTAACTTTCCAAAAATATCCATTTCTCGAATTATCTTCATATTAATTTGAAATTCGATGTTTGGTATCCATATGGGTGGAGGGTCGACATAACTCAAACCAAGAAGCCACAACGAAAAGAAATAATAAACCATCTATAGGTCTAATATTAGCCCAATATATTATTTAAATAAATCACCAAAGTTTATCAAATCCGTCGATTTGGTAATCCCCCATATTTATTTACGTAATATATCGTTCCAAGATTATACCCAACCTAGATCACATAGCACAAACAATTCTATATGGTAAATATCGTAGTCCAATAAATTCCCTTTATATATCGTCCAATTTGCCAAATTCGTCAATTTAGCCAATTCCACGAGATATATAGTAATTTATTATCCTAATACATGTACCACAACCTATGGGCGTCGTAGGATACGATGCCCATTAATATACTCATTTTATATAGCTAAATAACTCGATTTAACCCGTCGATTAAATAAGTTACGTAGTTATAGAAAATGGTTATATTAATCGTCATATATCCGTGACAACACAAAAGTCACATAATAAAGCCCACTTGGACTTAAGTAACCACAACTCGATAAGTTTTTCAAATTTATAAAAGTCATCGTGTTTTTATTTATTACTTACCCGATTTATTAGTTCTCGACATTATTTATAGTTATTTATTTATAATAATACTCCGACATTTATTGCACTATTCGCATAGTATAATAATTATCGTTATATTATTATAACGTTTACTCGTGATCGTTTTATTATTAATATACGCATTTATATATATATATATATATATATATATATATATATATATATATATATATATATATATATATATATATATATATATATATATATATATATATATATACGTTTATCACGTCGATATACGTATATAAACGATTATATTATCAATAATATTATTACGAGTATTATTTTTAATGTTTGATTTTTAAATATTTATCGAGTCATAAGAATTTGGTCACATGTCCGAGTCATCACTCTCGGCTCATAGTCCAAGTCCAAAATAAAACAACCAAGTCATAATAAATAACCAACTCCGTCCAAATCAATCCCAAATCCACGTGCTACAACATTAGGGTCCGACTACGGCACCCGACTAACCTATCTCCGTCATCTAATTGACCGTCTCACAATCGGTCCCCATTCATCCACATAATCGACAACACTTCACAAAATAAATCATTATACCATATCAATCTCGGCTCCAAAGTAACGACAATAATGCCAATGTACCAAAAGCAATATACCACAACAACAACAATTAACAATAATAACAACAAGAACATCAGGAAACCAATTAAGACCACCAAGTAATTCATGCAATCCGGGTCGGCTTACCAAGTCAAACCCATGCCGAGAGACCCATTTGGGTCTCGGCTACTCCATGAGTCAAAATGACTCAAACCCAAGACCACTTCGGCCTCGGCTTAGGCTCGACTGAGCTCAACAACTCAACCAAACGGACCCTTGGTGTCTCGATGCCACAATCAAACAACCAGGTCCAAGTTTTCTCAACCAAACCGGAATCAAATAAAAAATATAACTCAAAACTCTCTACATCAGCTGCGAGACCAAAATCATTCTCAAAACTTCATAAGCTCAAATAAATAACATCAAGCCGAGAGCCTAGGCTCTCGGTTTACAGTCGACACCCACAAGAAATGTAAACCCGGATACCAAACTAGTTTTTAACCATGCTTTATATGTAAACCCACTTATATTACATGTTCGTAATCGAAAACCAACCCAAAATACAACATCGTGACCTCCTGGTCACATCTTTCATATAACACAAGTCACAAATCGCGCGTGACTCAACCTTACCTATTTATCTTCATGGTACAATGGTGTGTGGTGATACTTGAACAAAAATGGTGGCGCGTAAGGTATTATCGAGGGTGAAAAGGGCGAGTTTTGGCGCGTGTTTTAGTAGATCTAGAAGAGAGAATGATGTAGATTCATTTAGTGGTGGTCGTGTATGGTAGTTGGTGGCGGTGGAGCTGTTGTGTGGCCGGAACAGTAGGTGGCGGCTAGGTTTAGGTTTGGGTGAGAGAGAGAGATGAAAATGGAGAGGGGTTGTGTTGGTTTTTGTGTGCCAGGTTTTCACAAGGACCAATTTATGTTTTCACTTTTTATAAAAAAAAATAAAAAAAAAAAAAAAAAAAAAAAAAAACTAATAATGATAATAATAATAATAGGGAGGAGGGGCGGTTATATATAAAACTCAAGGACCATAATTGTAAACTTTTCAAAGTAACCCGACCCTCGATTCCCGAGTCCATACTCATTATATTTTAAAACTTCTCAATACGTCCGTTAAATATATAAACGTGACCGTTAATCAAAGTATTTAAATTCGTTAGGTTTTCCTAGTGCCGGAGTCAATGTAGTGCCAAATAATGATCTCAAAAATAAATCATCACGAATGAACCAAACCAAACCATTAAATAAATAATCAAATTCCATAAATAATGTACGATAAAGATCACATTCCAACGTTCATAAAATCTCATCACAAATAAACTTTTTAAATATTCCAAAATTATAAATTTTAAAGTAATGCGGGTTTTCAAAACGGCTCCCTAATTTGCCAGTTGTCACAATTATTATTGTGGTTTGACTTTTGTGACTTAGCAAGAATAACCGATAAATTTGTGTAACACTATATGAGTGTAGTATATATATATATATGATTTCATGCGGTTTGAATTGTTTGAGTATAATTTTCGTTGTAGATTTGTTTTGGAACGGGGTATTGGGTAGTGTGAGTAAGTTAATTTGGGAATGAGTAACTAAACGAGAAAACCTTATGGTTCAACCATATTGTTTTAAACTGCACTCTAGGAGTTCACCAATCTCGTGTTAACACTTTTAGCATGTATTCTCAAGTTTAAGGCGATAGCTTGTGGTGAGTGCTTATTCACTCACTTTTATAAGACCAAAACCGGACTTAAAAGATCAAAAACTAACCGAATTATGCCAAATTTGTAGTGTTTTTGTGTTTGTGATATGCAGGTACGGATATTACGTAAAATGGACGAAAATCATGGAAAATCAAGAAATCGGGCACGAGAGTAGAAGCTGGTCAAAGAGCCGAAGCCAGGAAAGAATTTTCAAGTTTGGATCACTTTTATGCTCAGACTGTCAGAATCTACCTTGAAGATTAACTACTTGGCAAGATTAGCCCTTGGATTTATTTTTCAAAGAATGGCAGAATTTACCCTTGGAATTTGGAAGTTTACACAAAAGGTCCTTGTATACTTTATACCAAAATTTGAATATTAAAACAGGCCTGGTCCAAAATGGTTACCCAATCCACAATATTATACACCCCAAGCCCATCCAACCTAAACTACAACCCTAGCCCAATCCTAATATCAAACCCATACCCGGTCAATGGGTCAAAGTCAAAATAAATAAATAAAAACACACCCGTACCCTCACTTTCCCTTATTTTCCCCAAATGCCCAGAAACACCCAATTAACCACATGAACCCTAGTTTGCACTTGAGTTCAATTAACTCACTCCCATTCAAATTAACTATGATTACTAATCATTTGTTCTTCTAGAAACATACCCCACGTGACAGGGGCGTGTCAGAGAGGTATTTGGTTGCACGAGTGACACATGGCAGTGCTTAATTGGTCAAGACACATCATTCTTTCAGCTTTGGATTCGCCTTCTAGAAGGGTGTCAGCACATGTCAGAGAGAATGTAAGTATTGTGACATATGGCAGTATATTATTGGATGAGCCACCTCACTTATTCTGATCCAAGGGCTAGCATGAGATTAAAGAAGCACAATATTGATCCAAGGGTGATAAGATGTTGAGAAGAAACACAAACGCACCAGGATTGCCAACCTGGCATAATCACCTCAACTCACTCCTCACTTCCTATATATAGGTTTAGTTTTTAGCTCTCAGGGGGTAGTTTTTTTTAGTGTAGTGTTACTCTGTAGAATTTTATTCAGCCTTGTAATCTAGTCTAGCATATTGTAATTTTTATTTCAAGTTTTAATAAAAGTAATTTTTCTTCATTAATTCTCAGCTTATTGTTCATTTTATTTTGCTTATTTTATTTCAACATCTTCTTATTCTGCTTGTACTAGTTATATTCAACTTAAATAATTACTTTTATCAAGTTTTTAATATTCATTTTCATAAAAAGAAAGAAAGAAAAAAAATAAAAAAAGTCAGAAAAATTTATAAAAAAAATAAAAAAGTTACAAATAGTTTAGTAAGGCTCACAGTAGAGCTTAATTTCTTTTATACATCTTATTTGAGCTTAAATAGCTTAGAGTGAGGTGTTTTGAGTCATTGTCCAATCAAAGTCAGCTGAAGGTGATTGAATCCTAAGTTGCTGAGGTGGTTGATATGTTGAGACAGACAAGTATGAACTCAGCCTATCTAGAGATAGGCTACTGTGGTACCTCTTTATTTTGAGCTGAGAGGAGTATTTTGTAAGTCTCATTTTCATAATTGCATCAGTTGGTAATCATACTTGTGTTACTGAGTTTAGTATTGATAAATAGCTATTACACTGTTTCATTGATTAATAGTGAAGATTAGTTGTTATTTTAAGTATTGTGGTGGTTTGTTAATAGATATTTGTAGAATAATTGAAGATCTGAGTCTGATTTGGATTAGTTTTGTGATTCTGATTATCTGATGAAACATAGATCTGAGATAGATGAGTTTTACATTTGAGTACTGTTCCATTGAAATTGCATGCTGAGATCTTGTTGATTTTTGGTTTGTGTAGTTGATTTAGCATTAGTTTTTGGACCAGAGTTGATTGATTCTGATTAAGTGTTGTGCTAAGTAGTTATTCCTTACTCTTAGCTCCATATCTGTCATATTTGTGAGATTTTTTTGTATCTGTGGTTGATTGAATCTGATTTCTGATTTCTGATTTTCTGAGTTCCATTTAAGTTTGTGAATCATTTCCAATAACTGAGTTGAGGTGTGGATTTAATTAGGTTAATTTGTGTTCGTGTAATGAGTAAGTCTGTTACATAGGGGTGTTTGGATGTGCTATTTGCTGAGTTGTTTAGTTGTTTAGTTGTAGCTTTATTTTTACACATAAATTACTCTAGCATAATAATAGAGATTTAAAACATAAAATCAGTTGGTTGAAACACAAAAGGTCAATTGTAGGATTCGTCATTTCATATCAGTTAGATATAATTGAAATCAGTTAGTGTAGTTTAGAAGTTAGCTTCATTGTATCCTAGTTAGCTTAATATATCATTAGTCTAGCTTATTATAACCAGTTAGAGTAGAATTAAGCTGTAGAAAGTAGATTAAGTTAGCTAGTGCAGGACCTTAAAAAGTCAACTGTTTCATGTAAAAGGGTTCTGCAGGCTGCTAAACTGAGCTTGTTTTAGTCATTTCAAATAAGTTTTTTGGTCACAAATTGGTTTTATACTAAATCTCTGTTGGTCAATCTTGGAATTGCTTCAATAACTTTGGTACTCAGAGCTTATCTTGGCTGCTTATTTTACCTGTAAAGTTGGTTGTATGGATTTAGTATACTGCTTATAAGATTTGGGCTGCTCATCTGAGTTAGTGATTAGATTTGTTATTTGAGACTTGAGCTGAGCAGTATTTAAGTAGTAGTAGTATTCTGGATATTTGTTTTGTTTCTGGAAGTGCTTATTCTAATTCTACTACTTAACTGTGAGCTCATTCTTGAGTTTATTGTTGATTTGTGAGAATTTGTGGATTTCTGAGCTTGTTATTGTTACATCTTTGCTTATCTGAGCTTATTTCATCAATAGTAGTCTGTGTTTAAAGTTGCATATTGATTAGATCTCAAGTGCTTAATAATAAGCACTTGAGATAAGCAGTTTTCTTTTAAATAAGCAGATCAGCTTTTCAATTTCTTCTCAAAATTTTATTTTAAGTTCTTTTTATAATTTTTGATTTTCTGGAATTTTTCCAGATTTTTCCAATCATTTTTACTATTTATCTTTTCTTATTTTGATTTTTATTCAATTTCTAAATAGTTTTAATTACCAAAAATCAATAAAAATTAAAAAAAGGTTCTGAAAAATACAAAAATATTTTTAGAATTTCTTTAATAATATTTTAGAATTTTTAGATTTTAATTTTCATTTTTCCAAGTTATTTTTCTATTTTTCCTTATTTTTAATTCATTTTTAATTCCAAAAATAGGAAATTAATTCTAGAAAATAAATAAAAAGTCTAAAAAATATTTTCCTTTTTCTTAAAATTCTTTTTATTAGTTTTAAAATTTTAGAAATTATTTCCAAGTTCGTAGGGTCATTTTTCGTTATACGTTACGTTTTAAATAACGCGGTTGCTTTTCCGTTTTTACGTTTTTTATTTCGGTGCATAATTAGCTTGTAATCTTTGCATGCTTTATCATTGTTTGTGAATAATTGAATATCTTGCTTGCTATTTTCACTCTATCACTCTTTCACCATTCACTTACACTACACGATTCCCAAATCGATATTTCGGATTTTCCATTCGAGCCTTCGTTGGGAGAACGACCCGGGACTTACTTTCACAAGTATTTCCTCGGAATATAAATATACTATAATTGACACGAATCAATTTTTGGCGCCGCTGCCGGGGAAGGCCGAAGTGAATTTTTGAATATTTTTTTGAAAATCGTGTTTTGTTAAGCCTTCCTCTACTTTGTATATATATCTCTATAAAAATTGAAAAATCAAAAACACTTTTCCTAAAGTGTTTTCAAAAATACCAAAAAAATAAAAAAAGTTACAGCCTCGACTCGATCGAAAGAAAGGGCGTTGTAAACCAAATAAGTCTCGCAATATAACGAAAACGTAATTTAGTTGTTTATCGGACTATTTCAATTACTACAACCGAATAAGCGGGAAATACGGAAGCTAAGACATTAAATTGCTAGCTGAAGAGAGATCCATTCTTCTCTCTCGTCCCGTCGCGCGTGGTTTTGAAAGAAACGGTTTTCGATTAACATTACGTTTTAAGAAAAGAAAAACAAAAGAAATAAAAAGTTTTTGTGAAAAAATATAAAAAAAACAAAAAAAATTTTCCTTTTTCTTTTTCTTTTCTTTTTAATTTTGCTTTTGGTGTATGCACACCCGCTCTTCTTTTGAGGGTCTTATATCACCGTTATCAAATCCCGAAAGGGTAATACGACACACACATCGTGTCCATTTCCTTAACGTTGAGGAAATGGATATGAATGATCAACACCCTCCGGTGGGTGGTGATGTAAACCAACACATGCCGGCTCCCGATCTCCGAACGATGGAGGAGCTGTGACAACCCACGATGCATGGTAGAGGTGGCCCGATTGCCCCTCTAAATATTGAGGCTACGGATTTTGGACTTAAGCACCACATGATACAACAAGTCCAAAATTCGTGCCAATTTCACGGATTACCGGGTGACGATGCAAATAAGCATCTCGATAAGTTTCTAACCGTCACCCAAAATATGAAGCAAAACGGGGTCTCCGATGACGCCCTCCGTCTCTCTCTCTTCCCCTATTCTCTTACGCATCATGCCACCGCGTGGTTTGATCGCCTTCCCAGGAACTCGATTCATACTTTCAATGAAATGGTTTCCAAGTTCCTGGCGAAGTATTTTCCACCATCGATGGTGACGAAATTGAGGAATGATATTAGCAATTTTCGACAACTCCCCGATGAGTCTTTGTTTGAGGCTTGGGAGCTTTACAAGCTTGCCATTGATCGTTGTCCGAATCATAATATGCTTCTCGTCACGATAATCGATATGTTTTATAATGGATTGACTTTACGACATAGGGACACGATCAATGCTGCAGCTGGTGGTACTTTCATGAAACGTCGTCCTGAGGATTGTTACGAGCTAATCGAGAATATGACGGCACATTACAACTGTTGGGATTCCTCAGCCGAGAGGAATGAGCCAATAAGATCGACTGCGTCTCTAAACTCTTCTTCTTCTAACCCCGAGCTAGCCGTCTTGAATAAGAAAATTGATGATTTGTCGACGGCTATGCTAAGAATGTACCAAATGATGCCGAATCAAGTCAAAGACACACAAGTTAATATGGTCAATGTCGTTTGTGAAACTTGTGGTGGTCCACATTCATACCTTGAATGCCCAGCCTCCGGTGGCTTTGCTCAAGCGAACGTGTATGCTGCGAATATGGGTGGCAACGGTTACCCACAACCTCAAGGAGACCGTAATCTCCTCAGCTACCGTTCTAGCAATTACCTTGGACCACCCGGGTTTGATCAACCAAATCAAGTGAATAAGAATAACAATGTGCAAAACCGTAATCATCAATTCAATAATAATCAGAATCACAACCGCGGAAATAATGGTTTTCAAGGACAAAATCAGAATTTTCAACAAAATCAAAACCGGGGAAATTTTCATCAAGGCCCGCCTCAAGGGAATAATTTTCAAAATAATGGGAATTTTCAGAATAATCATGGAAATCAGAACAATGGCAATTTTCAAAACCGTGGGCAAAATTTTAATAATCAAAATCAAGCTGCTATTACAAATCCGTCGCCCACAGAAGAGTTGATTAAACAATTGATTCAAGGTCAACAAGCTTTAATTGCTAAACAAGATGAAACAACGAAAATGTTTGCAACTCAAATCAATGATCTCAACAAGCATTTAAATGATCGACCCTCGAGTTCGGGTATTACTTCTTTGCCAAGCAACACGATCGCAAACCCGAGGGGCGAAGTAAAGGCGATCATAACTCGCAGTGGTGCTACATATGAGGGACCCGCAGCTCCTACTACCTCTTCTTCGTCTCCGCCTAAGGTAGTAGACTGTGAGACCGAGGCGACAAAGGACCCGGTTCCTCTTGTTAATAATGGAGAAGCTGAAAACATCCAACCTCCGGTTGTCCAAAAGTCAAAAGATAAAGAAAAAGTCATTTTTGAGAATAATGTGAAATACAAATCTAAATTGCCATATCCGCCACGATTTAACGATAAAGAGCTTCGTGCAAAGTCTAAAATACAAATGGAAAAATTTCTGGATATTTTTCAAAAGTTGCACTTTGATATAAGTTTTATGGATGCTCTTGTGTGCATGCTGAAGTTTGCTTCCACGTTCAAAAACCTCATAAATAATAAAGAGAAATTGCTTGAATTAGCCGAAACGCCGATAAATGCTCAATGTTCCGCGATTCTTCTCAAGAAGCTTCCCGAAAAGCTTGGTGACTCGGGAAAGTTTCTCATTCCATGTTCTTTGAAAGATCAAGAAGTTTGTAACGCCCTGGCCGATTCGGGTGCGAGTATAAACCTCATGCCATTATCGATCTACGAACAACTTGGAATGGGGGCTCTTAAACCAATGAGAATGACTTTGGAGCTTGCTAATCGATCGATCACTCATCCAGTTGGAATTGCTGAGGACGTTTTTGTTCGTGTGAAATCGTGTACTTTTCCGGCAGATTTTGTTGTTGTCAATTTTGAAGCTGATCCAAGAGTTCCTCTAATACTAGGGCGACCGTTTTTACGAACCGCTAAAGCCCTAGTAGACCATTATGAGGATACTCTAACTTTACGACACGATGATGATATTATGATTTTTAAAGCCGATGATTCAAAATCAAAGAAGTATTCCGTCAAAAGCATCGATGTTTGTGATTATACTTTTGATGATTTTGTTAAAACTTTCGTCTCCGACTCTTCCCCATCATTTCCTTCGACTAAGGATTATGATTCTTTTTGGGAAGAGGTCGATGAATTTCTTGCAATTGAAACGATTCCGATTTCTGAGATTGACGATTCTTACTTTGATTCGGAGGGGGATATTATTTTTCTTAACAATTTGTTGAACGATGAACCGTCAATCCCTCCGGATAAAGTTAAGACGAAGATTGAGCTTATAATTGACGATCCTCTGGAGCCCGAGCTCGAGGAATTTTTACCAGACTTTGAGAGTTTTACCTTCGATACGACTGAGGAGATAAGTGGCAATCCCACTTATCGTCCTGATTTTTCTGATCCGACGTTTGAAGCTTTTCATTTCAATCACTTGGAAGAGACGAGTCGTGGCAATCCCATTTCTCATGCTTTTATCTCTCTTCCGGAGTTTGAATCATTTCGTTTTGATGAATCTGAATGCAAAATGGAAAAGTTTTCTAAATCTGAATATGAAAGTTTCAGTTTTGATCTTGAAGTTGATCATGATCCGGGTGGTGTTCTTAAGAATGAGAATTTTAAAGAAAAGTTTATCCCATCCCTCCCACCCAAAAACGATTTTAAAATGAGCTTAAATGATAAGATTCATAATTCCATAATTATGAAGTTTTCTTTTGATGCAGATGAGTTTTTCAAGATTGTTATCATGACGTTCTTGCCGTTTATAACATTTGGCATGATTTCTCTTATCCTTCACTCAGTGGGGAGTGAGGATGTTGTTTTTGACCCTGGTATCGTTTTTCAAAATTTTCATAAGTAAAATACCAGCGGTTATCTCATCAGGATGGAACTTTCAAATAAATCATAAGTTTTTCAAAATATTTTGAATGAAAGCCCGAATGAGATTATTTTTCCACGGTTTTTCCCCAAGGACGAATTAATTCGGGGATCGAGTCAAGCTCATGTGACTCGGTGAACAAAAACAAGCGCTTCGTGGGTGGCAACCCATGCTTATCCAATTTCATCTTCTTATTTTCTATTTTCTAACAAATAACGTGAGGAGGGGGTGCCTCTTCTACTCTTGTGTTCCGTGGTTGTTTGTGATGTTTGTTAGGATTGTCTGCGATTTATGATGACTCTCGTGCTCGTTATCTTTTCACTTGGAGTCTCATTCATCGATGCTTTTGGAAATCCTATATCCGAAAATCTTATCGACTAACGTTTTCTTTGGCATAATTAATAAACGGCCTAGAATTTTGTTAGGATTGCCTTAACCCATCAAACATTGAGGACAATGTTTCATTCTAGTCGGGGGGAGGGTGAATCTTCGATTCGATTTTGACCTTGCATGTTTCACATGTCGTGCACTCTTGCAACTCCGTTTTTCCACCAAAAATAAAAAATTGAAAATTTTGAAAATTTCAAAAATGAATGAAAAAGCAATGAAAAAGTACAAAAAAAGATGTGAAAAAGTTGAAAAAGTTGTATAAAGTTTGAATAAGTGTTTTGACACCTTGTTGACTTTCTTGCTGGGTAGAGTGGGAATAAATATTTTGACTTGACCAGGTGTGTTGAGCCCTAGCTTGTTCCCTTAACCAATGATGATCACATAAGCTTGTGCTAGTCTTGTACACTAGGAGCTATAAAATGCGAATTCTTTCTTAAGAGTCTGCAAGTTCCCGTACTTGACTTTATACATGCGCAGCTTAAAAGCTTTCGCTAGTCTTTTACATCAGGAGCTAGAAAACGCGAATTCTTCTTCTAGAATTTGCAAGTTTCCGTAACTGACTTTATATATGCGTGGCTGATTATCGGCTAAGTATTCGTGGGTTTCATTATTTGGAATCTTAAATTGCGAAGAGCGAGAAATGATAGAATTTATTTAGAAGTTAGATGCTAAACGTGGAGTAGTGGTTCTCTTTAGAGCTCATCAGAGGTACTTGTGGCCTTTTACTCCCATCAGAAACGTCACCCATATATAATAGATGTTCTAGGTTATTTAGTGGTATTTCGGTTTGAATAATATTTAGTTCTTTGATTTCTTAAGAGAATTTTTGCTTTAGAAGTTGGGTACATATCAAGGAACATCAAAAATAAGAGCAAAAAGTGAAAAAATCAAAAGTCAAAAGTTGATTATCTATGTGGTTTTGGAGCTACCCGATAAGCTACCATTGATGTTGAGAAAAAAGTCAAGAAAGAAAAGAAAAAAGTGAAAAATGAGAAATGAAAAAAGTGAAAGTTGAAGTATTGTTAAATAAGAGCTATGTATGTATCAATAAGTTGTTGGCGCGTGAGGTGCATGTGATAAGTGATTAGTAATCAGTCACATGAGGTGCACGTGATCGTACTCCGCAACTTATATCCTTGATATTGTATGTACCTCAAATTCCTTGATGTGGACCGAATTTCTATTGCAGTGGTTCTTAAGAGAAAATGGAAAACTACTTATCGTTTTAACTTAGGTATCACTATCGGACTAAAAATTATCGAAACGAGAAAATATGAAGCAATTCATTTCTCAACAAAATAAAATATTGAGATACAAAACCTAGGAAATGGGAGTAAGAAGTTTCCACAAGTAACTGTTATGAGTAGTGTTAGCATCTAATTTGTAGATAAGCTGTGATCTCATTTGTACGCTTAGTTTGGGGACTTGTGAAAAATCAAGGATGACAATTTTTATCCGTACGGTCACTTCTAAAATAGAAGTGTTTCTACTCGTTGACCCTAATAATTATTGCAAAATAATGAAAGTCGACAAACCGTCACAAGTATCAAGTATGGAAAAGTACAAAAATAGAAAGTGTAAATGGAATAAAGGAATAAAAGGAAAATTTTGGAAAACGGAGCGTTTGCGGGAATAAATGATTTTATTACTTCTTTCGAACCTCCTTGATACTTTTCAAAGTTAGTAAAAAGAGTTTTGAAATTATTTATCCCAAAAACGTGAATTGATCACATTCCGTGAGGACACGGCAATACCTTAGTCGGGGGGATTTTGGTGAGTGCTTATTCACTCACTTTTATAAGACCAAAACCGGACTTAAAAGACCAAAAACTAATCGAATTATGCCAAATTTGTAGTGTTTTTGTGTTTGTGATATGCAGGTACGGATATTACGTAAAATGGACGAAAATCATGGAAAATCAAGAAATCGGGCACGAGAGTAGAAGCTGGTCAAAGAGCCGAAGCCGGGAAAGAATTTTCAAGTTTGGATCACTTTTATGCTCAGACTGTCAGAATCTACCTTGAAGATTAACTACTTGGCAAGATTAGCCCTTGGATTTATTTTTCAAAGAATGGCAGAATTTACCCTTGGAATTTGGAAGTTTACACAAAAGGTCCTTGTATACTTTATACCAAAATTTGAATATTAAAACAGGCCTGGTCCAAAATGGTTACCCAATCCACAATATTATACACCCCAAGCCCATCCAACCTAAACTACAACCCTAGCCCAATCCTAATATCAAACCCATACCCGGTCAATGGGTCAAAGTCAAAATAAATAAATAAAAACACACCCGTACCCTCACTTTCCCTTATTTTCCCCAAATGCCCAGAAACACCCAATTAACCACATGAACACTAGTTTGCACTTGAGTTCAATTAACTCACTCCCATTCAAATTAACTATGATTACTAATCATTTGTTCTTCTAGAAACATACCCCACGTGACAGGGGCGTGTCAGAGAGGTATTTGGTTGCACGAGTGACACATGGCAGTGCTTAATTGGTCAAGACACATCATTCTTTCAGCTTTGGATTCGCCTTCTAGAAGGGTGTTAGCACATGTCAGAGAGAATGTAAGTATTGTGACATATGGCAGTATATTATTGGATGAGCCACCTCACTTATTCTGATCCAAGGGCTAGCATGAGATTAAAGAAGCACAATATTGATCCAAGGGTGATAAGATGTTGAGAAGAAACACAAACGCACCAGGATTGCCAACCTGGCATAATCACCTCAACTCACTCCTCACTTCCTATATATAGGTTTAGTTTTTAGCTCTCAGGGGGTAGTTTTTTTTAGTGTAGTGTTACTCTGTAGAATTTTATTCAGCCTTGTAATCTAGTCTAGCATATTGTAATTTTTTTTTCAAGTTTTAATAAAAGTAATTTTTCTTCATTAATTCTCAGCTTATTGTTCATTTTATTTTGCTTATTTTATTTCAACATCTTCTTATTCTGCTTATACTAGTTATATTCAACTTAAATAATTACTTTTATCAAGTTTTTAATATTCATTTTCATAAAAAGAAAGAAAGAAAAAAAATAAAAAAAGTCAAAAAAATTTATAAAAAAAATAAAAAAGTTACAAATAGTTTAGTAAGGCTCACAGTAGAGCTTAATTTCTTTTATACATCTTATTTGAGCTTAAATAGCTTAGAGTGAGGTGTTTTGAGTCATTGTCCAATCAAAGTCAGCTGAAGGTCATTGAATCCTAAGTTGCTGATGATATGTTGAGACAGACAAGTATGAACTCAGCCTATCTAGAGATAGGCTACTGTGGTACCTCTCTATTTTGAGCTGAGAGGAGTATTTTGTAAGTCTCATTTTCATAATTACATCAGTTGGTAATCATACTTGTGTTACTGAGTTTAGTATTGATAAATAGCTATTACACTATTTCATTGATTAATAGTGAAGATTAGTTGTTATTTTAAGTATTGTGGTGGTTTGTTAATAGATATTTGTAGAATAATTGAAGATCTGAGTCTGATTTGGATTAGTTTTGTGATTCTGATTATCTGATGAAACATGGATCTGAGATAGATGAGTTTTACATTTGAGTACTGTTCCATTGAAATTGCATGCTGAGATCTTGTTGATTTTTGGTTTGTGTAGTTGATTTAGCATTAGTTTTTGGACCAGAGTTGATTGATTCTGATTAAGTGTTGTGCTAAGTAGTTATTCCTTACTCTTAGTTCCATATCTGTCATATTTGTGAGATTTTTTTTTGTATCTGTGGTTGATTGAATCTGATTTCTGATTTTCTGAGTTCCATTTAAGTTTGTGAATCATTTCCAATAACTGAGTTGAGGTGTGGATTTAATTAGGTTAATCTGTGTTGGTGTAATGAGTAAGTCTGTTACATAGGGGTGTTTGGATGTGCTATTTGCTGAGTTGTTTAGTTGTAGCTTTATTTTTACACATAAATTACTCTAGCATAATAATAGAGATTTAAAACATAAAATCAGTTGGTTGAAACACAAAAGGTCAATTGTAGGATTCGTCATTTCATATCAGTTAGATATAATTGAAATCAGTTAGTGTAGTTTAGAAGTTAGCTTCATTGTATCCTAGTTAGCTTAATATATCATTAGTCTAGCTTATTATAACCAGTTAGAGTAGAATTAAGCTGTAGAAAGTAGATTAAGTTAGCTAGTGCAGGACCTTAAAAAGTCAACTGTTTCATGTAAAAGGGTTCTGCAGGCTGCTAAACTGAGCTTGTTTTAGTCATTTCAAATAAGTTTTTTGGTCACAAATTGGTTTTATACTAAATCTCTGTTGGTCAATCTTGGAATTGCTTCAATAACTTTGGTACTCAGAGCTTATCTTGGCTGCTTATTTTACCTGTAAAGTTGGTTGTATGGATTTAGTATACTGCTTATAAGATTTGGGCTGCTCATCTGAGTTAGTGATTAGATTTGTTATTTGAGACTTGAGCTGAGCAGTATTTAAGTAGTAGTAGTATTCTGGATATTTGTTTTGTTTCTGGAAGTGCTTATTCTAATTCTACTACTTAACTGTGAGCTCATTCTTGAGTTTATTGTTGATTTGTGAGAATTTGTGGATTTCTGAGCTTGTTATTGTTACATCTTTGCTTATCTGAGCTTATTTCATCAATAGTAGTCTGTGTTTAAAGTTGCATATTGATTAGATCTCAAGTGCTTAATAATAAGCACTTGAGATAAGCAGT
This sequence comes from Artemisia argyi, assembly GCA_030686995.1. Classification (NCBI taxonomy): domain Eukaryota; kingdom Viridiplantae; phylum Streptophyta; class Magnoliopsida; order Asterales; family Asteraceae; genus Artemisia; species Artemisia argyi. The sequence continues at coordinate 50,373,848 of CM060683.1, read as the reverse complement.
TTTCTTTTAAATGAGTAGTTCAGCTTTTCAATTTCTTCTCAAAATTTTATTTTAAGTTCTTTTTATAATTTTTGATTTTCTGGAATTTTTCCAGATTTTTCCAATCATTTTTACTATTTATCTTATCTTATTTTGATTTTTATTCAATTTCTAAATAGTTTTAATTACCAAAAATTAATAAAAATTAAAAAAAGGTTCTGAAAAATACAAAAATATTTTTAGAATTTCTTTAATAATATTTTAGAATTTTTAGATTTTAATTTTCATTTTTCCAAGTTATTTTTCTATTTTTCCTTATTTTTAATTCATTTTTAATTCCAAAAATAGGAAATTAATTCTAGAAAATAAATAAAAAGTCTAAAAAATATTTTCCTTTTTCTTAAAATTCTTTTTATTAGTTTTAAAATTTTAGAAATTATTTCCAAGTTCGTAGGGTCATTTTTCGTTATACGTTACGTTTTAAATAACGCAGTTGCTTTTCCGTTTTTACGTTTTTCATTTCGGTGCATAATTAGCTTGTAATCTTTGCATGCTTTATCATTGTTTGTGAATAATTGAATATCTTGCTTGCTATTTTCACTCTATCACTCTTTCACCATTCACTTACACTACACGATTCCCAAATCGATATTTCGGATTTTCCATTCGAGCCTTCGTTGGGAGAACGACCCGGGACTTACTTTCACAAGTATTTCCTCGGAATATAAATATACTATAATTGACACGAATCAGCTTGCTGTTGGAAAGCGCTTGACAAGGGGCATGGTCATAAACGACTCTGATAAACATTTGGGACCGACTTATTTATTTTATAGGCCTATTTCCACACTATTTTTGAATAATGTAAACTTAATTGTTTTTTTCCGTCATTTCCTAGTTTTTCTTTGATTCGCTTGAGTCCTAGTCGGTATTTCTCGACTATGTCGATGTCATATCCTCTTTGGTGTGAGTTCTGGTAAGTATGTCTCGTGTCGATGCCTTTTCCTCTTTGGCGTGAGTTGTGTTTTGAGTCTATGTTTTCTTACCACTACACAAAACATTGATACTTAACTTTTTATAAGTGATAATAAGAGTAATCTATGAAAACTAAGACACGTTGTCTTTTATAGTCCTTATTATTATATGAGCCGTATTTTGAGATAGTTATATATGTGTTAGGTTGCGCCGTTTCCATACCGTTGTACCCGTCTTCTGGATACCGTCGTGATTAGCTAGATGCCAATCGTGTCAGTTGTGATAGTTGCATTGTTGTGGCTAACGTAAGTTCATGGCCCCTACTTTTACTAGTTTTATAACTATTTTGGGGGAGAATACATGCTCGTTTTAACTAAACTTAAGGATTATTTATTTGGGTACGGAAATTGTTTACTTAAGACTTGACTGTTGGTTGAAATATTTGATTTGGTTGTTTGAATTTGTTATGTGTTTACCTGTTATATGTGGTTACTCATTTGACCCGATATCGTGTTGTGGTTTATGAAACTATTTCGTTAGCTGGCTAAGGTTAGATGTTATATGAGCTGCATTTGTGCGGAATTATTATTATATGCCGCATCTGTACGGGTTATTACAATACGGTGTACGTATAGGGAATTATTATTGTGGTTTGACTTTTGTGACATAGCCAGAGTAACCGATAAATTTGTGTGACACTATATGAGTGTAGTATATATATGATTGCATGTGGTTTGAATTGTTTGAGTATAATTTTCGTTGTGGATTTGTTTTGGAACAGGGTATTGGGTAGTGTGAGTCTAAGTTAATTTGGGAATGAGTAAATAAACGTGAAAACCTTATGGTTCAACCATATTGTTTTAAACTGCACTCTATGAGCTCAACAATCTCGTGTTGACACTTTTAGCATGTATTCTCAAGTTTAAGGCCCTATAGCTCGCTGTTAGAAGGCGCTTGACAAGGGGCATGGTCATAAACGACTCTGATAAACATTTGTGACCGATTTATTTATTTTATGGGCCTATTTCCGCACTATTTTTGAATAATGTAAACTTAATGTTTTTGATAATGAAATTTATTCTAAATGGTTGAGGTAAAACCATTCTTTGTATCTTATATTATGATGCCAATTGAGTAACACCCCGGTGACATATATGCTTTCGCTAGACTCGATTTTTGGGGGTGTTAAACTGTTCCTGGTTCTTCTCCTCACTCTCTGACATCCGCCTCAAGTTGTCATGGTACTTACATATATGGACTTGTTTTTCTACTTAGATTATTTTTTATTCAAATCTATACTAGGGAATAGTGAACATTGAATTGGCCCAACTTATTGTACCAATAAATCTCCATTATATGAAACCATGATGTAAATGACACATCTACGTGCAAGAAAATAGGACAATTTTTAAAAACGTTGCAAAAACTATATCAGAACCATGTTATCTAACTTAGAATTTTATGAAATACAATAGTACATTGATCAGGGGAGTTCTCTCTATGGCATAAAATTCATTTCATCACAGACCTTATTTTAACTGAACTTCTATATTAAGCTTAATTTTGTCAAATGCTGACATAACAATTGGTTTCTCGGCAATAACTTGTCCAATAGTAACAAAAACATCTCAAATGGCCCTGCATGTTTTTTGTATGGCTCGAATTGTAATCAAGGTAGTTATACGTAGAAGACTTAAACATATACGGAGTGTATCCGATCAATTAATAATCATAGAACATGTGGAATTTGTATTGCAGAGAGTAATTGGGTTCTATTAATCTTTTAACTTGTAAGCTAAATTTTAACAATAAAATGTATATATTAACGGAAACAAAATTATAAGACTAACTTCAAAGGTGTTTCAAACAACCTACAAAAACTACAGTAGTACACTAGTTTTAGTTGTTACTCTAAATCATAGTTACTACCATGTTAAAAAAAATAAATAAATAAATAAAAAATCATAGTTACTACACCACTACTAGTCTACTAGAGTAAAAAGTTACGGTTAATATTTTAGCTTTATAGGTATATACGAGTTATGCATAAGCTGAAATTTTTTAGACCAACGAAAAGCTTGTTTTGACGAGAGTCAAAATACTACCCTTTTTTCACAAAACAAGTCATAATCAATTTAAATGCATTAATGTGAGGTGATTTTCTTTTGGCTACTTTTAGAACAAGGACTATGAATGAGTGAACTCGCTTAAATTGTTTGTTCTGCTAACTTTATTATTCCATTTTAGGTAACACTCTTAAGTTTCAACTTTATGTTGTTGCACTTCATCTCGTCTTGGCCTCCTCATTTGTCACCTCATGATGACTTCTTTCCGTTGCACAGTACCGAAACCACATGCGGACCTCATCAACAACAAATTACACTCATATTTATTCTTGCATTTCCCTAAAGCTATAATGTTAAGGAAAAGTTCATTTGTATTTAGTATTTCATTACTATTATTTGTTTAACTGTTGTATCTACTTATAGATTAACGAGATGTTATTTGGTTAGGTTTCCTTGTATTTATCTAACCTATACATTGTAAATAGCTAGGGCCGTAAATGAACTGAACGTTCAGTGAACATTTCATGAACCTTTCGGTAAAAAGTTAGTTTATGTTCGTTTATTTATTAAATGAACAGAAAAGAACAATATGTTACGGTCGTTCAGTTAAATGAACGAACATGAACAAAAGTCACGTTCGTTCATTTATGATACGCCCCGGGCTTTATGTCATATTATATTTATTTAGGATATGTCTTTGTGTCGTATTAGGAAAGTGTCATTGTTTAGATATGTTTGCTTGTTTTACAAGCTAGGGTTATTCGGTTATATATACCGAATCATTATTATGAATGAATCAATCAAGTTTGTCAAGTAATTCTCTAGTCTTTCTCTCTTTATTTTCTTACGGAGCTCGCACACGCTAAAAGTGGTGCCCTATCCCGATACAACCCCTAACCGGGTCGTATCAACTGGTGCTTTCATTGAGAGCTCTCGTTGAGAGGGCTTACAATTATGGTTCCAATTAAAAAAAAAAAGTTACTGTTCATCAGCAGTATTCATCCCGGAGTACTGTTCATCGATTACTATTCATGTACTGTTCATCGACCACTGTTCATCGCGGGTACTATTCATCAGAAAAAATTTTTTTTTTCGAGTTATTAATCACTTGAGTATTATTCATGGTATTTGGCGGCAATGATCGGGACGTGGAATACGCACTTTCTAAGCTTTTGCAAATGAGTACGGTGGCCGAATATGAGAGTAAGTTTGTGGTACTTGCAAATCGAGTAACATGGATCTCTGAATCTTTACTTACATCGTGTTATATCTCCGGACTAAAACTGGATCTACAATGTTTACTCTTACGGTCAAATCCCAAAACTTTAGATGAAGCTTTTTCATTGACCCGTGCGGCGGAAACACACTTCGTGAACCTAAATATTTGAGAATTTTTGAGGTCCAATCCTTTAACTTTGGGAGAAGACTTCTTCAAAGCTCGTATCACCGAGGGTCATTTTGAGACAATTGCAAAAGAAAAGAAAGAGCACATAGCTGAAAAGAAAATAGATGTCATTCTACCATTAGAGGGTGAATTTGCTTCATCTAAGATTGAAGAGTCATTGAATGCTAATGAGTATATTGGAGTTGAAGAGGTTGTGGGTGGTGGCGAAGTGCTTAAGGTAGGCGAGGATGAGTTGAATAGAGTGATATCGATACTTAAGGATGAAGGTGGTGAATTTGATAGCTGTTTGGATGAAATAAATTTGAATTTATGTGGGGAATTAACGGACTCTGAATCTGCATATTCTTCATATCACCTTGAGGGAAATGTGATTTTTGAAAGAGTGGGGAGTGTTACGGCATGGGTAGCGGAAGGCGGAAGAATGGTGTTGTGTTACGTCCAAGGTAGTGGAAGGCGGAAGAGGAAAAAGGTGTTGGTTGCGGTAGCGGAAGGTAGGAGAACTACGGGAGTGGAAGATATGACTAGGATTAGGATATGGGATCCCGGAATCAATAGAATTTTTCAAGACAACACCTTGAGGACAAGGTGATTTCGAAGGAGTGGGGAATGATACGCCCCGGGCTTTATGTCATATTATATTTATTTAGGATATGTCTTTGTGTCGTATTAGGAAAATGTCATTGTTTAGATATGTTTGGCTTGTTTTACAAGCTAGGGTTATTCGGTTATATTTACCGGATCATTATTATGAATGAATCAATCAAGTTTGTCAAGTAATTCTCTAGTCTTTCTCTCTTTATTTTCTTACGGAGCTCGCACACGCTAAAAGTGGTGCCCTATATCAATTTATGTTTGTGAACGTCCGATTATGTGTTTATTTATGTTCATTTATAAGTTTTATGTTCGTACATCATATCTTTCATTTGTATACTTTTAATGGTTGTTTAAACAAAAGAACACTTATAAAACAAAATATTAAGCATCGTTTAATAAAGCTTATGTTTGTTTTTCTACGTTCATTTATATTTGATCATTTAGGGTTCGTTTAATATCTTAATGAATGAACATGAACAACTTATTTTCTTAATAAACGAATATTCACAAGATAATTCGTCCATTTATGCGTTCATGTCCGTTTATTTGTCCGGTTAAAATTTAACGAACGAACGTGAACAAAGCTATGTTCATGTTCATCCGATTGGTTTACAGCCCTATAAATTGTGATCCTGTATATTGTTTTACACAAAAGCAAAAAAGAATACTCTATCTAATTGAGAATGACTTTAAATGGTTATTATTGGTTGGGTTTTGCTAAAGTTTTTCTGACAATTTATTAAGAATGTAATTGTACTATAATACAAGAAGTCATATATTTTTCCTTACAATATATATATCTACTAATCAACAACCATGTGGTCTAGTGGTCACTTAACTTGTTAAGTGTACCACTAAGAGAGTAGTACCGGATGGGTGACCATCCGGGAAGTCCTTTTTGATCATAGGGTCTGTTGATACTAGGCTTTCAAAGTCCTTCAATGAAGGTTTCAACCCACTAGGGTTCGAATCTGGAGAAGGCAGGGTTTACTTCAAATTAAGTGTCGTGCCTTCGGGCGGCTTAAGTTGAAGGTTTTCCCCCATCGAGTTTCGAATTCGTCAAGGATTTCTCCGAAAAAACCGTTCCAAAAAAAATATATATATATCTACTAAACCTCTAATAATTGTCTGTTTTTGCCAATTTTCCTTAGAAGGTGAGTCAGTGAACATTCAATTTAAATACAAGAAGTCAAAATACTACCCTTTTTTTCACAAAACAAGTCATAATCAATTTAAATGCATTAATGAGAGGTGATTTTATTTTGACTACTTTTAGAACAAGGACTATGAATAAGTGAACTCGCTTAAATTGTTTGGGCATTTAGTATTTACAGACCACTTTTCTAGTATCACAACACCACCCCTTTTATTACGTCACTTTTACTTTTTTATATTTCCTTATTTATACTAGCAAACACTAGACTACTAGAGTAACAAAAAAAGTACTGTACACAGTTTGGGTAAAAAAGACACATCTTGACCAGCAATTCATGACCAGGTTTAACAGCCACCATTACGACGCTAAACGCCGACAACAAACACCACGTTAATCTCGTTTCTGTCCACCACCACACGAACCATAACCACCACAGGTTTGTGACTGTGTTTTTTGTGTGTTTTTATACGAACGAGGTGTTTGGATTTGGCCTGTTTTGCATGAACAGAAAGTATGGGACGAAATGGTGTTTAGATCGGTGGTTGTTCAAGTGAGATTGGTGGTGGCAGCTGAGTAATTTCCAGCAGCTCTGTATCATTTTAAACATTAAAATTGGTTTTGAATGCTTGTTTGTAGAAGATGGACATGGAATAGTAGAATACAAAGTATAATAGTGTTAAACTACTTTTTACATAACCTGACACATTTAGTATTAAGAGAAACAAATATTTAATATTTAAATAATTGGTGGTGTATTAACCATACTACCCGTTTGTTTGTTCTGCTTACATTTTATGTTGTTGCACACTTGCACTTCCATCTCGTCTTGGCCTCCTCATTTGTCACCTCATGATGACTTCTTTCCGTTGCACAGTACCGAAACCACCTGCGGACCTCATCAACTACAGATTACACTCATATTTATTCTTGCATTTCCCTTCAGTTCAAAGCTATAATGTTAAGGAAAAGTTCATTTGTATTTAGTATTGCATTACTATTATTTGTTTAATTAACTGTTGTATCTACTTATAGATTAACGAGATGTTATTTGGTTAGGTTTCCTTGTATTTATCTAACCTATACATTGTAAATAGCTAGGGCGGTAAACGAACTGAACGTTCAGTGAACATTTCATGAACCTTTCGGTAAAAAGTTAGTTTATGTTCGTTTATTTATTAAATGAACAGACAAGAACAATATGTTACGGTCGTTCAGTTAAATAAACGAACATGAACAAAAGTCACGTTCGTTCATTTATGTTTGTGAACGTCCGATTATGTGTTTATTTATGTTCATTTATATTTTTATGTTCGTACATCATATCTTTCATTTGTATACTTTTAATGGTTGTTTAAACAAAAGAACACTTATAAAACAAAATATTACGCATAGTTTAATAAAGCTTATGTTTGTTTTTTCTACGTTCATTTATATTTGATCATTTAGGGTTCGTTTAATATCTTAATGAATGAACATGAACAACTCATTTTCTTAATAAACGAATATTAACAAGATAATTCATCCCTTTATGCGTTCGTGTCCGTTTATTTGTTGGTTAAAATTAAACGAATGAACATGAACAAAGCTCGTTCGTGTTCATCCGGTTGGTTTACAGCCCTATAAATAGTCATCCCCTATTGTTGGTCCCTTTTACTAGGTTAATGTTAACTATTGAGTTAAACTAACCAAGTTCCATGGCATGAACAAAGAAGTAAATGATTAACAGTAATAAAAACGTAAAGATAAGAGACAAGATATTTTTCATCGTTTAATTTTTATTAAAAGTTAATCAAAGAATTATATCCAAATGTTTGCGGAATAACACTTGTGATTGAAACGACAAGTATGGTATGACTCCTCTCTAAACCCAAACTAAGTTTGAATGACAACTAAAGGTCCTACTGAGCTATCTCAGGAACTGTATTGTTTTTTAGAGGAGTAAAAGTGGTTTGTGAATGTCTAAGCATTAATTGCAAAAACTTGTCAACTTTTACTCCTCACTTATGCTACCTATTTATACACAAGTAAATTACAACTTTACTGTTAAAGACAAGTTGATGACCTAGGCTAGTGGAGACAAAATACTTACTTATTTTGTCTCTGTTACAATAGGCTATTTTGGGTATAAGACAATGTGCCTTTCTAATGTACAATGATGACACCATCCTTACTTTATGCCTTTCAGGGAAAGTTTGACTTCAGGTTGATAGGGACACCCACTCATACTTTCAAACGTTTCCCGCTTTGTCCTGCCCATTCTTCAGTCTTCAGGTCTTCAGTCTTCAGTACTTCAATAGTTGTTGAGGAGTCCTGGGGGTTCAGTGAGTTATTGTCATCTTCACTGAACACATCACCTTCTTCTTTGGCTTAGGTGCCACTCACTGAGTTCCGCGTCACTGAATGGAGAGACTTTCTTCTTGGACTTGTCCTAAGCATCCTCAAAGTGACTCACTGAGTTACTGTTCACTCAGTGACTTGTTTACGTTTAATGATTTCCAACACTTAGGTTAATATGTGTTCAAATCCTTATTTTATAAGACTTGGTACTGACTGAACCCAACACCTATATTGTTTTACACAAAAGCAAAAAAGAATACGCTATCTAATTGAGAATGACTTTAAATGGTTATTATTGGTTGGGTTTTGCTAAACTTTTTTCTGACAATTTATTAAGAATGTAATTGTTATAATACAAGAAGTCATATATTTTTCCTTAAAATATGTATCTACTAAACTTCTAATAATTGTCTGTTTTTGTTAGAAGGTGAGTCAGTGAAGTAGTGAACATTCAATTTAAATACAAGAAGTCAAAATACTACCCTTTTTTTCACAAAACAAGTTATAATCAATTTAAATGCATTAATGAGAGGCGATTTTCTTTTGACTACTTTTAGAACAAGGACTATGAATAAGTGAACTCGCTTAAATTGTTTGTTCTGCTAACTTTATTATTCCATTTTAGGTAACACTCTTAACTTTCAACTTTATGTTGTTGCATTTCATCTCGTCTTAGCCTCCTCATTTGTCACCTCATGATGACTTCTTTGCGTTGCACAGTACTGAAACCACCTGCGGACCTCATCAACTACAAATTACACTCATATTTATTCTTGCATTTCTCTTCAGTTCAAAGCTATAATGTTAAGGAAAAGTTCATTTGTATTTAGTATTTCATTACTATTATTTGTTTAACTGTTGTATCTACTTATAGATTAACGAGATGTTATTTGGTTAGGTGTCCTTGTATTTATCTAACCTACACATTGTAAATAGCTAGGGCCGTAAACGAACTGAATGTTAAGTGAACATTTCTTGAACCTTTCGGTAAAAAGTTAGTTTATGTTCGTTTATTTATTAAATGAGCAGACAAGAACAATATGTTACGGTCGTTCCGTTAAATGGATGAATATGAAAAAAAGTCACACTCGTTCATTTATGTTTGTGAACGTCCAATTATGTGTTTATTTATGTTCATTTATATTTTTATTATGCTCGTACATCATATCTTTCATTTGTATACTTTTAATGGTTCTTTATGTTAGAGTTTGACAATCAAATAACACAATATGCGGAAGCTATGATCAAGTATAACACATATAAAGATTAACTAAAACATAAATAGTAACGTACCCGATGCACTTCAATAAACCTTGAATCTTGTGTAAATTAGATCAATGATAAACCCCTTACCGTTTTGTTTATCGATCTCTTGATAATTATTATAGTGAGTAATTACCTCGTTCTTGTACACACAAACTACCAACGAATAAAGGTTTATGCAAGTAAACAAAAACACTTGATTTGGTAAAACCAAAATCGACCCAAAACCCTTTGTGGGTTTGTATGCCGATCGGCCAAGAAGAAAAAGAATGGAGAAAAGCTTTTAGGGTTTTGTGTGTGTGCACAAAAGATGTGAAAGCTTTACCCTTGGCCTTGTATTTATAGTTGAGTAATCTTGGGGAGCAAGGAAGGCATGGGTCGACACCCATGGGCATTGGATCGACCGGCCATGCACCCACAAGGGTGTTCCGGATCCTTCTTGCTTTCCAAATTACATTCTAGTCCTTTTCTTTCATTACTAATGATAGTTAGTACTTACATTTAATATTTAACGATCATTAAGTCCCTCAAGTGTTTACATAAATATATATACACGATACATATATCATATATATATTTAATATACTTTATTCTTGTTTGTAATGTGTGCAATCCCGAGGTCTCGGGTTCGATACTAGTAATTTACATATTAATATTTATACGTAACTTTTAACAGCTCCCACTCGTATATCTATTAATAGTAAAATGACATTGGTTGGCGTCTTGCAACACTCCAATGCCCCCAGTTCGACCCTTTAATGATTCATCATTATAATTATTCTTTTGTTTCTAATACTATATTTAATAAAGATGTGAGATTCTTTATTAATATTATGTTTCTCGTTTCTTTATGATTGAACAAAATTACCAAAACATCTGAACGTATTCCAGATAGACTTTGGGCATGGCCACGCAAACATTTTGTCAACCCTACGAGGGGCCCAACAGTATTATACTTCTGAACAAATCAGAAGGAACAAATTCTCTCTTGACTACAAGAATAACCCATGAACTTTGCAACACTTCTGAAAACAACCCTTATAACTTCCAATTACGGTAAGCGGTAGATTGTCTCACAAAAATGCACTACATCCATGACACTTATCTGGTATCTCAAGTCTGAGGATAACTTTAAATATGATTCTCACATTAAATATTAAATCATATTGTTGGGATAAGTCCAATATTCAATTCATTGAATATCATGTGAAATTGGTATGACTACGCAGCAATATACTTTCAAGTATATCCTTAACCAATACTCAAAATTGTCTTAGTTTAATGATATTCTCATATCATTAATCGACAATGGACAATTTAAAATAATAACTTATTCATGGATCTTAAACATGCAAATATATGATATATTATTAAGACAATGAATAAATAAACATAAACCATATTTTATTTCATTAAAATAATAATTGTACATTACAACACTTATCCAAATACTAATCACAAATAGGCATGAAACTTTCAGCTAATTTAAGTCCTATTCCTTCAGCATGCTTGTAAAGCTTTGTGCCAGGTAAAGGCTTCGTAACTTGATCTGCTAAGTTTTCATCTGTGTGAACTTTGAGCATTTCGATTTCACGTATTTCGACTTCTTCTCGAACATAGTGATGCTTAATCGGGAAATGTCTGGTGCCTTTCATGATTCCAGGTTCATTGGCAAATGTAATTGCAGCTGAGTTGTCACAATACATTTTTATAGGTCGTTGAATAGAAGGCATAACCCCAAGCCCTGAGACAAACTTCCTAATCCAAACAGCTTCCATTGCAGCTTCTGAAGCAGCTATATACTCACTTTCTATAGCAGACATTGCTAGTACACTCTGCTTTCTGCTCCTCCAATCCACAGCTCATCCATTAATGACAAAGACATATCCCGTCTAAGACTTCGTATCATCTTTATCACCTTTCCAAGAAGCATCGCAGTAACCTGTAACATCAAGTTCTACAGATGGAGTACCCCCATAAACTAAGAACATCTCTTTAGTAGCCCTAAGGTACTTAAGAATATTCTTAACAGCAGTCCAGTGTTTTTCACCTGGATTCTGCTGATATCGACTGGTTAAGTTCTGAGCAAATGCCACATCAGGCCTTGTGCTTTTCACCGCATACATAATAGATCCCACAACCGAAGCATAAGGGACTCTTTTCATGCGTTGCACCTCTTCAGGTGTTGAAGCACAAACTTTCTCGCTCAAGCCATGTTGCTCTTGCATCGGCAAATATCCCTTCTTGGAATTCTGCATATTGAATCTCTTCAATATTTTATCAATGTAAGCACTTTGGCTTAATCCAATTAATCGCTGAGATCTATCTCTATATATCTTGATTCCCAGAATAAATGTAGCTTCCCCTAAATCTTTCATAGAAAAACAACTTCCAAGATATGCCTTAACCTTTTGCAAACTTGGAATGTCGTTTCCCATGATCAATATGTCATCAACATATAAAATAAGGAAAATCACATTACTCCCACTAGCTTTGTGATATACACATGGCTCATCAAGATTTTGAGTAAATCCATACTTTTTAATCTCACTGTCAAATCTCTTATTCCATTGTCGTGATGCTTGCTTCAATCCATAAATGGATCTTTTAAGCTTGCATACACGATTTGGGAATTCTGGATTCACAAACCCCTCAGGCTGCGCCATATAGATGTCTTCATCTAGGCGACCATTTAAGAAGGCAGTTTTGACATCCATTTGCCAAATCTCATAGTCATAGTAAGCGGCTATGACTATAAGAATCCTAATAGCCCTAATGTCAGCTATAGGAGAAAAGGTCTCCTCATAGTCAACACCAAAAGTTTGAGTATAGCCTTTAGCTACCAAACGGACCTTATAGGTGTGTACAATGCCATCCATATCAGTCTTTTTCTTGTAGAGCCATTTACTCCCAACTAACTTGGCACCCGGAGGTAGGTCTACTTCTTCCCAGACTTCATTGTCTTTCATGGATTGCATTTCCCCATTCATAGCTCCCTGCCATTTTTCCTTTTCAGGACTATTCATGGCAGCTTTATAACTTGTAGGTTCATCAAGATCCCCTAACAAGTTGTCATCACACTCCATGTTAAGACATAGACGTGTAGGAGCCTTCACAGGTCTAGATGACCTACGAACGGGAACCACTTCAACTTTAGGTGGAGGACCTAAACTTTCAGGTTCCACAGGAAGTTGGCTAGTGTTTTTAGAAGGTGCTACATCTTCATGATCGTCTTCCAGATCGTATACTCTCCCATTGAATTCTTGAGATATGAGCTCCTTTTCCAAGAAGTCTCCATACCTTGCAACAAAAACTCGGTTTTCAGTTGGGTAATAAAAGTAGTAACCCATAGTTTCCTTAGGGTATCCTATGAAGATGCACTTCACAGATCTTTGTTGGAGTTTGTCTGCTGAGTCACGTTTAACATACGCCTCACAACTCCAGACCTTAAGATAAGGCAAGTTAGGAGCTTTTCCAGTCCATAACTCATGTGGAGTCTTATCAACCTTCTTTGTTGGAACCATATTAAGAATGCGAACCGCAAATTCCAAGGCATAATCCCAAAACGAATAAGGAAGAGTTGTTAGATTGAACATAGTTCTTATCATGTCTTGCAATGTACGATTCCTTCTCTCAGACACACCATTTTGTTGTGGAGTATATAGAGAAGTAAGGTGCTGGACAATTCCCTCCTTTGCTAAGTAATCTATGAACTCCTGACTCAGGTATTCACCACCTCTATCGGATCGAGGAGCTTTAATCTTCTTTCCAAGTTGCAACTCTACTTCTGCTTTAAACACTTTGAATGTTTCAAACACCTCATGTTTATGTTTACGTAAATAAACATAACCATAACGGCTGTAATCATCCGTAAATGTTAAGAAGTAGCTAGCACCTCTCCTTGACACATGTCTAAGTAGTCCACACACATCTGTGTGAATAAGACCAAGTAGATCATTAGCCCTTTCAATCCTATTTTTAAAGGGTTTCTTTGTCATCTTCCCAGCAATGCAAGATTGGCATTTATCAAATGATTCATCATTGATCTTTTCTAAAAGCCTATCATGTTGCAGCTTTTTCATACGATCCTTGCCAATGTGAGCAAATCGACAATGCCAATGATAAGACGAATCCAGACCTTTCTTGATTCTCTTATTATTGATGCTATACATTGAATTATTTTTAACGAAAGCATTATCATTATCATTCATATCAATTTCAAATACACCATTCACAGCAATATCATTAAAATAAAAAAAGCATCATTTAAAGAAACTGAAATTCCATTGCTAGAAATAGTATGATGAAAACCAAGGTTCAACAAACATGAAAATGAAATTACACCTCTAACAATTGACGGTGCATAATGAGAATTATTTAAAGATAGTACTAAGCCCGAAGGCAACACTAAATTAAAAACTCCTATGGCTTCAACTACTGCATGTGCTCCATTACCCACATGCAGGAATTGTTGTCCATAGGCCAGCTTTCTCTCAACTCTAAACCCCTGCAAAGTATTGCAAATATGAATGCCATATCTCGTATCATATACCCATGAATTCAATTTAGGAGTAAGAGTGAATAATTCAATCATAAAGAACGCACCTGAGGAACTGGGGTTACCAGCTTCATTCCCCTGCATCTTGAGTCGCAAGTCATGAATGTAGAGAGGACAATTGTGCTTCCAATGGCCCTTTTCAAGACAATGGTGACAAGCCTGATCCTTCTTGTTTGGCGGATTCACCTTGTTCTGCTTAGGCTGATGCTTCTTCACCTTGGGTTGAGGTTGATAGGCCATGACCTGCTTGCCTTTATCACCTTTCCCCTTGCCTTTGTTCACATGCGATTTCTTCTGGATTCTCCCCCCATGAATTGCCAACACTTGCGGGGTAGGAGCCTTGACCTTGGCTGGTAGACTTTTCTCATAATCAACAAGCAATGCAAGTAATTCTGAGACTTTCTTCCCCGAGCAGTACATGTTGAAATTCTGCACAAAATCAGCAAAGTCCTTGTTAAGGGCCCTGTTGATCAAGTGCACTTGCACATTTTCGGGGTAACCAAATCCAATTCTGTGAAGCTGATCAAAAGATTCCTTCATCTCAGTCACATAATCTTCAACTGGTTTACCATCACCATGCTTGCAGTTGTGTAGCTTGTCAAGTTCATCATACAATTCAACTGCGGGAGGTTTCTCATAAGATTGCTGAAGTACTTCAAGCATATCTTTTGGGAAAAAGTACTCAAACTTCTTTTGTAACTGGCACTCATGCTAGTGAGCATTAAACAAGCAACCTCATTAAACTTAGCATGTTTCTCCCTCCATTCAGCCTTAACTGCTTCTGTTGCATCAGCAGCAGGCTCAGCTGGACATTCTTCGGTCAAGAAATTGAGCTTACCGGCCGCCCTCAAGGCAATTCTGAGCGAACGGTGCCAATCATTGAAATTCTTTCCAGTCAATTTTTCTCTTTCAAGATGACTCTTGAAAGCAGAAATCACAGTTCGGTTATCGGGTTGAGCCATATCTACAGATAAAAGTTCAAACATTAGTATTTTCGATAATAAATATCTTCAAGAAAATAAAATACCCATAGCTATATTCATATAACCACCAAAATTTTCTTGAAAACCTAGGATCCAACTTTACATAGTTCCACCACATCAGTTGATCTGCTAATGGTGAAAGTACAAAAGATGGAAGTCTGTCAAACAATAATTGGCAAACAAGATTTCCAATTCCTAGATCATTATGGGATTTACATCAAATTGATTCATCAATTTGCCTTGTAAGCATGTTTCATCCCATCTCATGCCTTAAGTTCTAGGTCTCACGCACAACTTAATTAAGTCGTCTACCTTAGAAACTGTAAAATTACAATTATGGTCTCACGCGCTAAAAGAATTTTACCTTGTTATAATAATTTAGCCTAGGTCTCACGTTTACTAAATTAAAATTCCAAATGTTCCTTATAGATAGATGACATGTAACTTAAATTTAAAGGTATTCAGTTTTGATATGTAAATCAAAATATGTATAAAGATGCATGCACTCATCTTTATAGCATAAGTTTTCAAAACCTTTTTATTACCAATTTGTGAAATTAATACACAAAGTTTTACTTGAGGTTTAAAAAACCCTAAGATGACTTTCTACAATTATGATTTTAAAAGTAATTCGTTTAAAACATATTCAAGATTGTGATAACCAAGGCTGACTCTAAGGCTCTTTTCTAAGCCTTCATATCACGGTTATGAATCAAGTCTTAAAAGAGTTAATTTAAAAGCATATTTGTACAAAACATCAATCAAGCAAAAGTTTATGGATTCAATCTCAAAATATGTAATAAAGTATGAATCTTGCTAGTCTCGCCTTGGAGCGAATTACCTTGCGAAGCGAACCGTTGTAGGCATCTAAGACTCCGCATGATTCAATCTTTATCACTTAGGGTTTCACCATTATTAGTCCGTATTATTTTCTTAATGAAAAATTACCCTTTTATTGCTTACATCAAGTCAAACAATTAAAAAACAATAAAAACAAGTAATTCAAAGAAAAACAAACAACTAATAATAATAAAGTGAAATAATTAGCCACATGCAAACCTTGTTAAAAAGATCATAATGAAATCAATTCTAGGTATAAATATGCATGTAATTAACTAGGGCCTTCTCCTCTTAATGGAAGAGAGTCACATACATTGACGAATCAATTACGTAGGCCAAAGCTAATATACACACCACATAGCATATAAATTGATTTTTAATATATATGAATTGGAGTCTTCCCCAATTATAGATCTATATAAAATATGTGACAAAAAATTAAAGCAAACAAGATCCATGACTAACATGCATGTTTCATCATGGATTAAACCTAACAATTAGCACATAGGTCACAAGTACGTACACATAACCGGTTAAAGACCTAGGGTTTCTAGTGATTACAATTTAATCAAGTTAAACCACAAACCCTAATTAGGGTTTTATGTGGAAAATCGAACCCCCCCCCCCCCCCCAAAATTAGGGTTAGGGTTTAAATTTTAATAAAAAAAATGTAAAGAAAACCCTAGATAAAAAACATGTATCTAAAACAATTAAAGATCCGATTTTTATTACGTTTTAGTAATCAATTACATGTTATACATGACTCGTGATGCCACTGTTAGAGTTTGACAATCAAATAACACGATATGCGGAAACTAGGATCAAGTATAATACATATAAAGATTAACTAAAACATAAATAGTAACGTACCCAATGCACTTCAATAAACCTTGAATTTTGTGTAAATTAGATAAATGATAAACCCCTTACCGTTTTGTTTATCGATCTCTTGATAATTACTATAGTGAGTAATTACCTCGTTCTTGTACACACAAACTACCAACGAATAAAGGTTTATGCAAGTAAACAAAAACACTTGATTTGGTAAAACCAAAATCGACCCAAAACCCTTTGTGGATTTGTATGCCGATCGGCCAAGAAGAAAAAGAAGGGAGAAAAGCTTTTAGGGTTTTGTGTGTGTGCACAAAAGATGTGAAAGCTTTACCCTTGGCCTTGTATTTATACTAGAGTAATCTTGGGGAGCAAGGAAGGCATGGGTCGACACCCATGGGCCTTGGATCGACCAGCCATGCACCCACAAGGGTGTTCCGGATCCTTCTTGCTTTCCAAATTACATTCTAGTCCTTTTCTTTCGTTACTAATGATAGTTAGTACTTACATTTAATATTTAACGATCATTAAGTCCCTCAAGTGTTTACATAAATATATATACACGATACATATGTCATATATATATTTAATATACTTTATTCTTGTTTGTAATGTGTGCAATCCCGAGGTCTCGGGTTCGATACTAGTCATTTACATATTAATATTTATACGTAACTTTTAACACTTTAAACAAAAGAACACTTATAAAACAAAATATTAAGCATAGTTTAATAAAGCTTATGTTTGTTTATTTTACGTTCATTTATATTTGATCATTTAGGGTTCGTTTAATATCTTAATGAATGAACATGAACAACTCATTTTCTTAATAAACGAATATTAACAAGATAATTCGTCCGTTTATGCGTTCGTGTCCGGTTAAAATTAAACAAACAAATATAAACAAAGCTCCATTCGCGTTTATCCGGTTGATTTACAACCTTATAAATAGCCATCCCCTATATTGTTTTACACAAAAGCAAAAAAGAATACGCTATCTAATTGAGAATGACTTTAAATGGTTATTATTGGTTGGGTTTTGCTAAAGTTTTTTGTGATAATTTATTAAGAATGTAGAGAAAAGTTTCTTTTGCAAACCAGTTTTTTGCTACAAACTGAGGAACAAATTTTTACCATCCATCTAGTTTAATTTAATAGTGAGGATTAACCTAAGATTTAATGCATAAACCTAAATCCATGTCTTTTTTTCTCTTTTTTCTTTGTCTTTTTGTCTTTCTTATTTATTCACATTTTTTTTTCTTATTTTTTTTTTAATTTACTTTTTTTTCCCTAGTTCACGTTCTTATTTTTTAATTCTCTTCCTATTTTTTTTTATTATTTTTTTATTTTTTAAATTCACGACTTTTTTTGTTTCACTTTTTTTTTTTTTTTTTTTTTTTTTAAATTCACTTTTTTGTCCACGTTTTTCCCCCCGATTACGTTTTCATCCATTTTCGTCTAGTTTTATACGTTTTCATCCATTTTCATCTATTTTTTTCCGTTTTCATACGTTTTCGCCCGATTACGTCCGTTTTCTTGCGTTTTCGTCGTTTTCGTCCATTTACTTACATATTCGTTCGTTTTCATACGTTTTCGTCCATTTTTCATACGTTTTCGTTCGGTTTCATACTTGTTTTTACACTTTCATACGCTTTCGTCTGATTTCTTGCACTTTCGTCCGTTTTCTTACGTTTTCGCCCATTTTCATCCGTTTTCATACGTTTAGGTCTGTTTTCATACTTTTTCGTCTGTTTTCATTTGTTATCATCTATTTTTGTCCGTTTTCATACGTTTTCGTCTGTTTTCTTACGTTTTTGTACGTTTTCATACCTTTTCATTCGTTTTCATCTGTTATCGTTCATTTTCATATGTTTTCGTCCCTTTTCATCCGTTTTCTTTTGTTTTAGTCCAATTTTCATACGTTTTCGTCCGTTTTCAGACTTGTTTTTAAGCTTTCATATGTTTTCGTCCATTTTCATGCGTTTTCGTTCGGTTTCTTGTGTTTCCGTCAGTTTTCTTATGTTTTCGTCCGTTTTCATTCGTTTTCATACATTTTCGTCCATTTTCATTCGTTTTCATCCAATTTCTTACATTTTCGTTCGTTTTTGTCCATTTTCTTTCGTTTTCGTCCATTTTTCATACTTTTTCTATCATTTTCAGACTTGTTTTTACACTTTCATACATTTTTATCCATTTTTTACGTTTTCGTCTGTTTTCAGACGTTTTTGTATGTTTTCGGTCCATTTTTATATGTTTTCGTCTGTTTTTGTCTGTTTTCATACGTTTATATACGTTTACGTCCGTTTTGATATGTTTTATTTCGTTTTTAAACATTTTTGTCTGTTTTTAGACGTTTTTGGCCGTTTTCAAACGTTTTCGACACTTTTTACACGTTTTCATACGTTTTCGTCCGTTTTAATACGTCTTATCTGTTTTCTTTCGTTTTCGTCTATTTTCATATGTTTTTACACATTTTGATACGTTTTCTTTCAATTTTGTCCATTTTCATATGTTTTTAAATATCACAATTGATATTCCTAATATAACAAGTAATATTTAAAATATCACAGAATATCACCTGTGATATTAAGAATATCAATTGTGGTATTCAGAAATGTATGAAAACATATGAAAACGAACAAAAACAAAAAAACGTTAGAAAGTAAAAAAAACGTGTATTAAAAAAAACGTGAAATCACTTATAATATTCTGAATATCACTTGTGATATTCAGAATATCACTTGTGATTTTCATGTTACAAAATATTTGTTTAAAATCACTTGTGATATACAGAATATCACTTGTGATATTCATAATATCACATTTGATATTTATAATATCACTTGCGATATTCAAAATATCACTTGTAGTATTCAGAATATCACTTGCGATATTCTGAATATCACTATTGATATTCTGAATATCGCTTGCGGTATTCTGAATATCGCTTGCGGTATTCTGAATATCGCAAGTGATATTACGAATATCACAAGTGATATTCTGTATATCACAAGTGATTTTCAACAAATGTTTTGTAACATGAAAATCACAAGTGATATTCCGAATATCACAAGTGATATTCAGAATATCATAAGTGATTTCACGTTTTTTGAATATCACTAGTGATATTCTGAGTATCACTTGCGATTTTCATGTTACAAAACATTTGTTGAAAATCACTTGTGATATTCAGAATATCACTTGCGATATTCAGAATATCACTTGCGATATTCTGAATATCACTTGCTATATTCTGAATATCACTTGCGATATTCTGAATATCACAAGTGATATTCAAAAATGTATAAAAACGTCTGAAAACATTTAAAAAAACGAAAGTGAATGAAAACGGACGAAAACGTATGAAAACGGACAAAAACGTAAGAAAATGGACGAAAATGAATGAAAACAGACAAAAACTTATGAAACCGTATGAAAACAGACGGAAATATATAAAATGGACAAAAACGTATGAAAACGGACGATAATGGACGAATATATATGAAAACGAATGTAAACGTATGAAAACGGGCGGAAATGTAAGAAAATGGACGAAAACATATGAAAAAAGACGAAAACAGATGAAAATGTAAGAGAACGGACGAAAACGTATAAAAACGGATGAAAACGTATAAACATGGACGAAAACGTATGAAACCGGACGAAAACGTATGAAAATGGATGAAAACATAAGAAAACGGACGAGAACGTATGAAAACGAACGAAAACGTATGAAAAAGGACGAAAACAGATGAAAACGTAAGAAAATGGACAAAAATGTATGAAAACGGAATAAAACATATAAAATCGGACGAAAACGTAAGAAAATGGACGAATATATGTGAAAACAGACGAAAACATATGAAAACGGGTGAAAACGTATGATAACGGACGAAAACTGAAAAAAACGACGAATATGTATTAAAAACGAAAACACGAAAAAAAAAAAAGAATTTAAAAAAAAAAAGAAGAAGAAAAACTCGAATTAAAAAAAAATTGATGAAAAAATGAATAAATAAGATAGACAAAAGGACAAGAAAAAAAATATGGACTTAGGTTGCCGGTTGCCCTATTAAATATTAGGTTAATCTCAACTATTAGATCAAAGTTGATGTATGGTGGGGATTTGTCACTCATTATAGAACAAAAACTTAGTTTCTAAAATAACTCACCTCGATTGGTAATAACTAATAAGATTATCAGAGTCTAGCATAACTATCTTCTTTTTTATTTTTATTTTTATGTTTTTTTTTCTATTACTTTTTTTTTTCTTTAGTTTTAACAAGGGCTAATACCAAATTAAAGAATCATACTTGTAAAAAAAAAAAACTCTTTTGAGTAGCGAACTTTTTTTTTCCTCATTGGTGTACTAAACTTGCATTTTATTGCCAAAAATACGTACTTTGTACTTTTTCTGACCTTTTTTTTGACATTTTTGCCCCTGGCTTTTTAATAACTTGAGAGGCAAAAACGTCCAAAGTACGTATTTTTGGCAATAAAATGCAAGTTTAGTATACTAATGAGGGAAAAAAAAAGTTCGCTACTCAAAAAAGCTTTTTTTGACAAGTATAATGCTTTAATTTGGTATTACCCCTTTTAACAAATCTACCATTTGGTTTAGAGAGGTTTTTAACCAACTAATAGTCTTAAAATATACGACATCTCGTAATTGACAATAGTAATTCATCCATTTTATACATTATTTGAATGAATTTGGATAGACCTTGGTTACCTTTGATAAGAAGATGTTTACTTGTCTGAATATATGACCAGATATAAGACGATAGTCAACCATAGTTTAATGACAACACAGATGAGAACACAAGGCAAGTGTTTTGCTCGGGTGCCACGGATGGCGCCAAATGATGCTACCAAAATCCGCATGGTCGTCAAGGTGATGACCTGGCCGTTTGACTCGTGCTGACCTTAACTTCCGGTCTTCGGTAACAGTGCTGAAAAGACAAAAGAAAGATCGTTAGAGAGGTCCCCGGGCTGAGCCCGGGGGAACCCCCTCCGGCGATCAAGTTAGTATTGATCTTTATGCATTAAAACATATAGTTATTCTTTAGAGTGTAGTAAATAGGATGAGAAGAATTAGTGTCTCGAGTGGCGATTCCCCATTGGTAACTCGCATTATATATGCAGTTTTACGCCACATTTCTTAAATGGAACCGAGTATATTTAGGAAGTATGATCGAGAAGGTAACTCAGGGTTTTCCTCATGTGTATTCTATCATTAGAATAATATTGCTAGTACTAGAGAAAGATGAAAGAAGTGAGAGTGGAAAAGCTATAGATAGAAGTGCTTAGGAGCAGATTAGTGTGTGCTTACAAGTGATTGTAATGGCTATTTATAGAAGCAAATATGTAAAGCTTGAAAAAGGATAAGCTTGCAAGTGGAGATGCAAGTTGATACAACTTGCTTGTATATTGCAGGGATATATTCGGATAAGATTCTACACAGATTTTATGTATGTAGACTCTTCATGCATCATGCCAATGTATCACAAGTTGGTTAAGTTAGTTAGAATAGGTGTAGGAGTGATACAAACAAACTCCATTCCAACTATCTGGTTCAATGTATTCCCATTCCCACCAACTAATAGGGTCATTGAGAAGCTTATATTACTTACCCTTCTGTTGCATAATGAACACTTCTAGACATGTTGTATGTGTTGCGATGTAATCCAACTACATGAGCTGATGAATGTATCTATGTGTGTGGGCCAGTGTCGCCCAGTACTTGATGACTATATCATATCTCTAGTGAACAGGGGTAACCCCATCAATAACACAAGAAATACCCATTTTGAATTTGTAAGTTTGACCCAAAGGCATATTTTTACATATTCCAGCATACAATGTCGAGACTAACCGCCAACATTTCTTATTTTAATGTAAATAATCGAAGCCAAAACAAAGCTATTAAAAGATGACAATTACAGCTTATTTGAAAAAACAAAGGCTAGAATTCCGTGCTTGCTCACTGCCTTAATCTTTGTTTTCTCTTGGGATGTCTAGATTCTTCAGAGCAGGGCTGTCAACTCCAACTCCCATTGCATTCGCACCATTATCAACGTACAAAACTGTCCCGGTGATGGCTGAAGCCAGTGGTGATACCAGAAAAGCAGCAGCATTTCCCACCTCCTCTGTTAACATATATTATTTTTTCAGGATTTTAATAGAAAGCACATACATACACACATACCATCATATATGACGACTAATATGGCAATATAAAGGTAGGACTCGAATGACCAATTTATTTACTAGAAGAGTTTTGTATACCATTTTTTTTTTTTTATCATGGCATTGCCAATCATTTTTATCCAGCATTGACAAGTTTTTTTCCTAATACCGTTTAGTGTAAGGATTTCTGGTAAGAATGAATTTAGTGGTGTGCTGATAAAAATAATGGTGTACAAATGGATCAAAAGCTTTATAAAGCACTTTTTTCTCAAAACATTTGGCGAGTTCTGATGTTTTGGACAAAAAGTTTTGTAGGTCTATCAGAGCCGTACCAAAGCTTGCAAAACAAGTAGGGTTGGATCAGTTGGAAAACCCCTTGCCTCTTAACCTAGAAGTCAAGGGTTCGATCCTCACTCCCTACAAAAGGCCGGAGGTCCTTTTCTACCTTAGGTAGAACCGGAAGCAGCCTCTCTACCTTAGGTAGGGGTATGGTTGTCTACGTCTCAACCTCCCCCATACACCGTGGAAGACGGTATTGGGACCTATAACCCGTGGAAGACGGTATTGGGAGTTACTTTACTTTTACAATAAAGTTCCGGATGGAGCATTGACCTGCTATGAGTTCTTTCGGCAGTGGTGGGTTCTCTAATGAATAATCGATTAACATATCGATAATACCAATTGCATTGGCAGCACGACTTCTTATTGGTCCTGGTTCATTCTTATGATACATTAGGATAATATAACCAAAGAAAATTTCTTACACTTTGCTATAATAGTTTTTAGAGTAGAAACAAATTGTGAATGTAGTACCTGCAGATATTGTATTCACTCTAATTCCATGTTTTCTTCCAGCTTCAAATGCCAACACCTATGTGCATAAAAAAATTGATTGTAGTTATCAAAAGCAAATAAAACCACATCTTCATGAAGAGACAATCATGAATTTGGAATACAGGTACTAACTTTTGTGTCACTCTCCAACGCAGCCTTGGCGGAACTCATACCTCCACCATATCTGCGTTAATACAAATCCAATCAAAAAATGCTTAAAAAATAATTTAACATTGTGTCCCAATGGTACCCCATGTGTGAGAATGTTCCCCAACCAAACGGTGTTCAATTCCTGCTTAGGACATTGTGAGATTGATTTGTATATATTGTGATTTGTGAGATAGTTAGTTGTCATTAAAAAAATGGAAAAATAAAAATAAGGAGCCATTCAAGCCCAAGTATTAAAACCATGCTATAGATGACCTAACTATATATCCAGTTCTGTTTATATTCAGTTTGCTAGAATTAGAATTATGTTAAATAACAAAAACCAACTTCAACTTGTTGGCTATCTGCCTATTTGATAAATTTTCACTTTAGATTGTCGAAGAAGTGCCCAAGGTTATTCTTGTGTTTTCAAATATTTATGACAATCTTCCTCATTCGGCCAGTTTATTGCTGGATTTGCTATAAGCGAAACTAGATATATATATATTTGGATGATCTATAAAGAGGTTTGATAGTTGGATGATCTTTAATAGAAAGGGTTGAATATGTTGATGGCCTCGAATACATTATTATTTCCAAGGAACGACTATAAAAATAAAATATATTACCCAGGTATGATCCTCTCAGCGGCGATATAAGATAAAGAAACCGAAGCACCACCTGAAAAATAAAAACCAAGCTCAACTTTGATTATTGAGTTTTTTCCTAAACATTTAGTGGTAGCAATTTCAACACATTTACAAAGAGGCGAGTGGCATAGCGGTGTCTAGGTGTATTTAAGGTGTTCCTCAACCATACCTTGTTGAGGGTTCATGTCCACCTGGGGATTATGTGTAAATATATATTAGATATTGAATGTGTGAATTTGACTTAAAAGAATAGAGAAACCAAATGGGTCAAAAGTCGCATGAATTTATTCAGAGAAGAATTGGTTTACTATAAACATTGTATCTATATTGGACACACAAACTATTTATGAAAAATTGGTCAAAGAGTGTTGTGAGTGAATCCAATCTGATCCGATTCAGCCCGTAAATATTACGCTTGCCAACCGTTACCCAACCCGCTAGACCACGCCCACAGATGAACGTTGAGTTGAGAATCATACCTGGGTTCATCATTGGGACAAAATGTTGGAGCAAAGATACGAAAGAATAGCTTGAAGCTGAAATGGCCGCAAGATACCCATGTCTTGATGTTTTTAATAAAGGATTGGTAACCTGCAAACCATGCTGAATTAGCATTTCTATTACCAAAATCCGAAAGGGGGGGAGGGGGGAGCCTTCATGGATCACTTGATTGATAAACAAATACATGGGCTAATAGGTTATGATTTCCACCATTAAAAAATAAAAATATAAAAAAGACATCCAAACTGTTGGAGGAATATACTTTTATATGTTAATATGGTGGAAAACAAATGCAAAAAGTATCCATTCCTAGCAAATATTGAAAATGGGTGTGTTTGCAGTTCAAGCAACAAAGCCTGCGTCTAAGGAGATATTTAGCGTGGGAGGGAGGAATATAGACGAGACACGTTCATCTATCCTATGTATCCTTCCAGAGCTTGTTGAGGATGTGGTTATAGCAAATGATTGAAATAAATAAAAACAGCAACGCACCTTGTAGTTTCTGTTCAGATATTTTAGTTAGTTATACTAAATGAGGTTTATCGTCAAGCAATTGAACGCCAAACTTAACTGGTCATTGTTTTTTCTTTTTGTTTAATTTACTTATTTGGATCTTTATCCTTTAATCCATGTATAATCCTGGTTTGTAGTGTGAATCTCTTTTATCATATTATCTTAAATACTTATTAACTATCAAGTCTAAAACTTTTAATTGCATTTTAGGTGTAGTGATATTACTAAATTAATTACTCTTAAAGGCAATTCAAGCCAAAATGAATAAACCATTTGTATATATTTATTTATAAATATGGATAAAAAACTCACAAATTCAAAAACATTTGATTAACACATCATTCAACCTTTTTCAGGGGAAAAAGTACAACTACAAAATATAAATTATTGTCAAGAAATAACTAAACCCATAAAGTTTTATTGGCCGAAAGATTTATTTACATTTGTCCTGCCTCAGCGAAATGTACCTACAATACTATTATTATCATGACAATGGACATTCCAACTTAGGCGAATGATCTAAACATTCTA
Source organism: Artemisia argyi (assembly GCA_030686995.1). Lineage (NCBI taxonomy): Eukaryota > Viridiplantae > Streptophyta > Magnoliopsida > Asterales > Asteraceae > Artemisia > Artemisia argyi. Next base: position 50,347,496 of record CM060683.1, on the reverse strand, counting down.
CTGCTGTCTTAAGAGCTCAACAAAGATGGAATGTGAAGATGAATATTATAAGTTCAGTATGAGCTCATAAGTGAGCATCTAATGCAGCATTGTATCAGTATGGTTTATGTAGATAGCAGATGGCTTGTACCTTGGATCGGAAAATCTCTTTCATCGATTATGTGTAGATGCAGTGCATAGTTAGTGGAGGATATGATTAATTGAAGGGACTAGTATGGTTCAAAATGAAGTTTCCTGCTATGGTGTTTAGAATGTCTAACTGGTGTTTGGTTAAGCAGAAGTTAGATACTCTAATATGCTCTCTGTTGATGGTTTTGGTGGAGTGTCAGCCTGATGATGCCACTTTATCTGTATAGATTCATTCTTTGTTGTGACTTGTGAGGATGTAGGTGCAATAGAGAGTGAATTCTGGACAGTTGAAGTGGAAATATAGTCAAGGTGAGACGTGTCCTTAAGTGTATTCCTTCATTTGAGTGATGCCAGCTTAGTTTGGAAATGTAGCTCTCTGATTGCAAGCCTTAATGGAACAAGAGATTTACACTTCCTTGATGAAGCCTTGATACAAGAGCCTCTGTGGTTCTTTGAGAACACAGGCAGGGTGTTTGTATGTATAGGAAATGTAGTCAATGGAAGTGGTTTCTCCATGGAGTGCTAGTGCTAGTATGCTTTTTATCTAGACTAAAGGAATTGGTGAATGTAATATCAGTTTGAATGTTCTGTTTCCATGCTTCTAGTATGGGCATGTCCATTCAGTTATAGTTTGCTTTACGTATTGTTGATTATTTCATTGGCAATAATATATTTTCACCGGTTTTTACCAAAAAAAAACTTAGGCGAATGACTGTGAAATATTTGTATTGATGATAAAAATTATTAACATTCAAGTGGAATTTTTAGTTTTTGATGTGGGTGGAGGATGGTATCAAATAGTTTTTTGCAATGGTCAATTTGGATCTGTTGGGTCCTAGGTCCAACCAAGAACCATCAGCTAATGTTTCCGATCAATATCCAATTAGTTATATCATGGGGCTTGTGGTCTAGTGATAAAGGCTTAAGTAGTTAAGCGAGCCCAAGTGAGAGTAGTACCATAAGTCCTCACTTGGGAACCACAAGCTCTAATGATATAAGGCGAATCGGGAATAGGAGTGGGGTTATCCCTTAAGGAGAGGCCTGCGGTTGGTATCTCTGCCCGAGGATGCGACACTAACTCGAACCAACAACTAACATCTAACAACTAATCCGCCGTTCAAAAAAAAAAAAAAAAAAATCCAATTAGTTATGTCATGGATTCGGTCAACTCATTAACAGATCTAATCTGATCCAGCCCATCGACATGCCTAAAATAAATCATACCTCAGGTCCATTCGCTAATGAATGCACCAGGATATCAATGGTACCAAAGTCCTCTTTCACAGATTCAGCTACTTCCTGCAAAACATATATATTGTATTAGATATATAATATCCAGTGTTTCAATCAGTTAGCTCAAATCAAGATTGATTAATGGGATAACGATAAAAAAATGTAACTAACTTGTCAAAATTTATGGTTGTACGTACCCTACTAAAATTTCAACCATTTTGTGTACCCTACTTATTAATTTTAACCTTTTTGTGTATCATTTAATTTTTTGCGACGATTTACCCCTCCATTAGTGATGAATGGAGGGGTAGAATTTTCACAAAATACACATAAATGTTGAAATTAATAAGTAAAGTACACACAATGGTCGAAATTTTAGTATGGTACATACAACCACAAATTTTGACTAGTTACATTTTTTTTTTTTTTTTTTTATCATTTTCCTTTAATTAATTGATACCTTAATAGTCCACTTTGAATACCCTTTGTAGCGTCGGTTAGATTTTACCTTCACAATTTAGCAAAATCAGTATTATGACTTTGAACATGCAATCTTTATGAGTAGTGAACTTACATCTTCAGGAACATCTTCAGGTGTATCATAAACAGCATCTAAGGGATACACTTTAGCAATTTTCATTAACGATCCATCTCGTAACCTGGAACACAGATAGCACCTGCTGCTTAGTTGAAAAAATCATCATATAGCATATTGTATTTTAAACAAGGCAGTGGAGCCGGACTGTATACACTTACACACGTGATTCGTCAAACTTCCCCCTTTCAAGACTAGTCTCAAAAATTTTGACTGCCTACAAAGGTGAACAGTCATCAACAACAATGTACAAATTATATGGCATGATGATATCTAGAGGTGGCAATTTTTTCACCGGTTTACAGTTTACTTATGTTTGGGTCAATTTGGGTTGTCTTTTATCTCAAATGGGAACGGATTATACGTGTAGAATCTTTACCATTTTAATGCATATAACCTCCTGAATCATGTTATTCGAATACAAAGACTATAAGTGTAGTAATATTGCTTTTTCATCATGATTAACATATTATATTATATGCTACTCCGTATATATAAGTATACGGCGGACAAAAAGTGTTAACCCGCTCATTTAATATGACATGTACAAGAGACATGCTAACCGTGCCAACTTTGATCTATAAAACTCCATAGTAAATAGTTAGGCATCAGGGCTTGAATTAGTTACGTACCGGGACCCATGTGCCAACAAGAATCTCAGCACCAGCAGCAGCTAGAGATTTGGCTATTGCCCAACCATATCCATTATCATCAGCTACACCAGCAATGAATGCCCTCTTTCCTGCAAATACCTCCTTAAGCTAATAATTATCAAACCCATTTTATCTGAAATCAGAAGCATAAATAACCAGCAAGGGATTATTAACCTCTTAGATCAACAGGCAGCCCTGGAAGGAATTTTGTGTCACTCGACTCTGACACAGCTTTTGTTGTCATCTTTCCAAACCTCCAGGGATGGTTTTTAACATTTTGAGATAATAGTTGTGTAGAAGATATGTGACATGAGCTTCTAAGCTTTGCACATGATGCCCCTCTAATGCCATTACTGATAGCTGTCATACTCGAGTTTGAAACTTGACAACAGGAAAGAATAGAGCTTCTAGCTGTTACAATGTGCATACTTGTAGTGGTCGTCGCCCTCATTTCAAATACTTGATTACAAACCTGAAAGATTCACAAACTAAGGAGTACTTTATTGAGTCCGTTCATTACTGCTTCAAATTTAAGAACAGTGCAAAAAAAAGTTGAAGTGATACTTGTGTTAAGTGCTCGTAGATACATCATATGCATAAAAACATACACAATTGTAATAAATCGAATTCTTGAACATCATATAAAGTATGCATAACCTATTTTGCATTATCTTGCTCACTGAAATATGCTTCTACACTCATTGCTAAAAAGGCTCCACAACAATATAATGCAAGACCCACAAAAACAAATCCACAAAACAACCACAAAATCTATGAAAACAGAATCAAAACTAAGATCAAGCACCAAAATAATTTACAGGTTGGAGCTTGACTGATCATCATAGTAAAAATTAGGTAGTTGCCGAGCATCACTTACTGATTTAACTCCTCGGAATAACTTAGAACAATCTATCAAGCTGCTATGTGTGCTCGTGTATGTATCATTATATATAGGTTAGTGACTACAGGCCGGCTTTCTTAAGAAATAATTGCAAAACATTTACTAGTAGTTCAAATGAATATGTTACGATCCCACATCGGCCAAGTATGGGATTGGTTGGTGGTTTATAAAGTCTATGTGTCCCCTCCTCCTTTAAGCTAGCTTTTTTAAATGAGTTCTACACTTAGCTTATAAACAATTGATATTCAATAAAGTTTACGTGATCCCTAGTGGAGCATATCATAATAGTGCATATATGTTTGATAATTAAACTTGGGTGGTATTTAATTTATAATGATGTTTTGTCTTTTTGCAAACTCACTTTGTACTTTTTCTTGGAACTCTTGTTATTATTGTACCAATAAATCTCATTTATATGAAACTCTTATGTAAGTGGTTTTCTCACGCATCTACGTGCAAGAAAATAGGACAATTTATTAAAATGTTACGAATACTAGCTATATCAGAACCATCTAATCTCACTTTACATGAATAAAAGGAGAGAAACGTATGAAATACAGTAGTTCAATGAGGGAGATTATTTCTATGGCACAAAGTTGACTTCATCACATACCTTTTTCTTAAACTGAATATATTCAGCTCAATTTTATCAAACGATGACATAACAATTGGTATATTTAAAGATCTGACAATAACTTGTGGAATAGTAACAAAAACATCTCAAATGGCCCTGCATATTTTTTTTGTATGGCACAAATTGTATTCAAGGGATTCATACATTGAAGACTTAAACATATATATTATCCGATCAAATTATCATAGAACATGTGGAATTTGTATTGCAGAGAGTAATTGGTTTTCTATAAATATTTTAACTAATTGTAAGTTAAATTTATAATATTAAAAATCTATATATTAGCTCAAACAAAATTATGAAGACTAAATTCAAAGGTGTTTCGAACAACCTACAAAAACTACAGTAGTACACTAGTTTTAGTTGTTAATCATAGTTACTACACTAATACTAGCCGGAATGCCAAATATAGCGAACCTAGCTAGTAAAAAGTTACAGTTAATATTTAGCTTTATAGGTATATACGAGTTCTGCATAAGCAGAAATTTTTTGACCAACGAACAGCTTGTTTTAACGAGAGTCAAAATACTACCCCTTTTTTTCCCAAAATAAGTCATAATCAATTTAAATGCATTAATGTGAGGTGATTTTCTTTTGGCTACTTTTAGAACAAGGACATTTAATGAGTGAAATCGCTTAAATTGTTTGTTCTGCTAACTTTATTATTCCATTTTAGGTAACACTCTTAAGTTTCAAGTTTATGTTGTTGCACTTCATCTCGTCTTGGCCTCCTCATTTGTCATGTCATGATGACTTCTTTCCGTTGCACAGTACCGAAACCACCTACGGACCTCATCAACTACAAATTACACTCATATTTATTCTTGCATTTCCCTTCAGTTCAAAGCTATAATGTTAAGGAAAAGTTCATTTGTATTAAGTATTTCATTACTATTATTTGTTTAATTAACTGTTGTATCTACTTATAGATTAACGAGATGTTATTTGGTTAGGTTTCCTTGTATTTATTTAACCTATACATTGTAAATTAAATTTTGCATGCGTATGACAAGAAATCAAATATACAAATGCTTGTGACAGTTATTAATTTGTGAATACAAACTGAATAACGGATCACTCGATTGCCAGGTATTCTTGACCAGTTAATATTTGAAATATGTTTCAATGACTGAAATGGTAATCTGCATAAACATAACGACAGTAAAAAGGATAACCAAACTTTCATGTCACTTGACAGATTATGTATATGCTTATTCCTAATTATATATGCATGGCACCTTAGTCGTTTATAATAATTTTGAAACTCTTTTGACAAGTAGTTAACTGGATCAACCCAACACGTACTAAAAGTAACAATTTATAATGTTAGCAAATGTTAAGGAAACGCACTAAAGTTCCAGAAGAAGTTTCATACTGACCTGCCTAGAGTTCTTTCACAGTGGTGCATTTTTAAATGATCTATTGATAAACATATCGATAAGACTGGTTGCATTAATTGGCACCATGACTTCTTATTGGCCCTGGTTCTTTCTTATCATTAGTACAATATAACCAAATAAAATTGTTCTTTCCAGAAGAAGTTTTATACCTTCACGATTTCCTTCCGTATATCTGCTGCTGCTGTCCTCATGCCACTTCTGCGAATGCTTTGCCAAATCCTGAATAGAGTCAAGAGCTTCACCCGGAGTTTTGCCAGGGATCGGCCCCTGAGAGTCCAACATTTGCCTAGTTGGAATGTCACTACAAGAATCAGGATAACAGACGACGAGAATATTCCTATCGACACCTTGTCGACAGCAATGTGCACTAAACGACAAAAAACAAGCTTAACCGAGCCTAGCTGCGTTGAATTTTTCGGATTAACACGCTCCCGTCGACATGTCGACGAGACCATATTGGTCAAACTTTCAGACCTCTATTATTGCCAAAAGTTGGGCGCGAATTTATCCCGCCAATATGTTCCCGTCGACATGTCGACGGGAGCATATTAACAACGAAGCAAACCATAATTAACATGTGATTAACGTTAATTGCTGCTTTGGTATTATTTCCCGACGTCAAGTCGACGGGAATATTTAAAACATAATTAACAATTATTAGTTGATTAGATAATTAGTATTATTATCCCGTCTTCATATCGACGGGAATATAAAGTCGGACCACCAAATCCTTTGACCGGAAAACAATATGGGACCCACGTTGTCGACCGGCATTGTCGACGGGATAGTGGTTGCCGACGAGGCACTCGCGACAAACTGGGGCCGACGTCATGTCGACGGGAATGAATGATGTCGACGTCATGGCGTCGGCATGGTGGCAAAAAAGTCACCGGGAAAAGTGGATTACTAGTGTGTTAATTCCTTTGTAGAAAAGTTTCACCTTCTGCTGTTTGTTTAAGTCATGAGTCGGACATTTATAAAGGAGATCATTATACCTATCCCAAGCTTGGTATAATGTCTCATCAGCATCTTGTTTGAAGTTATGAATCTCCATCAACTGTTTTGCTATTTTAGAATGGGGGGCAATACCGTTGAATGAATCTATTTTTCAAGAGATTCCATGTGTTGATTGTTCCTCCTGGTAACCGGTTGACCCATCTCCGAGCTGCTCCAGAAATTAAGTGTCATAGAAATACCCTTAGCATAACAGCATCATGTGAAACGCCTGGTATATTGAAGAGGCTAGTGATGTACAGAACATGTTCAATGTGCTCATGGGCATCTTCATCATTGCTTCCAGAGAACAGTTTCTCTCATAAATTGATCTTTTATTTCGAACCGAACGTTAGCTCCTATGGTTGGCCTAACTAGTCCTGGCCCTTGCTCAGCTCTAGTCATGGCTAGATATTCTTCAAGAGTCATTGCCTCGATGTCAACTGCTTCCATGATTCCTGAAACTTAAACAAAATGTGAGAAAAACAAAACAAAAACAAAAACAAAAATTGAAAGACTTAAACAAAAATCCTATTATAGCTCCCCGGCAGCGGCGCCAAAAACTTGATGCAGGATTTCTGACCAGGTTTTACTATTTGTAAAGTCTCGTTTCTACCCCAGGTCTACCTTATGCATTAACGGACAGAGAATCCGGTCGTGTGTAGGCTAGTAATGGTAACTCCGAGGTCGTCCCAAGAGCTATCTGGTGCGGATTATATCTAAGTCTAATGTCACTAATTATATTAAAATAAAGGAGGAATGGTTGATTGATTGTTTAAACAAAACGAAATGAAATAAAAGCAATTAAAAGTAAAGTTCTGAGCAGTAGGAGAAAAATGTGCTAACCTAATTACTCCTCCTAAATCGCTTATAATTATGTCTCCTATTAAACTATCTCATGCTTTAGGTGGGGCGGACATATATCACTAGGTTCATATGGTCAAGTTCCCTAGCCTATCTCCCCGGAATCCTGCCGGGAACCACAGGCACTACCCCACGCTAGTAAGCCGACGTACGGTAGATGGGTTTGAGTCATTAAGCGCCACTACATGCTAGATTTATCTTCAATGGCCCGTTTCACGATCATAGGTCATTCTCTAATTACTTAAGTACCTCCACTTGTAAGGTGATCATATGGTCAATTCGCACACAATGCAATATGGTCAGTTGTCATCCCTCCCATTTCCTCGCAATCTATCAGGCTAGTGTCCTATAGTCAATTCTTCTAGCTTACTAAATGGACTGAGGTATCAAGTCAATCACATCTAGCGTAATGAATACAAACAAGCTTACAATACTACCGCAACTAAAGGTTCATAAGACAAACTAAGCATGCACACACGTAAAAGCATTAAGAAAAGTACGGAAACATAATTAAAGCAATAAAGGAATCATAATTAGGCTAGCACCAGAGGTGCTTAGCTGATCATATTGAATTGAACACTCGAAAACATGTTTATACAAGCCATTAATTCGAAATGTAAAAGTAAATATGTAATGCTAAAACTTATGGAATGTAGCGTGAGTTCTCCCTTGGAAAGGCTACGTATACTGTTGTAGAAGGGCCTCCTCAAAGCTCCCAACGATCTCTGACTTTGTGTGTGAGAAAGTTGTATATCAAATGCAGAAATTAGGGTTGTATTTATAGGCCCGATCAGAGCTATGACATAACTAAGAAATGTGTTACGCCATAGAGAGTGTAATCTTATCCAGATCTGATGGTTACGGCGTAGTTGATGACTTGTTACGCCGGAACAAGGATATTAGGGGGGTTGAATAGTTTACCACTTTTTAATGTCATATTTAACTTGAATATCCTTTAGAAAACTTTGGCGTGTGCTTAAAAATATAAACATAACATTATATGTTTAATTCTTTGAAAAGCTTTTTATGTAAACAACAATTCTAACTTTACTAGTTTCATACATTGAAAAGCTTTGCTTGTGATGATCCTAACTTAGCTTGTTTAGTTATTTGAAAAGCTTTACTCTTGTTTGAAGATACAAACACATCTTTACTTGTTTAGTTCTTTGAAGAGCTTTATATGTAACTAGCAATTCTAACTAAAGAACAACATGTAATAAGCAAAGGTAAAGAAAGAAAAGATCAAACCACAACACGATTGTTTATCGTGGTTCAGCTACAAGGACTCTTTTTCCTTGCCCTACATCCACGCCCCGAGTTTCCAACTCGAGAGTTATAAGCACTAATCAACAAGCTCCTTTCACCGGCGGAGAAAACCTTTACAACGTCGCTTACACTTTTACCGACACTAAGCTAGATGTCGAGTTCTTTTACACGGGTACAACCACTCCCATCGTCGCTTACACTTTTACCGACACTAAGCTAGGTGTCGAGTTCTTTACCAAGGGTAAAACCACTCCTGTTAGTTCTTTTACAATGGTACAACAACTCCCAACACACTATGTATTTTGAGGCCTAAAATACTAACCAATCACTTCTACATACATGACACGAATGAAGTATAAACTACCAAATCTTATACATGACCAAGCTACCAAGACTTGCAACTTAAAAGTTGAAGCTTGTAACTTCTTGAATGATCTTGTGAAGTCCCTTGCTACATAAGAGAATCATACAAATCAAAATGTTACTGAGTTAGTTGAGAGAGTATGTGAAAATATGTCCTAAAGGGGTGACTCAAAACTAACAAATGGTTTGGTATTTATAGCAAACCATTCTGCAGGTCTGGCGGATACGGCGGACCCCTCAGGAGGGTTCCGCCCGTGTGTCCCTAGGGTACCGCCAGGGCTGCAGTTGGTTTTTGCAATAAATCTTCCAAACCAAACAAGGTCACATCTCATTACTCCTTGCAAACCAAACAATGTCACATCTCATAATATCAAGTCAAACACTAAACTTGCAAGCAACCACTTAGTAAGTCAAACACACTTCTTACCATAAATGTATATTGACAAAGCTTGCCCTAAATGTGATGTGACCTTACTCTATTAAGAAATAAATGTGATGTGACAAGACACTTTCTAGTTTAAGAAATAAAAACAATGTTTTGTTTAAAAGGAAATTCAAACCTTAGTTAAACAAGACTTAAACACTTAAAGTGATGATTTACTTATAGCTAAACTTCATGCTTTGTCATTAACAAAACTTAGCAAAGATCGTAAAATATAAATAACGTTTTTAGGCGATATTTGTATTAACAATCTCCCCCCTTTTTGTTGATGACAAAACATAAACTGTATTTATAAGTAAGTCACTAGTTTTAGTGTTAAGTCTTATAAAGTTTTTATAAAAACTTGTTTTTGCTAAGATGATGTGATATGCAAAAAAAAATTGAAACAAGTTTATATCTAAATTCTCCCCCTTTTTGTCGAAATAAAAAGAAGAGTAGCGAAGCGGAAGTAAGCACTTGCTCCCCCTTGGACGATACTCCCCCTAAATGGAGTGCCAAGAGAGGAGACATGGATTTTGAACCTACAAGAAAAAGGTTAGTTGTCGCATAAGACAAGTCATAAAAGCATTTCATATTTAAAACACAACTAAGAGTTGTGAAGTGAAATGATACAACACTCATGCTCCCCCTTGAATATTACTCCCCTAAATGGAGTATCAAGGAAGGGAAACATGGATAATGATCCTACAAAAAGAAAGGTTAGTTTCAACAACACAAGATATATGTATGGTACCATAGCAAGGTATATTTCACTTATTATACCTAAATGATCAACAAATAATGAAAACCTTGTAGTGTAATGAAATTCATTTCATGTAAAATTTTGACTCTTAAAAAGTCAAAGACAAGAAATTTGGATTACACCATCCTACTTCTAAAAATAAAGAAAAACTACAAATAAACTAAGACCATAAAAAGCTACAAGGAAATCATCATTTTCCTTAGTGAGAAACATTTTCCAAAAACAAGGCTAAGGTTGTTTAAGGATGAAAATGTGGGTTGTGGTTGTAGCGGGCTTTATTTTGAAGGTTGAAAGGATGACAAGGTTTTGGTTTGTTGGTTTAAATGGGAAACATTTTCCAAAAGAAACGGTTTTGTTTCATTTTGGAGACTCTAAGGTTGAGGTGTGTGAGACGAGGATTGTAGAAGATCCAAAATGTGGTTTAGTATAAACCTCATTTCTTCGGATAGCTCACGAATTTCCCTTCGACACCCTTCACTAATGTGAGCGGTTCTTTCGCAATGATTGCAATCATGGCGGGGAAAGTTTGGTGGAAGGGTGGTTTGATATGTTGGTGGTGGATGGTTTGAACTTGAAGAAGCAAAGGTGGAAGGTTGAGTAGTGTTTTTGCTTCCTTCATTTGTTGAGTGAAGTGTTGTTTGTAAAACCATGATATGGTTGATTTGAGACTCAACCATACGTTTAAAGGCATGAAGGTGGTTTAAATGAGTGTCAATCTCATTATTAAGGTTTGGAGGTTTTTCCCATATGGATGCTTCTATTTTCTTATAAGAAGAAAGTAGAGATTCAAATTGTTGGGAAGGTTCTTGTGGTGATGGTTGTTGTTGTTGTGGTGGTTGTTGGTTTTGAAAAAAATGGCGGAAACTTGGTTCGCCGATAGGATTGCCATGAAGGTCTTTGTAAATTGGGTGAAACACAAATGATTGTGAGTGGGTATGACCTTGATCATTTGGAAAAATGGATGGTCTAGCATAACGGTAAGCTAACCGTTCTACTAATGATGGTTGATGGGGTTCATCATCTAGTTGCTCACTAGGTTGTTGTTGGGTTTCCATTTGAGCAATGGTGTCAAAGAGTGACAAGGATGGTGGACTTGATGATTTGGGTGATAGGTCTTCTAATGTTTCCAAATAGGGTAGTGATGATGTTGGAGGTGTATGGAAAAGTTCCATTGGTGTAGGTGTTGGTGATTGAGGTGATGAAGTTTTTGTTGGTTGTGCTTGTTGAGAAGGTGATGATGAATCACTTGAAGGTCTAGTTGTTGGAGGAATGGTGGCCATGTTTGTGTAGCAATGTGTTGGAGAGGGTGTTGGAGTATCAAGATTAAGCAATTCTTGAAAGGTAATTACATTGGTATTACAATGTGTTGGGGATTGTATTGAGGTAGTGAGGTTAAGGAAATCTTTGATAGGTGAAGAAATGTTAAGTGAAGCATCACTTGAAGAAGATGAACTTGACTTGACGGTTTTGTTGAAGCAACAAGGTTTAACACTAATTCTCGTGGTTTTTGAGAAGGATTTTGATGACTCGGATGATGTGTTGGATTTGGTCATTTTCAAAAGTGTGATTTTGATGTTTTGAGAGAAGAAGTTTTAATGGTGATGGTGTGATTTGAATTGTTGCAAAACTTTCAAAATTATAGGATGAAGAAGATGTTGAAAAGGGTGTTTGGATTTGATGTTTTACCATTCAAAGATTGAGGTTTCAAATGATTTACATAGTTTTCATGAACATGACAAATCATTGCATGTCAATCCAATGGAGTAAGGTGGAGTGAAAGACCAACAAAAGCACTCAATGCTTTGTAATCATGGGATGTGATTTGGTTGAAAATGTTTCAATGGTTTGAAGGATCCTTTAAAAGGGTTCCTTGGGTTGGTTATGTTTGAATTTGAATTTTTGGAGGGAAGTGGCTTCCTAATTGTTTTAGTGAGTGAAAGTTCTTCTAATATGGTTATTGGAGTTAATGGAAGATGTTTCTCACTTAGGATAATGGTTTGACACTTTACAAGTTTTGGACTTAAGAAAAATGGAAAAAAAATTCTGCAGGTGTCTGGCGGAACCCTCAGAATACACTGGCGGAACCCATTTGAGGGTACCGCCTGGTCCGTTGGGCCATTTCTGGAATTCCCAGAAAATACACTGGCGGAACCCAATTTTGGGTACCGCCAGATCCGCCAGAGCACAAAAATTAGGCAGTCCGCGTTTTTGACCCGCGAGACGATTTTCAAAATTTTCGAAAACTCCTAAAATCAAAAATATAATGCATATCTGATTAGGAAATGCAAAAATTGAACATGTAAACACTCAAATCATATGACTTTGACCGGGGGCTAGCGATTTTCACTAAACTTAGTGAAATTAACCATAAGCATAAAAATTGACAAACATCTCAAATATTGTCATTGTGCATAATAGTTCATACAAACATAATCCAACAAACGTAATAAACCATGAAAGTGAAAAACAAATAATTCACGTAGTTTTAACACAAAGACGATTCTAAAGCATTCATAAGCCAAACACTCCTTAATCTTCTCACAACCGGTCTATCTTCTTGTTGAGCTTGTTTAGGTACCTTCCAAAGCACTTGAACATTCCTTTGGTTTGCTTGAACTCTTCGGAAGCATTGTCAATGATGGGGAGAGCTTGAAGGTACTCTAAAGGGGGTAACTTAGAGTTAGGAAGTTTATCATCCTCGCTCATGCCGGATGATGATGGTGTAGGTGATCGAGTACGTTTGCCCTTATTTTTTAAAACTCGTTTATCATTTAAAGGAACGAAGATGTGAGGAACGAGAGAATAGTTAAGGCGCATTCCATTATCATTAGGAGGAATGGGTGAGATTGCTCTAAAGAGGCGAGTAAGAAGCATTCCATAGGGAAGAGCGGTTGTTCTGACTAAGGGTATGTCGGCCATTCTTTTAGCTAGGTAGTAGGCTAAGTTGAAGGGTTGACCGGTGGAAATGCTATAGAGCATGTAGCAAAGACATGTGTTGATATGATCTCTATTTCCTATGGTACTTATGACGTTAGCTCTAAGGATTTCTTCCCACTTCTTAAATTGTGGTTTAAGCTCATTGAGCTCCATACCAAAAGGATCCTTATCTACAATATTCCCCGAACGATTCACCCTAGTGGTAGAGGTTCTAACAAAGAGATGTTCCTTAATAGTTTCCTTACTAGCAAGAGGTGTGTCGTATGGATAAAAACGATCAATAGAATCAAGACTTGAAATGGGCCACTTATCCGTGTAGATACAAGTTCCCTCATTTGGGACACCAAGAATGATAGCTAAGTCTTTTAAATCTATATCATGTGGTGTTTGATTGGTTGTGAAGTTCAATGATATCTTGCCAACAACACTAGTGGAAAGGTTTACGGTTGCATAGAATTCTAAGATGAATCTAGGACAAATTGGCTCATCTATATCAAGGAGACAATCAAAGCTGATTGCGGCAAAGTTTTGGTGAATGGATGTTCCTTCTAGAAAGGATTGATCAATGGTTCTTCCTTCGTGAACATAGCGTTTTTCTAGTGCCCTAAAGGTTTCTAATTGAACATTGTTGAGACCTTTGGTCATATGGTGTTTGGGCATGTACTTAAGGGTTTCCTTGTGATCGGATTTGTTTGCGGGAGGCATGTTGATTCCTAGAAAACATAAAATTGTATGTAAATGACTTTTAACAATGTGGATGTTCTAATATGTTCCTATATGCAAAACAATGTGAAGACTTGGTTATCTTAACTCATTTTGATTCCCAAATTGTTTTGTTATGCAAATTTTGTTGTAAAAACAAAAGATAACCAACACTCTCCTAATTGAATGTGTCTTCGATTGAATGTACCCGAAAGTACTATTAATTATGTATCCCCTTTAGCATTCAAGAGAGAGTATGCAAGTGATGTTTAAATGATGTTTTTCATTTGTTTTAACAATGTGGTGATGAATCATGTTCTAATTTTGGATGTGATTTTTGAAAGACAATGCACTTGGTGTGTTTGGCAAATCAAAAAAATACAATTTTTAACTAATGAAATACATAATTGACTAGCCACCAAGTTTTTCATGAATCAAGAAGTTTTATGCAAAAACCCTAAGATTCTAGTTAATGATTGTAAGCAAGAATGTTATAATTGAATCAAAAATGCAATTGTGATTAGAATACTTACAAAGTTAATTAGATTTGAAGAGATTGGATTACAAGCCCTAAAATTTGTGAGGATATGTGTTTTTGTAAGGGTGATGGCTGTTTGAAAGTGGATGATTAAGTTAAGAGGATGTTTGGCTTTGAAATTAAAAATAAAACAATCTGAGGTTTTGGCGGACCAAGCAGAACCAAAAAATGGGTTCCGCCCGTATGGTCTGAGGGTGCCGTGGGAGCTGCAGGGAAAAACTCAAAAGGAATTGTCTTGATTTTTTGTGGTTTTATCCTAATGTTCAAAACTAAGGTTTTAGGTCTTATGAGTCTTTGACTAAGCCTAGGAATTATGAATGCTTCACATTCAAGAGATTTTGTGAACGCGTTGATGGAATAGTTAACGTAGAAGACTTTCTTAGTTAAGACATTCCTCAATGAACAATCTTACCAAGGCGATGATGATGGATCACAATATGTCTATTAAGAAACATAATGGATAGAATTGTCACCGAAGTCGATGCTTCCTTTGTTGAAGGGATAACAATGTATATGAGATGAATTCCATTGTCGATATGAGTTAGCTTACTCAAGTGGAGCTTGTTGATGTGCTTCTCCATCCGATAATAATTTGAGAATCTTACGCGTTTTGGAGAATCATTGGGTAAGTAAGTATAAAAGTGCAAGTACCACTTGTGCTTTTCTTATCAACTTATTACCGACATAATTCCATTTGTCAAACACTATGGTTTCTATTCTCGTTCTTTTGGGATACCATAATCCTAGTTGTGTAGTACCTTATGATGTATCCAAATAGGCTCAACTAAAGAGTTGTTCGAGGATCTTCTTTAACACGAGCACATAGACAAAAGCTAAACATAATGTTGGATCTAATTGTTATGATAACAAGTAGTCTTCCGAACATTTCTCTACGTTTAGTTTTACCTACGGATTTGCTAATCTCATTCTTGGCAAGTCATCAATAACTTAACTATTGAAAATGAGAGAGTAACTAGGAATGTCTTTAAGTTAAAATCCCTTGCTTTTGGGGCTTGCTTTTATTTATCAAAAAGTCTTTCAAATATTGACACTATAATCACTTGATTACTTTTGAAAAATCTATTTTGTTTCACTAGTTGTTTTACTCTAAATTCCAAAAACTATTTTTGTTGAATTTGTTTAGACACAACTATGATCTATAAATCAAGTTTTATAACATATGTCAATTTTACTTGATTTAATGTTTGACTCAAGGTGAGAAGATGTTATTTTGTACCTTTATCCTTATACTTGTCTTGCCATCATTGGACTTTCGACTAAGTTATCATCTACCAAAGATAATATCTTAGAAGGAGGAGATCACTCGTTAAATGTTATATTCAACGACTCCTCGACTCTTTGGGTTTTCTTATTTAAGACACTATAAACTCTATTTGTTTAGAAAAAGTCCAAGAGGTACAACATCATGAGACTATGTGTCACATTTAATGTGTAAATCCTAGATGTTGAAAACTCATTTTCATTCACACATCCTAATATATGCTAATGTGATTTATTTCACCTTGTGTGTTTTATGTGAGATTATCATAAAGGAGTGATTGAAGAAAAACACAATTAAAGACTCAAAGTATGGTGTTTGAGAAAATTGTTTAACAAAGGTTTGTTTTGCAAGCATCACAAAAGTGTTAGACATTTTAACACTTAGGAAATTCTTAGTTAGCTCACTTGTAAGCAAGAGTTGAGTGAGACTTACTCAAGAGTTTTTCGTGTTTATCTCTTGATGGTTAAAGAACCAAAACACCTTATATCTCCTACTAGTACTAAAGACTAAATTCCTTGTTGCATAGAATCTAATCTTAGTTATTTACAAATAGCAAGTAGACACTCTAGAGTATTACAAATAATACATATTCTAACACATAATGCTAGAAACAAGAGACAATCAAAGTCAAGTTGAAGTAATGCGTACCTTTTAAATTGCATAGAGATGCTATCAAGCGGATAAGCATTACGCGTAAAATCTTGGTTTGATAACACGCTTTGAAACTCAATAACTCATGTATCCAAGAAGGTTAGATAATCATATAAAAGCATAGAGAATAATAATTCTAATCCTTTTATCATGAGTTTCTATTAGAGATTGAATTATCTCTAAATCTCTCTTCTAGGTTTGACAAATTTTACTTGTTTTGTTTTATTAGTTGATGGTGATTTTGAGTTAAGTCCTAATCCGGTTTTATCTTAAAACAACCTTTGACTCCTCAACAATCTTTCAAGAGATTTTGAGCTTTCATCAAATTTAACTAATAATTTTTTTCTTTCTCATTTTGCATTTTAATCTCATGTTTGTAATCTAGATATAATTTACATTCTAGATCAATTTCAACATACCTCTCAATTCTAGACACTTTATCTTCTACTAAGATTACCTTTTCAAAGATATTCTTAAAAGATTTTGAAGACTCATTCTTGAAGATAGTTTTTAGGTCCATGTTGCATAAACGTTTAGACTCATTTTCTAGTTTAGAAAACTCTAGGATAAATTAATCAAAGCAAAAGTGTTTGGTTTCAAAGTGTACCTTGCTTGATGTTTTATCTAGTTTAGAATCACAAACCGGATGATTGACTTAATCTACATCCGTGTTATTCCATGAATCGCAAGCAAGTCTACTACGAGCTTGACACGAGTAATCACCTTTACTTACACCTTGCTTGTTGTTTCAATAAATTGACAATTAACTACCGGAGCATTGTCTTCGTCAACATCCATTTCATTCCAAGATACGCAAGCAGGTTCATCAAAACACACGTGCTCATCTTCACTTGTACCTTCATTTAAAACATTTAAACTAGTAGCACATGTATTAACTTCTACTAAGTGTCTATCAATTAGTTTTTCTAAAAACTTTTAATTCATATGTAAGATCAAATTGATAATCTTTGACTTGACATATTCCGTGATGAAAGTTTAACATATTTTTCCAAATATCATTTGTCGTTTGACAAAAATACATTCTTTCATATTTGGTACTAAAGCTTTGTAAAACATTTTTTTAGCTTTAGTATTTTTATCAAGTTTAAGATAGTTATCTTGGTTTTCAAAAACTTGTTTTCTTTTGGTTTGAAATTACTAAAAGAAATAATATGCCAAAGATCTTGATCAATCGATTTCACATAGTTTTCAAAGTAACTTTTCCATTCAAGTAAGTTTTCTTTTACAAATAACGGTTGGTTTTGAATAGGTTGCCCTTTTTTGAGATTTTCAAAATCCATGGATCGATCCAAGTTTTAAAATACATTCTATTTTAAAGATCTTGAGTAGCGTAGCTCCTGATGCCAATTGTGGAAAACTAGAAGGGGGGTTGAGTAGTTGACCGCTTTTTAATGTCATATTTAACTTGAATATCCTTTAGAAAACTTTGACGTTTGCTTAAAAATATAAACATAACGTTATATGTTTAATTCTTTGAAAAGCTCTTTATGTAAACAACAATTCTAACTTTACTAGTTTCATACATTGAAAAGCTTTGCTTGTGATGATCCTAACTTAGCTTGTTTAGTTATTTGAAAAGCTTTACTCTTGTTTGAAGATACAAACACATCTTTACTTGTTTAGTTCTTTGAAGAGCTTTATATGTAACTAGCAATTCTAACTAAAGAACAACATGTAATAAGCAAAGGTAAAGAAAGAAACGATCAAACCACAACACGATTGTTTATCGTGGTTCGGCTACAAGGACTCCTTTTCCTTGCCCTACATCCACGCCCCGAGTTTCCAACTCGAGAGTTATAAGCACTAATCAACAAGCTCCTTTCACCGGCGGAAAAAACCTTTACAACGTCACTTACACTTTTACCGACACTAAGCTAGATGTCGAGTTCTTTTACACGGGTACAACCACTCCCGTCGTCGCTTACACTTTTACCGACACTAAGCTAGGTGTCGAGTTCTTTACCAAGGGTACAACCACTCCCGTTAGTTCTTTTACAAGGGTACAACAACTCCCGACACACTATGTATTTTGAGGCCTAAAATACTAACCAATCACTTCTACATACATGACACGAATGAAGTATAAACTACCAAAGCTTATACATGACCAAGCTACCAAGACTTGCAACTTAAAAGTTGAAGCTTGTAACTTCTTGAATGATCTTGTGAAGTCCCTTGCTACATAAGAGAATCACACAAATCAAAATGTTACTGAGTTAGTTGAGAGAGTATGTGAAAATATGTCCTAAAGGGGTGAGTCAAAACTAACAAATGGTTTGGTATTTATAGCAAACCATTCTGCAGGTCTGGCGGATACAGCGGACCCCTCAGGAGGGTTCCGCCCGTGTATCCCCAGGGTACCGTCAGGGCTGTAGTTGGTTTTTGCAATAAATCTCCCAAACCAAACAAGGTCACATCTCATTACTCCTTGCAAACCAAACAATGTCACATCTCATAATATCAAGTCAAACACTAAACTTGCAAGCAACCACTTAGTAAGTCAAACACACTTCTTACCATAAATGTATATTGACAAAGCTTGCCCTAAATGTGATGTGACCTTACTATATTAAGAAATAAATGTGATGTGACAAGACACTTTCTAGTTTAAGAAATAAAAACAATGTTTTGTTTAAAAGGAAATTCAAACCTTAGTTAAACAAGACTTAAACACTTAAAGTGATGATTTACTTATAGCTAAACTTCATGCTTTGTCATTAACAAAACTTAGCAAAGATCGTAAAATATAAATAACGTTTTTAGGTGATATTTGTATTAACACCCATTATAAATAGTTCCACAACCTAACACAATCTTATCCACTCACTTACTACTTTTCTGATCAGCACCTACTACTTTTCCGATCATCAATTCCTTTCATAGTATCTCTCTAAGTAAATCTGATAACGCCTTCCACAAATTTCCCCTTTCATGACCACCTAGCAGTTGAAGCTCGCCCTTTGAGCAGGGCTCGACAACTATTTGTGTACTTTGAGAGGCTTCGTGCAGCCAACCTCGCGGAAGAGGAAGAGCTGCGAGCCTATGTTGAGTAGGCCCGCCAAAGAATAATAGAGATAGATCTCTATTTGTTCGAGCTCGGCCAGGTATATGGCTCGACTGTGGCTGCCCATGGCCTTCGTATGCTCAGGCTTGCTCGCTATCAGGATGTGTCAAGAATACTCTTGTACACACGTGCAGCAGATGAGGCCCGATACAATGCCGATCTACTCTTGGAGTTTATTGGCAGTGTGTTGCGTCTATAGGTGTTGGTGGGTAGGTCTAGGCTATGAATGTTTGGTAGTTAGGTGTCGTTCCGTATGGTGCATAGCCTAGTACTTTTGGGGATGTTGGTTTAACTTTGGCGTTTATGTATGGTTACTTAACGCGATTTTCTTATGTACGCGTTAAGTTTTTATGTAAATATAAGTTATTAATGGAAATCTAGTATTATCTATATATTGTTGTGTTTTTTTGATGTCAAACTGTTTGTTTTTTGTTGGTTTTTGTACTTAACACTTAAATGATGATTTATTCATAATTAAATATGATACGTGGCGATAAATTGTGTTGTCTAATAATGTTGTTCATTGTTTAGCAAATATGGAGATTGTGATGCATATGAAACTTTAAATACTATGGTTGCCAACCTGCAATATTTGGCTTCTGATTATTTATCCGAATACAAAGAAAAAAGGTTATGAACTGTTATAACTCAGTAAGGACTGAGGTTATTTGATCCTTGCTTCTGCTTGATTTTAGCTTGTGGAATGGTGTTTAGATCTTGCGTTTGGTTGTTCAAAGTTGTGTTTGCTTCTATTTACCCCAGTAGCCATATTCTTTGCTTTTGGTTGATTCAAAGTTGTTCAAAGTAGTGTTTAGAGCTTGGTTGTGGTTGTTCTAAGTTGCAGCCTTAGGTTAGTTTTCAGATTGTTAGTGCTTCTTAGGTTTACTGAATTGCTTATCTCTGTCCAACTAGCTTATTTAGGACCCACCCATTTCAGTAGCTTGTTGTAGATTTTAATATCCCTTTTTATGTCTTAGTATAGCTTTTAGTGTCCTAACTGACCCATTCTTGATTCCATATTACTATATTAGTGAATTCCCCTCACGGTTGTGTTTGTGTAAATCTTTGGTACGCGCATCCTGCACGCTTTTTTCTTGGTGAATGGTTACTTTCATTTGTTGCCATTTCTTTCACTTTAATTAAAGGCTGTGTTTGTTTAATAATGTAGGGATACTAACATAAATTGTGCTTTTTGGCAATGTGTATATGTTTTTGCTTTGTCAGCATTTTGTTTTTTGTTTACTTACCGGCTGTGTTTGTTTATTAATGTAGGGATACCTACATAATTCGAAGGTCCATGTCAGAAGCAAAGTTCGATACTTTCCGTTAATTAAGGCAAGGTTAGATGAAAAGCGGCGTACTTTATTCAGGTCTACATGTTTTGGACCATGGTTAGATATAACTTATGTTGATAACGACGAGATGCTTGTTCATCACATGTTGGAAAAGCAACTGAATTCCGATGATAAGCACTATGATCTCTCACTTGTTTATCATGTCAACGGACATCTTTTGCATTTTGGCCGTCGTGAGTTCCAGCTCATAACTGGTTTCAAATTTGGAACTCATACTTTACGTGGGTTTAGGACAGGTCCTTTGAATTTTCGTGATCGTGTTTTTCTGAACAAGATTGGTGAGCATTTAAAAAACATTGATCTACTTTCGATAATTGAGGATGACGAGGCTTTTTCCAAAATATCTTATGAAGACGCAATTCGTGCGTGCCTGTTGTTAGCCTTGGAGGTGATTTTTATGGGTCGTGAATTGATATCTATAGTGGCTGACCCTTTGGTTAGGATGGTTGATAGTTTACAAACATGGAACGATTTTCCTTGGGGGGAACACATTTGGCGTATGTTGTATGATATGATTTTGAATGTTAACTCATTTAAAAGGGATGCGTTTCATAAGGGAGTTAATATGAACCCTAAGTTTCAACCTTCTTATTCATTGGGAGGGTTTATTTTCCCATTCAAGATTAGTAATTTCCCGTACCATTTTTGTACTTACATTATTTTGCACAAGTAACAACTTACAATGACATAAATTTGCTATTATTTCATATTTGGATTTTAGAACATCTCTCCAGAGTGGCCGGTGGTGGACAAAGGCGCCTGATATTCTACCTAGAGCTGTAGTATGGACTAAGAAGGTTCCGTTTGAAGCAAATGTGAATTTCGGAGAGCTTTTTCCAGAGGTATCTTGTATACATAAAATTCTGGTATTTTTAATTCCATAATTGTCAATGACGTGTTACTGTTTTTAGTATTCAATGAAGTATTGACGTTAAAGTTATTAAGCTTCTGTTTGTGCATAGCATTCATTTATGCTTTTATTGGTTTGTTAGGGTGAAAAAAGTAACTATGAATTGTATCCATCAAGGACCGAGGGAGCATCTAAATCGTTTAGGCGTAGTGTTAAGTTTTTTAATTGGTATGTGCCTAGACCACCGCCTGTTGCTGAAGTTGGCCTTGTTGATGAGTATTTTCGTAAAAAAGTGAAGCACGGAAGAAAATGCTAGCTGAAGATGCATAGGAAGCTATGGAAAACCGTACCAATCTGCGTACTGTTTCTATCATGGAACTTGTTGAGATTATACAAGAAATGTGCGGAAGTTTGCTGAAGCTACCTGCTGAGGTTCAGAGTCTGAAAGGACGTGTCAACAAACTTGAATCTATTATTCATGTATAATTTGTAATATAACATTATGCTAAGATTCATAGTTAAAGTTTGTTTATATAAAAATAATGTTGATGACCAAATTATTTCTTTTGTAGATTATGACTCGGAAAAGAAGGGCTGGAGATACAGTTTAGAATGTCAACAAGGTCGAGCATAAGTTTTCGCAGGACAGCAAAAAAGTAAGTTCCCATTTTTTTAATTCTGATTTCGTTCTTGGTAAAAGATTTATACGCTTACTTTGTGTTCCTTATCCTGTACTTGCAAACCTTATAGGGTAGAGTGGAATTTGGAAGTAATGTAGAGACTGATCTTGCTAATGAGTATTGCACAAACTTAAATGACGACTTTCTGGACTTGTTTGACGGGCCGATTCAACAAACACAGAAATATGTTGTGCGTGACCATCATAAGGCATGGCAGAAAGCATTGGCACCGGTTTACAGGTTTGTACACCCTGAACTTGTAACAAACTATACTTGCGACATAACGGTTTTTCTTATAAGTTAAAACACATGTTAAATGTTTCAGGATGTAAAAGTTGAGGAGTTATCTGACGGAGATGTTGAACATGTTTGTTTTTACATTCGCAGCAATAATGTAGTGCATTGTATACTTTAGCATTGTGGGGTCATTTATAACTTGTATTGTATTTTATGTTGTGAATTGTTGAAGGATGAATGGGTAATTTTGGATGATTGTGAGAAAGTTGATAAGCATGAGGCTGAGTTACGTAGGTTGGCTTCGGTTAGAGATGAAACTGTACGACTTAGACAGGAAGAGGCTAAAAGATTTGTCGATGATGGGGTCATGAAACTGCCTGACATGAAACTTTGTTTAAACCGTCCTGGACCAAAGAAGAGGGAGTACAAATTTGTTTTGAGGCCGCCTTTCACGGAAGAGCTTCCGAAACATGTTATTCCTACATTGGAAACACTTAAAAGTCGACTATTCGTGATCCTTTTATGCGTGAACTGTGTAGAGATGTCAAACCTTGGACAGAGGTACCACCTAAATCCATATACATTATGTTAGTATATTATGTTATATTCAGTTCCACAATATACTATGATAACTTAATGAAGATATTATTCTTGATATTTGCAGGAACTCAAAAGGAGTCGCAATAGTATCGACACTATTATAGTTGATCGTGAATTTCAGGACTTTTTAAATAGTTCTTGGTTGCCTCGTTGCAAGTTTCCTTGGTGGAGTGATATTGTTGTCGATCGTCTTTTCTGGGAAAGTCTAGCTTGTCTTGACGAGAAACGATCTGGTTGGTTACGTGACGAGGTAAACTCTCATTTTATATAGCTTAAAGTAAACTGTTTTAAATTTGACTTTTTGTATGATTATTTACAGCTTTTCACATATAGTAAAAGTTACCAAATTTTCTTATTTTCATAATGCTTAAAAGGTTTGTTAAAAAAATTGAAAACCTTAAAAAGAAAGTAAACGTTTGCAAAACCCAATATACGAACCTGGGTCTAACCACTCAGAACATAACCTGATACATACTAACGACATGCAGCACATCGATATTTGGATGATGTATATGTGGCACTTTAGACCTAATAATGCCGATTGGTGCATGGTTAGTTGTTACTTCTTGACAATTCTCCTTCAAGGTTCGATGCCACTGTTTTATGCGACTAACGAAGTATACGACTGTGCATGGTCTGATGTTGAGCGGGTACGTGTATGGATTGAACCTTTAAACATTTAAAGCAGTATGCTACTCGTTATATTCATGTTTCTTAATAAAATATTCAGGTGTTCATCCCTATAAATGAGCCTTTCACCCATTGGTCACTTGCTATGTTTTACATACAAACCGGGGAGGTGGTATTTTATGACAGCGGTGAAACATATGAAGTGGAATATCGTGAGTGGTATTTCAAGATGAGGAGGTGTCTAAGGGAAAAGCTTCCTTTTATACTTAAGGAGACAGGTGTATTTGAAAAGAAAGGAATCGACCAAACTAGCTACCGTATAAATTTTCACCACGTAACTCACATCCCCAAGCAGGGTGGTGTGTTTCGGTGACTGTGGCATCTTTCTATGCATTTTCCTATACAGGTGAGTAACATTTTTTTGTACCATGTATCACACTTATTGGTATGACAATTCTTTTATGTCAAATGTAACATCATTATTACTATACAGGTTGGCTTACGGGATCCCTCTGGTTATGGATGACTCTCTTCAAACAGCACTGGCATACAGAGAGGCGTTGATTCGTTTCTACTTCAAGCACAAGATATCCGAAATTGAATGTGTCCACTAAGTTGTAATGCCATGACATTGTTGTTTAAGTTGCCTTTATATGTGTTTGTGTTTTAGTAACGATGGTACTTTAAGCTTTATGTGTTGGTTTCTAATGTAACCATGACTAAAGATTGGTTTTACTCAATCATTTTGGTACTTAATGTATGATGTGGTACATTCCTTATTATTTAAGTTGTTGAAAGTTTATACTGGAAAATGAAATCATTGTAATATGAAAACATTAAGACCAACAGTTCTTTCATAACATATTATGTTAAAACCAACAACATAATACAACTTGGACATTATCTTAGGACATTGTTAACCTAAGGGTCTGCCAAGTTAACCGGGTCATTGTCAAACGGCATTGATCGTTGTGACCCCTGTGGGCTAACACGTCGGTTTTGGGTCCTTCCATTTTGAGTTTGTGAGCTCCCACTACTTTTTTGTGTACCTCCGGTTGATGACTTGCCACCCCTCTTCTGCAAAAGTAACATTTGTTTAATCACATACTTATTGGTAGTTTTGCAATACATTACTATAAATAAATAACAAATTACCTTTTTTCGCATCAACGGTTGTTTGCACGTCGCTCGGTTGTGTCCAAATACACCGCACCTCCCACACGAAATTTGTCTTGGCTCCTCTCCTCGGGACCTGATTCTGTCTTTGTTTTTAGGTCTTCCGGCTGGTCTCTTATCCATAAGTGGTGGTTCTACTACCTGAATGTTGTCTGGTGTTTCCCATGTAGAAACGTCACTAGTCGGAAATATCAAAGGTTCGTATGTAGCCTTTACAGTTGTTTTCATAAACCAGTTTCTTACCAATTGACTAGAATCAGTTAAGCCAAGTACCCTACCCGCAGCTATAGCATGGTCACATGGCAAACCTGAAAGTTGCCATTTGCGACAAGTGCAAGTACGTTCCGTTATCCGGACTACGTGAATCCTTACTCGATCAGAAACTTGGTATACTTCTCCATGCTCAATCCCATTGACAACCCAGCTCGCACTCTTCAACATCCTGTCCTGAACTTTTGAAGCAGCCCAGTCACTGAGTTCCCCTTGAACAGCATCTACCAAAAAAATACAATAATAATAATAATAATAATAATAATAATAATAATAATAATAATAATAATAATAATAATAATAATAATAATAATAATAATAATAATAATAATAATAATAATAATAATAATAATAAAATATTAAATTTCACTAATTAAAATATGTGCTGAATTTATAATAAAATATATATAAAAAATTAACCTTCATAAAGTTGACGTCTTTCGAAATACCAGTTTTGTATAAGCGCTCTATACCACTCCATTAGCATCGTAATTGGGACTCTTCGAACGAGTCTCGTGAGGGCATTTATTGACTCAGCACTATTGGTAGTCATGTAATTATATCGATTTCCAGGACAATATGCCCTAGACCAGTTGCTAACACCAGTTTCGATTAGCTTGTTGTAAGCTTCAATCCTAAAAGCGGCTAGATTGGTCAACTCTCTATGAAACTCTTGAGTCGTGTAAACTTTACATAACTTCCAATACAACTTCCTAACTTTTTTCCCTTTTAAGTTTCAATTCATTATCAAATGCCTACAGCAAAAACCATGAAATGCGTTTGGGAAAACAGTACTGTAACACCCGACATTTTATAAGTTATAGAAATAGACTTTTATATTAATATTAGAAATTAGAGGGGACCAAATGATAGTATTTTATGGAGATAAGGACATGGAATGCAAAATATTTAACTAAAAGGAGTAACGGTGCAAAAGACTTAACAACAGGGACTAACCTTGCCAAATTTAGAAACTTACTTGATAATCCAGGAATTTAATTATAAAAACACACATATTGTATGTGTTGGCTTATACGTGGCATTCCAAGGCTTTTAGGAGGGAAAGGAACTAGTTAGTCATATCATTATCAAAGTTCACATGAGGTTTTCTTCAAGATCAAGAACTAGGTGAATTTGGTATCTATGGTGTATTCTTAGAAGAATTCAAACAAGTTTTTGATTGTGATAGAAGTATTCAAGTTCTGATAATTTTATTCCAAGGTGCTCGTGGGAAGCTTACGGAACGCTAAACAAGACTTAGAGGTGAGTAACGGCGTATTAGCTTCATGTTAATAGATTAAACATGATGTTAGAACTTGTGCAAGGTTTTGAAGATAGCTGGAATAAATCATGAATAGTATGCTCACAAGAAGCATCATTAACAAGTTTAGCGTGCCTAAGAAACGCACGATGTAGAACTTCCTTAGTAGCATCCTTTGTGGATGACCCGTGCTTATATTAGTATTTACATCCTTAGTGGATGACTCAAGTATAGAATTAGTGTATCAAATAGATACGAACAAGCATCCTTAGTGGATGACCCCAGTTTAGAAAAGCACGATGACAAATTAGAACCCCAAGAAGAGTACTCGATGGTTAGGGAAGTTAGTAAGTATAGTAGGGCGAATATATATTCGTCTAATCAAGAAGCACGTGCTTAGATATCATGTTATCAATATGAAATCCA
This sequence comes from Artemisia argyi, assembly GCA_030686995.1. Lineage (NCBI taxonomy): Eukaryota > Viridiplantae > Streptophyta > Magnoliopsida > Asterales > Asteraceae > Artemisia > Artemisia argyi. The sequence goes on along the minus strand of CM060683.1, from coordinate 50,320,601 downwards.
GAATCAAGCTTATGTTTATACCATGTATAAGTAGAAATACGACTATAAGTCGTGCCATTTAACCATGTTATAGATTATATGTTTATGTTAGAATATGCAAGTATTAATTCATAATTATTCCGTTTACTCACTAAGTCGCAAGGACTTACCGTTCTCAGCTCATGTCTTATGTAGGTAAATGAAGATAGGCGATGGGGCTTGTAGATAGCAAGTAGGAGTGCTAATTTTGGGAGACTATCGGCTACGCTCGGGTATAGGTTACGAGCGACTCATTCAAGCACTTTGATCTTTCTTGTAATGCCCCATGTGTCTTTTAAAGTCTAAAGTTAGTGTTGAAACAGTTTATGATCAGTTTCGAGTCGTTTTAATAGTCTACGAACAAGTAATGTAGTTATGGTAGTATAAAGGGGTGTTTGGCATAAGGCCATTCTTGCCCAAAATGACCCATTTTGGTTATGTACGGGTCTTATCGAATAGTAAGTGTTATGTACAGTTTTTATGGAGTAAATATATGTTTGGTTTATGTTAATTCAGTCTTCAGATGCATACTATGTAGTGTATGCGGCGTATTGACTTTATAGATATAAAATAAAAAAAAATTAAAAAAAAAATCAGTCTGGAGTCGGGCGTTACAAGTACGGCATGCTAACTGTATGGTCGGGTGTCTATCAGAAATTATTGCCAAACCCGGGACGTCGCCGATGCATTCGCGCAAAATTTCCAAAAACCATGTCCACGACCTACCTGTCTCACCTTGGGACACCCCGGTTGCAAGAGGGATAATTTGGTTATTCCCATCCATTCCAATAGCCAGCAAATTTGTTCCAAGATAACGACCTTCAAGATGAGCTGCGTCTATGATAATCAAGGGGCGGATATGCTCTTGCAATAAACTTCGTATCTGTAAAGAAAAATAAAGTTTAGTATGTATATGTAATTATAAGATATCAAATTAAATGTACATGTCAACAAAATATGATTACTGAAACACCAATGCCTATAAAAAACATTTCAAACCGGTCTTCAGCGTCAGTCAGAAGATTTGTTGCCCACCCCTCGTTTGTGAAATGTAAATTGTGACAAAAATAGGGTAATTATGCAAATGAATTTTTCGGGCAACCATTCAGAGTCTCAAACGCTATATTTCTTCCTCTCCAAGCCTTCTTGTAAGTAATATCGCAATTGTAATCAACTTTCATGTCTTACACAATGTCCTTTGCCTTGTACACCCGATTACTATCACGTATTTTCGGTACAAGCAAATGCCCAACAATTTTGATGTTGCATTACGATGATTTGGAATTAATTTCGTTCTTGAACATGTGTGATTCTCTCTAACCGTTCGTATTTCCCATTTGGAACTGCCATCAACTTTAGACGTAATTATTACCCAATCACATCCTTCATGTACACACTTCACATCATACCTATACTTATCAGATTTTCTAGGCTTATATTCAAATCCATGTACTAGTGATTGTTCACCTATTTCATGCATGCACTCTTCTTTAGAATTAAATTTTCTCCCGGGAATTAAACCAAATGAGTTGTTCTTAGTGATGGTTTTGGGTGGTTTCACTTCAAGTTTTGGTGGATCAGGTGGTGTCGGCATATACGTAAACGTATTACGTTTCCATTTTGGCTCGGAATAGTCATTCGGAATATGGTGAATGTTATTTGGAAAATATTCTTTTTTTGGTTTTTTTGGTGTGTTTTCAAAATCATTGTCAACACCATGGTAAACTTCAGGATATAAATTTAGATTAAAATTTAACGGCGTTGTCAAAGAAGGAGTTACCTTTGGTGGTTTGAGAATCTTTGTGACAAACAAAGATTGCAAAACAGACTGATGCTTGCATATCTCGTGAATGAAAAAATCCACGTCATCATCATCAACTATGTGGACATATTTTTTCCGAATATTATACGCTAGACGAACATCGAATTCACGAGTCACGACTGATGTTGAGTTTTCGTTTCACAGTAGATAATAGGTTTTGGTAGGTTGTATTTTGAGAAAGTGTAACACCATATGTTAATTCTTCCTCTAACATAACTAGCAAAAAACTAATCTTGGGCTCAGATGTACTAGCCATCAGTGTGTTTTTTAGTTTTTTCGTTATATTATGTAAAACAATATGTAGGAAAAATATTTGACAAGTCGCACATTTGTGAAGTCGCACAGTCGAACACTTGAGTAATAATGTTACAATTTAAGTTTAACCTACCAAAATTGAAGTCTAGTCACGTCAATCAACCTAACATGCATTAACCCTCATTAAATGTATACACTCACTTCAAGTAGCACAGTCGCACACTTCAATTGTTAATAGGTGTGCAAATCTTGGAAATATAGAACATTAAAGTCATGTCTTTTCAGTAATGTCAATCATGTCAATTAGTTCACCAACAACCAAAATTTAATGCATACAACTATTTAATGTTTATAAACAAGTAGCACAGTCGCACACTAGTGGAGTCGTGTATATATATATATATATATATATATATATATATATATATATATATATATATATATAGAGGTGGGATCATGAAAAAAGTCCACTTTGGTAGAAAAGTGAGAAAAGTGTACAAATCAACCCCTCATTTTTTTCACACCAAACTACAGGGACCTAATTGTATTTTCTTCATTCTTTAAGGAGTTTTTGTAAATTTGCACCCTACCCCCCAACCCCCACCCCACCCCCCACCCACCCCCCCCCCCCCCACCGCCGAAAAAAAAAATTTTTTTCCCGCCAAAAAAAATTTTTTTTTGGGAAAAAAATTTTTTTTTGGGGCCAAAAAAAAAATTTTTTTTTTTTGGCCAAAAATTTTCCCGCCAAAATTTTATAACACAGATGCACCTTTTTTTTTTAGTGCATCTAGGTTATAAAAATTGGTGCATCTCAGTTAACTGAGATGCACCAATTTTTATAACCCAGATGCACCTTTTATTTTTAGTGCATCTCAGTTATAAAAATTGGTGCATCTCATTTATAACTATGATGCACCAATTTTTATAACCCAGATGCACTAAAAAAAAAAGGTGCATCTGGGTTATAAATTTTTGGCGGGAAAATTTTTGGCCCAAAAAAAAATTTTTTTTTTTTTGCTCCAAAAAAAAAATTTTTTTGGCGGGAAAAAAAATTTTTTTTTTCGGGGGTGGGTGGGGGGGGGGGGGGGTGGGGGCATGTTTGCAGACATACCCCTGAAGTTTGAGATATTTCAAATTAAACCTTATAACCTTTTTTTCTCACTTTTCTACCAAAGTGGACTTTTCTCTAGAACCTTACCCTATATATATATATATATATATATATATATATATATATATATATATATATATATATATATATATATATATATATATATATATATATATATATATATTGTAGTATTTTTACTAATTATAAACAACATAATATCCGAAATTGACTATGAGTTCACCGACAAACGATGACACGACAACTAGTAATGACACTGGGGGACTTACTCTAGACGAGGACATTTTATGGAGATTAGAAGAGGAGTGGTTAAGGCAAGCCTTCGAAGAAAATAAAAAAATACAAAGGGAATGGGAAGAAAGCTTTAGGAAAAAGGTAGAGGACGAAGAACATCAAACACGACTAGACAAAGAAGCTGCAGCATCAATTTTAGCAGAAGAAGCAAGGAATGAACGGGAATGGCTGGCAAATATAAAGAAAGAACAAGATGAACAATATGAGTTTTTTTTTTTGGAATTTGGTTGTTATCCATATCAGGTATTCGAATCGGGTTCCGAATATGAAACTGACTAGTTTGTATTAAATAAAGTTCATGAAATAAAAATGGTTGTTGCATTTTCCCCATTTTCCAGTAGCACGGTAGCACAGTAGCACGGTAGCACATTTGTAAACAGTCGCACATTGGTTACCACCTACCACCTTCAACACTATTTACCTTTTTTACACTATAAATAGTGTGTAAATAGTGTAGAATGACTTGAACATCAACTAAAAATTCACACATACACAAAAAAAAATATCCTTGTTCATTATGAATAATGCTTGCCACCATTGCAGAGCTGCGACAACGATTACCACGTCATGGACAGATCATAATCCGGGTCGTCGGTTTCGACTATGTCCTAACTGTGTTTTTAGCCGTTGGTACGACCCGCCAATGTGCGCCCGATCCGCTGTTATCATACCCGGGTTGTTGAGAAGGATAAATAACCTTCAAGAAACTTCAATGCAGAATGCTAGCAATGCACAAAGAATGAAAGTTCTTTTGTATTTTTCTTGGTTCTTCTTTATTATGTATTTTGTGTTGAATTAGCCATAAGTGTGTCTTGGTTTCTGTATTCAAGTTATGTTTAAGCTTTCTAATGTACTAATGTTTGCTTGATTTCTAATGTACTCATTTTGACTACCTAGTGGTGTAATGAATTAGTCACCTGTTGTTTGCTTCAGGTGGTTGGTTTTGGTATATTACCAATGTTAAAGCTAAGCATGTCTAAATAAATACCCACGAATAAACAATAACAATGAAATGATGAAATTGAAGTTCAAACATACTTAGTTTTCATGTTTCATAGTTAATAACATAAACCTACACACATGTTTCAAAGTCAATGACATAAAATCCTAGAAATAGAAAGGGATTGTTTTTTGTAATTCAACTCTAACATTCACTATTTACTTGAGATAAGGATTAGGCACGATCATCTTGTACTTCCAATAGAAAGATGTGAGTTGCTCACGATACGCTAAAGCTACCTCAACGGGATCACTTGCAGCCAACGATAATTGATGTGTTAACCTGTATAGGAATATGCAAAGCCACACGCCGCAGTCACCGTAGGTAGGACCTTGTGTCGGCAGATTCTACGCCCACCTAAAGGTTATACAATAGGTCGAGTGGTCAATGTTCTTCCTCTCTAGGACCTCACTTTCATACATGTACAATGGGAGATGCTCAGCAAGAACATTCATCCAGTTCTCCAACCACGGTCGTGCTTCTTCATCGGGATTTTCTGGTCCACTAAGGCTATAAGGTTATCACACCGGAACGAATATCAAGTTCTGCTAAAACCCAATGAACTTCTGTTTCGTTCACCGGGAAATAAACCTACAATTATAGGAAACAAAAATAATTGTCATTTTCCAACAGCATATACATTTAAAAAAACATGAAATCCTATCCTAACAAATCGTATCCTAGAACACACTAAAGCCTACTGAACCGCACATTCATTTATGCCTAATATAAGCTAGGCACAAACGAATTCAATCAGAACGCGGCCTATGCATCTAGCAGCATACACCAAATAGAGTGGAATATTACCTTCTGCACAGATTCCGCAAACCAAGGTACACCGTAAGTAACCCCGTCAGCATAATACAAAGGCATTTCACGATTCAGGATGACGGTGCTGAAAAATGGGCTAACGGCAACCCAATCGGCATCGTGAGGTCTGAAGTGCATGATATACAAGACCCACAGTTCTATGTGCTACAAAATAAAAAATTGAAAAATTAATTTACAATAGTTGTAAATATTTCAAACATTTACAAACTATTAATTGAATATAAAAATGACATACCGCATCCGACAGCCAACCTTTTCTATTTCCGTCTTTGCACAACAAAGCTGCCCAAAACGTCCAGTCCACCACATTATCTGACCAAGGGAATGAGTAGAAAAGGTCCTTCTGTGCACGCAACACCAAGTTTATATCTCTAAAAGCGTTCACTCGGTTTGGTGGCGAGCCTTTAGGACGAGTCAAATCCTGAAAGTTTTTGGATAAACTATTATGGAATAAAAAATAGAATCTTGAATGCTATCACAATGTATGTACCTCGTTCCATGGTTGTAGTTCAATCTCCTTTCCATCAGAGCCAAGCAAAGTCTTCAATGTGTTTTTATACACCTTTTGCTTGCGCTTCCTTCGGACTCTGGGTGTAGTTGGTGGTGGTTCGGTAAAAGGATGTTGTAGGTACACACTCTTATTCCTTTCACGACCAAATGGAACCTGGACAGTTTTAACTTTCTCATGCTCTTTAACAGCATTAGCAATTTTTACAACCGGCGTGTCATCGTCAACTTTCAACATCTCCACCTGATTATCCCGTTCCATATCAGCTACCCCCTAACTAGTTTCCTGAAAACGAAGTATACAAATGCAAAGGAGCTATAGTAACTTATTTTAACAAGACAGTTGGTATACAAAGGACTAAATTATTGATAAACTGAAACTATTTAACATATAATTACCGGAGGAGGGGTGAAACTAATCAAGTCCATCAAAGCTTCTACTGCTACCAACCCTTCACTAGGCGATGGACATATATGTTGAACTTCTTCATCCACATGCATCATTTCATCAGCGTTATTATCCTTGACATCAATAAAAAATTAATCATTAATTAAATAATACGAAATGATATTATATCATAATAAGTAAAAACAATTAAGTTAGTGTCACACCTGTGAAGCATGAAGACCAGAAACATCATCGGTAGTAACATTTGTTACAAACTTATCAACACATACCGTCTTGCTTCCCAAACCATTATCACCATCAACTTGGTTGATCACGCAATTGTTCACCCCATTCTTACCAGTTTCGAATACTCTCCCTGCATTACATTCGTCGACCAAATCATGCTTGTGTTTGTTAAGACTCTCGTCGACCAAATTATGCTTGTGTTTGTTAAGACTCTCATAAGTATTGCTAACACTAACACAAACATCAACCAAGTTATGGTTGTTCACAGAATCTGATAAATCCACACAAACATCCGACTTTTTCCTAAACCCCCCCCCCCCCCACCATTATGTTTGTTTACAACATACTCAGCACCCACAGGTACGTCAACCAAATTGTTACATCCGGTTTCACAACTCTTGACACCATTACTAGTAATCATCGAATTTTGACCCCCAGTTACACCTTCACCAATCTTAAGCCCTATGCTTTCAGCTTTCTGAACCACTGTAGGAACGATCTGAGGTTTCAGTAGTTCTTCGATTGCAGTCAATCGAGTACTGATAGCTTTGTAGTTCGTCAATTCGCGTTCCATATTTTCCAACTTCTTTACAAGTTCTAATTTGCTCATACCATTCAACCCTTGATCAACAACCTCTGCATTCACCTCTTCTTCCTCCTTAGTATCTTCCTCAACAGGTTTACAAGTTCTGGCATGCACTTCACGCTTAACCTCTTTGATAACTTCCTGTTTAACACGTTTGGTAACAAATGTATGACAAATCCTTGGGGCAAATTTTCTGCGTGCCAATGGTTTTGGAGTTTGGATGTTTGATGTCTCCAGTTGTTGGAAAAACTCAATACTGGATCGCCACCAAAGTGATTGGTTTTCGATAGGTGTCGGCATGAGTTTGTTAAGGGGTTTGGTTGAATAAAATAAAAGGTTGTAGTCAGATTTGGTAAACTTTGAATTATCACTCCAAGCCACACTGCGGGGAATAACATTATCTTCTTTTTTCCACCATAACCTTGAGTTAGGAAAGCTTTCCAATACGAAAATCTGCAAACATAACAACAAAGGAGTTAATATTTGTGAGCTGAAAATTATAAGCCATAAGCACAGTTTATATACTAGCTACAAAGTCTAAACTAGGTCAAAAAGTAAAATATTAACGGAATGACACACTACAACACCTTAAACTGGTTGAGGAGCTAGGTTAGAGGTGATTAAAACAAGTGAAAGACAATTATTAAAAACCAAATTAAAACTATACAAAATTTAAACTTAAAACAAATAAATTAAAATTAAAATATAAATTGATGTTATCCTATGTAGGGACAGTATCAGCATTTGGCTAAATTGGGTAAAAAAATTCATTAATAGACCCTAAAAACTAGACCTTAATAAGCAGATTTGAAAATGAGCAGTTTGAATAACAGCTTAATAATAAGCACTTTCAACCAATTTTGCACCAAAAGCTCACAATAGGCACATACAACTTATTTATGATGTTATACTAGGTAGGGACAGTATCAACATTTGGCCAAATTGGGTAAAAAAATTCATTAATAGACCATTATTTGGTTCACGGTTTTTTTTAAAAAAAAACCCTAAACTACACTAATCTAAAAACATAAAAACCAAATTGGTGATTTAATCTAAACTATTGTCCTTATACCAAACACCCCCTTAACTTGAGAAATTGGTGATTTAATCTACCCAACACTGATTTGGTTCAAAGTTTTTGAATACAAGTACATCATCGCTAAACTAGGTAAAAGGCAAAATTCACATATTTTAAGCAACACTCTAAACTAGTACATCAAATCTACTAAATACAACCTAACAAGCAAACTCAATAGATAATACAACCTAAATTGAACACTAGTCAACCTCAATACACAGATCTAAACTATGTAACTATATTATGCAAACTTTAGCTACAATTTAAAGGATAAAAACATTTGCATGTCACTTAAATACTATATATACTAACCTTCAAAGCAAAAACAAATCCGTACAGCGAATATGTAGCGGTGTATGAGGGACCCACTTTCATGTTCCAAAGTTTTTGAATACAAGTACATCATCCCTAAACTAGGTAAAAGGCAAAATTCACATATTTTAAGCAACAATCTAAATTAGTACATCAAATCTACTGAATACAACCTAATAAGAATCAAACTCAATAGCTAATACAACCTAAATTGAACAGCAGTCAACCTCAATACACATATCTAAACTATGTAACTATATTATGCAAACTTTAGCTACAATTTAAAGGATAAAAACATTTGCATGTCACTTAAATACTATATATACTAACCTTCAAAGCAAAAACAAATCCGTACAGCGAGTATGTAGCTGTGTATGAGGGACCCACTTTCATGTATTCTTCCAAATGCGTCTTTCTTTTCTTTGAAACAACATTGCAAACCCTGTCGTGAAATTCCCTCCACATATATTCCCCCCCAAGGAAACGCATCCCACGCATAAAAATCATCAACTAGGCAAAGTATCTCGTTTGACATTACATGCCTAAGCTCTTGACCCATCAATACATAAACTAGTGCTAACAGCAGACATAGACGCACGACATCCTCATTTGACATTTTATTAAAACTTTCACTTTGCAGAACCCTGATAAGATCATAACCCTTTATTCTTTCAATACCCGGAAAAACACGCTCACAAAAACCAGACACTGATTCCTCCAAATGTTTTAAACAGATTTTGCCGAATCTTAAACCAGTCATTAAACAAAACTCTCTCCTACCAAACTCTAGTCTATGTTTATCTATCTCAAAATACATGGGGGTTTCGAAACTAGGGTTATCAATATGTTTTTGATGTTGAAGCATAAAATTGAGAACATGGTTATCATGGTCTTCTGATCTTAAATCCAACCATGGGCCGAAAACAGTGTTTCTAAACATGGCATATCGATCCTCATTATAAGCCAACTTACCCTTAATGGTTGAAATTAAGTACAACCTAGATCGGACAGTAACTTTCGCATTATAAACCTACATAAAAAAAATAATAAAATAAAATAAAATAAAAACCAATTAACAGTAAAAATTAATTTTAACACTAAAAAACAAAAAATTACGAATTTTATAAACCAATTAACATTAAAAAAAACACCAAAATTAAGAATCATAGAAACGATTAACCTAAAAATTAATTTCAACACTAAAAAACAAATAATTACGAATTTTATAAACCAATTAACATTAAAAATGCATTTTAAAACTGAAAAACACCAAAATTAAGAATCATAGAAACGTACGATTTGACGTCTCCACGTCTCTTGTTCTTGTTCTTGTTCTTCAAGATTAACCTAAATCAAGTAAATGCACAAAATTATATTAAAATATAACCACAAAAATCGTAACAACAACCGGGTAAAAATCATAAAATGTATACTTACGGTTTGACGTCTCTTCTTCTTCATGTAAAAATCATAAAATCGTAACACCAGTTGCTATAGATCGGCCGCGCTTAACAATGTGTATGTTTTTGTGTGTGTGTTTTTTAGATCTAGAATTGAATAATTGGAATAGTATTAGGCGCGATAACCGAGAAGGCAAATTATTAAAAAATTAGAATAGTAAAAATATTATTATTATATACTTGCGTTCCTTCGTCATGCAATCTAAGAAAGATATTGTGCCGCCAGTCGCACACTAGTACAAGTAGCACAGCCGTCAATTGCACACCTTATTCGAATAAAACAAAATAGCAGTGGGGTCAGGAATAGGGATGGCACCCGTGGGTAATGGGCACGGGTACCTCTAACCCGTCACCCACTCACATAGTTTTTTTCTCACCCATCACCCACCCGTCACCCACCAATGGGTACAAATTTCTACCCATGCCCTTGCCCGTGGGTATTTGTTGCCCATGGGTAAACCCATGGGTTAGTGTTATGCAACAAAATTACAAAACGATGATATGAAAACTAACTATGAAACTGCGTAATAAGATACCAATCAATTTGCCAAATACAACTTTTATTATTTGATCTTTCATACTCTCTTTTTAGTCTTGAAACTCAAACAAACTTTTAGATTAATGTGTATTTTTGAGACTTGGTGGTAATTGTTAAATGTATACCTGCAACATCATAAATATTTTAATTAGTATAATTAATTTTAACATGGGTTTATGGATACACCTACGGGATTTTGACGGGTGTACCCGTGGGTATTTTAAATGGGTATCATGAGTTTACCTGCGATGGGTATGCCTCACCCGTCACCCACACGCCACCCACCGATGGGTAAAGATTTTCACCCACGACCCACCCGTGGGTGAAAATTGACGCGTTTACCCACCCATTTATGACGGGTACCCGCGGGTTGTGGGTTTTTTCTCGCCCATTGCCATCCCTAGTCAGGAAATAGTTGATATGATAGTGGGGTAATGTCACGTGTCGCTCAATGTATGGAGTCGCACAGTAGCACAAGTCGTACATGACCAAAATTGAAAGTTGGATTAAAAGTGACTCAATTGTGATGCTAAATTCAATTTTAGGCGTAAAATTGGAATATTCTCAATTTCAAATGTGTTAAGAACAAACTTCAAAAACTACAGTAGTACACAGTCAGAGTACACTAGTTTTAGTTTGGGGATAACATCCCTGCTGTAACACAGCAGGGAGTTACCTGCTGTAACACACAAACCCACCCCCCGATGTTACTAAATGGTCCTTGAATGTTCATTTTGCAGCAAAAATGGTCCCCCGACGAAGCTTTGACAGCAGCTAATGATCACTGCTGTTACAGCAGTGATCATTTTCCCTTTTAGTTTTTACTCAATCATAGTTACTACAGTAGTACTACTAGCTAGATTTTAAATTTTACCTTTATAGGCGTACGAGTTATGCATGAGCTGAGTTTTTTTGACTAACGAAAAGCTTGTTTTGATGAGAGTCTAAAATACTACGCACAAAGTACTTAGTACACCTTTTTCCCCAAAACAAGTCATATAATCAATTTAACTGCATTAATGTGAGGTGAATTTTTTTGTACCCGAGTAAACTTCTTGTGACTATAGTACAATTATATGGCGTAAAACATTTTTACTTTTAGAACAAGGACTATGAACAAGTAAACTCGCTTATTCCATTATTTTAAGTAACATTGTTAAGTCTCAACTTTATGTTGTTGCACTTAATCTCTTCTTCTCCTTCTCATTTATTATTCACCTCATGATGACTTCTTTCCGTTGCATAGTACTGATACCACCTGCCGACCTTGTCTATTTATCCTTGCATTTCGCTTTAGTTCTAGGCTTTAATGTTAAGGAACAGTTTGTTTGTATTTAGTATTTCATGACTATTATTTGTCTCGCGGTTGTCTCTACTTATAAATTTATGAGATGTTATTAAGTTATTTGGTTAGGTTCCCTTGTATTTATCTCACCTGTACATTGTAAATAACCTTCCCCCTGTACAGTTTTACAAAAAAGATTAAAAAATAGTACGTTATCTAAATGAGAATGGACTTAAAATGGTTATTATTTGTTGGGCTTTGCTAACCCCTTTTAAGTTTTTTGCTGACAATTTTAACTAGGGTGAGAAAAACCGACTGAAACCGACTTGTCCCGAAAAACTGACCGAAACCGAGTGAACCGAAACCAAACCGACCATACTCGGTTCGGTACTCGGTTTTGGGTTTCCCGAAATTCGGTTCCGAGATAGGTCGGGTCAGGATCGGTTCGGGCCAAAAACATACAAACAAAACCGAGAAAACCGGCCGAAACCGACTCCTACCGAACCGAGTAAACCGAGTAATTTCGGTTCAGTATTCGGTTTTGGTTTTCCAGAAACTCTGTTTCGGGTCGGGACGGGTCGGTATCGGCCCGATGCTCACCCCTAATTTTAACCATTACAACCACATGATATTAATAGGGAGAACTGTCATATATTTTATTTTTTATTTTTATTTTTTTGAAAGGCAGAACTGTCATCTAGTTATAATCTTCAGTGTTGACTACGCTTCCGGTTTTTTAAAAAGTAAATTCAATATAGGAGACACTAGATGGAATACATGTATATGAAATGACACTTTTCAAAAAATGAATCGATTAAGCCTGCAAGTACGTTTATTTATCACCACTCATGGATCAAAAATGCAACTAAGCATCGTGCCAATTATTTTCCATGTATTCCTAACAGTTCATATCCAAATGCATCGAAGACAAAAGCAAGTACACGTATATTGTACAAACAAAACAAAACAAAACAAATAAATAAACAAACTAACAAAGATCAACCAACCTTTAGATGCCCATTGACGGATGGATGATGTTTGCAAAAGCTCTGAATTAAAGAAGAAAATTTAATGCTATTACAGCATAACAATGTCAAGACTAACCGCCAACATTACTCATTTTAATGTATATATGTGAAGCCAAACTAAGCTATTCAAACAAGACAATTACAATTTATTTGAAAAAACCAAAGCAACGGTGTGCTTGCTACCTTAATGTTTGTTGTCTCTTGGAATGTCAAGATCCTTGAAAACAGGGCTGTCAACTCCAACTCCCATTGCATTCAAACCGTTGTCTACATACAAAACTGTCCCAGTAATGGCTGAAGCCAGTGGTGATGCCAGGAAAGCAGCAGCATTTCCCACCTCCTCTGTTTAAATAGATGAATTTCAAGATTTTAATAAAAGACAACTAGGAAAAAACACACATAACATACTTGTAATCACACATATGATTGACATAGATGGCAATTTATAGGTATAAGAAACCGACTTCGCTAACTTCATTGCGTTTAGTAATTAATTGATAAAAGTGGGTCATGTTTTTATCTCTAACGGGTCAAACAGAGAGTTGTGCATAGTATATTTTTTATTACAAAACCTCCTAAATCGTTTCATTCAAAAGTTAAAATCGTTAATCAAATAATATAATTTTTATACAAATGTTAAAAACTTAAAATCATGGACAAAAAAGTGTAATGGGTCGACCCAACTCGACGCCTACCAAAACATACTTTATAATGACAAATCTAACTAGCTATATCATTTTTCATCCAGATCAAGCCCACTTCTTTAGTTGAAATGATTGTGACCAAATGTTGTGCTACCTTCACTATATATGTTTGTCACTAACATCTTGACAGACCTATATCAATATGATTCAAAACTAATTTATTTGTAACAATAACTCAAGGAACATTGCATTTGAAAATGCACCTCGATTTACTAGGTTTTCAAATGCGAAAAGAACATTAAAGTTGCGGAGGGAGAATCACACTGACCTGCTGATAATTCTTTCTGCAGCGGTGCATTCTCTGATGAATAATCAATCATCATATCAATAAAACCAATCGCCTTGGCAGCACGACTTCTTAGCGGTCCTGGTACATTAATACGACGCATTAATACAGCATAACCATAAAGCATTTTCAGTTAAATGTTCTTCCTATGATGACGAAATAATAGTACATAGTGAAAGCTGCTGCAGTACCTGCAGATATTGTGTTCACTCTAATTCTATGTTTTCTTCCCGCTTCAAACGCTAACACCTGTATGTAAATTAAATTAAATATACAAATTCGAAGCCACTAAAAGTATAAAACAGCACACCATGAAGGTAATATCAGGATATAAACACTAACTTGTGTGTCACTCTCCAGAGCAGCCTTTGCTGAACTCATACCTCCACCATATCTGCAGTATAAATAGTGAATTTTTAAAATACTGTGAAAAAAAGCTCAAAATGAAGAAAAATATGTAAAACATGTAATATTCACCCAGGAATGATCCTCTCGGAAGCAATGTAGGTCAGAGAAACTGTAGAGCCGCCTGAAATGTAATAGTAAAGCTTAAGATGGTTAAAAATTTGAGTTTAACCAGTCAACAGCGGTATGCAGATGAAGTTTGAAATGGGAGTCATACCTGGGTTCATTATTGGGACAAAATGCTTGAGCAAAGATATGAAAGAATAGCTTGATGCTGAGATGGCAGTCAGATACCCATACCTTGATGTTTCCAATAGAGGTTTGCTAACCTGCAAAATAGATGCGTCAATTTAACCAATTTACTAATGAGTGGGTCGATTTGGGTTGTAAATTATATTAGACAGGTCAAATGGTTCGAACGTGTTAAAAGTCACATGATTATTTATGCATCAAACCTCCAAAATGCGGTGCTTTTTTTTTAGAACTTTATCTATATAATGCCAGTTTTGTAATCGTACTTAAGACACTAATTATTTAAGAAAAAAAATGATAAGTTGCCTATTTGCCGCATATGCTGTAAACCATGCTTTATAAGCATCTCTACTATGAATAATGGGGAAAGACTGGCATGGCTTATAGGTTATAAGTTATAACTATCATCTCTTTAAGAAAATAATAATAGTTCCAAAGCATACCTCAGGTCCATTTGCTAATGAATGAACAAGGATGTCAATACTACCAAAGTCCTCTTTCACAGATTCAGCTACTTCCTATAAAACATAAATACTGAATCAGTTGTGTGATATGCAAAACATTAATCAGTTAGCTAGAATCATTGTTGATGAATTGATACCTTAACAGTCCACTTTGAGGACCCAGCGTAACGTTTGTTCGACTTAATCTGCACAATGGTTATGGATTATATAAGAGACTTTAAACTTCGATTAACCCTATAAGTTTCTTTATAAAAGTTTGTACTCACATCCTCAGGAACATCTTCAGGTGTATCATAAACTGCGTCTAACGGGTACACTTTAGTAATTTCCATTAAAGACCCATCTGGCAACCTAAAACAAATAAATAATACATTGTTGTTACTGGTTGGTTAAGCAATCATCATATTATCTTCAATAATAGAACACTTTATTGGTCGAAAAAAACACTTACACACGCGATTCATCAAACTTTCCCCTTCGAAGACTTGTCTCAAATATGTTGAGTGCCTAAAAAGGTGAATAGTTGATCAACAACAAGATAACTCTTTAAAAGGCTTAAGGTACTCTAGCCAATGAAGATTTCAAGGCATTTACTTATGAGCAGGTCAATTTGGTATTGCTGCATCTCAAATCTTTAAACAAAATAAATCAACCAAAAGGGGAAAGGGTCAAATGGGTTAGAAGTCTCCTAAAGTCTATAATTAATGCATAAAATGATTTTTATAAAAGAGAATACAGCTTCTGTAATATATATATTCTTTTTGTTAAAAAAAAGGCACAAAAAGGGGTATCAAGTCAACCCGCACCAACCCGTTTTGGCATGACATAAAATGATCAACCGCTTTTGAGTGACAGAACATGTCATGCCACCTCTAATATCAAATAGTAAATAAGTAGACACTAGGGCTAGGATAGTAGGAAAGTAGGATCAGTAACGAACCGGAACCCATGTTCCAACAAGAATCTCAGCACCAGCAGCAGCTAGAGACTTTGCTATTGCCCAACCATATCCGTTATCATCTGCTATACCAGCAATGAATGCCCTCTTTCCTGCATATTTCCTAATGTCAGTAAATCATAACTCGTTATACAAATATCATCCACATGTATATTATCAACAATGGTCCTCAAAGCTAACCTCTCAAATCAATAGGCAGCCCTGGGAGGGGTTTTGTGTCACCGGAATCAGACATAGCTTTCGTGATCATCTTTCCAAATCTCAAAGGACTGGATTTGACATTTTGTGATAATGCCTGTGTCGAAGAGATGTGACACGAGCTTCTAAGCTTCGCACATGACGCCCCTTTAACATCGCTACTGAAAACTGCAATGCTTGACTTTGAAACTTCACGAGAAGAAAAGGTAGAGGGTCTTGCAATGGCGATGTGCATATTGGGAGTAGTAGTTGCCATTTTAATAACTCGCCACAAACCTGCAATTCATGTAAGAGCTACATAGTATAACAATTGGCATTTACAATGATATTAGTTTCAAATTTGACTTTTACAGCCAAAACTAATTTTGGTTCGTTGTCCAAGAAAACGAAATGGATTTTTTTTTTTTTTTTTTTTAATAAATTTCATGATCACAAAGTTCATTCTCTTATCTACATCTATAAAGTTTGACATGGTTATCATCCTTATTTTCCCTATACTTGAATCAGCTCATTACCATTTAAACTTTGAAGAATAACCCATTTGCTATCAAATTGATACGAAGCTTATTTCACTCACAAGTTATCATGTTGGATAATAAACCCGAACACCCTCAAAAAGTATCAAAACACAATAAGCAGATTCAATCAGCAATTTAGGAGGTGTGTCAGATTAACTTATCTCCTTAGTGTGTATTTTTTAAACTAGGATTAGGAATTTTATTCGAAAAAAACATAAATTCTTATACTTTTTTTAGGTGAAATAAGTAGTTTCAATTACTAAACAAATATAAAAATTACAAAAGACATGTAAACAGAAAGGGATCCCCTTTTTGGCTCTGATGTACACGGCCTATCCCTCGCCATCGCGAGATGTTCACCCAGCTGGTTTGAACCCGAGACCTTCGGGCAGCCTTACCACTAGGCGACCTCGAAGACGCGCTAATAAGCAATACTAACTTTAAATGAGCTAATTATCTGATTCTAAAGCTATTTTAACTCAATGGTTTTCATAAACCACTCAAAAAACATACACACATAATAAATAACGGAAAGCTAGTGGGGGACACACAATCATCACAATCCTTTTCAATCTATCTAATACTTATTACCCCTAAACTCGCATCAACTCATCTCACTTTCACATATAAGAAACAACCCATTTGCAGTCATTGTGGTACACCACTTATTTCACTCACAACTTATCACATAAGCATTTAAGCAGTTTTGGTAAGCAATTATTTAACGAATCGAAAATCACATATTAACCCTTAACGCGTAATACAGTAACTTTATATAACCTACTTATCTAATTCTAAAATCAGTTTCAATCAGCTAAGGGGATGTTTGTTTTAGCTTATATGTGGGCTTATGAGCTTATTTGATTATTTCGGCTTATATTTCATAAGCCTTAATTTTTCGGCGTATTTTGAGACTTGTGGGCTTGTGGGCTTATATAAGTTTATCATGTATGATAAACTTATATAAGCCCATAAGTCTCAAAATAAGCCAGAAAATTGAGGCTTATGAAATATAAGCCGAAATCAAATAAGCTAATAAGCCCACATATAAGCTTAAACAAACACCCCCTAATTTCCATAAACCATCCCAAAAAAAAGTTCACATAATAAATAATGGAAAGCTAGTGGGGGACACAACTTCATTTTCAATCCATCTAATACCTAGATTTAATATCAAAGTACCAACTATAAAAACATTAAAGGGATTGAATATAAACTGATCTGTTACCTTTTAGATCGGGGATTTTATAAAATGATCAAAATGTTGTGTGTGTGCGACAGTGAGTGAATGTGTATATATAAGAGGGGGGTTTCGATTAAAACAAAGATGAAATTGTTGAGAATGTCCGTTGGGGAGCTTTGGAAGTATCGAAAATAAATATAGTGTACAGGTGAGAATTGGGTGACATTTTTAAACAGGGTTTAGTGTGTGGGGCCCTTTGGGTTTAACCGGGTGTTTGGCTTTTTGAATATAGTGTGTTTGGTTCTAGACCAGATTTCATCTCTGTTTATTTAGGGTCAGGGTCACGTAAATTTTGATGCATGGGTGGGCTCATTAAAATATGTCTCCTTGTAAGAGATTGGTCATTCTTTGGATGATTATCTAAATGATCTACAATTCAATGTTGGGGTATTGAGGGGATAGTATACTTCATGTCGTGAATCGGTTAATTGAAGACAGTGGAAATGGTGTGGGTTTTTTGATGTTGTTGGTGGATTTCAAAAATGCCTTCAATTTAGTGGATCATGAGGTTATGCTATAGAAAGTTCGAGTTTGTTGTGTGAAATTTTGTTACTCCGGCTATATTATATTATGAGGAACACACCCTATGGTTGTATCAAATTGTGCAACAAGGTGATCCTTCTGGACTTCTGCTTTTTGACTTAGTGTTACATCCTTTGATATGTAAGATTAGAGACCCCTTTTACCTTTTGATCATTTTATAAAATCCCCGATCTAAAAGGTAATTGATCAGTTTATATTCAGTCCCTTGTGTTTTATTGATCTAAATGTTGTGTAAAAATGATAGGTATAGTTTTTATAGTTAGTACTTTGTTATTAAATCCAAGTATTATATGGATTGAAAATGAAGTTGTATCCCTACTAGTAACCTCCAATATGAAAATTTTGATTATTGTTCCTATAGTAAAAATTAGGGTAAACTGTAAAAAATATCACTGTGGTTTGCCATTTTCGCAAAAAATGTCCTTGAGAAAAATAAATAGCAAAAAATGTAGTTGTGGTTTGCATTTTTTGTGAACAATGTCCCTATGTATGGTAGTTTGTTGCAATTCATGTATTTTGGCTAACGAGCGTTAAAAATTCTCGTTAGTCAAAGTTAAAGGCCGTATGAAATGACTAATTTACCCTCTTCTTCTCACTTTATTTTTATTTTTAATTTGCACCACCACCACCATCTACCAACACACAATCAGCACCACCACATAACTAACACCACCACCCTCAACAACACCACCACCCTCTAATCCGATGAACACTTTTAAATCATAAAATATTACCCTACCTCTATGAAAAAAGTTGCATGTGTTAGTTTACTCTGTTAACTTACTCGTATGCTTATTGTATTGTTCGAATAAGTTTTTATATATAGGCTCCTGGATTCCATTTTGACAATTTTTTATAACTCTTCTTATTCATGCCGATTTCCAAAAAAATTATCACCTTAATACTATGAACTTACTTCTCATGCAAATCATTATTCATTTTCAATTCTGCTTCTACACCTATAATGACATCTTATATTTCTACTTAATCACAAAATGATCTCTTTTTTCTTCTTACAAGATGAATTATTTATGTATGACTTATAGTGCAAAAAAAGAAAAACCTTGTGAAGAAAAGTTCTAAATGATCATTAATAAGCAACAACTAAGAAGAGTTGGAATCTCTCAAATATGTACATCTCCACCAGATGACATCGTAAAAATACCTATATACTTATTTCTGATTTTCAATCTTTGAATAATTTGTTTATGTACCAATATACGGGCCACTAGTGGCTGCAGGAGGACCGTATGAATATTTCCATTCTCCAGAGGCTACACATCATTCTGTTGCTACTGCGTTTTGTAGATTATAGAATTTGCACGACCATATTTTGGTATTTGTGTTTGTCTTCTGCACGTTCTTCTCCTCAATCCTTTGGGTTCCACAAGCTTCACATGTCAGAGCCACTGCCTGTGACACCATTCATAGATTCATCATTAGTTGAATGATATAGATAAAACTTACCATTCCTAGATTCAACAAAAGAAACATCATAACAATACGACGATAATGAATATACATATTTGGATAAGCATGCCTAGTTTTCAATATTATGCATTTACGGGCATGGAGTCCCCTATGGATATTTGTTTCGTTGTTTTGCTTCCTCTAGTTTTACTAATGTTCTGGATAACAAGACAAGATAGTCAGAACTTTACCTTGTTTAATAATGTACAAACACCACAACATGTGTTTTCTCATCTTTTATCCCCGCACAATGTTGCATGTGTTTTCTCTATCTTGTTTTTGTTGAAACAAAAGTCAAATGGAGGTTTCTGGAATGAACCACAACATGTTCCCACTTGTATGCGTATGAATCTTAAGACCATGAAATTCAAAGAAGTCATGGGGACGAGTCTGATATATAGTTTCTGAAGTTCATGTTGGGAAATTCAAAGGTTTTGAAGGTGCTAACACTCATATTTAGCGTCCGTTTGGTTTGTAGAAGGGTGTGGATTAGGATTACGATTTGGATTTGGATTTGGGTTTGAATTTAGTGTAGGTTTAAAAAAGAGAAAAAATATTTATTTAATAAATTTTTATCATAAAATTATTGTTAAAAGTATTTTTTAGATATAAATAATTATTCTATATTTATAAGAAGAGAGAAAGAGAGTAAATGTAAGTGAGGCCCTCTACCTTTCATAATCACGACTATGCTACCCAATTTTTTAAAACCCTTATATTTAGTATTAAAATCCCAAATCCTAATACCCAAAAGTCAACCAAACAAAGATTTTATATTATTAAATCCTAAACCCACTCAAAAGCCATAAAACAAATGCACCATTAATACTATATTGTCCTTTGAAAAAAAAAAGAGCAGTTGCGTGCAAAAGTGTTGATGCTTCCAAGTGATTAAAGGCATTGTCAAATTCATCTTGTTGAGAGTTAACCTTATTACTTAATTAATTTTATACATACATATATATATATATATATATATATATATATATATATATATATATATATATATATATATATATATATATAGGGTGAGGATCAGGTACATTTTTGTCTTTTAGTGCGGATAGTACGGACGAATCTCAGCCCTCCATCTAGTCAACCATCTGAAAAAGGCGGAGTGGCAATATCGTAAATATCCCGTCTTTTTTTAAGATCGTTACTATCGTATTAGCTTTTTTTCTGAAAAAAATTCAAAAAAATCTGAAAAAATTAAAAAAATAAAGAGGACAACAAATAATTAAGAATCGCTGAAAAAAATTTCAAAAAAAAAAAATCGTTTTCATCGTTAAAGGTATTGTGATATCAGAATCTGATTTTGACTTTTGTAAAAAAGTCAAAATCAGATTCTGAAAACTTTTTTTTTTTAATAAAAAATTTAATATCACAATAACTTTTTTAATATCGTAAAAACTTTTTCTTAATAAAAATTGTTAGTATCGCCGTAACTATCATGCTTTCTTAATATCAAAGTTAATTTTTTTTAATATCACTTTAACTTTTTCTTAATATCGTAATATCACGGTTCATTTTTACATGTAAAAAAGCTTAATATCACGATACCACTCATAATATCGTTAATATCACATTAGCACTCATAATCAAAAAAGAAAAAAGTGCTCAGAAAAATCTGAAAAAATAAAAAAATAAAAGAACACAACTAGAGTAAGGATCGCTGAGAAGGAAAAAAATCAAAAAAATCGTTTTCATGATCAATTGGTACCGTGATATCAGCGTCAGATCTTGACTTCTTTACAAAAAGTCAAGATCAGATCTGGAATGGGCGGTCCAGATCCATCCGCACGTCCGCACTAAAAAATTGTATCCGCACGTAATCCTCACTCTCTCTCTCTCTCTCTCTCTCTCTCTCTCTCTCTCTCTCTCTATATATATATATATATATATATATATATATATATATATATATATATATATATATATATATATATATGATGAGGCGAAAAATGATCCGTTTTTAGGGGGTCATTTAAGCCCGAATCCGAATTTATTTGATCAAATATTGCCCTAAATCGTTCCTTTTGTGATTTTAGGTACTTTGGGAGTGAAATCTGGAAAAGGAAGCAATTCGGACGTTTTTGGAGCATAAAAGTGAAGAAAACGCCAAAGTCTTAATTTTCCATGTTGGGAACAGTAGATGACGGCGTCAAGAGCAAAACCTTGACGGCGTCAAGAGCAAATTTCATGAAATTCCATGACGACCCAGAAGAGTTTTGACGGCGTCACGTAGGAAGGGCGTCAAGAGTAAAAGAGTCATGACGGCCTGGAAGTGTATAAGTCTTGACGGCGTCAAATGTGGATCTAGGCAGTCCGAGGATTGTTTTGGCGGCGAGGTGACGACGTCACCTAATTGGTCTTGACGCCGTCAGACCCCTTTTTTTATATATAGTTTTCTAATTTTTCACATTAAAAGAGAGAAGTTTTGGGAGAAACCCTAAGTACGATTTTGGTGTAACTTTATAGGTTTTTCAAGGGTTCCAACCCCTTGATACCTTGCATGATTAATCAAGATAAGTGTTCTTCTAATTCAATCAATATGTCTATATGTTAGTTGTCTATATCATGTTCTTGTCTTAATTCTATCATGCTAGGCTAGATCTCTTTTGTGTTTGCTTAGATCTAATGAAACCTAGATATTAATTATGTGTTGATTACTTGTTTATTCTTGTCTTGGATGAATGATTTATATGTTATGCTTAAGAAAACTGGCAGATCTCCAATTGGTAACATGCTTGAACGTCTTAAGAAACATGAACCAACGCGCACTAGGTCTTTATTGGTTGTATTTAATGCATGAGCCACTGTTTACAATCCCTATAGTTGTGCTGGGCATGGTGTAGGAGGAGATAAGAGCTCATAGAATTGGGGAGTTATGTGTGCCACCCCATGAATGGTATTAAGGAATACGATCCGTCATCCATGCAATTATAACAAGTAATTAACGTGTAAAAGATATATAGGGAGTAATGAAATCTAAGTAAACACATTTTCTCCAATTACTGCTCACAACTTTAGTATAAATTAGCTTATTTTCATTTTTAGTATTTTATTTTGATTGCATCTTAGTATTGGGTTAGTTGAATAGCAACTAATTCCGCCCACTCTTCCAAAACCCGAGATTTTAATTTGCTTTCTAAAAAATATAAAAACACAAAAAGAATCATCCCTCACCTTTAGAACTAGTATTTAGGCTTTCTAATCCTAGCGACACTATTTCTAAGCTGAACGATCAATCCCCCGGTACTTGTCACTATACTATACTACAACGATCAGGTACACTGCCTGGTGGGGGTTGTAAGCTTCTCGAGATCCCTCGAGAGGTAAAGCCTGTTGCGATTCCCACGCATCAAGTTTTTGGCGCCACAGCCCGGGGAATAGTTATTGTCTAGGTTAGAATTTCTTTTTATTAGGTCTACTTGCTAGATTCCTTTCTAGTAAGATTTTATTTTTATTTTTAGGTTCTCTTTAGTCTATCTTATTTCTTCGTGCCTTTGTTCGTAACTCTTCACCACCTGCCATCATGGCAAATGACGAATCCCTTAACCTTAGGATCACTAGGAGTCGTAGTTCCACTCGAAACCTTGTCTTTCCTTATGCGGAACCCGAAAGGGAACTACATAGATTGAGACAATATCACTCAACTTTTGAACCATCTAGCGTTGCCATCGATTTTGATGCACCTCTCTCTGAAGAAAATTCAGAAAACCATATCACAACCCCTAGCTCCCAACCCAACGACGACACTAGTACTCCCGCAACCCCCATTCCTAAGCGTCTCAAAGACTACTCCTCCTCAACCTCTCGTGGCTTCTCGAACGCCATTGTCTACCCAAACGAACACACCAACGAGGTCTTGCACGCAAACGATGTTTGGCTTGTCAAAAGTGTGTGTAAGTTTCGCGGACTAGACGAGGAAAATCCAATCCATCACATCAAGGACTTCCTGAAAATAGTAGACACCATCCATACGGATGGGGCTACTAGAAACACATCCCGATTGCGATTCTTTCCTTTCACCTTATATGAAAAAGTCCAAGAATGGTATGACAAACTCCCTTCCGAATCTATTTTCACATGGGAGCAACTCATATCCAAGTTCTATGAGAAGTTCTTTCCTCCTGGAAAAACCTCAGCATTTAGAGATAGGATCCTCCGTTTCCGGAAGAGGAAGGATGAACCCTTCCATAAATCGTGGACTAGATTCAAAGATTTAATATGAAAAGTTCCCCATCATGGCATTGAGCTTTGGCTCTTGGTCCAAATCTTCTACGATAATATCTCCTCTAAAGACCGAAAGGGAATTAACCAATCTAGAAAAGGAAGATTGGCCAATCTTAGTGCCGAGGAAGGATGGGATAGGATTGAAGAATATGCTCAGGACCAGGATGACACTTGGGATGAAACTGAGTCGACTGTTAGCATTTCTGAAATCACCTCGGATCGGTTGAGAAAAATTCACAAAAGAGTGGAATTCCTATCTGGATCGCAATTACCTAAACAACTGTCAAATCCTTACTTGATCTGCGATTACTGTGGGGGCCCGCATGAGGTGGAAGAATGTGAAGGAGCAACCACAACTAAACAAGCATGCTTGTCAGGAGGGGACATTTATGCTGATCCTTCCCTGTTACCTTTTTACCAAAATGACGATTACACCCTTTGGGGAAATCTGGTAAAGAAAAGAGAAGGGGAGGAAGGCCCTGAATTCAAAATCAGGAGCAATTTCGAAGATGACCTTGGTCACTTCACTCAAGAAAAAGACTTGCAAATGAAAGGCCTTAATGAGCTTTTCGACGAGCAGCAAGAGGGTATTGGAGAATTTTTCAACAAGCTTAACTCAGCCCTAGATAATCTTCAAACGCCATTAGTAAGAAAAAAAGACCCCATGCTCGCGATTACCACACGAGCTGGAACGACAACCAAGGACCCTCCTTACCCAGACTCGCCCCCCATCACCCTCGATCCAGACAAACCTGGTGAGGAGGAGGAGGATGTCGGCGTTGGCACCCCAGACCAACCACCCGTGATGACCCCTTCCCCATCGGCCCTGCCTAACAAACCTGTGAGAATCCCATTCCCGTCCCGATTAAGGAACCAGAAAACTGAGAATGATAACAAGAGGTTCTTGTCATACCTAAAAGACTCAGTTGTCACCATACCTCTCCTTGATGCTTGCTATCACATGCCGAAGTATAGCACATACTTCAAAAAGCTACTCGCTAACAGAAAAAAAAAAAAAAAAACTCGAGGGTCTTGTGACCCTGGGGGAAGAATGCTCAGTGGTGACCCATCGAGGGTTACCAAAGAAGGTAGATGATCCGGGCAGCTTCACCCTGCCTTGCTCCATAGGACCTCTATCAATCAAGAATGCTCTTGCTGATTTACGAGCAAGTATAAATCTCATGCCCCACTCTATGTTCCGTAGACTAGGTTACTCTGGATTGAAGCCTACCCGTATGAACATCCAACTAGCCGATAGATCGGTCAAGTACCCCGTAGGGATATGCGAGAATGTGCTAGTCAAAGTTGGGAAATTCAAATTCCCGGTTGACTTCGTAATCCTGGATATGGAGGAGGATGACCTGGTACCCATCATCTTAGGTAGACCATTTCTTGCTACCGCTCGTGCTGTCATTGATGTCTACGATGGCAAATTAACATTACGAGTGGGGGATGATAGCACAACCTTCGACATTAAGGACTCTATGGACCTCTCCCTCGAAGCAGCCAACCGGCTCTATTTTATCGGGGAAGTAGATGAACTCACAGATGTCATTGATAGTTGTGTCGATGAACGGATCGATGAAGGCTGGCTACGTGATGAAGGCTTTTTGCCTTTGCTAGAGGTAGAAAAGATGGAGGATGTTAATGCAGTCTCCTTCTACCCCAGACAAGAGGCAACGGAATAGCACGAGCTCCGAAAGCCCGAAAACAAGCTCAAACCTTCTATTATCGAGCCCCCTGACGTAGATCTTAAAGAGCTCCCTAACCATTTGGAGTATGCCTTTCTTCAGGGAGAAAGTCAACTCCCGGTAATCATAAACTCCTCCTTGGAACATGAACAAAAAGTTAAACTCTTAGAAGTCCTAAAAAAATACAAGGGGGTGCTTGCATGGAGTGTAGCCGACATTAAGGGGATTGACTCGACTTTTTGCACACATAAGATTCTCATGGAAGAAGATTATAAACCTACCGTGCAACCCCAGAGGCGCGTGAACCCTAACATTAAGGAAGTGGTGAAGAAAGAAGTCATAAAACTTTTAGATGCAGGATTGATTTACCCGATCTCGGATAGCCCATGGGTCAGTCCTGTACAGGTTGTACCTAAAAAGGGTGGAATGACTGTAGTAAAGAATGACAAGGGTGAGATGGTGCCCCAGAGAACTGTCACTGAATGGCGGGTATGCATCGACTATCGAAAGCTCAATGATGCCACGAGGAAGGATCACTTTCCCTTACCATTCATTGATTAGATGTTGGAAAGATTATCTGGACACGAGTACTATTGCTTCTTAGATGGATTCTCTGGATATTTTCAGATTCCCATAGCACCTGAGGACCAAGAAAAGACCACGTTTACCTGCCCTTATGGAACATTTGCCTACAAAAGGATGCCTTTTGGGTTATGTAATGCCCCCGCCACTTTCCAGCGATGCATGACCGCAATCTTTCACGAACTCATGGAAGACAGCATGGAAGTGTTCATGGATGACTTTTCAGTCTTCGGGAACTCCTTCGACCACTGTCTTGCTAATCTAGAAAAGATGCTTAAAAGGTGTGAGGAAACCAACTTGGTGCTAAACTGGGAAAAATGTCATTTCATGGTGAAGGAAGGGATTGTGTTAGGACATAAGATCTCAGGAAATGGAATAGAGGTGGACCAAGCCAAAGTTGAAGCTATATCTAAGTTACCATACCCCACGACCGTCAAAGCAATACGCAGCTTCTTGGGGCATGCCGGGTTTTATCGGAGATTCATCAAAGATTTCTCCAAAATCGCTCGGCCAATGACTCAATTACTTGTGAAGGATGCTCCGTTCGATTTTTCCCAAGAATGCAAGGATGCATTCGATCTCTTAAAAACGGAACTCACTCAAGCTCCAATCATGATCACACCCAACTGGGAGTTACCATTCGAAATCATGTGTGACACTAGCGACTTCGCTGTCGGGGCTAAATTAGGTCAACGACGCGACAAGCTTTTCCAACCTATTTACTACGCTAGCAAAACCATGAATCCCGCTCAAGAGAACTACTCCACCACCGAGAAAGAACTATTGGCCGTAGTATTTGCATTCGACAAATTCCGACAATATCTTGTCCTTTCAAAAACGGTCGTCTTCACTGATCACTCGGCTCTTAGATATCTCTTTGCGAAGCAGGAT
This sequence comes from Artemisia argyi, assembly GCA_030686995.1. Taxonomy (NCBI): domain Eukaryota; kingdom Viridiplantae; phylum Streptophyta; class Magnoliopsida; order Asterales; family Asteraceae; genus Artemisia; species Artemisia argyi. Next base: position 50,293,383 of record CM060683.1, on the reverse strand, counting down.
GCTAAGCCACGACTAATTCGGTGGATCTTGTTGCTACAAGAATTCGATGTTGAGATTCGTGATAAGAGGGGAGCAGAAAATCTGGCCGCAGATCATCTATCTCGTCTCGAGAACCCCTTGGATGAACACGATAGAAGTGAGATTAGGGATTCATTTCCTGACGAACAACTCATGTTAGTGAGTGACTCGGAGCCGTGGTACGCCGATTTTGCCAATTACCTCGCAAGTAGACTCGTTCCTGAACACCTGACTAAGTACGAAAGGAAAAGGTTCTTTTCCCAGCTAAAGTACTACTTCTGGGATGAACCATTTTTATTCCGAAGGTATCCTGACCACATTGTAAGGCGTTGTGTTTCGGAAAATGAGGCAGTAAAGATTATGAGGGAATGTCACTCTGGTCCCTCTAGCGGGCATCATGGGATAAACGTTACCGCCCGAAAGATTCTCGATGCGGGATTCTATTGGCCCACAATTTTCCGTGATGTAAAAGAAATGGTGCAGGCGTGCGATGCATGTCAACGAGCCGGAAATATATCACATAGGGATGAAGCACCTCAGAACTTTATACAAGTTTGTGAGGTATTCGATGTTTGGGGGATTGACTTCATGGGACCCTTTCCATCCTCAGGGGGGAACGAGTACATCTTAGTCGCCATTGACTATGTTTCAAAATGGGTTGAGGCACAAGCCCTTATGACCAATGATACAAGAGTAGTCATTCATTTCCTGAAAAAGCTTTTCACAAGATTCGGAATTCCGAAAGCTCTCATCAGTGATAGGGGAACACATTTTTGCAATGCACAAATGGAAAAGGTCATGAAGAGGTATGGAGTACCCCATCGATTCTCCACCGCCTATCATCCACAGATCAATGGCCAGGTCGAAAACACCAATAGAGCTATTAAAAGAATACTTGAAAAAAACAGTTAGTCAAAACAGAAAGGACTGGTCATTTAAACTCGACGAAGCCTTATGGGCATTCCGAACTGCCTACAAAACACCTATTGGAACGACCCCATTCCGCATGGTGTATGGTAAGGCATGTCACTTACCGGTAGAATTAGAACACAAGGCTTATTGGGCGCTTAAGGCATGCAACTTAGATTACACAACTGCTGGAAATAATAGGTTTTTGCAATTACACGAGCTTGATGAGCTTAGACTAGAAGCCTACGAATCCTCCATCACATATAAAGAAAGAGCTAAAAGATGGCATGACCAGAGAATTAAGAAACCCAAAGAATTTTCAGAGGGAGACAAGGTCCTATTATACAATTCTCGGTTGAGATTATTTCCGGGAAAACTTAAGTCTAGATGGTATGGACCGTTCACGATAAAGAATTCTTCTAAATTTGGAGCGGTAGTGTTAATAGATGATGAAGGTAGGGAATTCACGGTTAACATACAACGTGTAAAACACTACCAAGAAAATAATAATGAAATGATTAGTGAGGAGGATGTGACGTTTGATGATGAAGTCACGTAGTAACCCATGACCTTGAGTCTAGCTACAAGACTCGTAAATAAAGAAAAGCGCTTCTTGGGAGGCAACCTATGTTTTGTGTGATTTTATTTGTTTGATTGTTATTTGCTTCCGTATGCATGCTTTATTTTTATTGTTGGTAGATCATGTTTCTAAACTAAAAAGTGGAAATACTTTACTTTGTTGTTTTGGCCTAGTCTTAACTCCACCTAGAAGTATTTTTGCAAAAAGATAAGTGTAAGGGGAAACCCCAAATATGTTTTTAAGAAACAAATCGATCATGATTCTCTACAATATTAAATGAGCATGTATATTCGTATTTGTTAGAGTCAAATGCTTGTATTTAGTCATAATGAAGTTTTGCAGGATTTTTCAGGAAGTAGGACCAAGTTTTTCCAGAAATTTTCCGGAAACTTAACATAAGAATTTCTGCAGGTCCATTCTGACGGCGTCAGGGTTTTACTCTTGACGGCGTCAGGAGTTAAAATCTGGAAATTTTACCAGTTTTGTTTTTCTAATGGAGTCTTATGGTTTTTGTGAATTATTAAGTTTTATAATCTCCAGGAGATCTGCAAACTTCATTCCACAAGCATTATATCTTATCTTGTTTTCTAGGATTTAGAAACTTATATAGGATGCCGCCGATTTTACGCGAGGTTGTCTTGTCTATTTTGTCAGGTTTTACAGGTTATGTATGACAAGAAGATGATTTATATTCTGGAAGGGAAGCTTTGATTGTTCATTTTCTTGGAGGAAGATTTAACCTGGCCATCCTATTATCCATACCGAGCGAATCAGGGGAGTATTTGATTTCATTCTCTTTACTTTTTCACTTTTACATTCTTTACTTGGACATTGGGGACAATGTTCATCTTCAGTGTAAGGGGAGGGTAAAAAGATGATACCTTACATATGCACTTTCGCTTGAGTTTGTTTTGTTTAATGGTAGATGCGTAATAAAACTATGAGAAATACTTGTTAGTGCAATTTTAACGCCAAATTTAAAAAAATTTACAACATTTAGGAGTGAAACTTTAGCCATAGCAAGCGTCTCATGGATAGGAGATTGTATGACTAGCACATAACCGTATATTCAGAAAAATTTTCCACCCAAATATGTGAGGTTCGCCTTTAGATTTGATAGGAAAAGCATTCATTATTAGTGCTTATGAGTGTACCGGTAGCATTTAGATTCTAGAACTTGCGTTAGTGATGCATCCCGAGACCGCTAGTGAGACTACATTCGTGTGGTAGGATTTACTACATGATAAGAGGCATTAGGATCACCCTTGTGTTAAACCCGTATTATAATTACTTGACCATTTAAGTCATATTACTTGGCTAGTTAAGTCAACTAATTTTTCCCACACCCTTAGCGTTGTACTCATTTTTAGTACACGAAACCCCTAGTACACCCCTCCGAGCCTATCTTTTCGTTTCTAACTTTAAGCATCTTACTTAAAGGAAGAATTTGTTACACCCCACTTAAATGTACAACCAAATCGCCTTAGCCTTCCGTGTATGCGCTCATTTTTAGTGCATTATTGTTATTTGTTAAACCCTAAGTTAACTATCTAATTGATTACATGGTTGCTAAGTCGAGTCATATCCTTGTACATATTGTTTTGGGACGATTGGGACTCATGGGTAAAGTACTTATTTTATGGAGTAATGGGGAAGAACATCATTTATTACCCCCATATGTACGTTAATCTTAGAAGTGCTCCAAGTGTTTTTATTTTCTTAATTCGAGTCATTAGATTAGTTTAATGTAAAGTATGTAAAGATTCAAGTGTAAGGGGAATGTTCATTCCCTATGATGTATTATTTTGGATGGTAAGGTAACAGTGTATGCAAAAAAAAAAAAAAAAAAAAAAAAAAAAAAACATACGGACTACCAACCCTTTTTATTCTATGTTCATTTTATGTTTTTTGTTATTTTTCATTTATTAGCTTAAGTCGAGTCTAGTCTTGGCTTAACAACGCCATATTGTACATGTAATTAACTAAGATTGTTAACTCGCCACCAGTTAAACTTCCTTTATCCAACAAAACCGTGTATTTCATATCCCTACACCTAACGTTACAACCCTTTAAAAGACCTCTTTGATAGTTTATCCTAGGTGCTTACGCCATGTGGTGGAGGTTTGATCCTTTCCCAAGCCTATGGTAATCTATTTTGCTATGACAGGTAGTGAGAGATATCTTCCGTTTCCATATTGTAATTTATACTTTATTACACCCGAGAGATGTGAGTATCTAAACACTATTTGTGAGGTGCTTGTGTATGACCTCCGTGCTTGTCTATTGGTCTTTAGTGGAACGATTATTTGTTGTAATTACTTTTATATTAGTGTTAAATGACCCCTAACTTGTCTTTTGAGTAGAATAAAAGCGCATTTGCTTGAGGACAAGCAAATCTCAAGTGTAAGGGTATATGATGAGGCGAAAAATGATCCATTTTTAGGGGGTCATTTAAGCCCGAATCCGAATTTATTTGATCAAATATTGCCCTAAATCGTTCCTTTTGTGATTTTAGGTACTTTGGGAGTGAAATCTGGAAAAGGAAGCAATTCGGACGTTTTTGGAGCATAAAAGTGAAGAAAACGCCAAAGTCTTAATTTTCCATGTTGGGAACAGTAGATGACGGCGTCAAGAGCAAATTTCATGAAATTCCATGACGACCCAGAAGAGTTTTGACGGCGTCACGTAGGAAGGGCGTCAAGAGTAAAAGAGTCATGACGGCCTGGAAGTGTATAAGTCTTGACGGCGTCAAATGTGGATCTAGGCAGTCCGAGGATTGTTTTGGCGGCGAGGTGACGGCGTCACCTAATTGGTCTTGACGCCGTCAGACCCCTTTTTCTATATATAGTTTTCTAATTTTTCACATTAAAAGAGAGAAGTTTTGGGAGAAACCCTAAGTACGATTTTGGTGTAACTTTACAGGTTTTTCAAGGGTTCCAACCCCTTGATACCTTGCATGATTAATCAAGATAAGTGTTCTTCTAATTCAATCAATATGTCTATGTGTTGGTTGTCTATATCATGTTCTTGTCTTAATTCTATCATGCTAGGCTAGATCTCTTTTGTGTTTGCTTAGATCTAATGAAACCTAGATATTAATTATGTGTTGATTACTTGTTTATTCTTGTCTTGGATGAATGATTTATATGTTAGGCTTAAGAAAACTGGCAGATCTCCAATTGGTAACATGCTTGAACGTCTTAAGAAACATGAACCAACGCGCACTAGGTCTTTATTGGTTGTATTTAATGCATGAGCCACTGTTTACAATCCCTATAGTTGTGCTGGGCATGGTGTAGGAGGAGATAAGAGCTCATAGAATTGGGGAGTTATGTGTGCCACCCCATGAATGGTATTAAGGAATACGATCCGTCATCCATGCAATTATAACAAGTAATTAACGTGTAAAAGATGTCTAGGGAGTAATGAAATCTAAGTAAACACATTTTCTCCAATTACTGCTCACAACTTTAGTATAAATTAGCTTATTTTCATTTTTAGTATTTTATTTTGATTGCATCTTAGTATTGGGTTAGTTGAATAGCAACTAATTCCGCCCACTCTTCCAAAACCCGAGATTTTAATTTGCTTTCTAAAAAATATAAAAACACAAAAAGAATCATCCCTCACCTTTAGAACTAGTATTTAGGCTTTCTAATCCTAGCGACACTATTCCTAAGCTGAACGATCAATCCCCCGGTACTTGTCACTATACTATACTACAACGATCAGGTACACTGCCTGGTGGGGGTTGTAAGCTTCTCGAGATCCCTCGAGAGGTAAAGCCTGTTGCGAATCCCACGCATCAATATATATATACAAGAAGCTAGAAAACTGCATGCGGAATGGTGTATACTTGATTGGCTTTTTAATGGTTAACAATATGAACCAATCTATTCGTTGCACATTTTTAATCTTTTAAGATCTATGTAAGTGTCTTTGTTTTTATCATGGTTTGTAATTGGTGTTGTTGGAGTGCTCGTTATTAAGTGATTTTGTGTTGTGAATATTAAGTAAATCATGTGGTTTGGTTGGGCTTAATTATCAAGGTGGCCCATAAAATCTTGCACAATCCTCATCACACTAAAAAAAACCTTTTTGTCTTATTAGATTAGGGGAAAAAATAATTTGTGTAACTTTCTAATAAAAAAAACCATTATGAAGTCGCCAGTGTCGATCGAGCAATTTTTTGCAGATAAGACAGAAGGGTTTTTAGTGGGGTGCGGATTTTGTAAAATTTGGGTGGAGTTAGCAGTCGCACAGTTGAGTATGGCCATTTTGAAAAAGGTGATGAAATTGACCATAAATTGGACTCACATTAAATTTTTGTATATTTCTAGCATTAAACATTTAATTAAATAGTTAAACAAAATTAAAAAATAAAATGTTACTGAAAGAAATTAAATAAAATAAATAACAAACTAAAAAGTTAAATAATTAAATAGTTACTATATTAATCTACTAATCTCTCTTTAAAAATGTACCGCGCTTCAGCTAAGTTCAAAAGAAAAAAAAATGGGCTTCATGATGAAGCGAAAAGTGTACCGCTTTTGGGGGGTCATTAAAGGCAAAAGTTGAGATTATTTGATCAAATATTGCCCTAAGTCGTTCCTTTTGTCATTTTAAGTACTTTTGAGAGGAATTTTACAAAAGGAAGCATTTTGGACGTTTTTGGAGCGAAAAAGTGAAGAAAACGACAAAGTCTCAAAATCATGCTGGAAATTGCACTTGACGACGTCACATGATGCTAGTAACGACGTCATGACTTGACAAAAGGGTGGATAAATCAAATACACGTGACGCGCCAGAATGTTTTGTGAAGGGATCGTGACGGCGTCACGTATTAAATTGCCTAGGCTATCATGAGTTATTGCAAAGAGTGACGGCCCAGAGTCCAGAAAGAGTGACGGCGTCAGAAATGGATCTAGGCAATACGAGTTTATATTGGCGGCGAGTTGACGGCGTCACGCATTACTCTTGACGCCGTCAGGATACAAAATCTATATATAGTTTTCTAGTTTTCATTCATTGTGTGCAACTTTGAAGGTAGTAAACCCTAGACGAATTTTACAGCTTTTTTAAGGGTCTCAAACCCTTGTTTCATCCATGCTTAATTAAAGATAAGTCTTTCATCAAATCATTCAATATGTCTATGTGTTGTTTGATTATATCTTACGCTTGTCTTCTCTTTAACATGCTAGGCTAGGTTTTCTTTGTGTTTGCTTAGATGTAATGAAACTTAGATATTGATTATGAGTTGGTTGTTTGTTTATAGTTGTTGTGGATGAATGAATTCGATGTTAGGCTTAAGAAAACTGACAGACTTCCAATTGGTAACTTGCTTGAACGTCTTAAGAAACATGATCAGAGGTGTACTACGATATATTGGTTGTATTTAATGCGTAGGTAACTACTAATGAGGCCATGTTAGGAGCTAGTAGTCGACTCGACATAAGAAGTGGTAGAAGCTTATAGAGTTAGGGAAGATCATACACGGCCCTACGAATGGTATTAAGGAATATAACCCGTCATCCATGCAATTGTAACAAACTAATCAACCGGTAAAAGATAGCTATGGAGTAGTGAAATCTAAGTAAACACATTTTCTCTCATTATTTTTTTCGCCATAATTAGTTTAAGTTTAGTTTATTTTATTTTGATTGCATCTTTAGTTATTTGGGTTAGTTGATTAGCAACTAATTCCGCCCACTCCTTCCAAAATCGAGATTTTACTTGCTTTCATTTAAAATATAAAAATACAAAAAGAATCACCCCTCATCTCTAGACCTAGTTTTAGTGAGTTTTAACCCAAGCGAACACTATTTTTTGAGTTGAACAATCAATCCCCCGGTACTTGTCACTATACTATACTACAACGGTCAGGTACACTACCTGGTGAGGATTGCAAGCTTCTCAAGATCCCTTGAGAGATAAAACCTTTTGCGAGGGTTCAATTCCACGCATCAAGTTTTTGGCGCCCCAGCCAGGGGAATAGTTATTGTTTAGGTTGAATTTTATTTTATTTAGGTCTACTCATTAGATTCATATCTTGTGAGATTTTTGTTAGCTTTCTTGTAGTCTATCTTTTTCTTTGTGCCCTTTGTTTGTAAAACCATTTTCAATTGTCACTATGGCGGACGAAATCCCATTTAGATCACTGACAATAGAGGAACAATTATATTTCACTAATAGATTTGCTTCTTATCATTTCAATGAATTTTTGTATGATCTTAGTGACATCCAAGAGGATTTGGGGGTAAAGTTAGATGGGTTTGATGAATTCTATGCATGTGTGATTTCTATTAGATAATCATTAACAGGATCAATTCCTTTTAGTGAGACCCGTTGGATGAATTTTGATAAAAGCTTCCTAACCATGACCCATAAGTTCAACGAATTGGTGGACTCGTATGAGCAAGATGACCTAGTTTCTAAGAACATGAACTTAGAATCAAACCAAGATTATGAGATGGTTAGTATTGAACTACCTAGTTGCATGTGCGGGATAGATTTCACCAAAACATACGACACACATGAGGTTAGAGTTGAGCCACCTAGTTGCATGTCATGGTTAGGCACTACCATAATACAAGATGAACACATAGGTGATATTGATGTGATGGAAGAGATAGTAGAAAACCCAAGCTCACTAAGTACCCCACAAGTCCTACCATCATTTGAGGCATACACACCGCCCGTGACTTACCCGGAAGAAGTAGAAGAGACTATATGAACCCCAATTGAGGTAGAACCCTTGGACCAAGCACCACTAGAGGATATAGGTTTGAAGTGATAACCTTACTCTTAGTTCTAGGAAATTTCCTAGTGTTGATGAACCGGAACCTCAACCCTTACACAACTTTCCATAATTAGATATACATCTAAGAGACAAAAGAGGAACCGACCCACCCATCAACCAATATTATCCGGGTAGTTTTAGGATGGAGGAAGCCATTCACTCACCCCCTTCAACTCACGTGGCATATTTCTACCCTAAGGGTGTGTATCGCTACTTCTACCCGTACTTAATCCTAAGTGTAGAAAAAACCTACCATATTTCCGTTAAATAAGGGTAGAGTCAGGCTCGTGACTCGAACAAAAACAAGCGCTTCTTGGGAGGCAACCCATTTTTTTTAATTGTTTGATGTCTTTATTGTATTTATTTGTTTGTGTCATATATGCTTAATCATAATTGTTAAGTTTTCATGTTTCGAATAATTTGTGAAAATGCTTTATTTTGTTTTTAACCTCGTCTTAATTGCATATAAAGGTATTTTACAAAAAGATAAGTGTAGGGAAGTTTATATTTTGTTAAAAAGAATGAAATTCGAACATGAAAAATTCACAATTCATAATTAGCATATATTCTATCTTGTTTGTGTATCAATGCTTATGGATATGTTTTATGAGTTCTTATTTGTAATTCATTCCACAAGTATCATATCCTTTAATTGTTTTGTTTCTATTTCTAAGTCTGAAATAACATCTAGTTGTGATTTTTGTTCGGTTTGATGCTATGGTTTTTCTGTTTGTTGATTACAGGTTATATTGGACAAGAAGATGATTTGTATTTCTGAAGGGAAGCTTTCAACATTCATTTTTTTTAGGAGGATTTAACCTTGTTATCCATTTATCCACACCGAACGAATCAGGGGAGTATTCGTTTTCATTATTTTACATTCATTACTTTTACATCCTTTTAATTGAACATTAGGGACAATGTTCAGCCTAAGTGTACGGGGAGGGTAAATGATGATACCTTAGAGAAGACAATTACGCTTGAGTTTGTTTGTTAAATAGTAGGTGTGTAATAAAACTAAGAGAAATACTTGTTAGGGCAATTTTAGCGCCAAATTTAATATTTTTTACAACATTTAGGAATGAAGCTTTAGCCTTAATGAGCGTCTCATGGATAGGAGTTGTATGACTAGCACAAAAACCGTACATTCAAAAAAAATTCCACCCAAATACGTGAGGTTCGCCTTTAGATTTGTTAGGAAAAGCATTCATTATTAGTGCTTATGAGTGTACCGATAGCACTTAGATTCTAGAACTTGCGTTAGTGATGCATCTCAAGACCGCTAGTGAGACTACATTCGTGTAGTAGGATTTACTACATGATAAGAGGTATTAGGATCACCCTTGTGTTAAACCCGTATCATAATTACTTGACCAATAAAGTCATAATTACTTGACTAGTAAAGTCAATTAATTTTCTCACACCTTTGCGTTGTACTCATTTTTAGTACACGATACCCCTAGTACACCCCTCCGAGCCTATCTTTTCGTTTCTAACTTTAAGCATTTTATTTAAAGGAAGAATTTGTTTACAATCCACCCAAATGTACACCCAAATCGCCTTAGCCTTCTTTGTATGCACTCATCTTTAGTGCATTATTGTTATTTGTTTAAACCCTTAGTTAATTGTCTAACTGATTACATGGTTGCTAAGTCGAGTCATATCTTGTACATATTGTTTTAGGACTCATGGGTAAAGTACTATTGTTATGGAGTATTGGGGAAGACGTCAACTATTACCCCCATATGTGCGTTAATCTTAAAAAGAGCTCCAAGTGTTTTGATTATCTTGATTCGATTCATTAGAATAGTTAATTATAAAGTATATAAAAGTTCAAGTGTAAGGGGAATGTAAATTCCCTATGATTTATTATTTTGGATGGTAGGGTAAGAGTGTATGAAAAAAAAAAAAAAAAAAAAAAAAAAAAAAATCAAGAAAAAAGAAAATATATACGAACTACCATCCCGTTTTATTTTATGTTTTGTTAGTTTTTTATTAGCTTAAGTCGAGTCTAGTCTTAGCTTAGCAACGCCACATTGTACATGTAATTGACTAAGATGTTTAACTCGCCACTAGTAAATATTGCCTTTATCCAACAAAACCGTGTTTACCATATCCCTGCACCTCACGTCATAACCCTTTAAAAGACCTCTTTGATAGTTTATCCTAGGTGCTTACACCAAGTTGTGGAGGTTTGATCCTTTCTCAAGCATATGGTAATCTATTTGCTATAACAAGTAGTGAGAGATTTTTTCCATTTCCATATTGTGATATATACTTTATTACACCCGAGAGATGTGAGTATCTAAACACTATTTGTGAGGTGCTAGTGTATAATTTTCGTGCTTGTTTTTTGTTGAAGTGGAACGATTATTTGTTGCAATTACTTTTATATTAGTGTTAGATGACCCTTAACTTGTATTTTGATTAGAATAAAAGCGAATTTGCTTGAGGACAAGCAAATCTCAAGTGTAAGGGTATTTGATGAAGCGAAAAGTGTACCACTTTTGGGGGTCATTTAAGGCAAATGTCGAGATTATTTGATCAAATATTGCCCTAAATCGTTCCTTCTGTCATTTTAGGTACTTTTGAGAGGAATTTTACAAAATGAAGCATTTTGGACGTTTTTTGAGCGAAAAAGTGAAGAAAACGACAAAATCTCAAAATCATGCTGGAAATTGTACATGACGGCGTCACAGGATGCTAGTGACGGCGTCAAGACTTGACAAAGGTGGATAAATCAATTACACGTGACGCGCCAGAGAGTTTTTTAAATAGTTCGTGACGGCGTCACCCTTTAGGGTCGCCAAGGCCGTCACGTATAACACAAAGAGAGACAGCCCAGAGAATATAAAGAGTGACAGCGTCAGAAGTGGATCTAGGCAATACGAGTATTATTTTGGTAGCGAGTTGACGGCGTCAGACCTAACTCTTGATGCCGTCAGGATGTAAAATCTATATATAGTCTTCTAGTTTTCATTCATTGTGTGCAACTTTGAAGTGAGTAAACCCTAGACGAATTTTACTGATACTTTGAGGGTCTCAAACCCTTGTTTCATCCATGCTTAATTGAAGATAAGTCTTTCATTAAATCATTCAATATGTCTATGTGTTGTTTGATTATATCTTACGCTTGTCTTCTCTTTGACATGCTAGGCTATGTTTTCTTTGTGTTTGCTTAGATGTAATGAAACTTAGATATTGATTATGGGTTGGTTGTTTGTTTATAGTTGTTGTGGATGAATGAATTCGATGTTAGGTTTAAGAAAACTGGCATACTTCCAATTTGTAACTTGCTTGAACGTCTTAAGAAACATGATCGGAGGTGTACTACGATATATTGGTTGTATTTAATGCGTAGGTAACTACTAATGAGGCCATGTTAGCCTGTTAGGAGCTAGTAGTCGGCTCGATCTAGGAAGAGGTAGAAGCTTATAGAGTTAGGGAAGATCGTACACACATTTTCTCTCATTATTGTTTTCGCCATAATCAACCGGTAAAAGATAGATAGGGAGTAGTGAAATCTAAGTAAACACATTTTCTCTCATTATTGTTTTCGCCATAATTACTTTAAGTTTAGTTTATTTTATTTTGATTGCATCTTTAGTTATTTTGGTTAGTTGATTAGCAACTAATTCCGCCCACTCCTTCCAAAACCGAGATTTTACTTGCTTCCATTTAAAATATAAAAATACAAAAAGAATCACCCCTCATCTCTAGACTTAGTTTTAGTGAGTTTTAACCCTAGTGAACACTATTCCTTGAGTTGAACGATCAATCCCCCGGTACGTGTCAATATACTATAATACAACTGTCAGGTACACTGCCTGGTGGGGATTGTAAGCTTTTCAAGATCCCTTGAGAGGTAAAACCTTTTGCGAGGGTGCAATTCCACGCATCACTTGTTTATTGTCAAGTTCTTATTAATTACTACTATTATTTATACTGTGTTAAAAATATGCACATAAGAAGGGGAATTTGAGTGGTAAGATTATGTTAAGCTACGGATTTGGATGCATTTAAGCTCATGGTTACCCAACAACCTATAAGGTAAGCTAATCAATTTAATTAGTTCTTTAACGCTTGTTTTTTTTGTTAAATTACTCTTGTTTGCATTTATCCAAGGGTTTTCTTTCGTTTGGATGCATTAGCCTTTAAGCTCATGGTTGCTCTTGTTTAGAGTTATCTCTTGCGTCGTGTTTATATTATCATGGAGTGAACTAACGAAAAGATGACTTCAAAAAGAAAGAAAGTAGATAGACTTAGCCGCTTGTCTAAAGATGTTCTCGCACTACTCTCCCTCATGCCTACAAAATTCGCAGTACGAACTAGCTTTTTATCCAAAAGATGGAGATACCGCTGGACATTGGTCCATTATATTGCCTTGAATTTGATGATATTCACCCCTTCCATGGACCAAATTGATTGTCAGCTTTTGTGGATCGAGTGTTAAAGCTTTGCAAAACAACCCAAGTTGAAATATTCAGGTTGAATTTTTTTTAGTTACATCTTCCTCAGTCATGTGTGTTAAAGTAGATTAGTAAAACAATTAGGTTAAATGTTTGTGAGCTTGACATACATGTTAGAGGAATAAAAGTGTCTTTAAGTATGTTCACTTGCGAGACTCTAACAAAGATTAGATTACATTACAAACACCGTGTTATCCTTTTGAGGTCATTCCGTCTTCCTTCCATCTTCCATGTCTAAAAACCCTTGTCACCTGATGAGGTATAGTACGGATACCAGGCCTACTAGGCTTGGACTGTACTATACAACCGGGCTCCGGCCTAACACAGCGAACTAGGCTCTGACCCAATGAACCCACTAAGCCGGGTCTAACTAAACGCCCCAAGTCATGAGCAGGGCACAAGGACACCTACGAATGAATAGAGCGGCACTCCTGGAGTACGCTCACGGACCAACACATGGTCCGGAAAATAGTCCACGTCCACAGAACATTAGTTAAGCTCTAGACTCATGCCCGAAAAGGGTCCCACATCAGCCACTATAGCAAATATGTGAAATGATAGAAAACCCTGGCATTTCCATCACCTATAAAAAGTAACCTCAGTACACATTTCAAGGTATGACTTTCTCACTCATCCCAACACTCAGATATTCCTCTAACAACATGAGTACTTACTCTCAGGCTGGAGCTTAATCGTGGGGTCCGTCCCCATGGTAAGACTAACGATTTACCTTTATTTGTGCATGGAATACCACTCTTTACTTGGATTAGTGCACGAACTCTACAGCGGACGGTCTGCTCCTGACAAAGCCCAATTCTAACCCAGCCACACTTTTTGCACTAACAAGTTGGCGCCATCCGTGGGACCAAGGCATAAGTGCGTTCTTGGAAAATACTCACCATGAGCAAACAACTAACGACGATATTTTGGTAATGACGTCCACCCATCGGAGGTGGATAAGGAAAATTGAAGCACAAAAAGATCAGCTCAGGCTGACATTCAACGCGGCCCCCCGGGGTCCCGATGGCGGCCATGTTTTATGGTTGCTCGCGAGCTTGAATGAGAAAGCTCATCAAAAGAAAGTTCTCTGGATCTAACCCAAGGGTAGGCGGGCACGCTTGAACTCTAGAACAAATCAACGACGCTTTGAAGCAAACACATCTTACCTAGATGAAGGCCCAAAACAACCAAAGGGAAAGCAACAGCCTGAACACAGGTTTAGAGATTCTAGTAGCGAATGTGTGAATCCGAACGCTCTGGAGGGAAGAAAATCAGGATGCGCGGCGACACATGAAGAGCCTGCGCGTTCACACGATTTTACGAAACCAATGTACCATGGCGCTGACATAGAATTCGCGCAAGACAACCGCAATATGTGGTTCGAGGAAATCAAACCTAACCCTAAAAAAGGGTGGCGAAACACGCGCCAAAAGCGGGAAGCGACATCCGAAGTACAGAAAAGTTAGCCCGTTCAAATCGACGCAAAGATATTTAGAAACCCACGTATGTTAGACCATGCCAGGTGGTCCAGAAGAACCTTGGACCCTATAAGCTACCTCGGCGTCGGTCAAGGGATCGCTCAAAAGTATTATTTTGACACAGCCGTCTAAAGCCGAAGATATTCAAATCCAGGAATCAAGTCCACCACAACGGACAATACCGATATGGACCTTCAGAGAATGTGGAAAACTTACCAAGAGTGGCGTGAAGCTTCGCAACCACAAGTGAAAAAAGACGGGTCCGCGAAGAGACATGCGTCACACGCAAATTACCTGACCCTAAAAACGGGACCGAGATGATATCCTACCTGATTCTATGAGTATCAAAAGTGGTGTGCTAATCGAGGAAGATTGCAGAAAATCAATAGTCTGATGCAAAAAGCCGACAAAGACCAACTAAATGATAAAAGTACAACACACATATTGAATAAGCAGTTAAAAGGGGAGGGGGATGCGAAGCAACAAACTCCGACATAAGGCGAAACCCGCACAAAAATACAAACACTTACTAGCAAAGAAATGCATTTAGAAATCAAATAAAAATAAAATTGCCTTACTTCGCTGATCATCTCCGGAGCCAGGCAACTTCGACACCACGAAACAAAGCCCAATAAAGATCAAAAACTAGCAGAGGTGGAACAAAAGTCCGGAAGACGGACCAAAGTGACCTCCATAGTCCTCCCGAGGGGGTAACACGCGGGCTACCCTAGACATAGATCCGAAGGAGAAAGGGTACTTTCCCCGACGCGTTGGAAAGACAGAAAAGTACGCTTTTCGTCACGATCAACAGACTAGGGGTACTTAGGCTACAGAGCTCGACACGTGCCAACAGGACGAGTCACCATGCAAAGTAATTGCTCACACGTGCTGAAACGAAAAATACACTCCTATAAAAGGCTACCACAGGAGGAGTGAAAAATAAAACACACAATCCAAAGTAGCACCAAGACAGCAGCAAAGAAATGAAGCATAATGCACCTATGCGTATCTTCAAAACCTTGAGAGCCTATTCAACCACCCCACGCAAAAAGCGTACAAACCTAAAAACAACACCAAAGCAAAGGACGGTTACCAAATGGTAGAGACAACGTTCTTAAATGACTGCAAATAAAAGTTAGTCACTCTTAAATGACGACTAATAACAATAAAGAATAAGGCTCTACGGAACCCCGTCACACAAACCTCTTCCCGTCCCACATTGAGACGCTCTGCTGCCCAAGAGGGTAAGCTTCAAACCGTTCTTGTGCCGAAAGGCATCTCAATTTGATGATCCACCGTCACACCAACACAACCATTCTTAAAACCACCAGCCTAGGCCAGGAAATATCCAACCTGGCCAGCGCAGTTTGGAGCAGAAATTCTTGCTCTAGAATAACGTATTGGCAACGGTAACTCCGTGACTACCAAGGTTCATGTTGAAACTCCGAGGGGTCAAGAACATGAATGGTTTTACAGTTGAGTAGGCACAACAGTCGCGTACAGCATCGGGTCACAAAGGACCGAAGGGGAAATAGATGGAGGAAAGAGCAAGCGTTGATAAAGAGGGATACAAAAGAAATGTTGTGAGCGATTCATTTCTCAAATATCACCCCGACTATCAAAATCCTCACCTCGACGCCAAGCAACAAAGGATGAGCGACGCTCTCACCATGGTTCCTGACTAGAGCGGATCCAAAGTTGCTGGATTGGAGGCCAAAGGCAGAAGAAAGGTACCTTATCAGGCCTCGCCACAGACAAGAATTAAAAGGACGAACAGATATATAGCTCGCAGTCAGTGAAACATCTCTAACTCGTTTCTGGAGCGTAGCTATATACAAAGGTCAAACCCTTCAGTTCGTCACGTGCGGAAGTAAGATCGGGCACAACTTGTGTAGTATACTCTAATATGAGAACATGGATGGTTTAGTGTTTAGGATGATGTTAGGTTATGTTTTCTAGTGAGAAGTTAGAGAGAGAAAGAGATGAAGTTGGGAGCCTTTGAGAGAAACTAGTGAAATGTTAGATTGAAGTGAAAGGTCCAACCCCTTCCAATCTAAGGAAAGGGTATTTATGCTTATAAATAAACGCCCCCTGAAACGGGTTGTGGAGCGACCTGACAGTAGGTAAAGACCCGACCTGACTCCGCAAATACTAACTACTACTAAACTACGTTCTAACTAATATGATAAATACTACGAGCTATAATATGCTAAGCTACACTCGGGGTGACCGAGTCTTCATATGAATAAACGTATTCCTCACAATCTCCCCCTAAAGGAGGTCACCCCGGAAAATAAATATTGAATCATTGCATTCAAGTCTTTGACGATATCTTTGTAGCTCGTAGCCTTTTGATTCTTCATAGTTGAGATCTTTGTGCTTTAATCGGTAGACTCTAGATGACTAGTTCAATGTGATGGATGATCTTTGGGAATTACTTCTAGTTCATCATCCAAATGAGTGTCTGAAAGTCATCTTAGAGTAGTAACGTCTCTCTGTGATAGGAACATATTTGTGTTGGCATGCTCACACTTTTCAGGATCATGATCTTCTGCATCAGAGTTGTGGAAGCATATATGAGGCCCAATCACTGATCGTGATTTCTTAGATTGTGATGTCAAAGTGTGAGCATGTGTTGATGGATCAGCATCTTTTCAGAAATTAACCGCAACCGTCAGAAATTCCTGCAAGTAGACAGTTAGCAACAAATCATCCGGTACTTATAGGTTTGGAATTAGAGATTGTCAACAGCATAGTGTGAAGACTCCTTCTAATCCTTACCAAGACCATTCCCAATCGGCAAACCCCCGAGAGGATTTACACGATCTACCTAAGTAAATCAACGACTGGGTGAGTCGCTGGAGTTCACTCCACGACTGTAGACCATTCGTAACCCCTGTGACCACTAAGCGTAATCCATAAGGAATTACCGAAGTGACCTGCTTTCAGGGCTGTTTGATGTTGACCCTGGCAGGAATTTCCATTCAATCACTGGGAGTTACAAAAGCAACATCCCTCATAAATGTTCTGGCAGATTGCTAAGATCTGCGTAGGACTCATAAGTTTACCACTGGTGTCCTTAATGTTGAACATCCAGGGTAGAGGTAGCACGTGTTCCTATGAGATCTTTTTATGCATCTCGAGGCTCTAGACTCAATAAGTGCATTTGGTTTTCCTATGCGGAGATTAGGGAGAGGTCTCCTGCTGCAATATCAAGCATCTCTAAGAGATGAGTTGATAGATTACACCAGTTCCCCGTGAGATTGAAATAAGTTCTTTTAAGAGAACTTGAGTGGCTAGAAGGTTTAGTGCAGTGCGTCACTGGGTCCATGACGTCTTGTCTTCAATACCAATGTCGCCTTAGCAACCATCATTAGATTATGAATTGAACCCGGTTTCTGCCCTAAGGTTGAATAATTGGAGGGCTATTTCTTTTCACCCTTTCTCATATCGTTTCTTTTTAATTCTTCAACCCCTTCTTTCTCCATTCTCACATTTCTCCTTTTTTCACAATCATACCTACGGACTTACTACTACTATCTATTTGGTATTGTCCATGGGTAGATCCCTCTAGTTCTGGCGGATCATAGGACGGTTTTCCTAACCTTAGCCACCTTATAACTTCATGAATATCCTATGTTGCCATACACCAAATCATTGAAAATTCTCTCAACGTGTTTATGATTGAGAAATTCATTCAGTTAACATGTTGAGAGTTTTGACATTTTCAAATGCTCCCCCTTAACATGTGCTCATATGTTTTGATTTGAAAATTTGCACATGTCAGGAAGAGTTGCACTTTTTGAATTGATCCACCTTAAGTGAATATGAGCGGGCATTCGAGACACGCTTACATCACTAGTTAGACTAGCTTGAAGTTATTGCCCGACCCGATCAGATTCACCAAAGGTTTCTCGAAACGGTACATTCTACTCAAACAAGTCCTTTTCGAGACACGCTTACATCACTGGTTAGACCAGCTTAAAGTTATTACCCATCTAGGACTAGTCCTTTCGATTCAAGACAATTGTGTTTCGTCAATTCATGAGTCAAAAATGAGTCTCGATCTCTTAAAATGCAAGGATCCTTTTTCCACACGTCATTTGCTCCCCCTCAATATATGCATTGATATAAAAGAGTTTAGCACATACGGGAGAGCATATATTTTCAAAACATCACATTTTAATCAGTTTTTCATATTTAAATCACATCTTCTCCCCCGATCAAAAATTTCAAACCAATTGAGATTTGTGATCCCAAGTGATTTAAATAAGTTTAAAGATTTTGGAAGAAAGGTGTGTCAGATTTAAGAATGACTGATTTTGAGACGACATTTTAGCTCCCCCTCAAACCTTGAGGAAGAATGTTATGTGTTAGAGATGATGAGTTTAGCGAGAAACTCATGAAAAATTCATATACTAACACATAACAATCACACCTAATACACTGTATTTATGCACAAGGATCTTGTTTTGATGATATGTAGTTTTTGAAATCATTCTCCCCCTAAATCGATGACGCATTTAAAATTGAATATTTTGCACAAAGTATTAATCTTTTAGCATCGATTGAGTGGTAAATTTTAAACAACATTTCAAGTTTGTTTGATCTTCAAAAACCATGGTACCACCAAGTTTAGAGCAAATACTTTCTCGAAGAATCTTTGAAAGAAAAGTATTTGAGATGTATAGAAGACTTCTCTTCTTTTACCAGAAATGATGCACTTAAGCGTACATCAGATCGGAAAGGCATGAATATAAAGTAATTCATGCCTTTGTTAGGAACAATCGTCTTTTTGGCGACGAACTTTCCCCAATACAAAGACCGGGTTGCTATCTGAAGTAATAGCAAACCATTTTAAAAGAATATTTTAACAGACGACATGTTTTAGAAAAAAATTATTATTAGAAAGGAAAAACTCTTGCTCAAGCATATGTAAGTTTCCGTGTCATTATTGAATGACATTTCTAGAAACGTACATAATATTGATTACACAAGAGACATGTCGTAAGAAGAATATTTTTTGGATTTTATGATTTTTCAGATTTTTATGGTTTTTATAAGTTTTATATTTTTTTTATTTTCTTTTTGTTATAAACTATGTACAAAGGATATGTGAAGCAATCCCATTACTCCTCCTGATCTTCCTGAAGACTTATGAGCTCCTCAGGCGTGAGACTCTTCATACTAAGACGAGGGAGAATGAATTGGAATCGTTCCCTAGGAAGCGCTTTGGTGAAGATATCAGCTAGCTGGAACTCCGTCCTCACGAAGTAAAGTTCCACAATTCCTTTCTCAACTTGCTCCCTGATGAAGTGATGTCGAATATCAATGTGCTTAGTTCTTGAGTGCTGGACGTTGTTGCAACATAGGGCAATTGCACTTTTGTTGTCACAGTACATGGGAATCTTGTTGTACACGAAGCCATAGTCCGAAAGTTGAGATCTCATCCATAGGATCTGAGCACAGCATGAGGACATAGCAATGTATTCAGCCTCTGTAGAGGAGATTGATGTACTCATTTGTTTCTTTGAAGACCAGCTAACTAGCTTATTACCCAAAAATTGTGCACCCCCAGATATACTTCGACGAGTGTCTTGACATCCCGCATGGTCAGCGTCGGAATAAGCCGTGAGTGCCATAGCAGTGTCCTTGGGATACTATAGAACCATGTGGATTGTTCCTTTAAGATACCGAAAGACCCTCTTGACAGCTTCCAAGTGCTTCTTGGTAGGTTTGGATTGATACCGAGCACACATGCAAATGGCAAACAGAAGATCCGGTCTACTAGCAGTGAGATACATCAAGGAACCAATCATGCTTCGATACTTGGTTTGGTCGACCGGGATCCCAACATCGTCTTCATCTAGTTTTGATCTTTCGATCATGGGAGTATCAACTTAGTCACAGGATTCGAATCCAAATTTTTTCAAAATTTTATTAGCATACTTAGATTGATTGATGAATATGCCATTGGGGTTTTGAGATATTTGCAAGCCTAGAAAGAAAGACATTTGAACCATCATGGACATCTGGAACTCAGAACTCATCTCTTGGGAAAAATGATCACACTCCTTAGGATCAGAGGAGGCAAATATGATATCATCAACATAGATTTGTACATGAAGATAGTTTTTGCCCGTTTTTTTGGTAAAGAATGTAGGATCAACAACACCTTTGGAAAACTTGTTAGCAAGAAGGAATTTTGACAAAGTATCATACCATGCCCTAGGAGCTTGCTGAAGCCCATAAAGAGCCTTCTTCAAACGATAGACATGGTTAGGACATTCCGGATCCACGAATCCTTCAGGTTGGCTCACATACACCACCTCCTTTATATGGCCATTTAAGAATGCAGTCTTAACGTCCATTTGATATACTACCATATTCCGACTGGCAGCATTTGCGAGAAATATTCTTATGGCTTCAATTCTAGCAACAGGTGCGAAGGATTCTTCAAAGTCTATTCCTTCTTCTTGACGGTATCCTTACAAGCCTTGCCTTGTTCTTCAATACATCTCCATGCTCATCAAGTTTTACTTTAAATATCCACTTGAGAGCGATGATCATAGCACAATCGGGAGGTGGTACTAATTCCCACACTTCAAGTCGATCAAACTCATGAATCTCGTCTACCATAGCAGTGAACCATGAGTGTTTAGACATTGCATATTTGAAGTCCTTTGGCTCAGCTTTGGAGAGGACAGAATTGAAGAAGCACCACAAGGCGTTAGTTGCAAGTTGTTTACGAGTTGATACTGGACGAGAAGGGTTTCCAATGATGTTGTCAATTGGGTGATCATTTGTCCATTTCCTGAGATGCTCATGGTGTTAAGGATAATGAATTGAGGTCACCGTGTTAGCTTCTTCTGAGGATGTTGCATCATTAGAGGATTCTGGAGCAAAGATGTTAACAAACGGCTCATCATCAGGTGGAGCGAAAGGATTTACTTCAAAAGAATTATCCACAGCTGCTACTCGTTGTACAGATGAAGATTGACCATTAGAAGTGGTAACTAAATGACTGACGGTGGGGGCTTCTGGATCCCATGAAAGCGAAGTGGATGGCCCTGCATAATCATGTGGAACATTTGCTACACCAGCTAGTTGTGAAATGACAGGAGCTTCAGAAGCAGCCACGTTTTGAGGTTCAAAGTATTCATCAAACATTGGGTCAAACAGTTTCTTCCAATCTTCACTTGTAGGAGGCACAAAAGGAATAGCAGGAGTGGGATTCTGTACAAGCCCGGAGCTTATAGGTCCAGGAGACAAAAGGTTAGGTACGGGTCCCGAACTTGATTGTCCAGGAGCCGGTTGCTCAGTCAGCTCATCGAATGTAACGTGGATTGTTTCCATTATGTCTATGGTACGTTTGTTGTAGATTTGGTACCCCTTTCATTCTGGAGCATAACCAACGAAGAAACCAATGTCGGCCTTGGCCTTGAGTTTCCCAAGATCTTCACTGTCATTTGTTGGATAGCACAATGCGCTAAATACTCGAAGAAATGAAAGGTCTGGTTTTCTTCCATGAACCAGTTCATATGGAGTCTTGCAGTGGAGAGGATGTATCAAGGATCGATTCTGTGTGTCGCAAGCAGTTGCAATAGCCTCTGCCCAAAGGAACATAGGAGCTTTAGAGAAGATGAGCATAGTCCTAGCTTCTTTAACCAAGGTGCGGTTACGCCTTTCAACAACTCCACTTTGTTGAGGAGTACGTGGAATGCTCTTTTGATGACTAATGCCAACACCTTCATAAAATTGCGTAAGTTGTTTGTTCACGAACTCCGTTCCATTGTCAATGCGGATGAACCTAACTGTTTTGTTGAGTCGAACTTGCAATTGCTTGATGAGTCTGATGACGATCTCCGGAGTTTCATCCGTTGATCATAAAAACTTTACCCATGTGAAGCGAGAGTAGTCATCAACAATAACTAGCACATATTTCTTTCCGTTGATACTTTGAACCCTCATTGGTCCACAAAGATCCATGTGAAGAATGTGTAGGACTTCCATAATGGAATTGACAGTTTTGGGTTTACGAGTGTGCTTTTTGCTCTTGCCCATTTGACACGTGGAGCATAGATGATCCTTTTCATACTTAAGTCTAGGAAAACCTCGAACAAGATCCTTACGTGTAAGCTCATTGATGCTACCGAAGTTCAAATGGTTTAAACGACGATGCCACAACCATGATTTGTTCTTAGAGGCTTTTGAAAGCAAGCAAATAGGAGAGGACCGCAACATGTCTTCAATTGAGATGGTATAAAGATTGGTGCCCCGACTGCCTTTGAGAAGACCTACACCATCTAATTTTCTAACAAAACATGTGTGTTTTCTGAAGGCAACTTCAAGATCTGAATCACAGAATTGACCAACATAGAATAGATTATGACCAAGGCCCTCCACATAGTATACTCTGGATATCACACTATCTCCAAAGACGTAATCACCATAACCCATTATAGCACCAAAATGGTCGTTCCCGAATCTGACCGTACCAATGAACTTTTCCACGAAATTCTCGAGCCGCGAGCGATCCCCAATCATATGTTTTGAGCAGCCTGAGTCCAAATACCAAAGGACGATTTTTACAACCTGCATTTGAAACCAGACAATGGTAGATAACTGAAAAAGCTGGAGCCCCACAAGGAATTGGGGTCCGTTTGGCTAGCACATACAAACATTGGATTATCATAAGTCACGGAGATACTGCTGGTATTTTTACAAGTTGATGCACTAGACCTAGGAGTGGTACTAAGTGCTTCTACTGGGAACCTTCTACCAATAGGTCTCCATTTCTTAATTGGCACTACTTTGGAGTTAGTGATCCTAGTCAAAGGGCACTTTTCTCCTAGGGTAAATTTCCTTCCGGTAGGCCTCCATTGATAACCAACATTAGTGAATACCTTTCCTGTTTTATTTCAGACCTGCCTAACATTATAAGCACTCGAAGCATTCATAACTGAAGATTGCATAGTGGATTTTAAGAAGGACACAACACAAGCATCATGATTACCAAAAAATAAAAATTCGTTACAAGTCTTACAAATAGCACCAGAATTCGAATTAATTACATCATTGTTAAAACAAATGTTTGAGTCAACTCGATTCCTTTCATTAAACATGACTTTATTGTTCCTAGAGGATTCTTTTACTTCCTTCATAAGTGCACTCTTAGCCGGCAAAGCCCTATCATTCTTTGTATTGCACCTAGGCTGTGACTTGCTAGCTTTAGATACACCGTTTACTCCTGTAGAAGCAATGATGGGAACATTAGTATGCTTAGTTGCTACTCATTTACCGGTGATCATGGTGTTGGATTGTGGCATTGTTTGGGGGTAATCAAAAGTAACATGTTTGTTGCCAACGTTAGAGTGCGATGCAAGCAACCTATCCGACTTGTTATCATTCTTGGGGCATGAGCCTATAGCGTATTCTAATAATTCCTGGGCTCTATTAGTGAGGAAGCATGCACCAACGATAACATCATCCAGTGGTTTAGGTATCCTATCATCTTCAATGGTTTCTCTAAGTATGACCAGGCAATCCTTAAGATGTCTAAGATAGTTGCTATGAACTAACTTATTGTTCCTAAGGGGAAGAGATACATTCAAGGCATCACACGCATATTTCTTACAAACATGAACATTGGAAATCGCATGGTCACATGAAACGACAGGCATTTTACCTTTCACCATGGTCTTTAGATTCTCAATTTCGTTTAACAAAGAAGTGACTCTTTCATTGTTTTGGTCACGTGTTATTTTAATAGACTCAAATAACTCTTTGTAACGTTGTTTAGCATTTGACATTTCAGCACGAAGCCACTCATTTTCATATTGTAATACGTTAATGATGTCTTGTTTCTGAAAGTTTTGAAAATCTAGTGACATTTGGTAACTGGTATTGGTCACGTTACCCATGTTAGACTTTAATTGTGCAATTTGGGCCCTCAATTTCTGAATCGTGTTTGAGTGAGCTTGAATTACTTCATCCTTTTCGGATAATTCAAAACATGTGTCAAATTCATGAGCATCCGAAGATGTCTTGGCATTTGAGATTTTTATGCTTTCTTCTAGATGTTGATATTGTAGTTGTAAGTTAAGATTAACAACTTCTAGTTTTGAGAAATGTCTGACCATGTTATCATGGTCGTCGTTTTGAATTTTTTGATGTAATTTGAAATTCTCCCCCTCAAGCTCAATCACACGGTTCTGAAAGACATTTAACGTAACCGACATTTCATGAAATTGTCGAGCAGATAATGCAGAGTCGGTGATGGTGTAAAATACATCTTGAGCAATGCAATTAGCAATCAAATTTTCATTCATAATGAGAGTATTTTTCCTGTCAATTTCACTATATTTGAGATCACTTGCCAATTGTTTACCCTCATTTTCCACATTTTTGAAGATGTTAGGAATACAATTATTCCTATAGAAGACTCGGTCACCTAATTGATGTAATAGCATTTTAGTTAGCTCGTAGTTAGTTAATTATATATATTAGTTAGTTTAGTTTAAGTAACACCGTGGAAGAAGGATGGGTCTTTACCCACTGTATGCCTGATCCACAGCCCGGGTGTGGGCATTTTGTAGGTAACTATAAATACCCCTCTCCACATGTGGAGAGGGTTGGTGCTTTCCATATTCTCAATCTAACCTTCTCATTTTTCTCTCATCTCTCTCTCTCTCTAGAAACACCCATCTTTCTCTCTCTATTTTTCTTTCTTGAATCTAACAATACTCACAAGAACCATACATGCTTTGATTATTGATATTCTACAAATGGTATCAAGAGCCAAGGTTTCATCCTAGGGATTGTTTATAAAAGAATTTTCATTTTGGTTCTTGTGTCTTATCTTGGTTCGACTTGGGTTTCATATGATTTCACTCATGCTTCATTTGTTTGGTATACCTTGCTAGGTTGGTACGAATGTAAATATAATTTTGACAAAACAAATAGTTGTTTGCACTTAAGTTGAGGTATTTTGCTAAAAACAAAACATTTGTTTTCTTTGCGAGTTTATTATATTCTTGTTTGCGGTTATGTTTATTTTGTCAATGGGATATGGACAAAGGGTCAACTGTGACAGTTTTGTAAGGTTGTAGCAACTAGTCTCAACTTTAACCTGCGTTTATCTTGTGCGGTTAACTCTGACTAGGCTAGCAGTTAGCTGATTATTGCGGTTATCTCTACTGCGCGTTGCGGCTTTCTTTTTCTTCCTTGCGTTTATTCTAGTTGCGGCCTTGCGTTTACTCTTGTTGCGGTTAATTTTTTTGGTAGCGGTTTATTTAACAACCATTTACCAATCCAAAGCCTAATCTAATCGTTATCCAACAAACTAATTCAAGACGCATCCAACAACTCACTTTGATAAGATCAGTACTTCCTTTCGTTTTTCTGAAGAGTCTATACGACCTTAAAAGATCTTTACACAACGAAAGTTCACTTCATCATAGACCATAATTCGTGCAAGTAAATTATATGAATGTAAAAGCAAAGTGCTAAATCTCATCTTTGTGTTATTTCTCAAACCCCAACCGATTTAAAACTCATGTGCATCACTGATTCCTTAAGCTCAAACTTCTTTCAACACACGAAAATGAACAGACACACAAATCAATACTAATTCATCCATCGTTATTTCGTTTGGTTTAATTAAAGTATATAACGTGAAGCATCAATCAAAAGTAACAAATCATGATCTCAGTTTTGACTCACACTTTCGTATCTAACTCTTAAGACCTTCGTGTGTGAACATAGAAAACATCATTGATCTGTGTGAAAGCAAGGCTTCATTGTTATATCCGACTGTGTTTAAAAGAAGTAACCTTAACAAACTTGTTAGATCACTTCTTCATGTCGTTGGTTGAATTAAATTACAACTAATACAACCTACCTGAGACCCTATCGGATCGTGAAGTGGAACACCTTTGTCTTTCTTTGTGGTTCGTGCATCAGTTGTGACAAAGCAATCAAAGAACGATTCTCAGTCAATTATTGTTTTGGTCTTGTTTGGATTAAGTAGACTCACAAGGGGGACGTATTATTTGTTACTTCTGGATCTTGTTTCAGTTTGGTGGCTGCGTTCTTTTTTGTGTAAGAGTGATTAGGGTTGAGTGTTATTAGGGTAGTGGCTTTATATTGTGAATGATTTGGTTTTGGATTAATTGTGGATTAGTGTTTGGGCTTATCTGTTTCATACGGGATTTGAGATTGCATTATTTTTGTGATTGGGCCTAAATCACCACCAGGACGAATTTTGTTAGTCTTGGGCTGGACGAATTTGGTGTTGGGCCTGAATGTGTTTCGTTGGAAACTGATTAACATTAAGGGACGAGTGCTTTCTATTTTGTGGTATTACAGTATAACTATTGTCTAAATATTTGATTAGCTTTGGTGTACTTAAAACTCGGGATATAATTTTGGACCACGGTTTTAATTGAGATTAAATATTCCGAGATTGAGTGAGATTTTGGGTTGAGATATTTTCGTGTATAATTTTAGATCACGGTTTTGTTTCAACTTCAAGATTCTGAGTTTGAGAATTATTTTGGGTTAAAATATATCGGGTATATTGGATATAACTACGGGGTTTTATCGGATCACGTCACACGAAGGTTGTCTGTTATACACTGTGACTTGTCTAACTCACCACTCAAACTCACCTCAACCAAACCTAACCAATTCTTCTGTGTTTCACGGTTTTTTCTTGATTTTGTAAAATCCCGCGAAAGAATCTATTTCTCGGTTTAAATCATAGAATTGTAAAATCCCGTGAACGATCACAACATGTCAAAATCTTCCAACCTTGTACAATATGGAATCTAATATTGCTAATATGGAATCTTTGTGCTCTAATTCGCAAGGGAGAGAGCTGCTTCAGCCACAACAAGTGCTTCACAATGCAAATGAAAGCTACATAGAATGTTTTCGACAACTTCATTCACATCTCTCGGTACTTTTAGAGGGAACTGGATTCAAGATGGGATTCGAATGCGCATTTGTAACACTCTTTGGTCAAGATGTTCAGACTTTCACATGCACAATGATTCTTAACTTAGATCAACTACAACAACAACTTGACCAAGGAGAATTTTCCAAAATGGGATCCATGGCTGACCTTTGTGTGATCAACAAACAACTCCAAGTGTTCTTTGATTCAAAATTCACTCTGGAGTATGACCATTATAGTGAGATGACGAAAAAGTGCTTTGCTGATCACACGGGAATTGAGGTTGACACGTTCAGAGACACACTTGTCCAGCTTATGGATAAAGTGAAAAGATTCATTAACGAAAAGGCACAACATATACCTGCATATGATGACAAGGTGAAGGTATGTAGGGTACAATCATGTGATGGTGTTGGTTACTCGGGTATAGCATCGGATGTTGGGTCAGGTGTCACGATATGCAAATAATCAGAGACTGATAAGCTTGACACACCCTGCGACTCAGTGACTAGAGATACTCTAGACATGGGAACTGAATTAAAACCAGTAAAAGAGCAAGTGTCATGTGCTGAGGTACCCCTAACTGAACATCATAATGTGCTTCCTAATGAACGACTGCATACTGATCAAGTTATGCCCAGTTATGAAACATATTTGTTGAAAAAGACTGATAGCAATACCGTTTCTGATTTAACAAATATGAATCATAAAGGGGGAGAAAGTGATCAGGATGCTGAACGTGATGATGAGTCAAGTTCTTTGTTTACAGCTGAGTCTTTTAAATCAAATGATATGGTTGATAAAGAAACGTTTAATGAACTTTCAAAGAGATTCTTACAACTTGAAAAACATTGTATTTCACTTGAAATCGCAATGCAACAAAAGGAAGAAAGTTTTCAAACTAACCAACCATGTAAAGATCCGGAACTTCCTGATTTCCGCGAATTCTTTTTGATTAATGATTTGAAAGCTCAGCTAGAAACCAAGGACTTGACAATCAACAACCTAAAAATACGTATTACTGAGATATGTGATATGTGTAATGAAGTTAAGGCTAAACATGACAGTAATGTTATTGCAACTAGAAATTTTGAGCAAAAAGTAGCTGAATTACTTTCAGAAAATGAGTCATTGAAAAAGCACTGTAACAATTTGAATGAGTCAATCAAAGAAACGAAAATTAAGATGATTGAGAAAACAACGTCTTTGATTGCCAAAAATGATGAACTCAAAGCTCAACTTCAGGATAAGGGTTTCACAATAACAGCAGTAAAGAACGAGCTAAGAAAAGCTACAGGGAATAGTGTGAACACTAAGTTTGCAAAACCATCAATCTTGGGGAAACTAGTTTTTCAATCGAGTAAACATCGATCAGTTGTTAGACAACCGACTGCATTTATATCTGAACGACCAAAACTTTCAAAAACACGGTTTGCCTCCCAAGTTGATGCGGAACAAGTTTTGTCGAAACCAGTCACTCCACATTATTTGCCTAAGACTGTTGCTTCTAGTTCTGGTAAACCTCAACAAGTAGTTACTCCTACACCCACCTTTTCTAGGATTAGTTCTAAAATAGTGTCGAAACCGAGCATTAAAGTTCAAAATTTATATGACACTAATGATCTGTACAAGAATTGTGATCTAGAAAAGGCTAGGAAAAGAGCACTACTTTATAGGGATGGTATCTTAGGTTCACAACCTCGGTTGATGCCTCCTAGTTTATTGAAGAATACTGCTAAGGTTCAACCTGTTAAGTCTAGGATTTACAATAAGTCATTCACGATGCATAAGAGGCAAAACAAACCTAAAACTTCTCCTAGGTGGATACAAACTGCTAATTCTTTGGAGACTAGGAATATCGATAAGCCTTCCACTATGCATAAGAAGCTTGGTAATCCTAGACCTTGCCATAAGTGGATACCGACTGGTAGAATTTTTAAGAATGTTGGACTTAAGTGGATACCTACTGGAAAGCTTCTTGCCAATGGCAATACCATGGTTGACCGTGAAACCGCTAAGGGTTTGGATACTGCTGTTACTAACCCATATATATGCAATCAATTCAGTAATGTTAGTGCAGGTAGTCCTTACTCAGCTACAGGTATATCAATCATTCGCTACATGAGAAGACTCAAAGTCTGGAGGCCTAAAGCAAGCATATCTCCTTCTTCAGGAGGTCTGAAAAGTCAATGTTGATGTTTACATGCCAATGACGTCTGAATACATCAATTCAGGCCTCGTTCTTCAACGACTATGACGTTTGAACAATTCTGTTCAAGCCTCGGTCTTCAATGTCATCATTATGGCATCTGCTGATAACACTTCAGGCCCCGTTCATTAAAGAAAAGAAAAGTGTACGCTTGAGTGCGCTTTATCTTCTGAAGTTGTGAAATGTTCTTGTTCCAGACCATTCTCATCAACAAACTTCATATTTGTTCCACGCTTGTTCAGTCTTCAAGTGTATTACCTTCATCGGATTGTATTTGTTATTATCCACTCGTTCAAAAATGGCATCGTCAAATGCAATTTTTGAGGGGGAGAAGTGTGAACAGTGGATCAACCTCATATGCAATTTTTGAGGGGGAGAAGTGTGAATAAACTACATGTATTTCTATTCACTTGTTCATTCAAAAATGGCATTGTCAAATGCAATTTTTGAGGGGGAGAAGTGTGAATAAAATACATGTTGATTGATGCGTGAAATGACTCTCCTCTCCTCCAACACCTAATGTTCCACTAAGCAAGGATGACTAAGAGTGACTACAGAGTTGATTGGGTATCACAGATTTGAGATTGAAGTTGACTCTCACAATGGTGTGATCTTAGTTTATCTTGAAGTCAGGGTTGGATGGATGAATGACTTTCAACGATAACTTGCTCGTGCTTGAGATTTAAGTTGAAGACTTGGTTTATCTAGTTACCAGCAGTCGAGGTGGATGGTTGAAGACCTGGTTAACTATCACTTTAAGGAGTTACGTTGTAGTACTCAGTGTCACACGCCATTGTCGTTGTGGATAATCGCAAGAGGTGGTAATGTCTCATGCTTTGGTTGGATAGTGAGTGCTTAGAGATTTGCTTGGAGCATAAATTCTCTACACCGTTCTTCCAACATTAGTGCAAGCTTAAGTCACAAGAACAGGGAACTCTACTTCAGTTTCAAGTGTGGTATATCGGGTTCTCTACATACGTGGTCATTTACTATTAGCCAGTGGAAGTGAAAAGAGGTTTAATTAGGGGTTGATCTGCAGAGTATTGTTGAAGAGAATTGTTATCGACATCTACTCATGGGGTAGTGATTTGTATGTTGCTTCCAGTTGATATGTTTATGTACACATAGT
The DNA here is from genome assembly GCA_030686995.1 of Artemisia argyi. NCBI lineage: Eukaryota > Viridiplantae > Streptophyta > Magnoliopsida > Asterales > Asteraceae > Artemisia > Artemisia argyi. Next base: position 50,262,834 of record CM060683.1, on the reverse strand, counting down.
TATGATGATTCCGAGTGATCGTCATCATCATGGAGGGAGAAGAATGTGTACATCGGGGTTTTAACGAAGAATTGGAAGCATTCTATGTGAGTTGAAAATGTCCAAATTATGTCACCCAAACAAACCCGTGAAGAAGCTACAGTTTATCAGTCTATGATCCACTTTACGTTGTGGATGACATGTTAAGAGACTGAAGACATTTTGGGCAGAATTGAGAGATACTTCTTCAACAAGAATTAAGGTTATATCAAACGGGTCGTCAGTTTGGGAGGGAGCAAGTTAATCCATGGGCTTACTAATTGGGAGGGAGTAATAACCCAATTAGTGAGTGTTTCTATAACAGTTGATTCTCACCAGATCCATTTAAGCCAAAGGTTGTTCTTCTCACAAGATTTTAAGTACGTGTGCATTAAATGTGTTGCTGATTCTGAGAAGAAATATGAGAAGAACAATTGGAGCGTGAGATGATATTGCATATCGACATCTTCATATGAGTTGATACGATTTATGGTAAAGTACTTCTAGTTAATGCTTCATGTACACAATGTTATGCTGATTCCGATGAGATCGCAACCATCAGGGGAGAGATTTGTGTACATCAAGGACGCGCAACAGGTTCACATGATCGGGCTTAATCATATACTCCGGAGGTGATATCCGCAGAGATGATCAGTGCTTCAACCTGTTACTTTGGTGTCATCGTTTCTTCGTGTGTTGGATACATGCGTACAATATGGATTGAGTTGGTATGTGTAAGATTGATTCGTGTGAAAAACCAATTATATATAATATAGTATAGTATCGAAGTGATCCGCGAAAAATACGGATCATCCGAGTCTTTTCCCAACGAAGGCGAATGGAATCGAGAATATCGATTCGCGAAATCGTGAATTGAAAAGTGAGAAAGTGAAAAATAGCAATTGAGATATTCAAGAAATAACAAACAAATATGAAATATGCAAAGAGTATAAGCTAATTATGCACAAAAGTTAAAAACGTAAAAAAGAAAATGCGCACGCGTTATTTAAAATGTAACGTATATTGAAAAATGATCCTACAAACTTAAAAATATTTTCTAAAAATCTTAAACTAATAAAAAGAATTTTAAGAAAAAGAAAAACATTTTTTTTGGCTTTTTATTTATTTTCTAGAATTTATTTTCTATTTATTGAATTTAAAAGTAATTAAAAATTAAGGAAAATATAAAAAATAATGGGAAACATCCTAACAAACATCACAATCCTAACAAACATCACAAACAACCACGGAACACAAGAGTAGAAGAGGCACCCCCTCCTCACGTTATTTGTTAGAAAATAGAAAATAAGAAGATGAAATGGATAAGCATGGGTTGCCACCCACGAAGCGCTTGTTTTTGTTCACCGAGTCACATGAGCTTGACTCGATCCCCGAATTAAATTGTCCTTGGGGAAACAACCGTGGAAAAATAATCTCACTCGGGCTTTCGTTCGAATTTTTTTTTGAAAACATATGACTTAATTTGAAAGTTCCATCCCAAAGAGATAACCGATGGTATTTTAATGTTGAAAACTTTCAAAAATGATACCAGGGTCAAAAACAACATCCTCACTCCCCACTGAGTGAAGGATAAGAGAAACCACACCAAACGTGACGAATGGCAAGAAGGTCATGATAACAATCTTGAAAAACTCATTATCGTCAAAAGAAAACTTCATAACTGTGAAATTATGACTTTTTTCATTCAAGCTCCTCTTAAAATCCTTTCCGGGTGGGAGGGTTGGGCTAAACTTTTCTTTAAAATTCTCATTTTTAAGCACACCACCCGGATCATGATCAACTTTAAGATCAAAACTGAAACTTTCATATTCAGATTTAGAAAACTTTTCCATTTCACATTCAAATTCATCAAAACAAAATGATTCAAACTCCAGAAGAGAGATAAAATCATGAGAAGTGGTACTGCCACGACTCGTCTCTTCTGAGTGATCGAAATGAAAAGCTTCAAACGTCGGATCAGAAAAATCAGGACGATAAGTGGGATTGCCACTCATCTCCTCAGTCGTAAAGGTAAAACTCTCAAAGTTTGGTAAAAATTCCTCGAGCTCGGGCTCCAGAGGATCATCAGTTATAAGCTCAATCTTTGTCTTAACTTTATCCGGAGGGATTGACAGTTCTTCGTTCAACAAATTGTCAAGAAAAATAATATCCCCCTCCGAATCAAAGTAAGGTTCGTTGGTCTCAGAAATCGGAATCGTTTCAATTGCAAGAAATTCATCGACCTCTTCCCAAAAAGAATCATATTCCTTAGTCGGAGGAAATGATGGGGAAGAGTCGGAGACGAAAGTTTTTACAAAATCATCAAAGGTATAATCACAAACATCGATGCTTTTGACGGAGTACTTCTTTGATTTTGAATCATCGGCTTTAAAAATCATAATATCGTCATCATGTCGTAAGGTTAGAGTATCCTCAAAATGGTCTACTAGGGCTTTAGCGGTTCGTAAAAACGGTCGCCCTAGTATTAGAGGAACTCTCGGATTAGCTTCAAAATTGACAACAACGAAATTTGCCGGAAAAGTACACGAATTTACACGAACAAAAACGTCCTCAGCAATTCCAACTGGATGAGTGATCGATCGATTAGCAAGCTCCAAAGTCATTCTCGTCAGTTTAAGAGCCCCCATTCCAAGTTGTTCGTAGATCGATAATGGCATGAGGTTAATACTCGCACCCGAATCGGCCAGGGCGTTACAAACTTCTTGATCTTTCAATGAACACGGAATGAGAAACTTTCCCGAGTCACCAAGCTTTTCGGGAAGCTTCTTGAGAAGAATCGCGGAACATTGAGCATTTATCGGCGTTTCGGCTAATTCAAGCAATTTCTCTTTATTACTTATGAGGTTTTTGAACGTTGAAGCAAATTTCGGCATGTACACAAGAGCATCCATAAAACTTATATCAAAATGCAATTTTTTGGAAAATATCGAGAATTTTTTCCATTTGTTTTTTAGATTTTGCACGGAACTCTTCATCGTTAAATCGTGACGGATATGGCAATTTAAACTTGTATTTCACATTATTCTCAAAAACGACTTTTTCTTTATCCTTTGACTTTTGGACAACCGGAGGTTGGACGTTTTCAGCTCCTCCATTATTAATAGGAGGAACCGGGTCCTTTGTCGCCTCGGTCTCACAGTCTACTACCTTAGGCGGAGACGAAGAAGAAGAAGAGGTAGTAGGAGCTGTGGGTCCATCATATTGAGCACCACTGCGAGTTATGATCGCCTTAACTTTGCCCCTCGGGTTTGCGATCGCGTTGCTTGGCAAAGATGTAATACCCGAACCCGAGGGTCGATCATTTAAGCGTTTGTTAATATCACTGATTTGATTAGCAAACAACCGTGTTGACTCTTCATATTTTGCCATAAAAGATTGTTGGTTATGAATCAATTGCTTAATCAAATCTTCCGTGGGCGACGGATTTTGAAAAACACCTTGATTTTGATTATTGTTGAAATTCTGCCCACGGTTTTGGTAATTACCATGATTTTGATTTCCATTATTAGCGTTCTGAAAATTCCCAGGGTTTCCTTGGTTTTGATGGTTTTGAAAATTGTTCCCTTGAGGCGGGCCTTGATTGAAATTACCTTGAAAACCCCGATTTTGATTAAACCCTTGATTATGATTTTGAAAACCGTTATTAGCTCGACTTTGATTTTGAATTCCTTGATTATTACGATTCTGCACATTATGATTCTGACTGACTTGATTGACTTGGTTTTGTTGCTCGAGAACGGGTTGTCCAAGGTAATGATGAGAACGGTAGCTGAGGAGATTACGATCTCCTTGAGGTTGTGGGTAACCGGTGTTACCCGCGTTTGCAGCATACGCGTTCTCATGAGAAAAGGCACCGGTGGCCAGACATTCATAATACAAATGTGGACCACCACAAGTCTCACAACCGTGACTAACCACATTGACTTGATGGTTTGGTTTTTCAATAGACATTGCATCAACTTTCTTTGTTAAAGCCACAATCATATTTACCAATTCATCATTATTTTTACCATTATTAGACACTTGAGGTTTATTCCTTGACATTCTCACACGAGCTTTATTCTCAATTATCATGAAAGCATCATTCGTGTTCCTAGCCAACAAGTTACCACCCGCAGCAGAATTAAGCGAATCTTGGTCAGCATGACATAACCCATTATAAAACGTATCAATCTGCTGAAGGTCGGTGAACCCATAGTTCGGACATTTTTCCTTCAAATCTTTGAATCGGTCCCAAGCTTCACTAAACGTTTCATCAAAAGCTTGTTGGAACCGAAAGATTTGATAACGTAGGTTAGAAGTTTTAGAGGGAGGATAGAAGTAATTCACAAACTTGGAAGCGAGATCATTCCAAGTGTGAATCGAATTAGGCGGTTCCTTTTCCAGCCAAGTCCGGGCTGTTCCATTTAAGGAGAAAGGAAATAACTTCAATTTCACCACATCGTGAGGAACTTGGTTCATTCTAATCGTCTCAGCGATGTCGGTGAAATTTCTGATGTGAGCATAGGGGTCTTCGTGATCGAACCCGTGAAAGGATATACCCGTGATCAAATTGAGTAATCCATGATTGATCTCAAAGTTGGCATTGATGTCCGGAATCACAATAGCTCTCCTCACACCATTGAATGGTGATTGGAGTTGTTCTTCCATCGGACATGGATCAAATGCCGGTTGTTGTCCCATCAGCGGGATAACATTGTGCTGCGGACCACCCATCGGCAGGGTTCCGTTGTGTTCGTTTTGGTTCATCTCCTCGTCGTCAAGGAAATGAACCCGACTCGTATGTCGTAAAACCCGCTCGGGGTTAGAGAACGGAGACGTAAGACTCTCAAAAGAAGAACGGGTGTGCATACACCACGAGCAAAATCAAAAAGAAAATGAAAAAGAAAAGAGAAAATAAAATCTTTTTGTTTTTTTTATATTTTTTTCACAAAAACTTTTTATTTCTTTTGTTTTTCTTTTCTTAAAACGTAACGTTAATCGAAAACCGTTTCTTTCAAAACCACGCGCGACGGGACGGGAGAGAAGAATGGATCTCTCGTCAGCTAGCAATTTAATGTCTTAGCTATCCGTAATTCCCGCTTATTCGGTTGTAGTAATTGAAATAGTCCGATAAACAACTAAATTACGTTTTCGTTATATTGTAAGACTTTTTTGGTTTACAACGCCCTTTCTTTCGATCGAGTCGAGACTGTAACTTTTATTATTTTTTTGGTATTTTGTAAACACTTTAGGAAAAGTGTTTTGAATTTTTCAATTTTTATAGAAATATATATATACAAAATAGAGGAAGGCTTAACAAAACACGATTTTTCAAAAAGATATTCAAAAATTCACTTTGGCCTTCCCCGGCAACGGCGCCAAAAATTGATTCGTGTGAAAAACCAATTATACATAATATAGTATAGTATCGAAGTGATCCGCGTAAAATACGGATCATCCGAGTCGTTTCCCAACGAAGGCGAATGGAATCGAGAATATCGATTCGTGAAATCGTGAATTGAAAAGTGAGAAAGTGAAAAATAGCAATCGAGATATTCAAGTAATAACAAACAAATATGAAATATGCAAAGAGTATAAGCTAATTATGCACAAAAGTTAAAAACGTAAAAACGGAAATGCACACGCGTTATTTAAAATGTAACGTATATTGAAAAATTATCCTACAAACTTAAAAATATTTTCTAAAAATTTTAAACTAATAAAAAGAATTTTAAGAAAAAGAAAAATATTTTTTTTGGCTTTTTATTTATTTTCTAGAATTTATTTTCTATTTATTGAATTTAAAAGTAATTAAAAATTAAGGAAAATATAAAAAATAATGGGAAAAATATAAAATCAAATATGAAAAATATAAAATATTATAAAAGAATTTCTAAAATTATTTTTGTATTTTTCTCAACCTTTTCTGACTTTTTATTGATTTTTGTTTATTTAAAATGATTTAAAAATGATTATTAACTAAGAGAAATTAAGAAAAATAGTAAATAAACTCAGAAAAATCTGAAAAATTAACAGAAAATCAAAAATATTGTAATGAGCTTGTAGAAAAAGTTTTGGAAAAGAAAAATTAAGTAGAAGTGCTTATTTAGACCAAAACAGCTTATGGCAAGTGCTTATTTATAAGCACTTGCCACAAAAGTTATCCAAACTGAACAATGAGATGAATAAAACTCTAATAAGTACACAGGAACTCAGAAATGATCAGATATAAGCACAGATTCTAAGAATGCAGGCAACAATCAAACTAAACAATAAGCTAAAGTAATAAGCAGATGCCAAATAGAATAAGCCAGTGACTAAGAAACAATGAAAAATGCTCAGACACACTCAAGTCTACTCAGAAACCACAAACAAACATAAGTACAAGCTCAATAAGATACTAGCAGCCTAGTTGTACCAAAACAGAATAACAGGTTCAAACACTTAACTACAGGGCCAATAAGCTACACCTAAATAGCACTTAAGCTAGAAAATAAAGGGGGCAATACACACTCTAGTATACTGAAAATCCAAAAACAGCAAAATCTCTATCTAAAACATCTATATGCTACTCTTAAATCTCCCTAATTCAGCAGCTATTAACACCATAAAGCTGAACTCAGTTGACTTTTAAAGAACCTACACCAAGTTTGACTCTATGCAATTTCTCTAGATTGAATCTTCTTTAAATTGTAATAAAAGGCTAAAATAAATCTAGATTAAGCTATATTAAACTATTGTGCAACTACTACTACCATTACACTATCTGTTTTCTAAAAATACTTAACTGTAAATGAGTCATTAAATCTACTTGACTAAATGTGAAGTTACCTACTAAATTTATGACTTAGACTTTTATTATTATTCCTTAGCAACTTGTGTGAGACAGGAAACCAACAAATCTTCTACAACTATATACAATAAAGCACTGATCCAAACACCCCTGCAGAAGCTACAATTCACTACACTAATTGATTACAGTCCTCAATACTTCATTCCACTAATCGGATACAGTCACTAATCTCTACTTGAATCACAATTAACTAACATAAACCACTATATCTATCAGAAAAGCATATTCTTATATCCACTACAAAACAGATGCTCAATCAAATTATACTAACTCAGATACTACAAACTGATCAAATAGAAATCAGTTAAGCTCAACAATATCAACAACTACAATTATAACAGCAACTAAATCAAATCTAAAATCTACATTTAATGAAAAATCAGATTCAAAACAGATGCAATATGAATAAAAGACTACAAATCAGATTTTACCAATAAAATCTTCCTCAGCAAAACAGAGGAAGTTCCCTTTGCTTGCCTGTCTTTAGACAGGCTGAGTGCTTCCCTGACTCACTTAGCTTGCCAATTCCACCTCAGAAAACTGATTAGCCAAAACTGTTGACTATTGTTGACCAAATAAAACATGAACAATGGTTATGCTGAACTAAAACTTTTAACTCTCCAAGAGAGAATACTGATTTTGAAATGTATTTAACTACTGACTAGTTAAGCTAAAAGTGGATTCAAAACTAAAACTATTTTTGAGTTTTTGAGTTTTATTTTATATCAAATTCTGAAAATGGCTAAACCTGATAAGCAATGTATTAATAAACAAAGTAATTCTAACTCTGATATTCTGCTGGAATTAAATGAAATTTAATCTAAAACATTTAACTAAACAATTAACTAAAAAGAATAAAGGTGAAAATTGATTTCATTAAAAACTAAAAGTATTACAATTAAAATTGAGATTACAACTAAAAAAACTGAGTAATGAAATGGGCAGAGTTTCGCTAATCGAAAACTCCACCCCTAACTAAGCTATACATCAGTCTATTTATAGGAGAGAATAAGGGTTGAGCTCATGGATTGCCATGTTGGAAATCCGTGTGAGGTTGTGTTTGTTGATAGCCAATCTGAGCCGCTTGATCATTACAATCCTTGCCCCAATTCATAATAGCCCTTTGATCAAGTTTTGTGACGCGTCCCAACAAATAAATGAATGCCACGTATCATTCTTGTGTGCTTCTTAGCCTCTGACACATTCTGACATCATTTTGACCATCTAGAAACTCAATGATTTGACCCTTATGCCCTTAATTGCGGTAATTAATTGAATTGGGGGATTCGGGTTCTTATTTACTATTCAATGAATAGTGTTTTTCTGGGTATGGGTAAAAAAGGGGTGGAGGGAAAAAGGGGGTACGGGTAAAAGTATTTTATTTATTTGTTTGGAATTTTGACTTTTTGACCGGATGGGGAGTGGACCGTATGGAGTGATGGTTGACCGAAGATGGACTGGGCTAAAGTTTGGGAGATTGGGCTTGATCTTTGTTAATCAATTGGTTTTGGGCTTGTAAAATTATTTTGGGGTTATATGGATCATGTTTTTGTAAGTTAAATTTAAAATTTGGCATTTGTGAAATTACAAGGACCAATAATGTAAAATCTGAAAATGCAAGGGTCACTTCTGCCAATCTTTCAAAAATATTTCCAAAGACCATTGTTGACTTTTAAGATCACAGCTTTGACTAATTGACCGTCTTCCACTCTCGTGCTCGGTTTCGTTGTTTTCTCGTAATTTTTCGTCATTTTGTGTAATATCCGTACCTGCACATCACATAGACAAAAACAATACAAATTTGGCATAATTGGTTAGTTTTTGGTCTTTTGAGTCCGGTTTTGGTCTTATAAAAGGTGTGTAAATTAATACACACCAAAATCCCCCCGACTAAGGTATTGTCGTGTCCTCACGCAATGTGATCAATTCACGCTTTTGGGATAAATAATTTCAAAACTCTTTTTACTAACTTTGAAAAGTAGCTAGGAGGTTCAAAAGAGATTACAAAATCATTTATTCCCGAAAACGCTCCGTTTTCCAAAATTTTCCTTTATTCATCTATTCCACTTTATTCTATATTTGAACTTTTTACTTTATACTTGTGACGGTTTGTTGAACTTTCATTATTTTTGCAATAATTATTAGGGTCAACGAGTAGAAACACTTCTATTTAAGAAGTGACCGTACGGATGAAAATCGTCATCCTTGATTTTTCACAAGTCCCCAAACTAAGCGTACAAACGAGATCACAGCTTATCTACAAGTTAGATGCTAACACTATTCATAAAAGTTACTTGTGGAAACTCCTTACTCCCATTCCTAGGTTTTGTATCTTAATATTTTATTTTGTTGAGAAATGAATTGCTTCAGTTGTTCTCGTTTCAATAATTTTTAGTCCGATAGTGATACCTAAGTTAAAACGATAAGTAGTTATTCATTTTCTCTTAAAAACCACTGCAATAGAAATTCGGTCCACATCAAGGAATTTTTGGTACATACAACATCATAGATATAAGTTGCGGAGTACTACATGTGCACCTCATGTGATTGATTACTAATCAAAAACATGCACCTCACGCGCCAACAACTTATTTATACATAAGCTCTTATTCGATACAACTTTCAACTTTCACTTTTCTTCATTTCCCTTTTTTTTTCACTTTTTTTCATACTTTTCACTTTTTTCTTTCTTTCTTGACTTTTCTCAATACATCAATGGAAGCTTATCGGGTAGCTCCAAAACCACATAGATAATCAACTTTTTACTTTTGATTTTTTCACTTTTTGCTCTTATTTTTTATGTTCCTTGATATGTACCCAACTTTTAAAGCAAAAATTCTCTTAAGAAAACAAAGAACTAAATATTATTCAAACCGAAATACCACTAATTAACCTAGAACATCTATTATATATGGGTGACGTTTCTGATGGGAGTAAAAAGCCACAAGTACCTCTCATGAGCTCTAAAGAGAACCACTACTCCACGTTTAGCATCTAACTTCTAAATAAACTCTATCATTTCTCGCTCTTCGCAATTTAAGATTCCAAATAATGAAACCCGCGAATACTTAGCCGATAATCAGCCACGCATATATAAAGTCAGTTATGGAAACTTGCAAATTCTAGAAGAAGAATTCGCGTTTTCTAGCTCCTGATGTAAAAGACTAGCGAAAGCTTTTAAGCTGCGCATGTATAAAGTTAAGTACGAGAACTTGCAGATTCTTAAGAAAGAATTCGCATTTTATAGCTCCTGGTGTACAAAACTAGCACAAGCTTATATGATTATCATTGGTTAAGGGAACAAGCTAGGGCTCAACACGCCCGGTCAAGTCAAAATATTTATTCCTACTCTCGCCAGCAAGAAAGTCAACAAGGTGTCAAAACACTTATTCAAACATTATTATATTTTTGCACAACTTTTTCAATTTTTTCTCATTTTTTTGTGCTTTTTCATAACTTTTTCCTTGATTTTTCTCAAAATTTTTGAAATTTTCAATTTTTCTAATTTTTTATTTTTGGTGGAAAAACGGAGTTGCAAGAGTGCACGACATGTGAAAAATGCAAGGTTAAAATCGAATCGAAGATTCACCCTCCCCCAGACTAGAATGAAACATTGTCCTCAATGTTTTTCGGGTTAAGGTAATCCTAACAAAATTCTAGGCCGTTTATTAATTATGCCAAAGAAAACGTTAGTCGATAAGATTTAACGGATATAGGATTTCCAAGTAGCACCGATGAATGAAACTCGAGCAGAGAGAAGATAACGAGCACGAGAGTCATCATAAATCGCGAACAATCCTAACAAACATCACAAACAACCACGGAACACAAGAGTAGAAGAGGCACCCCCTCCTCACGTTATTTGTTAGAAAATAGAAAATAAGAAGATGAAATGGATAAGCATGGGTTGCCACCCACGAAGCGCTTGTTTTTGTTCACCGAGTCACATGAGCTTGACTCGATCCCCGAATTAAATTGTCCTTGGGGAAACAACCGTGGAAAAATAATCTCACTCGGGCTTTCGTTCGAATTTTTTTTTGAAAACATATGACTTAATTTGAAAGTTCCATCCCAAAGAGATAACCGATGGTATTTTAATGTTGAAAACTTTCAAAAATGATACCAGGGTCAAAAACAACATCCTCACTCCCCACTGAGTGAAGGATAAGAGAAACCACACCAAACGTGACGAATGGCAAGAAGGTCATGATAACAATCTTGAAAAACTCATTATCGTCAAAAGAAAACTTCATAACTGTGAAATTATGACTTTTTTCATTCAAGCTCCTCTTAAAATCCTTTCCGGGTGGGAGGGTTGGGCTAAACTTTTCTTTAAAATTCTCATTTTTAAGCACACCACCCGGATCATGATCAACTTTAAGATCAAAACTGAAACTTTCATATTCAGATTTAGAAAACTTTTCCATTTCACATTCAAATTCATCAAAACAAAATGATTCAAACTCCAGAAGAGAGATAAAATCATGAGAAGTGGTACTGCCACGACTCGTCTCTTCTGAGTGATCGAAATGAAAAGTTTCAAACGTCGGATCAGAAAAATCAGGACGATAAGTGGGATTGCCACTCATCTCCTCAGTCGTAAAGGTAAAACTCTCAAAGTTTGGTAAAAATTCCTCGAGCTCGGGCTCCAGAGGATCATCAGTTATAAGCTCAATCTTTGTCTTAACTTTATCCGGAGGGATTGACAGTTCTTCGTTCAACAAATTGTCAAGAAAAATAATATCCCCCTCTGAATCAAAGTAAGGTTCGTTGGTCTCAGAAATCGGAATCGTTTCAATTGCAAGAAATTCATCGACCTCTTCCCAAAAAGAATCATATTCCTTAGTCGGAGGAAATGATGGGGAAGAGTCGGAGACGAAAGTTTTTACAAAATCATCAAAGGTATAATCACAAACATCGATGCTTTTGACGGAGTACTTCTTCGATTTTGAATCATCGGCTTTAAAAATCATAATATCGTCATCATGTCGTAAGGTTAGAGTATCCTCAAAATGGTCTACTAGGGCTTTAGCGGTTCGTAAAAACGGTCGCCCTAGTATTAGAGGAACTCTCAGATTAGCTTCAAAATTGACAACAACGAAATTTGCCGAAAAAGTACACGAATTTACACGAACAAAAACGTCCTCAGCAATTCCAACTGGATGAGTGATCGATCGATTAGCAAGCTCCAAAGTCATTCTCGTCAGTTTAAGAGCCCCCATTCCAAGTTGTTCGTAGATCGATAATGGCATGAGGTTAATACTCGCACCCGAATCGGCCAGGGCGTTACAAACTTCTTGATCTTTCAATGAACACGGAATGAGAAACTTTCCCGAGTCACCAAGCTTTTCGGGAAGCTTCTTGAGAAGAATCGCGGAACATTGAGCATTTATCGGCGTTTCGGCTAATTCAAGCAATTTCTCTTTATTACTTATGAGGTTTTTGAACGTTGAAGCAAATTTCGGCATGTACACAAGAGCATCCATAAAACTTATATCAAAATGCAATTTTTTGGAAAATATCGAGAATTTTTTCCATTTGTTTTTTAGATTTTGCACGGAACTCTTCATCGTTAAATCGTGACGGATATGGCAATTTAAACTTGTATTTCACATTATTCTCAAAAACGACTTTTTCTTTATCCTTTGACTTTTGGACAACCGGAGGTTGGACGTTTTCAGCTCCTCCATTATTAATAGGAGGAACCGGGTCCTTTGTCGCCTCGGTCTCACAGTCTACTACCTTAGGCGGAGACGAAGAAGAAGAAGAGGTAGTAGGAGCTGTGGGTCCATCATATTGAGCACCACTGCGAGTTATGATCGCCTTAACTTTGCCCCTCGGGTTTGCGATCGCGTTGCTTGGCAAAGATGTAATACCCGAACCCGAGGGTCGATCATTTAAGCGTTTGTTAATATCACTGATTTGATTAGCAAACAACCGTGTTGACTCTTCATATTTTGCCATAAAAGATTGTTGGTTATGAATCAATTGCTTAATCAAATCTTTCGTGGGCGACGGATTTTGAAAAACACCTTGATTTTGATTATTGTTGAAATTCTGCCCACGGTTTTGGTAATTACCATGATTTTGATTTCCATTATTAGCATTCTGAAAATTCCCAGGGTTTCCTTGGTTTTGATGGTTTTGAAAATTGTTCCCTTGAGGCGGGCCTTGATTGAAATTACCTTGAAAACCCCGATTTTGATTAAACCCTTGATTATGATTTTGAAAACCGTTATTAGCTCGACTTTGATTTTGAATTCCTTGATTATTACGATTCTGCACATTATGATTCTGACTGACTTGATTGACTTGGTTTTGTTGCTCGAGAACGGGTTGTCCAAGGTAATTATGAGAACGGTAGCTGAGGAGATTACGATCTCCTTGAGGTTGTGGGTAACCGGTGTTACCCGCGTTTGCAGCATACGCGTTCTCATGAGAAAAGGCACCGGTGGCCAGACATTCATAATACAAATGTGGACCACCACAAGTCTCACAACCGTGACTAACCACATTGACTTGATGGTTTGGTTTTTCAATAGACATTGCATCAACTTTCTTTGTTAAAGCCACAATCATATTTACCAATTCATCATTATTTTTACCATTATTAGACACTTGAGGTTTATTCCTTGACATTCTCACACGAGCTTTATTCTCAATTATCATGAAAGCATCATTCGTGTTCCTAGCCAACAAGTTACCACCCGCAGCAGAATTAAGCGAATCTTGGTCAGCATGACATAACCCATTATAAAACGTATCAATCTGCTGAAGGTCGGTGAACCCATAGTTCGGACATTTTTCCTTCAAATCTTTGAATCGGTCCCAAGCTTCACTAAACGTTTCATCAAAAGCTTGTTGGAACCGAAAGATTTGATAACGTAGGTTAGAAGTTTTAGAGGGAGGATAGAAGTAATTCACAAACTTGGAAGCGAGATCATTCCAAGTGTGAATCGAATTAGGCGGTTCCTTTTCCAGCCAAGTCCGGGCTGTTCCATTTAAGGAGAAAGGAAATAACTTCAATTTCACCACATCGTGAGGAACTTGGTTCATTCTAATCGTCTCAGCGATGTCGGTGAAATTTCTGATGTGAGCATAGGGGTCTTCGTGATCGAACCCGTGAAAGGATATACCCGTGATCAAATTGAGTAATCCATGATTGATCTCAAAGTTGGCATTGATGTCCGGAATCACAATAGCTCTCCTCACACCATTGAATGGTGATTGGAGTTGTTCTTCCATCGGACATGGATCAAATGCCGGTTGTTGTCCCATCAGCGGGATAACATTGTGCTGCGGACCACCCATCGGCAGGGTTCCGTTGTGTTCGTTTTGGTTCATCTCCTCGTCGTCAAGGAAATGAACCCGACTCGTATGTCGTAAAACCCGCTCGGGGTTAGAGAACGGAGACGTAAGACTCTCAAAAGAAGAACGGGTGTGCATACACCACGAGCAAAATCAAAAAGAAAATGAAAAAGAAAAGAGAAAATAAAATCTTTTTGTTTTTTTTATATTTTTTTCACAAAAACTTTTTATTTCTTTTGTTTTTCTTTTCTTAAAACGTAACGTTAATCGAAAACCGTTTCTTTCAAAACCACGCGCGACGGGACGGGAGAGAAGAATGGATCTCTCGTCAGCTAGCAATTTAATGTCTTAGCTATCCGTAATTCCCGCTTATTCGGTTGTAGTAATTGAAATAGTCCGATAAACAACTAAATTACGTTTTCGTTATATTGTAAGACTTTTTTGGTTTACAACGCCCTTTCTTTCGATCGAGTCGAGACTGTAACTTTTATTATTTTTTTGGTATTTTGTAAACACTTTAGGAAAAGTGTTTTGAATTTTTCAATTTTTATAGAAATATATATATACAAAATAGAGGAAGGCTTAACAAAACACGATTTTTCAAAAAGATATTCAAAAATTCACTTTGGCCTTCCCCGGCAACGGCGCCAAAAATTGATTCGTGTGAAAAACCAATTATACATAATATAGTATAGTATCGAAGTGATCCGCGTAAAATACGGATCATCCGAGTCGTTTCCCAACGAAGGCGAATGGAATCGAGAATATCGATTCGTGAAATCGTGAATTGAAAAGTGAGAAAGTGAAAAATAGCAATCGAGATATTCAAGTAATAACAAACAAATATGAAATATGCAAAGAGTATAAGCTAATTATGCACAAAAGTTAAAAACGTAAAAACGGAAATGCACACGCGTTATTTAAAATGTAACGTATATTGAAAAATTATCCTACAAACTTAAAAATATTTTCTAAAAATTTTAAACTAATAAAAAGAATTTTAAGAAAAAGAAAAATATTTTTTTTGGCTTTTTATTTATTTTCTAGAATTTATTTTCTATTTATTGAATTTAAAAGTAATTAAAAATTAAGGAAAATATAAAAAATAATGGGAAAAATATAAAATCAAATATGAAAAATATAAAATATTATAAAAGAATTTCTAAAATTATTTTTGTATTTTTCTCAACCTTTTCTGACTTTTTATTGATTTTTGTTTATTTAAAATGATTTAAAAATGATTATTAACTAAGAGAAATTAAGAAAAATAGTAAATAAACTCAGA
This sequence comes from Artemisia argyi, assembly GCA_030686995.1. Classification (NCBI taxonomy): domain Eukaryota; kingdom Viridiplantae; phylum Streptophyta; class Magnoliopsida; order Asterales; family Asteraceae; genus Artemisia; species Artemisia argyi. The sequence continues at coordinate 50,247,367 of CM060683.1, read as the reverse complement.
AAAATCTGAAAAATTAACAGAAAATCAAAAATATTGTAATGAGCTTGTAGAAAAAGTTTTGGAAAAGAAAAATTAAGTAGAAGTGCTTATTTAGACCAAAACAGCTTATGGCAAGTGCTTATTTATAAGCACTTGCCACAAAAGTTATCCAAACTGAACAATGAGATGAATAAAACTCTAATAAGTACACAGGAACTCAGAAATGATCAGATATAAGCACAGATTCTAAGAATGCAGGCAACAATCAAACTAAACAATAAGCTAAAGTAATAAGCAGATGCCAAATAGAATAAGCCAGTGACTAAGAAACAATGAAAAATGCTCAGACACACTCAAGTCTACTCAGAAACCACAAACAAACATAAGTACAAGCTCAATAAGATACTAGCAGCCTAGTTGTACCAAAACAGAATAACAGGTTCAAACACTTAACTACAGGGCCAATAAGCTACACCTAAATAGCACTTAAGCTAGAAAATAAAGGGGGCAATACACACTCTAGTATACTGAAAATCCAAAAACAGCAAAATCTCTATCTAAAACATCTATATGCTACTCTTAAATCTCCCTAATTCAGCAGCTATTAACACCATAAAGCTGAACTCAGTTGACTTTTAAAGAACCTACACCAAGTTTGACTCTATGCAATTTCTCTAGATTGAATCTTCTTTAAATTGTAATAAAAGGCTAAAATAAATCTAGATTAAGCTATATTAAACTATTGTGCAACTACTACTACCATTACACTATCTGTTTTCTAAAAATACTTAACTGTAAATGAGTCATTAAATCTACTTGACTAAATGTGAAGTTACCTACTAAATTTATGACTTAGACTTTTATTATTATTCCTTAGCAACTTGTGTGAGACAGGAAACCAACAAATCTTCTACAACTATATACAATAAAGCACTGATCCAAACACCCCTGCAGAAGCTACAATTCACTACACTAATTGATTACAGTCCTCAATACTTCATTCCACTAATCGGATACAGTCACTAATCTCTACTTGAATCACAATTAACTAACATAAACCACTATATCTATCAGAAAAGCATATTCTTATATCCACTACAAAACAGATGCTCAATCAAATTATACTAACTCAGATACTACAAACTGATCAAATAGAAATCAGTTAAGCTCAACAATATCAACAACTACAATTATAACAGCAACTAAATCAAATCTAAAATCTACATTTAATGAAAAATCAGATTCAAAACAGATGCAATATGAATAAAAGACTACAAATCAGATTTTACCAATAAAATCTTCCTCAGCAAAACAGAGGAAGTTCCCTTTGCTTGCCTGTCTTTAGACAGGCTGAGTGCTTCCCTGACTCACTTAGCTTGCCAATTCCACCTCATTACAATCCTTGCCCCAATTCATAATAGCCCTTTGATCAAGTTTTGTGACGCGTCCCAACAAATAAATGAATGCCACGTATCATTCTTGTGTGCTTCTTAGCCTCTGACACATTCTGACATCATTTTGACCATCTAGAAACTCAATGATTTGACCCTTATGCCCTTAATTGCGGTAATTAATTGAATTGGGGGATTCGGGTTCTTATTTACTATTCAATGAATAGTGTTTTTCTGGGTATGGGTAAAAAAGGGGTGGAGGGAAAAAGGGGGTACGGGTAAAAGTATTTTATTTATTTGTTTGGAATTTTGACTTTTTGACCGGATTGGGAGTGGACCGTATGGAGTGATGGTTGACCGAAGATGGACTGGGCTAAAGTTTGGGAGATTGGGCTTGATCTTTGTTAATGAATTGGTTTTGGGCTTGTAAAATTATTTTGGGATTATATGGATCTGGTTTTTGTAAGTTAAATTTCAAATTTGGCATTTGTGAAATTACAAGGACCAATAATGTAAAATCTGACAATGCAAGGGTCACTTCTGCCAATCTTTCAAAAATATTTCCAAAGACCATTGTTGACTTTTAAGATCACAGCTTTGACTAATTGACCGTCTTCCACTCTCGTGCTCGGTTTCGTTGTTTTCTCGTGATTTTTCGTCATTTTGTGTAATATCCGTACCTGCACATCACATACACAAAAACAATACAAATTTGGCATAATTGGTTAGTTTTTGGTCTTTTGAGTCCAGTTTTGGTTTTATAAAAGGTGTGTAAATTAATACACACCAAGGATAACTGGAAAGCATTTGATGAAATGAAGATGTTGATATCTCAATTCCCCTGAATTGACAACTGCTCCAAACCGCTAATGTAATGTGAACATCGGGGACGTAAAACAGGGTCATGTGATCGGGCTTCATCATACACTCAAGGATTGATTGCCGCAGAGATGATCCATGGTTCACCTTGTTACTTTGGTGTTATTGTTTTCTTTGGGGTTCTCGAGCTTCATTCAATGAGACTTTTTGCATCACTTCAACTGTCTGGGGGAAGTGGTCTCATGAAGATGATTGTCGATTTGGGGGGAAGCTACCAAAGCATCACACTGAGAAGGCACAAGTTCAGACGATTATTATTCATGGGCCTCGAATGCTTTGGTAGTGAATGTTTAAGAGATGTCGACTACACGTTTCTACAACAAGCCGAACGAAATCCTCATTTCAGTATTCATGTCAACATCTTATTAAACTTAATAGTATCCTTTGTACATATATTATACCTAAATGTATATAGATATATAAAACCAACAAAAACCCATAAAAATCAGAAAATTAGATAATACCAAAAACAGTTTTTTAAGGCATGTCTTCTGGCATCGATAACATTTACGGTCCTAGAAATGTCATTCAATAATGACACGGGTCTTTAAATGAAGTTCGAACAGAAGTTCAAAAGGTTTTTCAAAACATGCCTAAATGGCTTACAGTCATTTCAGGCTGTAACCCGGACTTAAAATTATGGCTTGCAGTCATTTCAGGGTGTAACCCGGACTTCGAAATCATGGCTTGCTATTACTTCAGATAGCAACCCGGTCTTCAAAATGAGGAAAACACGTCGGCAAAAAGACGGTTGTTCCTAGTAAAGGGTGCCGTTCATCCGAGCGTGAATTACTTTATATTCATGCACCCTCGATCTAATGTACGTTTCAGTGCATTATTTCTTGATAAAGAAGAGAAGTCTTCTTTTTATCGCCAAATACTTTCCCTTCTATGATTTTTCCGGAGAGTATTTGTGCAAAACTTGGTGGTACCATGAGATTTTGAATGAAAATCAAATTGAATCTCAATCTTTGATAAAAATTTTCACTCAATCAATGACATAACATATTTATGTTTTTAAACATCTGTCATTGATTGAGGGGAAGAATGATTTTCAAAAAAATTTATGTATCATCAAAACTCCCCACTTTGTACAAAAGCAACAAAACAATTGTGATGGTTATGTGTCAGAATGAGTACATCTTCAAAGAGTTTTCGTCAAAACTTCAAATCTTTTATAAACTCATCAAATCTGACACATATCAACCTCCCTCACAGATTGAGGGGGAGCAAGAAAAAGTTCCTTTTAAATTAGAACATATTAAAACTTACCGCATTTCTCTCCCCAAACGTTTTCTAAACTTATTTAAATCAATTGAGATCAAAAATCTCGAAAGATTTGAAATTTTTGATCGGGGGAGAGAATGTTATTTAAATATGAAATCTGATAATCAAATGTGATCTTTTCGACTCAATAATAGGCTCCCACATATGTGCTAAACACTTTCGATTATCGATGCACATATTGAGGGGGAACGAAAGGCGTTTGTGGAAGTAATACCTAAGACCGACCATTTATCTTTATGCACGGAGTTATAAGGTTGGTTAAGGTTAGGTATGAGTTCCCATGATCCACCAGAACCGGAAGGATCTTCCCAGGGACAATCCATAGATAGATTAGAAGTCCTTAGGAATGATTGAAAAAAGGAGTAAAGTGAGAAAGGGAAAAGTGCGGACTGAGATAGAGCTAGGACTGGAACAAACCCAACAAGGTTCTAGTGGTGAAGTCTCGGTAAGCACTGAAGGGGTTGAAGAATGAAAAAGAAATGTAATGAGAAAGGGTGAAAAGAAATAGCCCTCCAAATATTCAACCTTAGGGCAGAAACCGGGTTCAATTCATAATCTACTGGCGGTTACTAAGGTAACACCGGTATTGAAGACAAGACGTCATGGACCCAGTGACGCACTGCACCAAAATTCCCAACCACTCAAGTTCTCTTAAAAGAACTTGTTTCATTCTCACGGGGAACCCTGTGCAATGTATCGACCGCTCATTGCGAGCTATGTTGATACCTAAAATAGGAGACGCCTCCCCAGTCTCCAGGAGCGGATCAAAACGCACTATTGAGTCTAGAGCCATGAGATCATCCATAAATCTCGATAGGACACATTCCAAATATGCTTATGGTTTCACATAATGTGGAAAATAAGATAAAATATTTAGAGTCCTACGCATTATCCTTGTGGTATTGCCAGAACATCCGAGTGATATGAAAATATTCACAATGAAGATGGAAATCCTTCTAGAGCGAACATCTCTCAAGCTCTTGGTAGGTGACATGTGAGATCCATCTTGGATCAATGATCAAGTAACAACTGGAAAACAACAATGGTGCGATTCTAAATTGAATCAAACTTGTTCCAGGATATGGATTGACGGAGACTTTTGCTAAAACCTTTCAATGTGCTCACAAACTAATTTTTCGAGCACATTGATTGTGTAATATCTTTCAAACAAAAGTATTTTTGATGGAAATGTGATTCAAAGTATAAAACTCTCGTCGTGTCTCAAAAATGTTTATCATAGGACACGCGAGTGATTTCTATAAACCTATTTCTCATCAATCCGTGAATATTTATTCACCGATTCACTCTATCGTGCTGTCTGCTTTGAGACGTTCCAGTATGAGAACATGCTAAGTATTATCATTCCAAAGTGGATTCTTTGGAAAATTCATTACTACAAGCTGGAAATTCCTGTCAAGGAGAGTCTTCTTTAAAAGAGACTCTACCTGTCACAGGTCGGTTTTCACAAAACCGGAGGGAAGTCTGTCCTCGCAGAATGAATGACAAAACCATATTCGTTCTCTATCTTTATTGCTAACTGTTTTATTTCAGGGACACATATAAAGATGGCATTGATGGCTCCTATTTCCAGCTGAATCGGGTCAATCCATACCTCATGCTCACACATCCTCCTCACTATCAATGATGATGAGAGACTTACTACAACGAATGTTGAGAGACTACCAACAACGTTTCCGCAACTCTGATGAAAAGTCTCCTGATCCACAACTCTGATGTGAAGTCTCCTTATACTGAAGGGTGTGAGCATGACGGTTCTAAAGTCACTACATCACATGAAGGTGATACTACTATGGATGAGCTTGGAGATTTACTATGGCTGATGATCTCAAAGAAGCTCAAAGATCACATATCACAAAGGAATCCAAATCACAAGTTCTCATTGCTTGAAGTACAAAGTGTGCAGAAAAATTGAAGAATCAGAACCTACGAGCTACAATGACTTATGAATGCTTAAAGATCAAAGAGCTTAATTTCCAAGGTGACCTCGCTTAGGAGGAGATTGTTAGGAATACAATTATTCCTATAGAAGACTCAGTCACCTAATTGATGTAATAGCATTTTAGTTAGCTCGTAGTTAGTTAATTATATATATTAGTTAGTTTAGTTTAAGTAACACCGTGGAAGAAGGACGGGTCTTTACCCACTGTATGCCTGATCCACAGCCCGGGTGTGGGCGTTTTGTAGGTAACTATAAATACCCCTCTCCACATGTGGAGAGGGTTGGTGCTTCCCATATTTTCAATCTAACCTTCTCATTTTTCTCTCATCTCTCTCTCTAGAAACACCCATCTTTCTCTCTCTAGTTTTCTTTCTTGAATCTAACAATACTCATAAGAACCATACATGCTTTGATTATTGATATTCTACAGAAGACCTTTTTTATTTCAGTTACATCATTATTAATTGTCGTTTTAAGACCCGCAAAGTGTTCTTTGAGAAGATCGAAAAATGGCATGACTTCAGTTAGGTAACACCATTTTGTTTGCTCAAATCCCCTTTCCCCTTCAGTAATCCCTGTTGGTGTAATTCTCTTTTTACATGTTTTCTCAAAATCATTAAACAATTGACCTAGTACATATAATCCAATTAGAGTATTACACTGTGTGGGAAGAGTAAATGGTACAAGGTGCTTGGGCGTGTTCAGAGGAAAAATAGTTGGGTCAGCAATCCTAAAGATAGTATGTGTGTTACCCACAAGTCTTTCAGCTTTCATTTTTTCCATGTCAATATTCCAAAAAACTTTCTCAGGAAGGATTTTCTTTTGAGGGACAAAAATAGCTGAATGATTATCATCAGTATAATCATAGTGAAAGACAATATTATTGGCAATGCACAGGGGATCTTTTAATTGCTCACCTAGTTTTTCCCTAGTTCTATCTTCCATTTCATCAATCTCGTCATAAGATCTCACATCAGGAGGGGCATGATTAGGCTCAAACATAATATTTGCATCATATAGCACAGGTTGAGCACGTATACCATTTCTAAGGAAGTTGGCCTTAGGTTTAGAGGCATCATGTTCACTAAACTCATCTCTTAATTTCCTATGATTCTGCATCATTTGAGCAGATTGGATGGTTTGGCCTTGCGTGTACAACTTTTCTTCCAGTTTATTTTTCAACATTTTAAGATTGGAGAAATAATTTAGAAGTTTTGTTTCTTTGTTTTTGTAATTGTGTTTGAGCGAGGTTAACCCCTTTTGAATCTCCTGTTTTTGTTTAACAGTTTGATCCAATTGTTTTTTTAAAGATAACAACTCCCTTTTCAATGTTTCTTGTTTGGAATTATTTTTAGATATGTAAGCATGCATTTGCCATTCCATTTTCTGCTCATGTTCATTAAGCTCAAATTTAGCACGTTGTTCGTATATAGTCACCTGATCCTTAAGGATGTTAAATCTAGTGGACAAGGAATCATCAGGGTTGTATATAGTGTGCTCATGTTCACGAAAATCAACAGATGGTGTATCACTTGGTACAACTGGCAGACCATTGTCATTCACATACTTTTCATATGGGATAGTATTGGTATTTCCCATATCAATGGTATTTGAGTTGTCAATATCCTTGAGTTGTACAGAGTCACACACCTTCTATGGATTGGTAGGGTTATTCAGATTAAGTGGAGTTGGTACCTCAGAAATAGCAGATGTGATGGAAGAGCCAGACTGCTGTGGAGAGGAAACAGCTGCAGACAGATTAGCCATGAAGATGGTTTGAGCTGTGGGTTCATCATCAACATCAGAATCAAATGCATCACAGTCTTCAACTTGGAAGATGTTCGGGTCATTGAGTACTAGGTCTTGAACCGGTTGGTCATCTACATCAGCATCAAATGTATTCCCTTCATCACCAGCTAGAAAGAGTAAGGCTTCTTCATCCAAAAACAGTCCCATTTTCTTGTGCATGCATTAGCAACATCTTGTCTTTGAAATATTCAGAGTTTTGTGGATGCTTTGGTTGAGTGCAATTCCTAGCTATGTGACCCATTCCTCTACAGTTGTAGCACTTAGGTTGCATGGCTTGTCCTTGAAGAGCATTACCGACTCTATAAGTCCCATTCCCTATAGCAGCATTTCTTTGATTCAAATTTTGTCTTCCTTGCACATTTTGCACCACAACCCTACCATCCTCTATGACTGCCTGATTACGAGGATTAGATGAAGTCCGAAGTTGGTTATTAGTAGATGGAAGAGCTGCCCTAAATTGTTGAACCAGCAATGAAACTTGGTTGGAAAGATTACCAGTCATCATGTCAGTGTGGGAGTACCCAGAGTCCAGATGGGTGTTTAAGGCAGATGGTGAAGGGGTTGATGCTTAACCATTTGTATTTGTGGACCTGGATAAAGGATGTTGTGGTTGAGGTGGATCAATTGATGATTGACTAAGCTGCTGAACATTTGAGATGAAAGCAAGAGAGTCATTTGTAGTTGAAGGATTGAGTTTTTCCCGCATTAACCGATCATACGCAGCATGCTTCTCATGTTGTTGCAGATATGCATAGAGTTGTTCATGATTGGTATCCCTGAGACCTTTGTTGAGTTTAACAGCCGTAACAAACCTATCCCATTCAGGTGGCATGTTGTTCACGAATTTGGAGTTAAGCTGAATTTTGGGCATTGTCATCTTGATGATTCTCATATCATTAACCAGCTTGTGAAATCTGACATAATATTTAGTGATGCTTTCACCTGGATTCATTTTGAAGTGCTCAAATTCATTATATAGCTGAGACTTACGATCTTCTTTGGTTAACTCAGGCCCTGAAAGAAGCAATTTCACATTATCCCAAACTGTTTTGGCTTCTGTGTTGTATTTGATAAGTTTGTAGACATCTTTAGGAAGCCCTTGAATGACAATGTTCGATGCTCTGATGTCGGCTGATGAGTGCTCAAACACTCATATTTTTGGTCAAATCTGAACTGCAAAACATACAAAAACACTCAGAAATGCATCAAAATACTAAAAATATTTCAAAATTGTGTTTTATATGTTTTAGATGCAAAATGAGCAAAAACAAATGAAAAACGTACAAAGTTTGTAAAATTGGCAGTTTCAGTCCCCCAACTTTCAAAAATTGGCAAAAATAGTCCCTGAGTACTTATTTGGAAAGAAAAGTCACCAAAGGTCCTTTTGAAATCATAAGTTGTCATATTTAGTCCTTTGGTGAAAAATCTCAAAAGTTTTGGAAATTTACAGTTTTGGTCCCTAGAGTTTTAGTAATTGACAGAATTGGTCCCTGGTGGGATAATTTTGAAAGAAAAATCATTTTGGGTCCTTGGGAAGTTACAAAAAATCATTTTTAGTCCTTGGGGTGAAGTTTGAGAAATTTACATGTTTGGTCCCCATAGTTTGGAATTTTGACAGATATGGTCCCCGAGAATTTCAAAAGTGGAAAAATTGCATTTATGGCCTATGGGAATTCAAAGCTTGGCAAATTAGGTCCTTGTGAAAACTTGGATCAGTTGGCAAAACTACCCCTGAACTTTCAGCTTGTTACACAAATGGTCCTTGCAATTATAACAAATCAAATGGACCCTTGCTTTTTATTATAACCCAAAAACCACCCCTGATCCACCTTATATCCCCTTGGCCCAGTCCACCATCTCCAAGGCCCAATCCACCAAAAATAAAACACCCCGTCCGTTTTTATATCCCTCCCAGAGTCAAACCCCAAAGTCAACACCTTCTTCCACCTCCCCCACTTGCCTGCTATTACCACTGCAACACTCCATCTCCCATGCCTTATCCCTCCACCTCACACTAAATCACAAAACCCATTTAATGCTCTCAAAACCTAACAAGCAACCCTCCAACTGCCAAGTTGGAATTTGGCGCCAAAAAGGATTTGAACGGCCAAGATCATAATTACCAATCCAACGATCCAGAAGCATGATGGGAATGAAAGAGAAAAGCCCAAGGAGCTATTTAAGTTAAAGAAAAAGAGCAGAAATGAGTAGTAGAGTAGTACTAGTCTTAGTCTAAAATAAATTAGGTCGTTTTTAATATAATTCCATCTTTAATTGTAATTTTTTGTTTTATGTAAGTTGTAATCTTTACTTCAGTGTAATCTAAACCTCTTTCAATTATAAATTTCAAGTTCTCAGTGTTAATTTAGTTTATTGCTATTTTCTATTAAAAATCTCATTTTATTCATATGCTATTAATAGTTGTTATTTATTGTTTATATGAGCTTATATGAGTTCTTTATGAGCTTTTATAAGTTTCCTGAGCAGTTTAGTTAAGTGTTGTGCAAAAAACTCAAAAATACCAAAAAAATAGAAGAAAAATGGCGAGAAAATAAAAATCATAAGTAAGGAAGATTGAAGAATTGGAGCAAGGTGTATAAAGGAATTTCTTGGTTTAGTAGCTTCTTGGGAAGCTTTAGAACAGTTGTGGGTCATGGTTACATGTTCTATGCACTAAATCAATTGTAAGCTCTTAAATCTCAATTATTTGCTTTTTACTGTTCTGGTGCTTAATACATGCTTATTTTTGTACTTCTGTGTTTCTTAAGTGTGTATCAGTGACAGTAATGCTTAAAATTCATAATGTTTACCTTTCCTAGTTTAACTGTCAAGTTAGGGTATTGGAGAATCAAGTGTCTGTGGTGTTAAGTTATGTTTTCTATGCTTATTTAGGAATAATTAATCACAATTAGTTGTTAGGTACCTGTTTTATAGCCTCAGTACACCCTTTGCTTCCTTAAATTTCAAATCAAGTTCTTAAGGGGGTGTTTGGTTCAACTTAGTTTCAACTGTCTCATTGGTTAAATGGTTTGTTTCTTTTCACAACTAGATTCCTTAGGTCATAACAGAGCTGAGTAAACCTAGAAATTTGCATTTCAAACACAAGAAAGTCAAAATTCCATATACTCCCCTCAACAGTCCACTGTTGTGGATTTTGTGATCCACAAATCCTCATTTTGGTTCATGAGTAGTATATGAAGCTTGTTTTATGTTCATTTAATCTTATTACAACATTTTGAGTCATTCCTGATCATTGGAAGTTCAAGAAAGTCAATCCTAGTAGTTTAGTTTAAAAGTTAATATGCATGTTTTCAGATTTTTCCAAATGTTGTAGGATTTTTAATGAATTTTCTGTTTGGACTTAAGCTTTGTAACTTGTTCCTAGTTAAAGCCTCCCACCTCACCTTCAAGTTCCACCATTCCTTTGATCCTTACCATTTTTTCTGTGGGCCTCACTTAGCCCCAAAGTAGGCTGCAGGCATAGCCTCTGCCCTGCTGCATCAGTTACTCAGCCATACCACCCACTTTGGTGGTGGTTTATGGCGACTACAGTGGGCCCTACATCCCTAGATTTTCTCTTTTCATCCCCCCTCCTACCAGACTTCTAACTTTGACCCTTTGTTTGACCTGAGGTTAAGTGGACCCCACCTGATTTAGCCCTCAAAGTTTGTCCCCTTTTTCAGTTTCCAAACAATAAGCAAGTGCTTATTTTGTAGCTTATTGCTTATTCTGTGATCAACTTGTGCTTTTTCCAGCTTAAGCATGTTAATTTAACTTATTTAGATCAGATTTCATCATTGTGGGTCCCACTTAAGCTAGTTTTAGCTTATTTCCCTCCACAGTCAACAAAAGTCAACTGTTGATCCAATAAGCTTTCAAAGTGCTTAATTTTGATTTACAAAAAAGTTGTTTTCACAAAAAGTTTTTGTTTTTAGTTATAAAATAGGTTGGTAAAAGAAAAATCAATTTAATTTTAAGTGATAGTTTCTATTTAATGTAATTTAATTTTAATTTTCATTTTTATATTTTTTTAAGTACTTAGCATTTTTATATTTTTATTAAATTCCTCTTATATTAAAGTAATTTTAATAATTTTCTCAGATTTTTATTTCATCATTTGGTATTTATTAAATTTAATCTTAGTTTTATTAGTAATTAATTAATATTAAGTTTTAAATAGCATAATTAGTTTTTATTAAGTAACACATAGTTTTTATATTTTTCCTAGCTTTTATATAGTATAATATAATTTTATGAATTTTCTTAAAATTTTTACAGTTAATTTTCTATTTTTCTTAATTTAAAATAGTTTAATTAGATAATTAATAATTAATTAGTAATTAATTAATAGAAAATTCATAAAAAGACAAAAATACTTATTTTTATTTTTAAAACTTGTTTTTAGTTATTTTATAATTTTAGAAATTTATTTTCATTTTTCTAGTATTTAATTAGTATTAAATTATATTTAAGTGTTTTAAATATTAATAATAAGTATTAAATAGTATTTAATTAATAATAAATAATTAATTAGTGTTAAAATTTATTTTCTTTTTCTAAAAATTTTCTTTTACTTTTGGGTTTGTAAAAAAGTCATTTTCACCCCGTGGGTGTTTTCAGATTTCCGTTTTTACTTTTTATTTCGTACGTTTACGTTATTTAAAACGCGAACGTACGCGTTTTTAGGTTTTACACGTTTCTGGTTTTTCCTAGCTTCCAGTCTTATTCATATAGCTTCTTTAAGCTATTTCTTTGTAGATTCCCTAGTTTAATCACTCACAAACCTTTTCCTGTCCAAATTCACCCGATCACGAAACCGTTTTATAATCATCACACCTCGTCGGGACATAACGACCCGGGGAAACACTATACTTCCGCGGAGCATTGACTCTAGGCTGTTTGACCTTGTTGATCATCACCTGGTCAGTTTAGGTTGACCGTTTGGAGCCAATCAAATTTTGGCACCGCTGCCGGGGAGGTGTGCGCGCTATTCTAAACGGTTTTTCTGATTAGTGATTTTGGAATTCGTTCCATTGTACATTTATCCATCCTTTGTTCATATTTTCTTATCATCAAAACAAACCATTCCCAAAAACATTTGAAACTCAGTTTTCAACGAACACAAAAAACACAAAAATATTTTTCTTTCTCATTTGTACAAAATGTTTATCCAAAAACCCAAAAATATTCACCTTTACCCTCTCACATCTTTGATTCTTCATTCCTTACCCTCTGTAAACCTTTGATTCTTTCATATGTCGTATCCACACCATTGCGGTTGCCAATGGTGTGGTGGTCCTCTTAATGGTGGGAATTGTCCTGGCTATAGCATGGTAGAGTCAGGAGATGGGTCTGTCTATAACCAAGCTCCCTATCCTTACCATGACACATCTGATTCATCCTACCAGCCACCACATCATAAGATACTGACATATCTGTGTGAGTTTTGTGGTGGTCCTCATCAAGGATTTGAGTGTCAAGCCGGAAACACGTTTGTCTATGAACAGTTTTCCGGTGATGCTCGGAACTTTGGTTATGACCAATACCCATATGACTCACCAGTCCAGACTCAACAGTTTCACTGTTGTGATTATTGTGGAGGTCCACACTTCAGCTCAGATTGTCAAACGGGAAATCCATATCCTTGTGACAATTTTGACACACCTTATTATGACCAACCTCCACAATATGATATGAATCAAGCACTTCTTCCAGAAATGCAAAATATGATGAAAATCGTTGATGAGCTTAAGGGTTTAGTTAAAGACTTTGCCCAAAGACATACTCATCAAAAATCCATGGAAGAATTGCTAGCTGAAGAGCAGGCTGCTAGAATAAATTCCCAAGATGCATATGAAAAATCTGTTAGGGAATCAATTGCAAGGGAAAAAGCAGCCAAATCTAGCTCTCAGTTCCGTTTTATTCCTGATGACAGTGATGATGAAGATACCCTTGATATTCTTCAATTTTACAAAACTTCATCAAGTTCATCAGTTGATATCCCAGCAGTTGAGATTCCATCTCAAACAACTACTATCACACCCGAGGTTCCCACTCACTCTCTAAGCATGGGGGATGAGCATCTTAGCACTATTCCTGATAAGGAATCGGACAAATTCATAAAGTCTAGTGTTGAGAACCTTGTCCCAATCCCGAGAGAGTCACAGGGAACTCTTGAGCATATGTGTGATATTCCTTCCCCTCTTGAGTGTTCAAACGATCATTTTGAGACTTTCTCAGATTTTAATGATGATTGTACATCTCATGGAGACATCGAGTATGTTGAGGCGTCAGTTCCACATTCTGATGCTGATCATCTTCTTGAGGAGTTCGCTGATGAACTTGCTCACATTAATCCGCTTTCATTGGAAAGAGATGATGGTCTCCTTGATTTCCAAGCCGATCTGGGAGAAATTGAAAGTCTCATATATTATGATCCGTCACTCACTTCTGATCCTGACAGTCCAATAGAGAATATTGATCACTTTGTTCCCGAAACATTCAATACTACTCTCACCAATCCTCTATTTGAATTTGAATCTGAATTCACTTTGATTTCTGATAACCCAATCTTTGGTATTCAGAATGAGGATTGTGATGAGTCTATTCCGGAACATGAATTCATAGATTCACAGCTTGTGAATAATTTTCTTCATGAGGAGTTCTCCAGTGAACTCACTCATCATATCATGACTCCTCCGGAGTTAGATAGCCCGGGGGGAGATGCACTCAATCATGAGAATTTGCAAATTCCCACCCTCCCTCCCGGGATGTTTATGAGCTTAACCTTTGAAATCCAAACTCAGGCTAATGAGCCTCCTCTCGAGGAAGAAAATCAAATCATGATTTTCATCATGATTTTCTTCCTTTTCTTCACCTATAAGGTGACTTCTTCTCTTCTTCACTCCTTCGGGAGTGAGGATACCATCTTTGATCCCGGCATTTTCATTTACCATTATTTTGAGCCGGGATTATATCTCATCGGTGTGGAACTTTCACGTGCTTCATATGTTTGTCCAAACATCTTGAATGAAAGTCCGATTGAGATCGTTTCTTCCACATCATGCTTCCCCAAGGACAAATGAATTCGGGGTCGAGTCAAGCTAGCGACTCGGTAAACAAAAACAGTAGCATGCTTATAGGGTTTTCACCCTAAGTGTGGGGGAGTCACCCATGCTATGATTACAAAAGTGAAAATACAAAATGGTGTTTTCCACGCTTAGCTTGTAATGTTTCTCTTTTACGTTCAAAGAGTCGGCATAATAGCCGGGACTTTGAATATTGAGGACAATATTCATTCTAAGTGTGTGTGGGGGGGGGGGGGGGGGTATTTCGCTATTCTAGCGAAGTTTATCACATTTTACTATCTAGTACCCCCGTTTTAGCCAAAATTTCAAAAAAATTTAAAAATTTTTCACTAAAGTTTCAAAATTTTTGTGGTTATCAGTCCGCCTTGTCTAACCGACAAAAGGTATTGGCTAGTCCAGGAGCAAACGGCTCTTGGTAAAGACATATCAAATCTGTTTATGGCTTGCAATTTGCCCAAAATTGTATGGTTCCTCAACTCCCCATATCCCATAAAGCGAATGAGTTGGCTAGCCCGCAAGCTTATGGCTTGTGGTAAAGGCAGTGGAAAATCCATAATTGGTAATCAGCTCACCAAGATGTTGACTATTCCATCAAGAGCTGGCTAGTCCAGAAGCAAACGGCTTTTGGTAAAGACTAATCAAATCCGTTGACTGCTGGTGGTTTGCTCAAAATCACACGGTTATCAGGTGTACCACAGTTCTCACACCTGGCTACTCCAGAAGTGATGGCTTTTGGTAAAGCGGTTTTCAAATCCATCAAGTTTTCAAAATAGTTATTGCTAGGGACTAGCAATAGTTTAGTGTGGGGGATTGATGAGTGCTCAAACACTCATCAATTTTGGTCAAATCTGAACTGCAAAACATACAAAAACACTCAGAAATGCATCAAAATACTAAAAATATTTCAAAATTGTGTTTTATATGTTTTAGATGCAAAATGAGCAAAAACAAATGAAAAACGTACAAAGTTTGCAAAATTGGTAGTTTCAGTCCCCCAACTTTCAAAAATTGGCAAAAATAGTCCCTGAGCACTTATTTGGAAAGAAAAGTCACCAAAGGTCCTTTTGAAATCATAAGTTGTCATATTTAGTCCTTTGGTGAAAAATCTCAAAAGTTTTGGAAATTTACAGTTTTGGTCCCTAGAGTTTCAGTAATTGACAGAATTGGTCCCTGGTGGGATAATTTTGAAAGAAAAATCATTTTGGGTCCTTGGGAAGTTACAAAAAATCATTTTTAGTCCTTGGGGCGAAGTTTGAGAAATTTACATGTTTGGTCCCCATAGTTTGGAATTTTGACAGATATGGTCCCCGAGAATTTCAAAAGTGGAAAAATTGCATTTATGGCCTATGGGAATTCAAAGCTTGGCAAAGTAGGTCCTTGTGAAAACTTGGAACAGTTGGCAAAACTACCCCTGAACTTTCAACTTGTTACACAAATGGTCCTTGCAATTATAACAAATCAAATGGACCCTTGCTTTTTATTATAACCCAAAAACCACCCCTGATCCACCCTATATCCCCTTGGCCCAGTCCACCATCTCCAAGGCCCAATCCACCAAAAATAAAACACCCCGTCCGTTTTTATATCCCTCCCAGAGTCAAACCCCAAAGTCAACACCTTCTTCCACCTCCCCCACTTGCCTGCTATTACCACTGCAACACCCCATCTCCCATGCCTTATCCCTCCACCTCACACTAAATCACAAAACCCATTTAATGCTCTCAAAACCTAACAAGCAACCCTCCAACTGCCAAGTTGGAATTTGGCGCCAAAAAGGATTTGAACGGCCAGGATCATAATTACCAATCCAACGGTTCAGAAGCATGATGGGAATGAAAGAGAAAGGCCCAAGGAGCTATTTAAGTTAAAGAAAAAGAGCAGAAATGAGTTGTAGAGTAGTACTAGTCTTAGTCTAAAATAAATTAGGTCGTTTTTAATATAATTCCATCTTTAATTGTAATTTTTTGTTTTATGTAAGTTGTAATCTTTACTTCAGTGTAATCTAAACCTCTTTCAATTATAAATTTCAAGTTCTCAGTGTTAATTTAGTTTATTGCTATTTTCTATTAAAAATCTCATTTTATTCATATGCTATTAATAGTTGTTATTTATTGTTTATATGAGCTTATATGAGTTCTTTATGAGCTTTTATAAGTTTCCTGAGCAGTTTAGTTAATTGTTGTGCAAAAAACTCAAAAATACCAAAAAAATAGAAGAAAAATGGTGAGAAAATAAAAATCATAAGTAAGGAAGATTGAAGAATTGGAGCAAGGTGTATAAAGGAATTTCTTGGTTTAGTAGCTTCTTGGGAAGCTTTAGGACAGTTGTGGGTCATGGTTACATGTTCTATGCACTAAATCAATTGTAAGCTCTTAAATCTCAATTATTTGCTTTTTACTGTTCTGGTGCTTAATACATGCTTATTTTTGTACTTCTATGTTTCTTAAGTGTGTATCAGTGACAGTAATGCTTAAAATGTGGTTTTGATTCATTAAAATTCATAATGTTTACCTTTCCTAGCTTAACTGTCAAGTTAGGGTATTGGAGAATCAAGTGTCTGTGGTGTTAAGTTATGTTTTCTATGCTTATTTAGGAATAATTAATCTCAATTAGTTGTTAGGTACCTGTTTTATAGCCTCAGTACACCCTTTGCTTCCTTAAATTTCAAATCAAGTTCTTAAGGGGGTGTTTGGTTCAACTTAGTTTCAACTGTCTCATTGGTTAAATGGTTTGTTTCTTTTCACAACTAGATTCCTTAGGTCATAACAGAGCTGAGTAAACCAAGAAATTTGCATTTCAAACACAAGAAAGTCAAAATTCCATATACTCCCCTCAACAGTCCACTGTTGTGGATTTTGTGATCCACAAATCCTCATTTTGGTTCATAAGTAGTATATGAAGCTTGTTTTATGTTCATTTAATCTTATTACAACATTTTGAGTCATTCCTGATCATTGGAAGTTCAAGAAAGTCAATCCTAGTAGTTTAGTTTAAAAGTCATTATGCATGTTTTCAGATTTTTCCAAATGTTGTAGGATTTTTATTGAATTTTCTGTTTGGACTTAAGCTTTGTAACTTGTTCCTAGTTAAAGCCTCCCACCTCACCTTCAAGTTCCACCATTCCTTTGATCTTTACCATTTTTTCTGTGGGCCTCACTTAGCCCCAAAGTAGGCTGTAGGCATAGCCTCTGCCCTACTGCATCAGTTACTCAGCCATACCACCCACTTTGGTGGTGGTTTATGGCGACTACAGTGGGCCCCACATCCCTAGCTTTGCTCTTTTCATCCCCCCTCCTACCAGACTTCTAACTTTGACCCTTTGTTTGACCTGAGGTTAAGTGGACCCCACCTGATTTAGCCCTCAAAGTTTGTCCCCTTTTTCAGTTTCCAAACAATAAGCAAGTGCTTATTTTGTAGCTTATTGCTTATTCTGTGGTCAACTTGTGCTTTTTCCAGCTTAAGCATGTTAATTTAACTTATTTAGATCAGATTTCATCATTGTGGGTCCCACTTAAGCTAGTTTTAGCTTATTTCCCTCCACAGTCAACAAAAGTCAACTGTTGATCCAATAAGCTTTCAAAGTGCTTAATTTTGATTTACAAAAAAGTTGTTTTCACAAACAGTTTTTATTTTTAGTTATAAAATAGGTTGGTAAAAGAAAAATCAAGAAAAATCAATTTAATTTTAAGTGATAGTTTCTATTTAATGTAATTTAATTTTAATTTTAATTTTTATATTTTTTAAGTACTTAGCATTTTTATATTTTTATTAAATTCCTCTTATATTAAGTTAATTTTAATAATTTTCTCAGATTTTTATTTCATCATTTGGTATTTATTAGATTTAATCTTAGTTTTATTAGTAATTAATTAATATTAAGCTTTAAATAGCATAATTAGTTTTTATTAAGTAACACATAGTTTTTATATTTTTCCTAGCTTTTATATAGTATAATATAATTTTAGGAATTTTCTTAAAATTTTTACTGTTAATTTTCTATTTTTCTTAATTTAAAATAGTTTAATTAGATAATTAATAATTAATTAGTAATTAATGAATAGAAAATTCATAAAAAGACAAAAATACTTATTTTTATTTTTAAAACTTGTTTTTAGTTATTTTATAATTTTAGAAATTTTATTTTCATTTTTCTAGTATTTAATTAGTATTAAATTATATTTAAGTGTTTTAAATATTAATAATAAGTATTAAATAGTATTTAATTAATAATAAATAATTAATTAGTGTTAAAATTTATTTTCTTTTTCTAAAAATTTTCTTTTACCTTTAGGTTTGTAAAAAAGTCATTTTCACCCCCTGTGTGTTTTCAGATTTCCGTTTTTACTTTTTATTTCGTACGTTTACGTTATTTAAAACGCGAACGTACGTGTTTTTAGGTTTTACACGTTTCTGGTTTTTCCTAGCTTCCAGTCTTATTCATATAGCTTCTTTAAGCTATTTCTTTGTAGATTCCCTAGTTTAATCACTCACAAACCTTTTCCTGTCCAAATTCACCCGATCACGAAACCGTTTTATAACCATCACACCTCGTCGGGACATAACGACCCGGGGAAAACTATACTTCCGCGGAGCATTGACTCTAGGCTGTTTGACCTTGTTGACCATCACCTGGTCAGTTTATGTTGACCATTTGGAGCCAATCATTGGCATGTTTCTTTTCTTCCTCAGATAGCTCATCGTAGGTGCGAGGTCTGTCTGGACCAACTACAGCAGGTTGGTCGTCAGTAGCTGCAATCGTGTCTCTAGTGACGCCCATTCAAAAAGGTCCTTCATCGATGGATTTCAAAATGTTAACCCCGTTTTACTTTCTGAAACAATAAAGATGAATCCTTTGTGCCCATGATTCATAGTCGGTCTTGTCTAGCATTGGAGGACGAGTATCCGACCTTGCAGCTTGAATGTCATCAGAGGAAGTGCTTGCCATGCTGTGAAAAGTGAGTAAGTCTTAGTACCAAGTTTTAAACACAAATATATTTCGTGTTTTGTTGCAACAAGTCAAATTACAACCGCTCCACAGGTAACAAGTCAAGTCGTAAGATTAGCCTCACAACGTCAAGTTACTGTTGAAATAACAAGTCAAGTCGTAAGATTAGCCTCACAACGTCAAGTTACTGTAGAAATAGTTGTAACAACTTAAGTCGTAACAGCGCACAAGTTTCACTAATGTAACAGAACCAAGTCGCTAACACCACTCCACAAGTTACCACAAGCTAGACCAACTCGCTAAAAATAACACAACTCGCTAAGTCCTCAACTCGCTAGACACACCAAATCTCTAAAGTAGATCAACTCACCACAAAAACAGTTCAACTCGCTAGAAGTGCACCAACTCGTTAGAAGAGATCAACACTCTAAAACAAACCAACTCCCTAGAACAGAGTCAACTCGTTAAAGTCTGATCAAATCGCTAAGTACACCAACTCGCTACCAACCTCAACTCGCAAAAATTTGACTAATACGCAAGAAAGGATCAACACGCTATAGTAATCAACACGCTAGAAATCTTAACCCGCTGGAACTTATCAACTCTCTACATACACCAACTCGCTAGCAGCATTAACTCGCTGGAACAGTGACCTCAAACTGCTGGAACAGTAAGACAAAAACGTCACTGTCTAGCGATTTGGCTTTATACCCAGAAATAGCAAAACGCCAACTCTCTGCCTCAACTCTCTAACCGAACCTGTCAACACTCTACTATGATATGTCAACTCGCTGGTAAGAAACTCCACTCGAATTACCTCTTACACCTAACAAATGAATGATTCAACCACTCCAAATGCAAACCTAAGAACTTATAACGCAACTAATCAAGAAAGTACAAGAAAAAAACCAAGAAAAACATCTAACGAAACCAAACTAGTGAGAAAACTAGTAAATAGGTTTGAACCATCCAAAGACACCAAAACCACACTAAAATTCGAGCACACCACTAATCCTAGGATAGAACCATGGCTCTTGATACCAATTGTAGTATACTCTAATATGAGAACATGGATGGTTTAGTGTTTAGGATGATTTTAGGTTATGTTTTCTAGTGAGAAGTTAGAGAGAGAAAGATATGAAGTTGGGAGCCTTTGAGAGAAACTAGTGAAATGTTAGATTGAAGTGAAAGGTCCAACCCCTTCCAAGCTAGGGAAGGGGTATTTATACTTACAAACAAACGCCCCCTAAAACGGGCTGTGGAGCGAGCTGACAGTGGGTAAAGACCCGACCCGACTCCACAAATACTAACTGCTACTAAACTATGTTCTAACTAATATGATAAATACTACGAGCTACAATATGCTAAGCTACACTCGGGGTGACCGAGTCTTCATATGAATAAACGTATTCCTAACAACTTGGATGCATCAATACAGGATCGCTGGTACACATCCGTTGGATTGTCGAACCTCCTTATCAAGGTCCGCAGATTTTGTACGGAATCCTCGCTACATAAGGCATCTAAGGAATCATAAAACACTCGTGGTGCCAAAGCTTCCTAATAACAAAGGAAAAAGACAAAAGATCTAGACTATGAGTCAACAAAAAACAACAAGCTCCAGCAAACAGCAAGTGAACGTGAAGCCGGAGTAACACATCGCCAAGATATACGGCTACAAAGCTGTTATACGCAAACGCAAAAAATCAACAATATAAGCCGGAGCTCAGCCTCCGCATACATGTAAAAGCCGAAGAAATCCGAAAAATGTACAAATTATAAAGAAAACTTAAGTCCGCTAAGGCGAACAGTTGCAACAAATAATTGTACTCATAATCTTTGTTTATATTCCTTTACAACATTTTCAATAAAACAAAAAGCGGGGAGTAGCTACCTCCATCGAACTTAAAACTTTTTAACTAATTTATTTACTATATAGAATAACAAATAAATGTGAGTAAGCCGCGCACATGACGGGCACGCCATGAAACAGTTATCCCGCATAACTAAAGGACGAGCAACCTCATAATTAACTCAAAGTACGTAAGAGGTATTGCAAACCCGGTACTCACTAAGACTATAAACAAAATTCGTATCAGTACGTCTTTTAAACATAGCAGAGCACAACGATCAAGTACAACAAAGACGCATAAAGGTTAGACGTAACCTTAGCGCAAAACAAAGAATGTTCGTAAAAGCCGAACCATGATTGCTCATGATAAACGCTAGAACATACTAACACCTACAAGGCGGACGGTTAAAAAATAATAAATAAAATAAAATAAAATAAAATAAAGGCATAAATCATACATTTGCCAATAGAAAATAACTAAAGATATATGTTCAAATACATATAAGCCGCTTAAAAAGACCACATATGGCTGCGGAAAAACAAAAATCACCCTATGATACGGCATGGCTACTTCATGAAAGCCTACTAACCCAAAAGGGAAAACTACTGCAAACACGAGAAATCATAGTCATCGACTGACAGCTGAGATGGGCCGAATGAAGTAGAAGCGGGGACAACCAAACTAGTGTCAGGTTCATCCCAAGAAAAGGTAGTCTGAACCAAACAAAAACTCCGCGGACTTTGGCTTCGCTAGAGGGGTAAAAATGTTGTCAACAATAGAACGACCTGCAGACATATCCCCTTTGATCTTCTTAGCCCTGTCACGAGCAGCATTTAGAGCATCAGAAAGGGGAGTCTCAATGGCTATCAGACCATGCGCGATCACATGTCCGGGAATAGTAAGCTACCCCACATCCGGTTGCAACTCAGCCATACCGGGTTTCTCAGCAAGCTTCTTATCAAGACGAAAAAGCATCATGATATTCTCGATGGAAGAATCCTTGTGCGACCACAGATCACCCAATAAAGGAAACTCAATCCCCAGGAATGCAGCCAAGGCAGAATCATAATCTGCCGTAGGCCGTAGCAGAAGGCTTATAAGCAACAAGATCCGTAAGCTCCCTACGATCTTTACCATGCTCAATACCAGCAGCCAAACCTTCTTGCGCTCCTTTAACATAAGCACAAGACAAGAGCTTCCTGAAAGAGTCAGTATACACATATGAGTTAAGACACTTCTTCAAAAACAGCCATAAACCAAGGGATAACAACCATTGGCGACTAGCGGTAACCATGAGCAAGCAAGGATGGAACTCCCCGTTTAAACTAACATCTGCTTCCGCAAGACGAGACTCCAAGGAGGCTACCCTATCGGGAATCCCCTTCACTTGAGAACTTTGGGCCTCCTTATACTTCTCATTCAAAACACCCAATACAGCCTCCAACTCTTGCACCTTCAAAAAAGGCAAGACACACTCAAAAGCCAAATATGGACAACAACAAAAAATAAAAAATAAAATAAAAGGGGGGGGGGATACAAGTACCTGATGAACAAGGTCTCCATTCCCACCAGTCAAATCAGCGACAAAGGCCTTAAGGAAGGAAATCTCCAAATCCTTGTCAACAAAAGCCACCTCAAGTCCTGAAAAAGCTGCACACACGAAAGCACGTTCTGCCTTTAAAGATTGGTCACTCGAGGAAGACTAAAGTCCCCCATCGAGTCTCGAGACTTGTGCTTTCATGGACGTAACTTCTAAAGAATGAGCACTCTCAGCGGATTTCAATATAGCACGAAGATACTCCGCCTCGGCCACTCTGTCCCACACCAATAACGCTTCGGACCTCAACCTGTTAATTTCTTCATCCTTTGCCCTCAGCAAAGCATTTTGCTGCTCACGAAAAGCCGAGAAATTTTCCTTCTCTGCGGTGAGGCGCTCCGCACGCAACCGTAATGAAGAACAAAAAGTAGCTTGACGAGCAGAGTTAACATTAAACTCATCTAGAAACTGGTCAAAGTGCATATTACGAAAATACGCAAAAGCCTGGGGAGGAGCAAAACAATCCACATTTCACGGCACTCAAACGTTGTTCTCAATGAAGACCCGCATGTCACGGCGCAATCCGAAACATATTTCTCTGACAGCTGGCAGGAACCCATACCCCAGACAGTACAGATCTTTCCATAAGGACCCTCCAGGAGATCCTCTTGCTTCTTCTTCCTCTTCTTCTTGCCCTTCTATTTCCTCTCCCTCGAAGGGGATCCAAGAACGCTAGAAGGAGCAGTTACGGCTCCTACTAAAGTTACCAAAGCTTCATGTCTAGAAAGAGAATCTACTTCAGTACCATGACCGCTATAAGAAGCCGAAGAATCAAAACTAAGGACCAACCTTTCAAGAGGACCAATACAACGACGCTGACCCTCAACACTATCTTCACCCTGCGCATCAGCATCACGTTCCGGCATAGCTGACACAGAAGAAGAAACAAAAGGAATTAAAGGTAACGGGTCAACCCCATGCTCACATTCCAGCATACTACCACACAATAAGCTTTGAACAACGGCCAAAGACTTACAGGCAACAGCGGACCTATGCGTAGCCTCCTCATCGACTCTCAACTTCTTCGAAGGACAAGAAGACACACCGGCAATCAGTGGCACATCCACTAACTTTCTCTTGTCTTTACGATCAGCAACAACATCAGCCGGCATAATAAGTCCAACCACCTGTCCGTCAGGGTTAACACCCACGTTACTTGAATCGACAACACCCTCATCCACAGCGGGGATACCAAAACCAGAACCCCCTCACTAAACATGTTATTAATATCATCGGACATTTCTTCAGCGGTAATAACAGGAGTAACTGGATAAAGGCGGACAAGCCTCCTAATGGCAACATCAAGAATTTTGGACTCCCCATCATGGAGGGCTCTCCCGCGAACCTCCACTTAATGTGGATCCTTCAAACGGAACAAATCCACAATGTCTAAAACTGCAAAAAAAAAAAAAAAAAAAAAAAAAAAAAAAAAAAAAAATGTCAAAGATAAACGCAAGCCGCGAAATAAAAAAAAAAGGGAAAGAAGGAGAGAATGTATGTTCACCTTTGCCTTGATAGAAATAAACAGGATAAACATCCTCGCCCAAAGAATAATAGCAGCTCAAGCTAGCCCAGCAAAGAAAGGGCTCCGGAAATTTCAGGAACGGAGTCTTGTTAAGAATAATAGTCTGCACATCTATAGCATCATATTCATCAGCAGCTGGGGGCGTATCCCTCGACATGGTTGCCTTAGAATTAAAACTATAGAGGAAAGGACAGGCAAAATTGTCAACCCAAAAGAACCGGTTTTGCCAATCCTTCAGCGAATCCTCCACTTCCGTATAACACGTGCCCTCGGAATGCTTAGCAAAAGATAACCAACCATTCCTCTTCACCCTTGTATAAAAATAATGGAACAACACAACCATTGGTTCAACTACACATACGCGACAAAGGATTTCGAATTGAGAAATCCTCGACGCACCAATGGGATGAAGTTGGGAAATATGAATGTTATAGTGCTCAAGAATACTGACAAAAAACTTCGTCAGCGGCAGGCGATATTGGGCATGATCAAAGAGACGGGTATAAACACCTATTTTCCCTTTCAGGGAATGTCGGATACAAGCACCTTTGTCTGGGCGGACTGGCTGCACAACAGATGGGATGTGACAATCCCTCAAGACTGCATCGTAGTCACGTTGAGAAAGATTACACTTAACATCCCAAAACTCGACCATGACGACTTATCAAAAACAATATGTGAAAGAAGAGAAAGAATTGGGAGTGCATGTAAAAGTAACGAAGTAAAAATAAAAAAGGAAAATAAGAAACGGGCACTTATACCTGCAATACATCCATCCCAAGGGTACACCGAATACACGACACGTGTTAGCAAAAAATCTTATCAATGGGCAAGATCAACTGCAAAAAATATATACAGGGTGTGACAGCTAAGCGGTAATCTAAACGGTTAAAAAACGGTCCACGTTCCCCCCATAAACTTGCCCGCTGACAACCCAAGTTCCGCACCACAAAAGACTCACGCTAAGCACGGATGTAGCAAGAAGTCTAGTCTAGAAGCATTCACCGCACGCGAGCAATGAGCACACTAGACTGAGGGACTTGATGACGTATAGTACGGATAGCAGGCTTAAAGAGCCTGGACTGTACTATACAACCGAGTTCCGGCCCAACACAGCGAACTAGGCTCCGGTCCAATGAACCCACTGTTGGGAATAAAATGCACAGAGTAAAGAGTCTGCCAGAAGAGCCTGCTAGTGATAGTTAAGCTTGCCTTCTCATTTCTGCTGATGTTGAAGATATACTAACAGTACCTTCTGGGTAAGAAGGTACTGCTAGTTAAAGAAGGTCCTGCCAGTTTTCACAACAAGTTGCTATATTTTAATTAGAGATATTTACTTGTATTATTAGTCTTTGTACAAAGTTATACGTTTAGTAGAAGTAGTACAGAAGACTCAGTAGATATAATGGAGTGTTTTACCTTGAGAGGTGTAATATTAGGATAAGATAAGCCTCTATTATATTATATTAAGCAACTTGACCACTTGTAATAAGGGCTCCTTATGCTATAAAAGGAACCCTTTAGACAACATCTCAGACATCATCTTTCTTACAGCTTTCATAGCTTTCCTATGCATAACTTCCATCTTTAACCTTTTCACGTATCAAAGATTCAAGGTTACACTTGTAATCCTGGTGATAGTTTAGATCACCCGTATTATTTCATCAATAATATTGAATCGTTTTGTGTTATTCTTGTTGTGCTCATTCTCTTTTACTTACTCACCACCTTTGTTCCTTTAGTGTGTTTTAGTAGATTCCGCATGCTAGATCACATCCATTCATAAATATCCCAAACACATTACTAAGATTAACATCCCAAGTGTTTGAACGAATCCTTTCCCACAAGTGGTATCAGAGCGAGGCTGATATTTACGACATAAAAGAACAAAGCAAAAATGGATGTTGAGCACATTCAAACCAATGTGGCTGCAAAACTTCCATTACTCAAACAGAATGAGTTTGAAATGTGGAGACTGAGGGTTGAACAATACTTCCAAGTGCAAGACTATGCACTTTGGGAGATTATTGAAGAAGGAAACTCATTTAAGCCAGCAACCACCACCTCCACAGTAAATGATGCACTTGTCACAACTGTGCAAGTAAACCCAATAACCGCTGAAGAAAGAATTCAAAAGAGAAATGATCTTAAAGCCAGGAGTATGCTTCTCATGTCTATTCCAAATGACCAGCTTCTAGTCTTTAACAAATACAAGTGTGCTAAAACCCTTTTTCAAGCTATTGTGGCTAGATTTGGTGGTAATGATGCCACCAAGAAAACCCAGAAAACACTTTTAAAACAACAGTTTGAAAACTTTTCAGCCACACCAAATGAGTCTTTGGACAGCATGTTCAATAGACTACAAAAGCTTTCTAGTCAGTTAGCCATTCATGAAGTGATAATATCTCAAGAAGACTTAAACTCCAAATTTCTTAGAAGTCTACCCTCTGAATGGGCCATGCATGTCATTGTCTGGAAAAACAAACCAGATATTGATTCCATGAGTCTCAATGATCTTTACAGTAACTTTAAAATAGTAGAGCATGAACTAAAGAAGTCTACTAGCTCAAGCTCAGGAAATATGGCATTTATGTCATCTCATGGTCCTTCCAAGAAAGTTGATGAAGAAGATGGTAGAGAAGAAGGTACTGCCAACACAAATTTTGGTACTGCCAGTACTTCCAGCAGTACCAAAACCATTTTAGATGAAACAGTTGGTTGTACTTTTCTAACATCACAACACAATGGTTCCACATTGACCTTTGAAGATCTTCAAGAGATCAGTGATGATGATCTTGAAGAAATGGACATAAAATGGCAGCTTTCACTTCTTAGCATGAGGGCTAAGAAATATTTGATGAGGACTGGAAAGAAGATTGTCATCAATGGCAATGAACCTGCTGGGTATGACAAGTCTAAAGTGGAGTGCTACAACTGCCACATGAAGGGTCACTACTCAAGGGAATGTAGAAGACCAAAGAAGCAGGGTGATAAGGGAAGTGGTTTTGAGAACAAGAACAGGGGAAACAATGAGAACAAGAGCAAAGAAGTGGACATCACTGAAACAAAAGCTATGGTAGCTATTGATGGGCTGGGTTTTGATTGGAGCTTTATGGGTGAAGAAGAGTCATCCTCAAATGAAATGGCTTTAATGGCTCTCTCCAATCCTGAGGTACAAATTACTAAATGTTCTGCTACTTGAGAAGTTTTTAAAGAACTAGAAATCTTAAGAAAACTTTATGATGAACTGAAAGAAGAACAAAGAAAAACCTATCAAGATCTAGTTAATCATAAGTGTGGTATGTCCAAACTTGAGAAACAGATAATTCACTTTAGAGAAAATGAACTCACCTTTTCTGACACAAAAGCTATTCTTAATAGAGACATATTTCTTAAAGATGCTGAAATAAACCTGTTAAGAACTGAGTTTGCTAAAGTGAAACAAGCAAAAGATAATATTCAACTAACTGTTACAACATTAGAAAATGCTTCTGCATGTACTAAAAGTATAGTTGAAAATCAAATGAACAAAAAAATCAAATATGGGATTGGATACAACACATGTCCACCTCCTTACAGAGGTATTCCTTGTCCCCCAGGTTTAGATCTTGCTGAATCAGGTTTACACAAACTCACAAATAAACCACTAGAAAAAGTAAAACTTGTAGAAAATAGTGAACCTTTTAAGAGTAAAAGTGATACTTCACTCTCCAAAGAAAAGGTGCTCACTGATAAGAGCTCAGATGTCACATCTATTGAAGGTTGTACATCTGATGACAGTGGAAAAGAGACAGTTTCTAAGAAAGGAAACAAAGTAGGGCCAAGCAGTCCTAAAAGTGTAGAAAGTATCACAAAGACTAAAGTTGTTCTGAAAACAGTTGAATGTTGTGCTAAATGTAATAGAAAACCTAGAGGTAGTCAGAAAATTGGAACAATCTTAAGTCACATCAACTTGGTGATAACTTTGTTTTGTACAATAAGGCATGCTATTACTGTGGTAGTTTTAATCATACTCATGCTTATTGTAACAATTGGGTTTCTGGGAGTACATCAAGGTCTAAAACAAGTAAAACAAACCCCAGAAAAGGTGTTGTGAAATCTAACACACCAAAAGTTAAACATACTGTTAGAACAAATGAGCCTGTTTACCCAAAATTCACTACTAAGGGTGCAAGAAATACATTCAAACATGCACCAAAAGTTGTGAAAAGTCACATTGAAAGAAATTTTGTGGATAAAACTCATGACTGGAGACCAAAACAAAAAGGTCCTGCTAAACCATATGGTCCTGCTAGACCAAATGGTAGACCAATTGGTACTGCCAAATTTGGTACTGTTAGACCAAAAACCACAAAATGTGCCAAAAATGAAAATGTTGTTAAGTCCTCAGCATGTTGGATTTGGAGACCACTCCAACCAAATGATGCATCAACAGTCCTAAAAAGGTTTGATTACATTGATGCACGAGGCAAACCCAAGTCAGTCATGGCTTGGGTACCCCAAGGAAACTAATATGTGTATACATGTGCAGGAACATTCAAATGATATTGCAAATCAAGGATATGTAGATAGTGGATGTTCAAGGCACATGACAGGCAACATGTCTTACCTCACAGACTTCAAATCATTTGATGGAGGATATGTTACCTTTGGGGGAGGAATCAAAGGAAAGATTACTGGTAAAGGTACAATTAAAACCAGTAAATTAGATTTTGAAAATGTGTACTTTGTGAAAGAACTACAGTTTAATCTCTTAAGTGTCTCACAAATGTGTGATACAAAGAACAAAGTTCTTTTTACTGACACTGAATGCATTGTACTTTCTCCTGATTTTAAAATTCCTGATGAAAGTCAGATTCTTCTTAAAATCCCTAGAAAGAATAATATGTACATTGTTGATTTATAGAACATTGTTCCTAAAGAGAGTTTAACCTGTCTAGTAGCAAAAGCCTCATTGGATGAATCTATGCTTTGGCATAGAAGACTTGGTCATGTAAACTTTAAAACAATCAATACAATTGCAAAATATGATTTGGTTAGAGGTTTACCCAAAAAGATTTTTCAAAATGACCAAACCTGTGTTGATTGTCTAAAAGGCAAACAACATAGAGCTTCTTGTAAGCCCAAGACCCATAACTCAATTTCTCAAGCTTTATACATGCTTCATATGGACCTTTTTGGTCCTACTTCTGTGAATAGCTTGAATGGTAAAAGATATTGTCTTGTAGTTACTGATGATTACAGTAGATTCTCTTGGGTTTTCTTTTTAAAAACTAAGGATGAAACAAGTGAGATCCTTAAGTCCTACATTACAGGGATAGAAAACCAAATTGATAAGAAAGTAAAAGTAATTAGATGTGACAATGGGACAGAATTTAAGAATAGAGTTATGGATGACTTTTGCAAAGAAAAAGGAATAAAAAGAGAATATAGTGTAGCTAGAACCCCACAGCAAAATGGAGTAGCAGAAAGGAAAAATAGAACACTTATAGAGGCTGCTAGAACAATGCTAGTAGATTCTAAGTTGCCTGTTTCATTTTGGGCTGAAGCAGTAGGTACTGCTTGTTATGTACAGAATAGGGTTCTTGTGATTAAACCTCATAGAAAGACTCCTTATGAACTTTTGTTTGGTAGAACACCATCTCTAAGTTTTATGAGACCTTTTGGATGTCATGTCACTATTCTTAATACCAAAGATCATCTAGGAAAGTTTGAAGGAAAAGCTGATGAAGGCTACATGATAGGGTATTCTTTGCAAAGTAAGGCCTATAGGGTATATAATAAATGCACTAGGCTAGTGGAAGAAAACCTGCGCATAGAGTTTCAAGAGAAACTACCAAATGTTGCAGGCATTGGACCAGATTGGTGTTTTGACATTGATAAGCTTTCAGAATCTATGAATTATGTGCCTGTCACATGTACAAATACTAATGATAATGCAGGTCATGAAGACAATGTTGAAACATCTAAGGATCAAGATTACATCTTGATGCCAATTTGGACAGGATTGGATTCATCTTCAAGTCTTGGAGAGCCTTCAAATACTACAAATGAAGGTGTTGAAGATGATCATGGAACTCAAGATCAAGGGAATCAAGAAAATTCTGAAAATGAAAATGGTACTGCCAATTCACAAGATGGTACTGCCAGTTCAACAGATGGTACTGCCAGTTCACAAATTGGTCCTGCTGAACCATTAAATGTTCTATCAGATGATTCCTTACCAGAAGATGCAGGGATTGGAAATCTTCCAATTTCCTATGATGTTCCTACAACACACAACCCAAGAATTCTCAAAGATCACTCCATTGAAAATGTGATTGGCAGCATTGATTCTGGTGTTAAAACAAGAACTCAAGTCTTATCTTCAGACAAAGATGGGTTTGTCCTAGCTGTGTATGAAGAAAAGAACCATGAAGTTGCCCACATATGCCTGTTTTCATGCTTTCTCTCTCAAGTAGAACCCAAAAACATTACAAAAGCCTTAGATGACTCAAGTTGGGTTGAAGCAATGCAAGAAGAGCTACTTCAATTCAAACTGCAGAAGGTTTGGGTACTGGTTGATTTGCCCAAAGGTTACAGGGCAATTGGAACCAAATGGGTTTTCAGAAATAAGAAAGATGAAAGGGGAATAGTGATAAAAAACAAAGCCAGATTGGTGGCCCAAGGGTATACTCAAGAAGAAGGAGTGGACTATGAAGAAGTTTTTGCTCCAGTTGCAAGAATTGAAGCAATTAGGCTATTCTTGGCCTATGCTTCTTTCATAGGCTTCACTGTTTACCAAATGGATGTCAAAAGTGCCTTTTTATATGGTACTATTGAAGAAGAGGTGTATGTTTCACAACCTCCAGGCTTCATTGATGCAGAATATCCAGACAAGGTGTACAAGGTTACCAAAGCTCTTTATGGTCTACACCAAGCTCCCAGGGCATGGTATGAAACATTGGCTTTCTATTTATTGGAAAATGGATTTCAAAGAGGCAAGATTGATCCAACTTTGTTCATCAAAAGAACCAAGAAAGATATCTTGCTGGTGCAGATTTATGTTGATGACATTATCTTTGGATCCACAAATCAGGAACTGTGTGTAGAGTTTGAAAAACTTATGCATAGTAAGTTTGAAATGAGTTCCATGGGGGAACTTACTTTCTTTCTGGGTCTCCAAGTGAAACAATCAAAAGAAGGCATATTTATCAGCCAAGATAAGTATGTAGCAGAGATCCTAAGGAAATTTGGGTTTGCAGATTCAAAGGTTGCAAGTACTCCAATGGATCCAGAAAAGGGGTTACTCAAAGATGCTGAAGGTGAAGATGTTGATGTGCACAACTACAGATCAATGATTGGGTCCCTAATGTACCTTACATCATCAAGACCAGATATCATGTTCTCAGTATGTGTATGTGCAAGGTTTCAAGTCAATCCAAAAGTTTCTCATCTCACAGCAGTCAAAAGAATCTTCAGATACCTCAAGGGCCAGCCAAAGTTGGGTCTATGGTATCCAAGGGAATCCTCTTTTGATTTGGTAGCTTATTCAGATAGTGACTATGCTGGTGCAACCCTAGACAAAAAATCCACAACTGGTGGATGTCAATTCCTTGGCTGCAGACTCATATCATGGCAATGCAAGAAGCAAACAATGGTGGCAAATTCTACAACTGAAGCAGAATATGTTGCAAGTGCAAGTTGTTGTGGACAAGTTCTTTGGATCCAGAATCAATTGCTTGACTATGGGTACAATTTTCTTAACACCGTTATTTACATTGACAACAGCAGTACTATTTGTATCATTAAAAATCCAGTTCAACATTCAAAAACAAAACACATTGAAATCAGACACCATTTCATAAGAGATTGCAATGAGAAAGGATTAATCCAAGTTGTCAAAATTGATTCTGAAAATAATTTTGCAGACCTTCTCACCAAAGCTTTTGATTTAGGTAGGTTTAAATACCTGGTAGCAGGTATTGGTATGATAAATCTTTGAAAAACATGTGTTTTGTATATAAATAAACAAGTTCTGGCTTCTAAACATGGTACTGCTAGTTAGTCATAAGGTACTGTCAGTACATAATTAGTACTGTTAGTTCAAAGTTTGCTCTGTTTTTGCTCATCTTGATGTTTAAATGTTAACAATGCTATAAAACAAGTGCTTTGCACTCTGTTTCTTTTGGTTTACAACTAACCATTTCAGGTTACTCAAGCTTGCTAACACAATCAGGATATGGAAATGGTAATCAGTTCACCAAGTTTTTCAAAAACTTTAAGAACTGACTAGTCCAAAGCAAACGGCTCTTGGTAAAGACTTCTCAAATCCGTTGATAGCTGATAGTTTGCTAAAAACTATAAGGTAATCAGTTCACCAAGTTTCAAAATCTTAAACGAACTGACTAGTCCAAAGCAAACGGCTCTTGGTAAAGACTTATCAAATCCGTTGATAGCTGATAGTTTGCTAAAAACTATAAGGGATATTTTCTAAAATTTCAAAGGGACTGCCAAGTTTTATTTCAAAACAAGGTACTGGTAGTTCAAATTTTAGTACTGGTAGAGTAAAATGGTACTGCTACATAACCGTTGAGTCTGTCAGGTTAAAATATAGTCGTTGTCTTTAAAAGGGTATTTTTGTGAATTAATCAAGTTTTCCTCGAATTAAGGATATAGTTATTATAATAAAAGATCTTTTTGACCGCCTCTTCAATTACTTATCCATATCTTTTATAGTCGGTCAAAAGTCATTTTTCTCATAATCAATCCTTATCATAATTCACTCTTACCTTTCATCTTCTACCAGTACAACAATAAAATCCCACCATCAAAATCAAAATTTTCATCAAACCTTTCATCATGGTTCGCCTAAGTTTTGTCAAACGCCACAACCAATTAGCTTTTCTGGAAAAGACTGATGAAAATGAAACTTTCCATCAAGCAATTGATTTTCTAAACAATTCTTATGTCAGGTTTGCTTTACTCATGAATCCCACTATTTTTGAATCTCAAATTTCACAATTTTGGAGAACTGCTAAACTTAACACTCTTGAGGATGGGATTCAGGAGTTAATGGTCAAAGTGGATGGTAGAACATTGACTTTTACCAAATCATCCATTAGAAGACACCTTCGTTTGGATGATTCAGATGGCATCAGTCAACTACCTGATACTAAAATATTTGAAAATTTGACAAAAATGGGGTATAATGTAACTTCTACAAAGCTTACATTTCTTAAAAAGCATTTTACCCCTCAATGGAGATTTTTGATTCATACCATCCTTCATTGTTTAAGCCAAAAGAAAACCTCATGGGAGCAATTTAGTGGTAACTTGGCTGCAGCTCTCATTTGCCTGGCAACAAACAAGAAATTCAACTTTTCAAAATATATTTTTGAAGGAATGGTTAAAAATGTGGACAGTGAAACAAAGTTTTTGATGTACCCAAGGTTCATTCAGTGCCTCATCAACAAATCCAAACATTTGTTACTTCCCCCAAACAAACCTTTTAAGACTCCAAAACTTACACACAAGGTGTTTTCAAACATGAAAATTGGTTTTCAAGGAGAAGAAGTACCACTTTTTGAGGAAATGTTACCACAACATTCTGAAGAACCATCAACATCATCTGATCATTCATCACCACATCCATCGCCAGTACCATCCCACTCAGCAACAGTACCATCAGTCACACCACCATCATCAGTACCATTACCATCTCATCAACAAACACAAACACCATCTGCAATATCACCATCATTATCACATCATAACTCACCACCACAATCTCCTCCACAACAAAGTGTAGATGCTCAGACTATCAAGGAATTAAAGGAGCAAGTGCAGCACTTGCAAACTTCACTTGAAAGTCAAAACAAACATTTTACAGAGATCAACACCAAGTTAATTAAGAGGGTTGAGAAATTAGAGTTAAAGGTGAAATTGTTGAAGGGTAAAGGGACATCTCAGTTGGTTGTTTCTAGTTCCTCAAGTTCAGATGCAGAGGGTTTGGGTCTCTCTTCCAAAAAGGGGAGGATGGGTAGTTCAAAAATGAAGATGAGATTCAATTTCAGTTTCATGAAGGAGCTCCAGTGATTGATGAAGAGCCTGCTATTCAAGAAAAAGAATCTGTTAGTTTGAAAGATACTGCTGAAAAAGATGCTGCTGAAGCAAAGCAAGATACTGCTGAAGCAGAGCAAGATACTGCTAAAGCAGAGCTAGAGCCTGCTGGGATTCAGAGGTTATTAGCTATGAATTTAAAAGGTTCTGATCAATTTTCCTACAAAAGAAAGAGAGGAGCACAGCCTCAGGGGAGGTTTCTTGTTTTTGATGAATAATCAGCTGCTCCAAGTCCAGTATCATCACCAAAAGACAAGGGCAAGAAAATCTTAGTTGAAGATGAACCAAAGCCTAAAAAGATGAAGCAGAAAGAGCAAGCACAGTTGGCTGTAGATGCAAAATTGTCCAAACAACTTCATGAAGAAGAAGTCATAAGGGCTGAGGAAGAATCAAGAATGCTGCAAGAAAAGTTTGATGCTCAGTTGCAGTACATCATTTCCATTGATCCAATTGTAAGAGGTGAAGCTTACACTCTGATTCAGAAAAATCAGAAGAAAGGATTTAAAACACATTCTGAAGCAGATCAGAAGAAGTTCTTCAAGATTTATCTGAAAAGAGAAGTGAACATGAAAGAACATCAACTCAAAAGTAAATCTTTTGATGAATTGAAGCTGCTATACTTAGAGGCTTACAGAAGAAATAAAACCAGTTTTCTCATGGATACTCAAAAGTCTTTCAAAGGAAGAAAAGATGATCAGAAGGAACAAAAAGAGAAAGCAGAATTGCCTCCTGTTCAGTCAAAAGAAATGGTTGTCCATGGTCCACAAATTGTTTTTGCTGAACCCTTACATGCAAGGCATCCAGTCATAGATTGGGAAATCTACAATGATAAGTTTGGCAAAGCATGGAAGATAACAAGAGTTGGAAACAAGGTTGAGATTTTCAAGAACTTTGAAAATCTGCTCAGAGCATGTAACAGAATGGATTTAGATGAATTATGGGTATTAGTTCAAGAGAAGCTGAAATCCAAGTACAAGCCAGATGCAAAGGAGCAAGAGCTATGGGTTGAGTTCAGCAGATTGTATGATCCAAATCCTACTGATACTCATTGGAAATTTCCTCATTATGATTTATCTGTTACATGGGAATACTTCAGCATGAGTCATGTTCATCATCTTTCCACTCAGAGTGGAATAGAGATCTTTATGCTAGGTGAGAAGGAGTATCCTTTAAGCTATGAAGTATTATCAATCTTGATCTCCAATAAGCTTTTGTGTGAAGAGGAAACTGATGCAGTCAAAAGATTGAAGGAGAGCATACTTGATCAGTATGAAAACCTAAGGAGAAAGAAATAAGGTTTTTGGAAGAGTTCCCTCAAATCCTCAAGGTATGAATTTTATTCACAAAGAAACTTGGTTATTTTAAAAGGGAATAACAAGTTTAGGGGAGGATTGTTGGGAATAAAATGCACAGAGTAAAGAGTCTGCCAGAAGAGCCTGCTAGTGATAGTTAAGCCTGCCTTCTCATTTCTGCTGATGTTGAAGATATACTAACAGTACCTTCTGGGTAAGAAGGTACTGCTAGTTAAAGAAGGTCCTGCCAGTTTTCACAACAAGTTGCTATATTTTAATTAGAGATATTTACTTGTATTATTAGTCTTTGTACAAAGTTATACGTTTAGTAGAAGTAGTACAGAAGACTCAGTAGATATAATGGAGTGTTTTACCTTGAGAGGTGTAATATTAGGATAAGATAAGCCTCTATTATATTATATTAAGCAACTTGACCACTTGTAATAAGGGCTCCTTATGCTATAAAAGGAACCCTTAAGACAACATCTCAGACATCATCTTTCTTACAGCTTTCATAGCTTTCCTATGCATAACTTCCATCTTTAACCTTTTCACGTATCAAAGATTCAAGGTTACACTTGTAATCCTGGTGATAGTTTAGATCACCCGTATTATTTCATCAATAATATTGAATCGTTTTATGTTATTCTTGTTGTGCTCATTCTCTTTTACTTACTCACCACCTTTGTTCCTTTAGTGTGTTTTAGTAGATTCCGCATGCTAGATCACATCCATTCATAAATATCCCAAACACATTACTAAGATTAACATCCCAAGTGTTTGAACGAATCCTTTCCCACACCCACTAAGCTGGGTCTAACTAAACGCCCCAATTCATGAGCAGGGCATAAGGACACCTACGGACGAGTAGAGCGGCACTCCTGGAGTACACTCACAGACCAACACACGTTCCGAAAAATAGTCCACGTCCAAAGAACATCGATTAAGCTCCTGGCCCTTGCCCGACAAGGGTCCCACATCAGCCACTATAGCAAACATGTGAAATGATAGAAAACCCTGGCATTTCTGTCACCTATAGAAGGTAACCTCAATACACATTTCGAGGTATGACTTTCACACTAATCCCAAAACTCAGATATTCCTCTGACAACATGAGTACTTACTCTCATGTCGGAGCTTAATCGTGGGGTCCGTCCCCACGGTAAGGCTAAAGGTTTACCTTTATTTGTGCAGGGAATACCACTCTTTACTTGCATTAGTGCACGAACTATATAGTGGACGGCCCACCAAGGACGGCCCGCTCCTGACAAAGCCCAATTCTAACCCAGCCACACTTTTTGCACTAACAACACCTATGTTTATTGTTCCGAACCTGATTTTCAAAATGCATTTTAAGACATTCACAGTTGCCCTGTACTCGCAAGTCTATCTTTGAAATTAATAGGGAGCTGCAAAGAAGACTACATTTTTGACGTTCCCATTTTGAAGCGATCAAGACTAACATTTTCTCAGGCAACTTTAGCTAACAAAGTTGTTTAGTTTAAATGGCCCTAATCTTTAATATTTCTTTGTGGGCGGGATCTTGTGCTCACTTTTAGTAATGGAAAATTTGCCGTCTCTTGATAAGGGGCAAAAGTTCATGTGAAGTAGTATATGATCATATGTGGGTTGAACTTCTAAAGGCAGTGAGTGAAGCTATATCCATTTATTCAATTATCAATGTAAATTTTTTTTCTTTTAAACTTTATTTTTCTGCTTTCGTGTTTGTACCTGAACACTTAGTTACACTTTATAGCTTGAATTTATTTTTCGCCTTCACTCAAGTATAGCAATTGTATTCGTTGATCAGCCCAATCAGAGACGGAGCTAGGAATTGTATTAAGGGGGGGCTCAAAAAAAAATTTTCCCGATAGTAACATACAATTCCTTAATTAGTTGAGAAACTACAAGAATCGGGAGAACGGGCGACGAAACGGTCCCGTCAACATTTTGTCGTCGGGACAATGAAGAAAACGACAAAAAAACACTTGACCGAGGCCAAATGCGTTGAATTTTTCGAATCAATATGATCCCGTCGACATGCTGACGGGATCATATTGGTCAAACTTCCAACCTCAATAATTGCCAAAACTCGGGCACGAATCTGTCTCGCCAATATTATGTCGTCGACATGTCCACGGGATAATATTAATAACGAATAATACTATAATTAGCGCTTTATTAGCGATAATCATTGTGTTTACTCTTATAATCCCGTCGACATGTCGACGGGCTTATATTAGCCAAAATATTTATGCGAATGCTGGATAATAAAGAGGCGGGATTTTTTCCCGCCTCTTGTTCCCATCGACATGTCGACGGTAATATTTTCCCGCCAATTTTTTCCTTTGCCCCGCCAATATTTTACTTATATATACCAAATCATTTCCCGTCTCATTTTACACATAAATTATCACAAAACCATTTGTCAATTCTCACAAAACACGCATAACAATGGATGGTTTAACGCCAAAACAGGAATGGTCAAAGGCTTTGTCACACGAGCTCCTATATAATTAAATTATAAATCATTGGGGCGTTGAAATTTTTGATGAATATGGTTCTTATGCGAATTGTGTAGCGTGGCAGAGAGACAAGATTCTAGAATGGTTGAGGAGAAAGCCGTATTATAGAGAATATTTGGAAGAGCTAGATGTTGTTGAAGCTCAACCTACTGCTATTGGAGGTGATGATGAAGCTGAAAGCAGGTTTGACCTCGACACCGAAATTGATAATCTAGAAAACAGAGTAACAGATCTGGAAGCTAAGTTTGCACATCTCAAGGAAATGAAAGTAAGGAAGGGAAAAGATGGTGCGAGTTCAAGCAAAGTGGGAGGTAGTCGCAAAAAAAATAAACGGGTTGTTTTGTTGTCGCCTGTTTCGTTTGGTTGTCGAGTTTTTTAGTTTGAGTTGTTGCGTTTGGTTGTCAAGTTGTTTAGATTGAGTTTTTTCGTTTGATTTGTTTCGTTTGCTTGTCAAGTTATTTCGTTTGAGTCTGTAAGAAATAAATGCGGTTGAGAACTCTTGTGTGTTTTAAGTAAACGGTTAGCCTTCGTGGTTGTTGTGATATTGTTCCTTAAGTTCCATTCTTTGTGCATATGTAATTTAGTGTTGAAAAATTATATATTTAAAACATACGTATTACTTCAACATTAAAGCGTACGAATTAAAAAAAAAAAGGAAACACGATCGACATCAGTTTTTACAACAACAACATTTTATTAAACAACAACAATAACACAAAACAACAAACAACAAACAACATCAACAGTAGAAACAACAATAACACAAACAACAACAACAACAACAATAACAGCAACAACAACAACACTACATACGCAGATTTCCCATGTCGCCTACCATGTCATTATAAAGGTCATGAAATAAGGCAGTTGATTCTGCTGTGTGGTTGTTTGGATGCATATACACTTTTAGCATCTTATTGAGTACCATTATCTGGTGACGAAGGCTGATGCAGTTTGAGAACTTTGTATTTCCAGGACTCGATGTTGAAGGTCCTGCAGTGTAACGAGTTGGAGGCATGGATGGTCCGGCGAAATGAGTTGGAGGCGTGGAAGCTCCAAGAGAACCGGTTGATTCGTTGTGTTCTTGTGCAAAACAATTTATCAAAATACCAACAAACATGATGTCAATGTTATCTTGAGACAACATGACGTGGAGAATTACATGTAAACCTTTTAGGAAAAAGTTTACCTCGTAAACTCGTGAAAGTGATATTTTTAAGACCGGGAAAGTGATTTCCCGGGTCGTGTCCCAACGAGGTGTGAATGGAAAGTTTCGTGAAAAGATCAAGATTAAAACCTTGTATGTTTGGTTGTGAAAGATTGTTTGGTGTTATGGTACGTTAAATTAACGGAAATTTGATAATTAACGAACGAAAGTTGAAATAAACGTAACCTAAATGAGAAATTAAACAAAGGAATGCTAAGGAATACTTAAAACTAACTAAAAAACTACGGGAAACATGATAGGGAAAGCGGGGAACCCTAAAACGCAATCTAAATTAAAAACGTGACGTTTATTAAAAATAAACGTCAACGCATAAAATAAAACGTGAATATTAAGCTACACAAGTCCTACGGGTTTCCAAATAATTTTCTTACGTACTAAATGATAAAAGAAAATTTTAGAAAAAAGAAATTTAATTTTCCAATAAAAATTCTATTTATTATGAATTAATTACTAATAAACACTAATTAAATTATAATAAATAATTAAAACTAATCTAAAAAATATGAAACTTTTTTGGTAAATACTACAGGGTATTAGGATCCTAAGAAAAATATAAAGAAGCTAGATACAGTACACAATAAGCAGAGAATAAGCTAATAAAAGCTGATAAGGCTTATTAAACAAAATGGGACTGAAGGTTTTATATTAAATATTGCAATGTATTACTGAAAGAAGACCCAAGGGCGGCTGCTATGTGTGTTGTGTTGTGAACTGAGTGGCGTGGGTCAAGTCCCACCCATGTTAGTTTTTTGCAAATATTTTTCTTTTTCAAATTTTCTTTTGCAAAAGCATTTTAACAACAAAATAAAGCAACTTTTGTGAAAGGAACTTTACTGAAAAGCTTATACAAAGCTGAAATTCCAACAATTGAAGCTTTAAGTGAAAATGAGTTTTTGAAACAAGCTAAAGGCTAGCCAATAAGCTCAATAGTTGGAACCAA
The DNA here is from genome assembly GCA_030686995.1 of Artemisia argyi. Lineage (NCBI taxonomy): Eukaryota > Viridiplantae > Streptophyta > Magnoliopsida > Asterales > Asteraceae > Artemisia > Artemisia argyi. Next base: position 50,206,968 of record CM060683.1, on the reverse strand, counting down.
GGTACAAGCCAACAAACATAAGCTCAGACATATACAAACAACACTATTTCAATAATTGAACCACTAGAATCCAACAGATTATGAGATCAAACAAGCTCAGCTAACTGTTGATGCATCGGCAGCAAGGGTCCAAATGGAGGAACTTTATGGGCAAAAATAAGCAAAATAATAAGCTAATAAGGGATAACCAAAAGTGGATCACACAAGCTCACACTACTGACATTTCAAAACAACAGGAATCAAACCAAGGGGTCAATTATAGAGTAGGTTGTGGGTAAATGAAAATGGGTCATTATGGGGTTGGGTTTGGTGCAGGGCAGCTTAGTCTCAACTGGCAACTTTAAGCAAGCATTGAGCTAATAAGGAAAAATCTAAAAAAATTTAATAAAAATAGTCCAGGAAACACAAGCTAACAAATACTATAAATCCAAAATCCCAAGGGCTAAAACTTAAAATTGAGGCGAAGAAAAATTCTTCTAAAACTGCAAAACTTAACAAACCATGAAACTTGACTTTTTGGAATTGACTACAAATTTGACTTTCTTGAGTTTCTAAAGGTCCTAATCCACTGAATATGTAATAATAAGCTTATTATAGACTAAAACAAGTTATTTTAGTGTTGATCCCAGTTGAGCTTAAACGATCTTATATAGAAGTTAACTTGAATGAATACTTAAGCTAATACGCGGAATATAAAAGCTTAACTTAAGAAGAATTATGATTCTCTTTCAACACTTCAATATTATTAATACGAGCACTCAACAATGCTAGGGTTTTACAACCTTGAAGTGAATAATAACACGTACATAAACTAACCCTAGGATCCTCCTTTTATAGGCCAAGGAGTCCTACTAGGTTTACAATACCTTTCTCTACAAGATACGTATATTCTAGATAAATATAATATTTACACAATCTATTCTATATTTATCTAAACCATATACATCCTTATCTCTTTAGCAGCAGATTCTGTCAGCAGTATTTATCCTCAGCAGCACTTTGACCTTAGCAGCAGAATCATTACCACTAGCAGCAGTTTCACTCAGCAGCAGTTTTCACTCAGCAGCAGTTTCAGACCCAACAATCCTCCCCTAAACTTATTATTTATTTCTAAATAAGTAAGTTTCTTCTAAGCTCAATTAATCACTTGGAGGATGCTTCCAAACACTTCAATTCTTGAGAATTCAGTTGATCAAATATCTTCTTATACTTTGACAGCAAATTGAATGCTTGATCATCAGAATCATAATCTTTCTACAGCTTAAGTGATTTGTCACCATTAACCATCTGATTGACAATATTCCAGTATCTTACCACTGGATAATCTACTTCAGCTAGCATATACAAAGTAATAGATCCAATTTCTAACACATGAACTCCAGAATCTTGAAAGAGTCTCCATTTTCTTACTTTGTATTCTACTATCTCTGTCCATTCAGAATCATCCATTGAAGGTTCAAACATAAGTTTAAGAGCTCTCCACATAACATTATCAGAAGAAGTTAAGATATGATCAATTTGATCTCTCTCATACTTTTTACCATCAAATTTCTTAGCTCCAAACTTTGCCTTGTATAACTTCCACAAGTCTTCAACATCCTCTCTATCAAAGTAGTGTAACATCTGTTGAAATCTAAGAAACCTGTGAGTCTTACCATCAGATTTCTGGACATCATGCTCCAATGTTAGTATCATACCCTGTAGTTACTTTGACAATAGGATATTTAACTCCTAATGGTTTGGCATCAATCACTTCAGGATCTTCCATCTTGCCAACCACAGTATAACCCTTCAATTGTTCTTTTTGATGCTCAGAAGGAATGTGATCAAGACCATGTTTAAACTCATCTCCTTCAGGCATAGAACTGCTTCCTTCTCCAATCTTTCTCTTCTTCTTTGCAACTAACTTATGAATAACACCTTTTCTTTTATCACCCTGCACAGAAGAAGTAGTCTTTGCTGCATCACTCTCAATCTGTTCAACAACATTAGCTTCTTGAACATGCTCTGCTTCAGCTACCTTTTCAGGTACCATCTTCTTGTTCATCAGAGCAATCTGTTCCAAGTCTTCAGCACATCCCATAGGATAGAAAGTATCTGTTCTTCTTTTAGCTTGTTGATACAAGTCAAAAACCTCTTTATCAGAATAAGGTTTCAACTCTATCAATTTCCATCCAGCCATATTCTTTAGATATCTTTCATATTCTTTTCTTTGTTGTTTAACAGTTGGACCTTTAAGTATTTTTATCTTCTTTCTGGCAGCATCATTTTGCTTTCTCTTCTTGATAATGAACTCCTTGTACCAGGATTGCACATCAAAAGTTGAAGTTTCATTACCTTCCTCTTTGATCAACTTTTGAAATTCAATATCAGCATCAATTCTGATCTTCTCATTGACCCATTCATCATACTTCCTTAACTCTTCAGCCTGTCTTTTCTCTTCTTCCAAAAGTAACTGTTGATCATCATCATGTAATTTAAGTGCAACAGCAGAATCATGTTCACTTAGAAGTTCCTTAGGCCAAGAATCAAAAGGTATATCTGTGAAATCAATGCCTTTATACATCCACCTCTGAATATCAACTTGCTTGCCTTTACCCTTATCTGTAGAAGATGATATGATTGTCTTCCTTTGAGTAGCAGCAGGTTCTTTTATTGTTATTCCTTTTTGAGGTTTTCTTGTTACTGATGATGTGATTCTTGTTGTGATAGGTTGTGGTAATGATTGAGTTGGTAGTTGTGATGTATGTTTGGAAGTAGAGTCATCAGTAGTCTTCTTACTTAGCAAAACCATCGCCTCTGCAGCAGCATTGTCCATAGACCCAGCAGCAGAGTCTTGTACTTCAGCAGTATTCACTATTCCACTAGCAGCAGAACCAGAAACATCCTTAGCAGCAGAATTATGAACAGCAGTAGAGTCAGCAATAGCAGCATTTTCAACATGTTTTACCACTGAATCTTCCAAAGTCTTTAACACATTACCCATCAACCCTGTTGCCTTCACTAGTTGCTCAGACTCCAAAGTTTTAAGAGTTTCTACCACCTTTTCTTGTGCAGCAACCATCTTTTCCATAACAACTTCATTCCCTGATTTATCAGCAATCACAAAATCTCCAGCATCCTGAGGACTATCAACATCCATATCATCAATCACTGGTGCCTCCCCTGAAACCATTACATCATTTAAACCCAGAGCACAATCAGCTTTTTCAACATTTGCCACCCCTGAACCCATTGCCTCTTCATTCCTCCCCTGTTTGGAAGCATCATCTTCCAAGTGAGTAGAGACTTCAGGAGAACTAACAACCTGAGAAGTGCCCACTTTCTTCAATCTTTTCAATGAGGCTGAAGGTTTAGATTTTTGTAACTTCTTTATCTATTTTTGCAACCTGATGATGGTCTTGTCCTGATCAGCAACAACAGATGAAAGAGTAACAACTTTGTCCTCCAAGGTAGTACAGTGCAGCCCCAAGTTGGTACAAGTAACCGTCAATTCCTGAATAAGTTTCATAATAGTCTCATCACTTCGACCTGTATTACCTGGTCCGAGAGGTGAATCATGGACATTGTCATCATGTACAAGATTTTCCGTCAATTCATTGGTCACTGGTCTGTCCTCATCACTTCGACCTGTGTAACCTGGTCCGAGAGGTGAATCTTGGGACATAAACTCAGTATCAAACCTAGTTTGATCATCTGAGCCCCCTGTTTTTGCCATGTGGCTAGGGTTACCATCCTGAGAATCTGATTCAGAAGAATCATCATCTCTAGATGTTGCCTTGGTTTGGGTCTTATTTATGTTATCACTATCCTGCTCTGCTGCTAAGCTAGAAGCAGTAGTGACAGCCCTTGCCAACATGTCCTCTCCATCACCTAGGACAGCCTCATCTGGTACAGCCATACTAACACTATCCTGAGGAAGATTAGTGTTCTTTTTGGTGTTCCTACGGGTATAGAGTATTTTAGGTTGTGTAGCAGATGCACTAAAATTGGGTGTGTGATGGGAGTCAGTGGGATTTCCTGATCCTTCACCCTGATTGTTTTGCACAAATTGCACCATTTTAGGTGTAAGATTAGTATGTGTGCCTGAAAAACCTTTGCCATGTTTAACCAAGAAAGTAAAAGTTTTAGAAACCAATTTTGGAGCATCATAAGTAGCAATATGACCTCTAAACTTTGTAAGTTGTTTTTGAACAAAGAGTTGTATAAACCTTGGATAAAGCAAATATGAACCAGACTCTTTGATACTTTGAAACATCCCTTCTAAAATCATTCTGGAAAAATTGAATGGTTTACCTTTGCTTAGGCATACCATTGCAGAAGCAATAGTAGCACTAAACTCATGCCATCCAGAAGTTTTAGGACTCAAACAATGAAGAAGAAGATGTATCAAAAACTTATATTGAGGACAGAGGAGAGATTTTTGAAATTTTAAATTTGTATGATTCCCCTCATATCCCAAAGCTTCTAAACCAGCAAAAATGGTTTGAGAAAGTCAATCAATGGCTTTTTCCCATGAAATAATTCATATGGTGTCTTGTTATGAGGCTTGACCACCTTACTTCTGTTTTGCACAAAGCATGCAGTGTTCACAGCTTCAGCCCAAAAAGGAATAGGTAGTTTTGAATCAGATAACATTGTTCTTGCAGCCTCAATAAGTGTCCTGTTTCTTCTTTCTGCAACACCATTCTGTTGTGGAGTTCTTGCTACACTGTACTGTCTTAGAATTCCTTTCCCCACACAGAATTGATTCATCACATTATTCTTGAACTCAGTACCATTGTCACATCTGATAATCTTCACCTTGTGATTGTACAGGTTTTCAACTCTTGTAATAAATGCCTTGAGTATTTCTGGAGTTTCATCTTTGGTGGCTAGAAAGAACACCCAAGTAAACCTGCTAAAGTCATCAGTGACAACAAGACAATATGACTTCTTATTCAAACTTTTTACAAATACAGGCCCAAATAAATCCATGTGTAGCAAGTGTAATGGCTCAGTATTTGTGTTTACAGTCTTGGACTTGAAAGAAACTCTGTGTTGTTTACCCTTTTGACATGCAACACAAGTTTCACAATTCTCAAAAGTCTTTGTAGGCATCCCTCTCACAAGATTTCCTTTCACCAATTTGTTCATAGTCTTGTAGTTTAGATGTCCCAATCTTCTATGCCATAATTTGGACTCATCAATAGTGGCCTTTGCAATTAGACAAGTCAAAGCCCTCTTTGGAATAATATTCTTAATATGGTCACTGTATATATTTTCCTTTCTAGGGACCTTCAGAAGCACAGATTTGTCATCTGGCAATTGAAAATCAGGAGAAAGAATCATACACTCAGTGTCTGTAAAAAGAACAAAATTCTTCTTGTCACACATTTGTGAGACACCAAAAAGGTTAAACTTAAGTCCTTTCACAAGGAACACCCTTTCAAAGTCCAAATTTCCAGTTCTTAGAGTTCCAATACCAACAATCTTACCACCTTTTGGATCATTCCCAAAAGCAACATAACCACCATCAAAAGCCTCAAAGTCTTCAAGTTGAGACTCATCTCCTGTCATGTGTCCAGAACATCCACTGTCAACAATAACCATATCCTTAAGCTCATCCAGTAGATTGACCTGCACATGAAAAGTAGAGACATTAGTTCCTCTTGATGACCCAAGCCATTACTGACTTGGATCTGCCCTGTGCATCAACATAATCAAATTTCTTTAAATCACTTGATGCACTGCTATCCTTGGAAACAGAATTTGAACCATTTGTTTTTGGTTTCCAAGTCCAGCAAGCTGAGGCCTTAACAGCATAAAAGTGATTACCAACAACTGTATTTGGAAGATGTTTTGGCTCAGAAGTAAAAAGTTTTGTACTAGCAGCAGGTTGCTTGCTAGCAGCAGAGTGCATACTGGCAGCAGAATGCTTACTAGCAGTAGAGCCAGTAGAAGAACTAGTTGTTGATTTGAAAACACCATTTGATTTAGCAGCATAAATAGATCTAGTAGCACCAGATCTCAACAAAACAGCTCTTGGAACCATGTTTCTATTAGGATGTGGGTGAGTTTGTTTAGTTACATATTTGTGATTCACCCTAGTGTATTGATTCCAAACAGGCTTTTGGTGTTCAGGGCATCTAACAATCAAGTGGTCAAAGCTACCACACTTATAACAAGCCTTCTTTTGTAATTTAAACTGATTACCTAATCTGTTTGAAACTAGGTTGTTGAAGTTTCTCTGGTTACCCCTAGGCTTATTATTGAACCTTTCCATCTGTTCTCTAGGTACCTCATTGTACTCTACCATTTTTCGAGAGAAGTTATTTCCTAACACAGGTTTGACAAACTTAACCTGTTCAATTTTAGGTTTAAACTTTGTAGGAATTTCTTCCTTTTTCACACTTTGATTCTTTTTAACCTGTTCCTCATCACTGTCACTATCAGAATACCAATCCTCAATAATTGGAGCTTCAGGAAATTTTCTAGCCTCAACCTTAGGTGTCTCATTAACACTTGTGCTACTTTCACCTACAGGTTTTTCAATATTCAGCTCACTAATGAAGGATGGTTCTTTTCCTGGTGGAGCAAAAGCACTTTTGGCTGGAGGAGCCACTTCATTATACCCAATTCCACTACCTTTTCTCATCAAATTATTCTCAATAGATTTATGTACCATATCAGAAGCAAATTGTTGTTTTTGTACTCTTACTACATGTTTATCTTTTTCAGCAAGAGCTTCTTCTTTTTCTTTTTCTTTTTCTGCTTCTACCAACTTATTTTTAAGAACTTCTACTTCACTGTTTTTCTTAAAAATTTCTATATCTCTGAGATTAAGTTGATCTACATATTCCTTCTCACACTCTTTAAGATATTCTAATCTTCTTTCAACATTTTGAATACCTACTTTGTAACCTAAGTTATCAAGTTTTAGGTGTTCAACTTCTTTATTTAAACTCTCATTCCTAGCCTTAAGAACTTCTATAGTGTCAGAACAAGATTTAAAAGAACAACCAGATGATTCAGAGTCATTAGATACCTCAGAGTCAGAGCCTGATGATGAACCATATGCCATAAGTGCAAAGTTATGCACTTTGGGTTGAACAGCAGCAACCAAAGAGAAATTTGGTTCTTCTTCAGCCATATCACTCCAATCATAATCTCCTAGTCCATCACAAGACACCAGTGCAGTAGTCTTTGATTCTTCAGTAACCTTCTTTGCAGCATCAGCATTCTTCTTTGGAGCTCTACATTCTCTAGCAAAATGTCCCTTCCTGTTGCAGTTGTAGCATTCTATCTTTGATTTGTCAAAGCCTGGACTGTCCTTAGCCTTGTATTTGACTTCTCTTCCAGTCTTTTTCCAGAACTTTCTTGCTCTTAAAGTCAACATTGCCATTTGCCATTTGAGATCAATTTCTTCAAGATCATCTGGATCAATATGATCCATATCTTGATTTATGACATGTGACCTTATGGTAGTAGTAAGCTCAGCCAAGAATGCACATAAAGCAACATCACTGGTAGAAATCTTGTCATTTGAACCAGCAGCAGATCCATCAGCAGTAGAGACTCCATAAGCAGTAGAGTGAGATTCTTGAGTCTCTTTGGATTTTGAAGAAACAAAAGCAAGATTTTGTGCACTAGAAGATGAATTAGAAGAAGTAGACAATTCAGATTCATACACCCTTAAATTGTTGTAGAGGCTCTCTAGCTTCATTGTTTCAAAGTCAGGCTTATTCCTCCACACCACTGTATGCATACTCCATTCAGGTGCAAGACTTCTTAGGAACTTGAGATTCACATCTTCCTGTGGAACAACATAACCAACAAGCTTTAGATGACTAACTAGTTGATTTAGCCTGTTGTATGTGCCAATTATCTTTTCTCCAGATTCAGAAGTAAAGTTTTCAAACTGATGCTTCAACATGTTCTTCCTGGATTTCTTAGTAGCATCATTCCCTCCAAACCTGAATTCCACAGCATCCATCAATGCTTTTCCTGTTTCACAATCATCAAAGTCCATTTGAAATTCATTAGGTATTCCCATTAAGAGAATACTATGAGCCTTGATTTCCAGCTTCCTAGTTGCATTAGCTTCAGCAGACTTGATTGGTATCTCCTTACCATCAGCACTCTTCTCTGGTTCAGAATCACCATTAACAATCACATTCCACATGTTGAAGTCGATCATGCGAATGTATTGTCTGATCCTCCTCTTCCATAGCTCATACTCAGAAGGATTGAGCATAGGTACCCTTGAAGCAGTCACCATATGAGTTTCATCACCCATCTTAAGCAAACGATTTGGAACAGCAAACTTTAAAGAAACAAAATCTTCTTGATTATAACTTCTAGATCACAAGCTCTGATACCACTTGTTGATCCCAGTTGAGCTTAAACGATCTTATATAGAAGTTAACTTGAATGAATACTTAAGCTAATACGCGGAATATAAAAGCTTAACTTAAGAAGAATTATGATTCTCTTTCAACACTTCAATATTATTAATACGAGCACTCAACAATGCTAGGGTTTTACAACCTTGAAGTGAATAATAACACGTACATAAACTAACCCTAGGATCCTCCTTTTATAGGCCAAGGAGTCCTACTAGGTTTACAATACCTTTCTCTACAAGATACGTATATTCTAGATAAATATAATATTTACACAATCTATTCTATATTTATCTAAACCATATACATCCTTATCTCTTTAGCAGCAGATTCTGTCAGCAGTATTTATCCTCAGCAGCACTTTGACCTTAGCAGCAGAATCATTACCACTAGCAGCAGTTTCACTCAGCAGCAGTTTTCACTCAGCAGCAGTTTCAGACCCAACATTTAGCCACTAATGAAATGATTTAAGAGGTTTGGGAACTTAAAACTCTAACAGTTAAGGAAATAATGGGATGAAAAGCTAATTCTGACTTTGCACCAAGTGACCCACTGATTTTATGATTTATTTAACCTATATGACCCTAATATAATCTAACTAGCCAAATTACAACAACTAAAACAAACTAGAACACAAGTAATCTCTCTGATCCAAACACTACTTAATAATGAGACTGTTTTGCTTTTCAAAAGGAAATTTAGCTTTTAAGCTTTAAAACTGAGAGGCAAGGATTCTCTAAGGTGTAATGTACCAAAATAAGCAGAAAGGAACCAAGAATAAGTACTTAAAGTAAACAACTAAGAAAAACCTTGTGAAAGTTATCATGAAGCAGTCAATGCACAAAGGAAGATTGAAAACTAAACTAGCTATCTAATGAGCAGAAGTGGAACATATAAGCATATATAAGCATGAAAGGAACACAAACTAAACCAATAAGCAGTAAGTAAGCCAAGCTACAGTGAAATGTCAAAAAGTGGAAAATTGCTTACTAATGGATTCCGAAGCAGAGAACTATGAGCCAACGACCATAAATCACCTTCCTATTACTCCCCTTGGAGTTCTAAACCAGTGTATCTTCACTCCTTCTTCTCTTCTTCTTTCTTTTTCACTATTTTTTTATTATTTTTTTTTTATTTTTTTGTAATTTCCTTGTATTATTCTTACTTTTTTTCTTTCTGAGAGTTTTCTGATTTTGAGGCTTCATAATATTTATAAATAACTTATAAAAGCTTCTGGGATCATTTTGAGGATAGTTTAAACTAAAACAACAATAATATCAATAATTGGAAATTTAAAGTGAAAATCAAGAAAACTTTAAAACTGAATAGAAACTTGAATTAACTTTGAAAATAAGAAGTACAATTGACAACTAAGATAAAAATTACAAGGAAAGAGATGCCTTTGAGGCTTACATTGGTTGCCTATTTATACTAACCATGAGGTAGGTAGGAAAACATCACTTGTGCTTCTTCTCTAAGACACATCAGCCCTAAAATGATCCTTGTGCTTCTGCGAATCAATCCCCATCGTCCAATTGCATTTTAATTAATCACAGCCCTCTATCTAGTTTTGGCGCCAAAATGGTGTTTGGTGGATTGGTGAGCTGAAATGTGTTAGGTACAGGTTGTGAGGAGGGGGAAAAGGTATAGTGGGATGGGAAGTGGTGAGGGGTACTTTTGAGGGTGGTGTGGAGTGTTGCAGAGGTGAAGGTGGGGTGATTGTGGTTTACCTAGTGTGTTTTGGGAAGGAGGAGGAAAAAGAGATAAGTGTTTGACCCCGTTTTTTACTTTTGACCTGTTGACCGAATTTTATTAATACGGGGTGGTGAGTTGGGCTTTGGGGAATATGGGATTATAGGGTATATGGATCAGGGGGTGTTGGGTTTATTTGGTATTGGGTTTATTTAAGTAAATGGTTTTAAGTTTGATAAATACAAGGACCAAAGATGTAATTTGCTGAAAAGTTGAGGGGTCACTTCTGCCATATCTTCAAAACCACTCCAAGGACCGTTCTTGACATGTCTTGATTTCCCAAGAATCTTTCATTTTCAAACTCCAAACTAAAATACCCGGGGACCATTTTTGCCAATTTGCCAAACTTGAGGGACCTTTCTTGTAAAACTTTGAAAATGCATTCCAAGGATCAATTTTGTCAGTTGAGGATTTTTGGAGGACTTTTGTTGACTTTCTCTTCATAAATTCTCACCAGGGACCATTTCTGTCATTTCTTGAAAGTACAGGGACCAATCTTGCCAAATGTGAAACTCGAAGGACTAAACTTGTAAACTTTTGAAAACTTTTCACCCAAAGACCATTTTTGATAACTTTTGACTTTTAAAGGACTTAGGTTGACTTTTCTTTCAAAACAAATGCTTAGGGACTGATTTTGTCAAATTTTGAAAGTTGAGGGACTAAAACTGCCAATTATGCAAACTTTGTTTGTTTTTCATCTGTTTTCCAATCATTTTGCATCTAAAACATATAAAACACGATCTTTGGGTGTTTTTGATGCATTTCTGGGTGTTTTTAAATGTTTTTGCAGTTTAGATTGACAAAAAATGATGAGTATTTACACACTCATCACCGGTCATTTTGGCGAGTCGTTCCTCCTTCCATAAAAAAAAGTCGCATCCATACTCCTTTCTCCCACCCTGTTAAAGAGTAAAAACTATTATTTTTAACAACTAACCAAATTATTTAGATAATACAAAAAAAAGTATGTAATTGTTCACCTTTGATAAAGGACACGCATAGTATAGTTTACCACGGGAGTAAGGTTTATGCGATTCTCGCAAAATTACGTCTCCTCGTCTACAAGGACAAGGAAAAGCTTCAAATTCTGCCATCTTTACCATGATAACAGTGTGTGTTTGTGGTTGTGAGGTTGAGTGGTTGTGATTGGTGGATAGGGGTGGCCCAATCTACAAGTTGAGGTGATAAAAGGTGGTGGCCAGAAAAAGATTCTGGCGACCGGAAACTGCTAGAGAGAGAGAGAGATAGTGAAATGAATGTGTGTTTGTGTGTTTATATTAGTTAGGATAGAGTGTATATAAGGGAAGATCTGGTGGGAAAATTTGGGTGGGAAATTCTGGCGCCAAGATTTTGGTGGGATGTGTTTTGGTGGGAAAATTTGGTGGGATGTGTTTTGGTGGGAAAATCTCGTGTATAACCATAGCATCTCGACTCATCAGTTTAACATCTCGTGTATAACCATAGCATCTTGACTCATCCGTTTAATATCTCATGTATAACCATAGCATCTCGGCTCGTTCGTTTAACATCTCGTGTATAACCATAGCATCGTTTAACATCTCGTGTACAGCCATATCATCTCGACTCATCCGTTTAACATCTCGTGTATAACCATAGCATCTCAACTCATCCGTTTAACATCTCGTGTATAACCATATCATATCGACTCATCCGTTTAACATCTCGTATATAACAATAACATCTCGACTCATCCGTTTAACATCCCGTGTACAACCATAGCATCTCGACTCATCCGTTTAACATCTCGTGTATAACCATATCATATCGACTCATCCGTTTAACATCTCGTGTATAACCATAACATCTCGACTAATCCGTTTAACATCCCATGTACAACTATAGCATCTCGACTCATCCGTTTAACATCTCGTGTATAACCATAGCATCTCGGCTTGTTCGTTTAACATCTCGTGTATAACCATAGCATCGTTTAACATCTCGTGTACAACCATATCATCTCGACCCATCCGTTTAATATCTCGTGTATAACCATAGCATCTCGGCTCGTTCGTTTAACATCTTGTGTATAACCATAGCATCGTTTAACATCTCGTGTACTTAATTTTAAATATAAAGTATTTAATTTATAAAGTATTAATTTTAAATATAAATAATTAAATATATAATGTATTTAATTTTAAATTAAAGTATTTAATTTATAAAGTATTTAATTTTAAATATAAATTATTTAATATATAAAAGTAATTTTAATATATATATATATATATATATATATATATATATATATTAAAAGAATTTATAATAAATAATTTTTTTTAATTATATAAAAGTAATTAATTTTAAATTTAACTCATTATTTTTTAATTTTATAAAACTTTTTTTTAATTATTTTATAAAAGTCTTCATAATAGATAAACATTTTTAATTATATAAAAGTTACTAATTTTTTATAATACCGTGGACATGTCCACGGGAATATAAGCGCCAAAAATTTCACGAAAATTTCATTTGTCCCGCCAAACTAGAAACGACAAAATTGCTTTACATTCCCGTCGACGGGATAATTAAAAGATATCACAAAACAGATCTAGGTCAAACACTTAGACCAAAAAAAAGTTATAAAACTTTTTCATCTCATCTCTCTCGCCGGCGATACTCCAAAACCACCACCTCCCCAACCACACCACCTCCTGACTCCACAACCACCACCGGTACTCCATAACCACCACCACACCATCACTACACCACCTCCGACACCACAGCTCCACCTCCTCCACCACTGCTCTACCAACACCACCACACGAGCACCACTGTGCACTTTTCTTCCTCCTTTTCTCAATTAATTCTTTCCTCAACCCATCTTGTTTAATTCTTCTTCTTCTCAACCCTTTTCTTCTTATTCTTCAACTGTCGCCAAGAGAAATGGTTGATTTAATTGTTAATGCTAATGGTTAATTTAATTGTAAATGTTATTGTTAATTTAATTGTTGTTAATTGCTTTTTTCTATGCAGCCGAGAGCAATGAAGCTGTGATAGCCGAGAGCGAGAGCAAGTGCCGAGGGTGAGAGCCGAAACAACCAAGACATATAGGTAATGTACCTCATTTTTTTATTAACTTTTGGTATCCCGACGACATGTCACCGACAAAAGTTTTTTTAAAAACTATTGATATATCACACCTGCTCTCTTTTAATATAGCTCGAGACCACGTATAGCCCGAGAGACCACAGACCACAGCCCACGCCCGAGCCCGGGACCACGTACAAACAATATGTTATTTACATATCCGTTTTGTTTTTTGTTTTTTTTTTTCATTTTTATGCCTTGTTGTATTATTATTTTTATATATGTTTGTGATTTTAGTAATCTGATTAAGTAGTTTAGTATCCCGTAGCGTTTGGTTAGTAGTTTAGTGCTTGCGTTTGGTTAGTAGTTTAGTGTAACACATTTTTAAGTAACATAGCGTTTGGTTAGTACTTATGAAAAAAGTGATAAATTAGTAAAAGAAAGAAAAAAATATCTATTTGATTTCCATCTCTACGGTATATAAATTGTATATCAGTTAAGAAAAAAGTGAATTTGTGTATATATGTGATTGTTAGTACTTATGAAATGATGAGGCGAAAATTGTTACGATTTTAGAGGGTCATTTAAGCCCGAATCCGTAATTATTTGATCAAATATTGCCTTAAATCGTTCCTTTTGTCATTTTAGGTACTTTGGAGAAGAAGTCTGGAAAATGGAGCATTTTGGACGTTTTCGGAGCATAAAAGTGAAGAAAACGACAAAGTCCCAAAAATATGCTGGAAATTGTACCTGACGGCATCACCCTTTACGAGGTGACGGCATCACGCTTTGACAAGGAGGTGAATATGAAATTACACGAGACGCTCCATAAAGTTTTCATGATTTAACACATGACGGCGTCACGCTTTGTGACGCCTAGGCCGTCACGTTATAAGCTAAAGGGAGACGGCCCAGAGAAGAATAAAGGAGGACGGCGTCAGAAGTGGATCTAAGCAATCCGATAATTATTTTGGCGGCGATTTGACGGCGTCACAAGTTATAACGTGAGGTCGTCAGATTGTAAAATCTATATATAGTTTTCTAATTTTCATTCATTGGTGTGAAACTTTGGGGAGAACTTTAGGGATAAACCCTAGGTCGAATTTTACTGTATTTTCAAGGGTTTTTCACCCTTGTTTCATCCATGCTTAATTAAAGATAAGTCTTCCATCAATCATTTAATATGTTTATATGTTGTTTGATTTTATCTTATGCTTGTCTTTACATTAACATGCTAGGCAAGGTTTTTCTTGTGTTTGCTTAGATGTGATGAAATCTAGCTATTGATTATTGGTTGATGGTTGGTTATTAATTGTTGTGGGTGGGTGATTTCAATGTTAGGCTTAAGAAAACTGGCTAACTTCCAATTGGTAACATGCTTGAACGTCTTGAGAAACATGAATCAGATGTGCAGTACGATTAATTGGTTGTATTTAATGCATAAGTAATTGTTAGTGATTTCATGGTTAGGATATTAAACGTGTCACCATAGAATGAAGTAGGAGCTTATAGAGTTGGGGAAGGACGCGCATGCCCCACGAATGGTATTAAGGAATACAGCCCGTCATCCACACAATTGTAACAAGCTAATCAACCGGTAAAAGATAGTTAGGGAGTAATGAAATCTAAGTAAACACACTTTTCTCCATATAAGTTTCACAACCTTTTACTTTCTTGTTATTTTATTTTATTTGAATTTGTAGTTAATTGGGTTAGTTGACTAGCATCTAATTCCGCCCACTCCTTCAAAAACCGAGATTTTTACTTGCTTTCATAGTATATAAATATACAAAAAGAATCATCCCTCACCCTTAGACCTATATAGAATATTTTTCAATCCTAACGAACACTATTCCCCAAGTAGAACGACCAATCCCTCGGTACTTGCCACTACACTATACTACATCGATCAAGTACACTGTCTGGTGGGGATTGCCAGCTTCTCAAGATCCCTTGGGAAGTAAAACCTCTTGCAAGGTTGCAAAACCATGCATCATGAAAAAAGTGATAAACTTAGTGTATACATATATATATATATATATATATATATATATATATATATATATATATATATATATATATATATATGATTGGTAGTGTATTTGTGAATGTGATTTTAGAGTGTGTTTGTTTCGGCTTATATAACGGGCTTATGGCTTGTTTGGTTTTCGGCTTATGTTTCATAAGCTAAATTTTTACGGCTTATTTTGAAACTTTTTACCTTACATAAGCTTATCATGACATGATAAACTTATATAACCAAAAATAGTTTCAAAATAAGTCACAAAAAATAAGCTTATGAAACATAAGCCGAAAACCAAACTAGTGTTTATATTCTATTAATTGTTTAACTTAAAATATGCTATTAATTGTTTAACTTAAAATAGTCAATTTGTGTATTATTGTAAATGATTTTAGGACTTTAGTGATTAATTTCGGAATTCCCCGTCCGAAGTTAATCATCCTATAGAAAACCCATCCGGAATTAATTTATTAGAAATTAATTTCGGAAAGTCCCCTGTTTCGGACTGCTTTTTGAATGTTTTGTCTCATTTAGGATATGGATGCGTATAACATCAGGAAAGGCATCAATGCATATCTGGCCAAGCGCTACTCAGACAATAAGCATGACATGAAGAGGGATTACTTTACGAGTAAGGGTGGGTCAGCTGCTGTGGACGTGATACGTAGAAACCCTCCTCCGAACACTGAGCCGTCTGTGTGGGAGGAGCATGTAAAGTTTTACATGGAAGAGAAGAACCTCAAGCGAGCTGCTGTGAACAAAGAGAACAGGAAGAAGAACAAGGTATACAACCGCCACGGTTCCAAGTCATTGGCCGCTATTCGCCACGACTATGTAAGACACATTTTATTTTTATAAAATTATTTAATTTTAATTATCTATTAATTAAAATGCTTAATTTTATAAAAGTAATTAATTTTAATTTTATAAAAGTTTTTAAGTTTAATTAAAATATATATGGTGTTTGATTTGTCATTTTTAATTTGTTTCATCTTATATATATGCATGTGTATATACAGTTTCAGAACAGCGAGGACCACCAGTACCCGTCACTCATCTAGAGTTTCTATGACACGCACTGCGACAAGCATGGTGTGTGGTTGCTGGACGAGGCTCGGGTTCAATATGTAAGTATTTTTTTTCCAAACACGCACTTTAATGATTTATTGAAACATGATCTTGCAATTAACCTGACTAATATATTAATTTTCTCAAATTTTTTCAACTAAATAGGAAGAGATGGTTCGGCTTCGTGATCTAGGAGTGAATACGCCTGAAGGGGTGTCATACATAGAGGAGCAGATACTTGCTATGGTTCTGAAGGGCAAGCGACGGGGTCACATAGCCGACAGGGGTAGGGTGTTACCCGGCATGAGCAGGCCACCATTACCATACACCCCGCCTCCACCTCCAGGTATGCACAGTGCGATAATATAGTAATTATAGATTACTCATGACTCAAATTATGTATTGCAATAGCTGTTTTTAAATTTTGATTATTTCATTTTCAGAAATGGCCGAGATGGCCGCGAAGCTTGCTGAGGCCGAGAAGAAGAACCGGGAAGATGTTGAAGAACGTAAGGTCATGAAGGCGCAGCTCGCTTTGTTGACCGGTTTTGTCTCGACCAACCCGGCATGGTCGCAGTATATTAGTTAGGCGGGTTCTCAAAACGTGGATAGCTCGGGCAGTGGGTCTGGCACTGGAGGTAGTGGCTCAGCTGGAGGGAGTGGGAGTGGCGGAGGCGATGAGGATGGTTATAGTGATCATGATGAGTAACTTGGGGATGTAGAGGTAGTGAGGTACAGACTTGGGTTTTTTTGTGTTGTACTTATGTTTGAAACAATATTTTGGTGACCCTTATGTTAGTATTTTGTAATTTAACCTGTTGGCGACTTGAACATCGCGGAGATTGAAACATTTGTTGATATGGCAGCTAGGTTTAGATATTACCACACCCCATTTTGTAGACTTTATATGTTTTAATACATTTTGAGGGTGTTTAGCGATACTGCAAGTGTTTTAGCCGATGTTGAGTTGTATGTGTTTAGGACATGTTAAAATTGCTTGGTTAAAGGTTCTGGTTGGTTACAGGTTTTGATAGATTTTTTCCGGAATTTTCTGAAAAAAAATCTGGAATTTTGCTGGTATGTAGCTTGCTGTTAGCAGCATACAAATATGATATCGTCGACATGTCGACGGTATAATAATACTAAATTTAATAATTTAATTTATGATTCCGTCGACATGTCGACGGTATAATAACATTATATTTATTTATGTATTTTATTATACCGACGTCATGACGTCGGTATAACAACACATCATTGACCAGCTATGTTGACTTTGACGAAAACATCCCGATGTCATGTCGACGGGATTATTTAAAAATAATTAACGAATGTTAATTAGTTAAATAATTAACATCATTATCCCGTCGACATGTCGACAGGATTATAACATCGGACCACCAAAGTCTTTGACTGGAAAACCATGTGGGACCCACTTAGTCGACGTGCATTGTCGACGGGATAGTTGTTCCCGACGAGGCATTCTCAACAAACTGAGGCCGTCGTCATGTCGATGGGAGCGTATTATCCCGACGTCATGACGACGGGAAAGGGTCGAAAAAGTCGTTGGCGATTATCCTGGTTGTACTAGTGAAAATGGACAACATGGACTGTTGGGTTTTGAGTTCTGCTGCTGAGTGAAACTGCTGCTATGATGAAACTGCTGCTAGAGTAAATGATTCTGCTATTGATGACAAAGTGTTGCTGATGAAAATACGGCTAAAGGAAACTACTTCTGAAGAGATAAGCATGTATCCGTAGTAGATAATTATAGAATAGATTGTGTGTATATCTTATACGTCTAGAATATTCTTACCTTGATTAGAAAGTTATTGTAAACCTAGTATGACTCCTTGGCCTATAAAAGGAAGATCCTAGGGTTAGATTATGTACGTATTGTTTAAGTTTCGTTTACACTTCAAGGTTGTAAAACCTTAGCATTGTTGAGAGCTCGTATAAATAATATTGAAGTGTTGATAGAGAATTATTCTTCTTAAGTTAAGCTTTTACATTCCGCATTCAAGCTTAAGTGTTTACTTTAAGTCAACTTCTATATAAGATCGTTTGCTCAACTGGGATCAACAAGTGGTATCAGAGCTTGTGATCTAGAAGTTGTAATCAAGAAGAAACTGTTCTTTGCAAGTTTGCTGTTCCTAATCAACTGCTGAAGATGGGTGATGACACACATATGGTGACTGCTTCAAAGGTTCCAATGCTCAACCCTGGTGAATATGAGCTATGGAAGATGACAATTCGACAATACATTCGCATGATTGACTTTAACATGTGGAATGTGATCATGAATGGTGACTCTTTACCAAAGAAAGGTCCTGATGGTAAAGATATACCAATCAAGTCTGCTGAAGAGAACTCTGTAAGGAAGATGGAGATCAAGGCTCACAGTATTCTCTTAATGGGAATACCTAATGAGTTTCAGTTGGACTTTGAGAGTTGTGAGACTGCTAAAGAGTTAATGGATGTTATTGAATTCAGGTTTGGTGGGAATGATGCTACCAAGAAGTCAAGGAAGAATATGTTGAAGCATCAGTTTGAGAACTTTACTGCTGAAAGTGGAGAGAAGATTATTGGCACCTACAACAGGCTCAATCAACTTGTCAGTCATCTAAAGCTTGTTGGCTATGTGGTTCCACAAGAAGATGTGAATCTCAAGTTTCTCATAAGTCTTGCACCTGAATGGAGTATGCACACTGTTGTTTGGAGGAATAAGCCTGACTTTGAAACCATGAAGTTGGAAAGCCTCTATAACAATTTAAGAGTGTATGAACCAGAATTATCTACTTCATCTACTTCTGGTTCACAAAATCTTGCCTTTGTATCTTCAAAGTCAAAGGGGTCTAAAGAATCTCACTCTGCTGCTTATGGAGTATCTACTGCTGATGGATCTGCTGCTAGTTCTCATGATAATAACTCCACCAGTGATATGGCTTTATGTGCATTCTTGGCTGATCTAACATCAAGTATAAGGTCACAGGCACTTAATCAAGATCTGGATCACCTTGATCAAGATGATCTTGAAGAGATGGATCTTAAATGGCAAATGGCCATGTTGACCTTGAGGGCTAGAAAATTCTGGAAGAGAACTAGAAAAGAGATCAAGTATAGACCTAAAGAAAATGTTGGCTTTGACAAATCAAAGATAGAGTGTTACAACTGTAACAGGAAGGGTCACTTTTCCAGAGAATGTAGAGCTCCAAAGAAAAATAGTGAAGCATCAAAGAAGACTGAAGAGACAAAGAATACTACTACTGCATTGGTGTCTTGTGATGGATTGGGAGAGTATGATTGGAGTGATTTAGCTGATGAAGAACCAAATTATTCCTTGGTGGCTCAAGTCAAGCCTGAAGTGCATAACTTTGCACTAATGGCTTATTCATCATCATCTTCTGGATCTGACTCTGAGGTATCAAATGATTCTGATTTATTTGTGTATTCTTTTAAGTCTTGTGCTGACACTATAGAAGAACTTAAGTCTAGGAATGAAAGTCTAAATAAGGAAGTTGAAAACCTAAAACTTGATAACTTAGGTTACAAAGTAGGTATTCAAAATGTTGAAAGAAGACTTGAGTACTTAAAAGAGTGTGAGATGGAATATGTAGATAGAATTAACCAACAAGATGTTGAGATTTTTAAGAAAAATAGTGAAATTGAGTTTCTTAAAAATAAATTAGAAGAAGCAGAAAAAGATAGAGATGCAGCTCTTGCTGAAAAAGAAAAACATATAGTAAGATAAACAAACAGCAATATGCTTCTGATTTGGTTAATAAATCTATTGAGAGTACAATAATGAGGAAAGGAAGTGGAATAGGTTACAATGAGGTTGCTCCTCCTGTTAAGAGTGCCTATGCTCCACCAGGAAAAGAATTGTCCTTCATTAGTGAGCTGAACATAGAAAAACCAATAGGTGAGTCTAGTATAAGTGTCTTAGAAACACCTAAGGTAGAGGGTAGAAAATTTCCTGATTCTCCTATTATTGAAGATTGGTACTCAGATAGTGATGAGGAACAAGAACAGGTTGAACTAGAACATAATGTAGTAAAGGAAGAAATTCCTGCTAAGATTGAAAAAGTTGAACCTAAAATTGAACAAGTGAAGTTTGTGAAATCTGTGCTAGGTCAAGGTATCTCTAGGAGAATGGTTGAGTATAAAGAGATTTCTAGAGAAAGAATAAATGGTTTCAATAATAAGCCTAGGGGTAATCAGAGAAACTTTAATAACCTAGTTTCAAACAAATTAGGTAGTGAGTTTCAATTGAGGAAAAAGGCTTGTTATAAGTGTGGTAGCTTTGAACATTTGATTGATAGTTGTCCTGACCACAAGAAACCTGTTTGGAATCAATACTCTAGGGTGAATCACAAATATGTTAATCAGAATACTCACCCTCATCCAAATAGAAACATGATTCCTAGGGCTGTGTTGTTAACATCTGGTGCAACTAGATCAATTTATGCTGCTAAATCAAATGGTACTTTTAAAACCACAACTGGTTCTGTTGCTGGCTCTACTGCTAGTAAGCGCTCTGCTGCTAGTAAGCACTCTGCTGCTAGTAAGCACTCTGCTGCTAGTAAGCAATCTGCTGCTAGTACAAAACTTTCTACTTCTGGGCCAAAAGTTTTATCAAATACAGTTGTTGGAAATCATTTTTATGATGTTAAGGCCTCAGCTTGTTGGGTTTGGAAACCAAAACCAAATGTTACAAACAATGTTTCCAAAACCAGCAGTGCATCAAGTGATTTAAAGAAATTTAACTATGTTGATGAACAAGGCAGATCCAAGTCAGTAATGGCTTGGGTCCCCAAGAGAAACTAATTTCTCTATTTTCATGTGCAGGGTAATCTACTGGATGAGCTTAAAGACATGGTTATAGTTGATAGTGGATGCTCTGGACATATGATAGGGGATGAGTCTCAGCTTGAAGACTTTGAGGCTTTTGATGGTGGTTATGTTGCTTTTGGGAATGATCCAAAAGGTGGAAAAATTATTGGTAGAGGCACTTTAAAGACTGGGAATTTGGACTTTGAGAAGGTGTTTCTTGTGAAAGGGCTTAAGTTTAACCTCTTTAGTGTTTCACAAATGTGTGACAAAAGGAATTTTGTTCTTTTTACAGACACTGAATGTATGATCCTTTCTCTTGATTTTCGGTTGCCAATGATAAATTTGTGCTATTGAAGGTCCCTAGAAACGAAAATATATACAGTGACCATATTAAGAACATAGTTCCCAAAAGAGCTTTAACTTGTCTGATTGCGAAAGCCACTGTTGATGAGTCCAAATTATGGCATAGAAGACTTGGGCACTTGAACTACAAGACAATGAATAAGTTGGTGAAAGGAAATCTTGTGAGAGGCATGCCCACAAAGTTGTTTGAAAATTGTGAAACTTGTATTGCTTGTCAGAAGGGAAAACAACACAGAGTCTCATTCAAGTCAAAGATTGTGAATACAAATACAAAGCCCTTGCATTTGCTACACATGGATTTATTTGGGCCTGTTTTTGTGAAAAGTTTGAATAAGAAGTCATATTGCCTAGTTGTCACAGATGACTACAGCAGGTTTACTTGGGTGTTTTTCTTAGCCACTAAAGATGAAACCCAAGAGATTCTTAAGGAATTTATCACTAGAGTTGAAAACCTGCACAACCACAAAGTGAAGATTATAAGATGTGACAACGATACTGAGTTCAAGAATAGCGTGATGAATCAATTCTGTGTGGGAAAAGGCATTTTAAGACAGTATAGTGTTGCAAGAACTCCACAGCAGAATGGTGTTGCAGAGAGAAGAAATAGGACACTTATTGAGGCTGCAAGAACAATGTTAGCAGATTCTAAATTACCTATACCTTTTTGGGCTGAAGCTGTAAACACTGCATGTTTTGTGCAGAACAGGAGTAAGGTAGTGAAGCCTCACAACAAAACTCCATATGAGCTCTTTCATGGGAAGAAACCAATGATTGATTTTCTTAAGCCATTTGGATGTCCTGTCACTATTTTGAACACTAAGGATCAGTTAGGCAAGTTTGAAGAGAAAGCTGATGAAGGGAATTTGGTTGGTTACTTTGTACATAGTAAAGCTTTCAGAGTATATAACAAGATAACCAAACATGTAGAGGAGAATTTGCATATCAAGTTTAGTGAGAACACATCTAATGCTGCAGGAAAAGGACCTGAATGGATGTTTGATGTTGACATCCTAACCAAGACAATGAATTATGTACCTGTTATTGCTAGTGTTGACACTAACAAACCACAAGAAGACATTGTTTTGATTGAGAAACTGAAGGTTGGTCCTACTTTCATACCTTTACATCAAAATCAAGATACACAAGAACATGATGTTCCACCAGAGAAACCTAAGGAAGCTCAAGCAGATGTTGTAACTCCTATTGATGCAGAAAGGATACTCAATGAAGCTCCAAAAGAAGTTGTTGCTGACTCTCAAATTAGACCAGAAGACTCTACTGCTGACTCAGAAGACTCTACTGCTAGACCAAAACAAGCAACTACTACTTCTATCTATTCTGCTGCCAAGCCTACTCACTCTGCTTCTACATCACAGTTTCCTTCTTTGAATACTCAGGATAGACCTTTTGATGATACAAATTATCCTGAAGATCCAAATATGCCTCCTCTAGAGAATATCTATGATGACACAGATGATGAAGCTCTTGATGGTAAATTATTTGGAGCTGAAGTAGACTATACTAATTTGGAACTCAATATTCCTGTTAGTCCCACTACTACTACAAGAGTTCAAAAGAATCATCCAAAAGAACAAATTCTAAGTGATCCTCAATCATCTGTACAAACAAGGAAAATGACTAAAGAGCTCAAAGATCTTCAACATCAAAGTTTCTTTCCTAGATCTATGCATCAAAGAAACAGTCATAAAGATCTACAAAATTGCTTGTTTGCCTGCTTTCTATCTCAAATTGAACCCAAGAACACTTACAAAGCCCTACAAGAAGCTAGTTGGGTGGAAGCAATGCAAGATGAGCTTCTGCAATTTAAGCTACAAGAAGTATGAACTTTGGTTGATTTTCCAAATGGAAAAAGAGTTATTGGTACTAAATGGGTTTTCAGATGTAAAAGAGATGAAAGAGGGATAGTCATCAGAAATAAAGCTAGATTAGTAGCTCAAGGATACACACAACAAGAGGGACTTGACTATGATGAGGTATTTGCACCAGTGGCAAGGATAGAAGCCATTAGACTATTCTTGGCTTATGCTTCATTCAAAGATTTTGTGGTGTATCAGATGGATGTAAAGAGTGCTTTCCTTTATGGGACCATTACAGAAGAAGTTTATGTGTCTCAACCACCAGGTTTTGAGGACCCTGATTATCCTGACAAAGTTTACAAGGTGAATAGAGCAATGTATGGACTACATCAAGCTCCCAGAGCTTGGTATGATACCTTGTCAACATATTTGTTGGACTCTGGGTTCAGTAGAGGAAAGATTGACAAGACTTTGTTTCTCAAAAGACAAAAAGATGATATTTTGCTGGTACAAATCTATGTTGATGACATCATCTTTGGTTCTACAAACAGGGCAATGTGTGTTGATTTTGAGAAGCTTATGAAGGAAAAGTTTGCAATGAGTTCAATGGGAGAACTCAACTTCTTCTTGGGACTACAGGTGGTTCAAAAGAAAGATGGCATATTTATTAGCCAGGATAAGTATGTTAATGACATTTTGAAGAAGTTTGGATTTGAAGATGCTAAGCCTGCCAAGACAACCATGGATACCAACAAACCTTTGTTGAAGGATGAAAATGGAAAAGAAGTAGATGTTCACTTGTACAGGTCTATGATTGGCTCATTGATGTATCTTACAGCATCAAGGCCTGATATCATGTTTGCTATATGTGCCTGTGCAAGATTCCAAGTTTGTCCCAAAGAATCATATCTCAATGCAGTCAAGAGAATTTTTAGGTATCTAAGGCATCAACCTAAATTGGGCCTATGGTATCCTAAGGATTCACCTTTTGATTTGGTGGCATATTCAGACAGTGACTATGCCGGTGCTTGCTTGGATAGAAAGTTTACAACTGGAGGTTGTCAATTTCTTGGAAACAGATTGGTGTCATGGCAATGCAAGAAACAAACAGTGGTTGCAAATTCGACAACTGAAGCTGAGTATGTGGCTGCTTCAAGTTGCTGTGGGCAAGTGTTATGGGTGCAAAATCAACTACTGGATTATGGGTACAATTTCATGAACACCAAAATTCATATTGATAATAACAACACACTTTGCATAATTAAAAATGCTATTTTTTTCATTTAAAAACAAAACATATTGAGATAAGACATCATTTCATAAGGGATTGCTATGAAAAGAAGTTAATTCAAATTGTCAAAATTCATACTGATAACAATGTTGCTGATCTTCTCACTAAACACTTTGATGTAGGAAGATTTCAATTCTTAATTGCAAACATTGGTATGATTAATCTTTGAAAATCTTATCTCTTATTGTTTTTGTAAAAAGTGTAAAGGTTTTGTGCTGATTGTTCATCTGTTTCTGCTGCTTCTTAAGAAGCAAGTGATTAAGTTGCAATGTACTCTACTGCTATTTTACTCTACTGCTAGTATATTTTCTTGTATACTTTGTAGTGTTTGGACTAACATTTTGCAGGATAAGTTGAGAATTGATGATTTGCAAGATTATTAGGCAGAAATTCAAAGGATTTCATTCATCAATCACAAAAGTACATTCAACAAAAGAGTACATCCACATCATGTTCTGAAATAACAAAAGACTGCTACATCACAACCTACAATAAAAAGACTTAAAACATCATTTTCTAGGGCATGGAAGTCCAAGTACAATCTTCCTCTCCTTAGGAAGTGGAGGGTTTGCCTTTCTTGTTTTAGTAGATGTCTTGGATCTTGGCCTTGATGATGATGGTCTTTCTGGAGTGGATGGTGGATTGTAGTCTGGTTCATCCTCATCTGATGATCTATAGATGAAGGGGGAAACAAGCTCCTTGGGAGATGGTGGTCTAATTGGGATCCAAGCAGGGTCTTCTGATGATTCTGAAGACGATGGAGACTTCGGGGACATCACCTTTTTACCCCTCGAAGTACTTAGGGTTTGATTCAAATGTAGGAGATCTTTGAAGACCGGAAGATCATGCTTCCTCTTTCTGGCTTGCTCCTTGGTTCTACAACCTTTGTGAGGAGGACGGAAGGGAGGGACATATGTTTCAAATGGTGAATCATCCTCAGAAGAAGAATCGGATGAGATGTTGATAATTTTGGGTGAAGATTTCATTGTTATTGATGAGTTGATTTGGGTGATTGGAAGATTTGATTGTGTGATTGGCGTTTCTGATTGTAATTAGGGTTTGATTGTGGTGAATTAGGGAAAAGATTGCGTCTGGTTTTATAGGGATTACGGAGTATCAAGCGCATTAATTGTTATGGGTGATTGACTTTTTGACCAAGTTTTATTAGTCAACTCTGCTGCTGGCTTATTTTCACTCTGCTGCTAGTTGTTTCATTCTGCTGCTAGTTGTGGATGACTGGGTTATGCTGCTACGGTTGTAAGTGAAAGGGTGGTATGTGTAACTTCTACAAATCAGTTTAAAACCTAATTAATCTTCATAATTGGTTTCTATACGCTCCAAATTGAAGTTCTCACAAACCCTAACACTCCATCATTGTCAAAATCAATTATCCTCAATTTCCCTAAACCCTAATTTATGGATTGTGTACGTACCTGGGCAGAGCAACACAACAGTGTGGTTGTTTTAATTGAAGAGTTGGTTCCTGAAGGGCTCACAGATATGGTTGAATTTTTAAATGCTACTTCTCTTAGGTATGCACTCACTGTGAATCCTACTATATTTGTTTCCTACATCAAACAGTTTTGGCTTACTGCTAAAGTCAAATCTATGAATGGGGAAAAATATGTCAGTGCTTTAGTAGATGGGCAAAAGGTTCGTATCACTGAATCATCTATAAGGAAATCTCTTCTCTTAAATGATGAAACAGAGACTACTTGTCTTGCTAATTCTGCTATTTTTGCTGGTTTAAAAACTTTGGGGTATGAGGGCAAGCATAACAATTTAAAATTTCAAAAAGCTCTCCTTTGTCCTCAATACAAGTTTTTGGTACACATTCTCCTTCATTGTTTGAGTCCTAAAACTTCTGGGTGGCATGAGTTTAGTGCTACTATTGCTTGTGTAATGGTATGCTTAAGCACAGGTCAACCATTTAATTTTTCAAATATGATTTTGGAGGGGATTGCTAAAAGTGTTAAAGAGTCTGGTTCTTATTTGCTTTATCCAAGATTTCTCCAGCTCTTTATTGTTGACCAACTTACAGATTTTAGATCCCATGGTGGTTATTATGAAGCTCTAAAATTGGTTTCCAAAACCTTTACTTTCTTGGTTAAGCATGGAAAAAGTTTTTCAGGCACACATACAAATCTTACACCTTCAATGGTGCAACTTGTGCAAAATATTCAGGGTGAAGGATCAGGAAATCCCATTGATTCCCATCACACACCCAATTTTTCTGCATCCACTTCACAACCCAAAATACATTATATCCGTAGGAAAACCAAAAAGAACACTGATCTACCTCAGGATAGTGTTAGTATGGCTGTACCAGATGAGGCTGTCTTAGTTGATGGAGGGGACATGTTGGCAAGGGCTATCACTACTGCTTCTAGCTTAGCAGCAGAGCAGGACAGTGATAACATAAATAAGACCCGAACCAAGGCAACATCTAGAGAAAAGGATTCTTCTGAATCTACTTCTCAGGATGGTAACCCTAGCCAAATGGAAAATATAGGGGGCTCAGATGATCAAACTAGGTTTGATACTGAGTTTATGTCCCAAGATTCACCTCTCGGACCAGGTTACACAGGTCGAAGTGATGAGGACATGCCAGTGACAAATGAATTGACGGAAAATCTTGTACATGATGACAATGTCCATGATTCACCTCTCGGACCAGGTAACACAGGTCGAAGTGATGAGACTACTATGCAACTCATTAAGGAATTGACAGTTACTTGTACCAATTTGGGGTTGAAGTGTACTACCTTGGAAGATAAAGTTCTTACTCTGTCTACAGCTGTTGAAGGTCAAGGCAAGCTTATAACAAAATTGAAGAAACAGATTAAGAACTTGAAGAAATCAAGATCTTCAACCTCATTGAAAAGGCTAAAGAAAGTGGGCACTTCTCAAGTTGTAAGTTCACCTGAACTATCTACTCATTTGGAAGAGGATGCTTCCAAACAGGGGAGGAATGAAGATGTAATGGGTTCAGGGGAGGCAAATTTGAAGAGGGTTGAAAGTGCTCAGGTTTTGAATGAAGAAATGGTTTCAGGGGAGGTTCTAGTGATTGGAGACATGGATGTGGAAAGTCCTCAGGATGCTGAAAATTTTGTGATTGCTGATCAATTAGGAAATGAGGTTGTAATGGAAGAGGTGATTGGTACTCAAGAAAAGATGGTGGAAAAACTCAAGACTTTGGAGCCTGAGCAATTAGTGAAGGCAACAGGGTTGATGGGTGAAGCTTTGAAGACTTTGGGGGATTTAATGGTGAAAGAACTTGAAAATGCTGCTATTGCTGACAAGACTAATGACTCTACTGCTGCTCATGATTCTGCTGTTGCTGATCCTGCTGCTAGTGGAAAAGTGAATTATGCTGATGCACAAGACTCTGCTGCTGGGTCTAGTGATAATGCTGCTGCTGAAGCAATGGTTTTGTTAAGTAAGAAGACTACAGAAGTTCCATATGAATCATCTTCAAAACTTACACCACTACCACAACAACCAACAACAACAATCACATCATCAACACCAAGTTTACCTCTAAAAGGAGTTGTATTTAGAGAACCTGCTGCTCAACCAAAGAAGATTGTATCATCATCTACTGACAAAGGGAAGGGCAAGCAAGTTGCAGAACCTCAATGGATGTATAAGAGTTGATCAAGAAGAACAACAGCTGGATCAGAAAGAAAAGGAAAGGATTGAAAAGGAGACTGAAGATTTAAGGAGGTATGAGGAATGGGTTGATGAGAAGATAAGAATAGAGGCTGATATTGAACTCAACAAGATGATCAAGATAGAGGAAAATGAAGCTCCAACTTTTGATGTGAGATCTTGGGTAAGGGAGTTCACAGCTAAGAAAAAGAAAGAAGATGCTGCTACTAGAAAGAAGAAAAAGGTACTTAGAGGTCCAACTCCATTGCAACAAAGAAAAGACTATGAAAGATATCTGAAGAATATGAAAGGATGGAAATTGGTGCAGTTAAAACCTAAGTCTGATCAAGAGGTTTATGACTTGTATCAAGTGGCTAAGAGACAAACAGATACCTTTTATCCTATGGGTTGTGCTGAAGATTTAGAACATATTGCTAAGATGAATAAAAAGTTGGTACCTAAAAAAGTAGCTGAAGTAGAGCATGTTCAAGAAGCAGATGTTGTTAAGCAGCTTGATGATGCAGTTAAGACTACTTCTTCTGTTCAAAGTGGTAAAAGAAAAGGAGTGGTTCATAAATTATTTGCAAAGAAGAAGAGGAAAACAGGGGAAGAAAGCAGTTCTAAGCCAGAAGGAGATGAGTTCAAGAATGATTGTGATCATATTCCTCCTGAGCATTTAAAAGAACAGTTGAAGGTTTACACTATGGTTGGCAAGATGGAAGATCCTGAAGTAGTTGATGCCATACCAATAGGAGTCAAATATCCTATTATCAAAGTAACTACAGGATATGATACTAACATTGGAGCATTTCATGATGTTGAGAGATCTGATGGTAAGACTCACAGGTTTCTTAGATTTTAACAGATGCTATACTACTTTAATAGAGAAGATGTTGATGACTTGTGAAAGTTGTACAAAGCAAAGTTTGGAGCTGAGAAGTTTGATGGTAAAAAGTATGAGATAGATCAAATTGATCATGCCATAACTATGCCTGATAATGTTCTGTGGAGAGCTCTAAAACTTATGTATGAACCTTCAATGGATGATTCTGAGTGGACAGAGATAGTACAATACAAAGTAAGAAGATGGAGACTCTTTCAAGATTCTGGAGTTCATATGCTAGAAATTGGACCAATTACTTTGTATATGCTTGCTGAAAAAGATTGCCCAGTGGTAAGATACTGGAATACTGTCAATCAGATGATTAATGGTGCTGGATTACTCAACTTGCAGAAAGACTATGATACTGATGATCAAGCATTCAATTTGCTGTCAAAGTATAAGAAGATACTTGATCAACAGACATCTCAAGACTTGAGTGTTTGGAAGCATCCTCCTGGTGTTTAGATGAGCTTTGAAGAAACTTAATGATTTAGAAATAAATATTAAGTTTAGGGGAGGATTGTTGGGTTTTGAGTTCTGCTGCTAAGTGAAACTGCTGCTATGATGAAACTGCTGCTAGAGTAAATGATTCTGCTGCTGATGACAAAGTGCTGTTGATGAAAATACTGCTGAAGGAAACTACTGCTGAAGAGATAAGCATGTATCCGTAGTAGATAATTATAGAATAGATTGTGTGTATATCTTATACGTCTAGAATATTCTTATCTTGATTAGAAAGTTATTGTAAACCTAGTATGACTCCTTGGCCTATAAAAGGAGGATCCTAGGGTTAGATTATGTACGTATTGTATAAGTTTCGTTTACACTTCAAGGTTGTAAAACCCTAGCATTGTTGAGTGCTCGTATAAATAATATTGAAGTGTTGATAGAGAATTATTCTTCTTAAGTTAAGCTTTTACATTTCGAATTCAAGCTTAAGTGTTTACTTTAAGTCAACTTTTATATAAGATCGTTTGCTCAACTGGGATCAACATGGACAAATGGTAAATGATAGTGAAGATGAAGAATTGAAAAGGTAATAATGTGGTTATTTATTAGATATGAGCAATTGACAAAGATTATATTAACGACTCTATGAAACATACTTAAAAGCTAGTAAAATATTGAAAATAGAAAGCTAATTGCGAGAGGGTATGTATTAACTGTAACCAAAACAAATAATTAAAAACATATCATCTACGGTCTACTTTCTATAGTGGATTCTTTGAGAAAAAATGAAAGAGCTGTAATCAAAGCTAACATTGCTTTTTATAGAATGCAATTATTATATCACTACTTCCCAAACAAAAGCAACGTTAACATTTCTAGACTTCGTATTTCATTTTATTGCTACATCCAATAAAGTTAAGTGAGGCCAGAATAAAAACTAATATTAAAAGGGTTTGATATATCTTTTTCTTCATCTTCTTCATGGCTCCTCTGTAAAATATCGATAGTATTCGGCCAAATTTTTTTTCTCGTTTACCTATCTTCTTTTTCTTATAACTTAGATCTAACCTAGTTGGGCCGGTTGGGGGTCGTTGAGCACCCTCTGGCCCCCCTACTGGCTCTGTCCCTGGGCCCAATGGATTCACATTTTCCCAAGCTTCAAAATTTGAAACACTTGGAGTTGATATTCGTTTTTCACTATCTTGTATATTTGTGTTGCACCAAAAGATGGATATGGTAGTCGCTGGCATGCATGAACCATAGTATGTTCCTACTAGTTGTATGCAACCCGGTTCTTGGCAGGTGCAACCTATGCTACATTAATAAATATATGAGACTCATATTCCATAAAAAGTCATGTGTATAATGAATTCATACTAAAGAAACTCCATATTAAAAGTTGATAAAATATACACAGGAGACATATGGTTAGAGCAATTACATCGGTAACGCATGTGTTGCGTTAAAACTGAGTTAACGCGCGTTAACTAGGCGTTACATGTTGGGTCCTTGTGTTTTAAAGGGGCGTTAAAGTCGGACGTTAACTCCTTCACACCGAGTTAAAGTGGAGATTGAATAAAAAAAATCAATTAGCCCCCCTTAAACAGTTACTAGCCGTTATTTTCAAAAAAAATTTACATATTCCCCCCCCCCCCCCCCCCCCCCCCCCCCCAACATTTATAAACGGCTATTTGCCTAAAAAAATTTAAAAACCTTTTTCCTACCAATATAAATACCATTCAACACAATTCTTTCTTCCACACTTTCACAACTCATTATATTCACTACTACACTTCTAATAGCCAAAAAAATGTCTCAAGGCAATAACAACGACTCGTTTCAAAACCTCCTCGGTGGGTGGGGGAACCCATATGCAGGTTCATCGTCAAATCCGAATTGGGATAACCCAAACCAATTCGGTATGTCGAGTCAAGAACTTTTCCAATAATATCAAGCGTTAAAATATTGGCAAGAAAGCCAACAACAAAACTCCCTAAATTCCGATTTCCAAAACCTCCAATTCACTCAACAATCTCAGACGGAAACAAACAAAGTTCCCGAAACACCTAACTCTCTACCAAAGAAATACAAATCTCGTGGTAAACGAAAGTCGAAAAAAAACAAAGAACCCGCACAGGACGAGGATGTTGAAGAAAACGAAGACGACACCAAAATTGTACGTTGGCAAGCAAGTGAAGAAAAATTACTTGCTAAGTGTTACGTGGCCGCAACCGAGGATTCACTAGTCGGTCGTTCCCAATCCAAAGATACGTTTTGGCAACAGGTTCAAAATGAGTTCAATAAACACAATTTTTAGGAACGTGGCAAGGATATGATACAAGGAAAGTGGCGAACATTGAACTGTGATTGCGCTAAGTTCAACTCGATTTTCAAACGTGCTCAACGCGATCAAAAAAGTGGGCAAAATGATATGGATATCCTCACGCGAGCGAAAGAAATTTATCGTCAGGAGAGCAAATCGGCCCCGTTTAATAATGAAGCGGCTTGGGATATTTTGCGAAAGTATAAAAAATAGGACGCACCGGATCCGGTTGATTTAACCGGTGATGTCCCAATCCAAGCAAATGAGGCGTTATTTGGTCATGATGCACAACCACGCCCGATGGGAAAAAAGCGGGCTGCGAAGAAACAAAAATCCGAGACAACGGCAAGCGCCGGGGGCACGAGTACCGGAGGATCTGTTTCGTCAGCCCAATGGGGGGAGCAAATGCGCGAGGAGTATCGGGTAAAACGTGAAGATGCATCCAGGGCTTACCAAGCGACCACCAAAAACCGATACACACAACTACGGTTGAAGGAGTTTGAGTTTTTGTTGATCGACACTACCGGCAAGGATCCACAATATGTGGCGATAGTCAATATGAAAAAGGATCGAATCATTGAAAAATACGGGTTGCCAAAGTGTCAAGAATAAGTAATTGTGTTGTGTTGTAACTTTTTTTTATGTCTTTTTATTTTGTAATGTTTTTATTTAATGTTGTAATGCATTTTTTTATTTCGTATTGTATTTTTTTTTAGTTTGTATTGTAATATATTTTAAGAATGAATGTTATGAATTTTAATAAATGAAGTATTAGTTTTGAGTTTTGATATTAATGCCTACTAATTAGACCTACTGACATGCCTAATCATATTAGTGAGACACTTGTCATTGTTTTATAAGTGTAGCCAATTTTTAGTAGTAATCCAAATTTGCCCTTTTATAAATCTTAACGTCTTTCGTTGACTTATTTTAATTTCCATCCTTTTTTCTTTTTACTTCCATTGTCTTTCTTTTCGTCTTTTTTTCCACTCAACAAACAGGTACCACTAAACCCAAATCAACCATGCCAATATAATCTACTCCTTTCGTCTCAAATTTATTGTCCACTATTGACTTTTTTAGTCTTTCTTTTTCAAATTTGACCTTAAATATTTTTGTGCGTGTTATATAATATTTGATGCAAAATATATAAATGGATTGAGTTTTAAGTGTACTTTTCAATGGTATAATTTTTCATCAAGTATTATATAATAAAAATATATATATTTATAGTTAAAGTTGAACCAGTTTGATTTTGAAAATTCAAACTGGACAATAACTTTGAGACGGAGGGAGTAATACATATTCTAAAAAAAAGGAAACCCCACAAAAGATCGATTTTACTCACCGTTCGAATTCACTGAAACCCTGTTACGTTGTTGAACATCTTATTCACGATCTTTAGTTTTTTTATACTTATTATCATATGTTGTTAGAAGGAGGCGTGTGTATTTAGAATTATGTTCTTGAAAATTATGAAATGTATAATATAGAACAAAAAGAAAATACAAAAAGATGCTACTGTTGCAAAAATTCCAGCTGTGTTTATGTTAATGGCGGTTTTTAAGGTTGGAGATGTGGTTGAGATTTTGAAGAAGATAGAGAAATATATTGCAACAAAATAATTCAAAATTAATTAAATAATGAAGGGTATATTAGGAATAACAAAATAAGGCTGATTTATTTTAAAAAAAACAATGACAAGTGTACCAATCAAATTTGTAGGTCTAATTTTAGTCCTCTTTTTTAGGTCTAAGGATCATTTTTTATTAGTTTTAGTTTAGGGTTGAATGTGAAAATATTTGAAAATTTGAATTAAAGTGAGTTAAGGTTGAGTTATGAATGTGGGTGTTTTTTATGAGTTAAGGTGAAATTGTTAAAGCTGATATGGCGCTGACATAACACTGAGTTAAGAATTAACACAAGTTATTGATGTAAGTGCTCTTAACGTTTTGGGCTTTACAAGTTACAAAGTGATAGTCATTTTACTTCCTTAATGATTGTACATTAATAACCACATGTTAAATGCAATTTAGTGGGTAAAAAAATGCATAAGTCCATCAGAATAAATGTGATGTCTTTCTTGTAGTGATATTTTGTTCTTTTATTTTGATTTAATGCTACAACTATGTTACTTAAATCTTTATATGAACGATACATCTTAATAACGGCACATTATAATTACAATGTTAAATGGTTCATTGGGTAAATTTGTTTATGTCATTGTGGCCTATTTTCATGTTCACTGATTTTACATATATTTAAGATTTTCAAAAAAATAATAATAATAAAAAAAAGGGTTAAAGGGGCCTCTATTTTATTTATGGCACACGGCCACCAAAAACTACAAGACGCCCTGGTTGTATGCTTATGAACCTTATAGACCATGAAGTTTGAAGACAACAAAAGGCACGGGTTGGATTTGCAGTTCATGACTTTCATATTGGCAAAATCAAAGGTTTTGAAGAAGTTAATGATCATATTTCAAATATATTTATCCCAATAAGAAGAGTCGTCGCGTGCAAAATTGTCAATGCTTCTAAGGGCTTCAAAGGATTAAGACTTAAGAGATTCATTTTGTTCGGAGTTTGAGTTAACTTGATCATATACTTACAGTAAAACCTCTATAAATTAATACTCTATAAATTAATAACCTCGATAAAATGTACAAATTTGGACCTCAATCGATAAAATAATAAGATAATAATTTTTTTGAAACCCAGTGTATATATATTAGTCCCAACGAAATTATAAATTAATAACTACTTAAAATTCCATATATATGTATATATGTGTGTGTGTGTGTGTGTGTGTGTGATACTCTTTAAAATCCTAAGATTAATAAAAAAAAGTAAAGTAACTCCTAATATCGTTGGGTCCCAATACCGTCTTCCACAGTGTATAAGGGGGGGGGGGGGGGGGGGGGGGGGTTTGAGATGTAGATAGCTTTACCTCTACCTAAGGTAGAGAGGCTGCTTCCGGTTCTACCAAATGTAGAAAGGACCTTCGGCCTTATAAGGGTGGGGATCGAACCCTTGACCTCTGTCTCCAGAGACAAGCTAGGGTGTTAACCACTTGATCCAAGCCTTGCTCTTTTTTAGTAAAAAATAAATTCATAGTCACTTATTTTTTGTTGAACTTCAATTATATATTGAGTTTATCTTAAAATCTCCTTATTGCACTAAAGTGTTGGTGCGTTGTTTTCTTGTATTGCAACAAAAAGTGTTAATTTTATTTTAGTATGAATGTGATTCATAAAATGTTAATTTGAACTTGTTTTTCAAATTTATTTTTGTCTCTAATGAGTATAGATTGTAACTAGCTATTATATTAGATTTGAAAATTTAAATGTCATACGTAAAACCTCTTTAAATTAATAAATTATTAATTTATCGATATAATAATATCTCGCTAAATTAATAAAATATCTCGATCCCAACATTATTAATTTATAGATGTTTTACTGTAGTTTTTTTCTCTTCTTAATGGCTAAAAAACTGTATCAAACACTTCTTGCCCATTCAGAGTCGAAAAGTTTCATCTTTTTCACTATATTCGCAAAGCCAGAATTGTCCATTTGTATTATCATTCTTGTGCCTGTTTGAATTATTTGTAAAGTGTTCAAAATTTAAACAGCTATATATGTCGAAATAGGTAGAAATGTACCTAATTTTAAGAAATATATGGTGATTGTTTGGAAGCTTTGTTGCAAAGTGATTTTTGTGACGTGAATCTAAAACAAATTCATTCCAAACCCAACACATATATATTATGTCTTTACTTTACTTAGTTTTGACTACATTGATC
Organism: Artemisia argyi; assembly: GCA_030686995.1. Taxonomy (NCBI): domain Eukaryota; kingdom Viridiplantae; phylum Streptophyta; class Magnoliopsida; order Asterales; family Asteraceae; genus Artemisia; species Artemisia argyi. Next base: position 50,171,275 of record CM060683.1, on the reverse strand, counting down.
ATGATTTTTTTTTTTTTTCTTTGAGGTGGTTAAGTGATAGATAGCTTGTAACGATCATCACTAAATAGCTTGTATAGGTATCGAGTTCGAATCTTGGTTTGTGCAAACAACAACCTCGAAATAGCCACGTCAGCGCCTCCAAAAGAGAAGACTTTACCTAGTTTAAGTATTTGCGACGGTGTGCTCGATCTCATGATTAGTCGACAAAAATATCAAAAACTTTACTGTTCCACCCACACACACACAAAAACTTATGTTTATTTGATTTCTAAAAACGTTGTTTCATTATATATCTGGTTCATGTTAAGATTGACTTGGACTAAAACTTACATATTTGGCCCCTTAAGTTTTTATCTAGTTAAAAAATAACTTCACAAAAAAGGACTTTTAAGCCTCGAACACCATTTAACTTCATTTTCTTAACTCGTGTTATTCAAACCTAGCTTTAGCATGTTCTTAAAATAGCGTTTGGTATCATCATCATCATCGAGTAATAAGGTCTGCATTCAAACCGTACGTCTGTATTCAAGTTAAAATGGTTATTTGTAAACTACTTTTTTTTGGTGTTACGAGTATATAGCTGCAAGTTCTAAACCCTAATATCTTTATTTTATTGGCTTTGCTATTAGGGCTATGTTTAACAAATAGAAATATGAAATATTGCTGTTACATTTGGGTGGTTGAGGGTAGGTTTTGAAGGGTTTATTTCAAGTACAAACAATTATTGCATGCCCCAAGATTTTAACCATAGCCCTTAGGGTTACGGATAGCAAATTTCTTATTTTATAAACACTAAGATTTTTGCATTAGTAGATAAAGTGTTTTACAGATGCATAGACACTTAAACTTAAGCATACCCAAACACCCCTTAGAAGGTTTGTTTAAAATGAACAAATTTGCTATAAAAAGCATACCAAAAGAGTTTTTTTTTTTTTTTTTTTTTTTTTTTTTTTTTAACAACCCTGACCTTATTTGTCACTAATGTTGGTCATTAGTGTGCATGTTTATCATTCATCCGTTTAGGTGGCTTATTAGTTACATTTGGGTCTTGCTTGACATATGTAGCATCTTGTTTGGTCTACATGGTAAGTGGCGTAGATTAAATTGGCATGATATAGCCAAGTGAATTGTAAGACAACAAGAGTTGAGTAGAACTGCATTTTGATTTGATTTATAACTCTTTGTTTTTCGGAATCAAAATCACTATTCTATTTGCTTATATAAACAATATGATGATAAATAGCGTATCGATTTTGTACATTATTTCTAAACCCTAACAATGTGTATTTGGTAATTGGTTTAAACTGTATCCATTACATCTCTATTGTCTATCTCCCCAAATCTATAACTTGATTATAAGTTTAGAAAATTCTTTTTAATATGCTAAAATTGAAAAACATTTGGTTTTCATGAGTAATGAAATTGTTTTTAATCAGTCTCTTCTCACTTTGGGTCGTAAGACTTTTCAATAAAAGCTAGCTAGCTATTTGAATAAAAATAAAGACATGAAAAGATTACTGTAAATTATCATATTTGTGTTTCATTGACATATTTGATCATATGTTGTGTATAACCATGATGTTCCAAGGACTTAACGAAATATTTCCTAAAAAAAATGGAATAATCTTCATGTTAAGTCACCAAACACCAAAAAAATCACCTTTAGTGATGTTAGTGACAGATACACACTAATTTGATCTTTTGTTGGCAAATAAAGGTGGTTAATAAAAAGGGTGAAACATTAAGTCATGTCGTTTGCTTTTAATGGCAAAATTGCTCTTTTTAACCAAAGTTTATCGATTTAGTATGCTTTTTGACTCTTGAAGTTTAACTCAATTATTGTTCTATTTACAAGTTAAATGCCTACTTAATTTGGAACTTGGAAAAGAAATACAATCTTGTCATTAAAGTCTAACTGATGCTCGAATAAGTTTTAGTCTAAAGAACGGATTCTTATTTATAAATTGATACATGTGAGATATGAATATATGTTGAAAAGCATATATGAAAAGTCTTGAAATATGGTTCTGAATTCTGATCTTTGTGTGTTTAAATCATCAGGAACTAATAAGGCTAAAAGATGAGTTTCACAAGGGAGAATTTAGATAGGCTTACCAGCTACCTGAAGATATTCTTTCACAAATACTCTCTCTAATGCCTACAAAATTCGCAGTGCGAACTAGCATTTTATCCAAAAGATGGAGATACACTTGGATGTTGATCCATAACCTTGATTTTGATGATAGTATATATACCCATCTGTGGACTTTATTTATTTGTGATTAAGTGTTGGAGCGCTGCGAAACAACCCAACTTGATACATTCAGGTTGAATTTTCCTAAGTATTTTATTCCATGGCCAACTCTGAAGAAGTGGATTCGTGAAGCAATCAGGTTAAACGTTTGTGAGCTTGACATACAAGTTAAAAATCCTAAGTTGCCTTTGAGTATTTTTGCTTGCAAGACTCTCACAAAGTTAAGATTACATCTTAATCAATCATATTCGATAAATTGGGACGGCTCATGTAATCTTCCATGTCTGAAAACCCTTGACATTGTTGCCCATTCCAAATTTTCTATTGAATATGCATTCAAAGTCATTCACGGCTGCCCTTCACTTGAAACTTTATCTCTGATACTATATGGGGCCATGGGGGTGTTCTTAGAGTCTACAATTTCAAAATTCCTTCTTTGAAGCGATTGAAACTAAAATTCTTTCAATCATCAGTTAACAAGGTTGTTTTAAATGTCTCTAATCTTGAATATCTGTTTTTGGGTGGCGACTTGTTCTCGTTTTTTGTGATGGAAAATTTGTCATCCCTGGTTGAGGTGAAATAAGATATATTCATTTTTTGGGTGACTTTCTAAAAGGAATTAGTGGAGTTAAATTCCTTTATTTAACTTCCAAGGTAAGTTTCCCTTTAATTTAGAGAACTTTCATTATGTGAGTACTTCTTTACACTTTTGTATACTTTGAAGTTTGAATTTATTTTCTCTTTCATTGTTCAACTATAGTACCAGTTAGGCCTGAGCATCGGGCCGGAACCGATCCCGTCCCGACAAGCCCGATCCCGATTGTGGCCGGAATCTCAAACCGACTCCCGATCCCGATTGTGTTCGGTTAGTCGGTATCGGAATCGGTCGGTATCGGTTAGTCGGTATCGGGCCGGATTAGCTTGTTATTGATCGGAATCATCCCGTCCCGTCCCGACCCGACTCCCGAGTTCGCCGGAATAGCAAACCGACTCCCGACCCGTTTGCTAGTCGGGATCGGAATCGGGCCGTCGGGTGGTCGGAATCGGGCCGGTAATCGGGGGTCGGTTGGTAATGCTCACCCTTAGTACCAGTACTGATGGGACAACCCAGTGGTTTATTTGCCCAAGTTTCCAAATTTGAAGTACTTGGAGTTGAAGGGTGATGCTGGCGCTGCCTTGAATTTAATCCATAAGTTTCTTGAAAGCTCTTCAGAGTTGGAACATTTATACATTGAAAAGGTACTTGATCAAGTTGTTTCGACGTGTTTCGTTTGATTCTTAAATTCTTAACTTCTTTTATTCCCATATAATTATGCGTTTTCTCTATCTTTTTTGTGTCAAAACCAAAGCTGGATGGACGTCATTGGAATGAACCAGAGTCTGTTCCCACTTGTATGCTTATGAACCTCAAGACCATAGAATATGACTTAATCAAGGCGAGCAAGTGTAATATACACTTCCTTAAGTTCATGTTGGGAAATTCAAAGGTTTTGAAAAAGCTGACAGTCACAAATCGTACTATGAAATCATTAAAAGGAAAGGAACGGTTTTGTGCAAGGTTGTCAGGGCTTCCAAAGGCTTCCAGGGATTGTCAGTTGCATTTTATATAAATCTTATTCAGTTTATCTCCATAGCTAGTTATAACATTGGTTTTATGACATTAGATGCATCTAGAAATAAGACTTGATTGGTTCAATCACCCAAACATCGCAATGGTTTTACCAAGTATCATGGAATTTGATTTTTTTTCGCTTTTATTTAATTATGTCATTTATTCTTGTGGCTGTTTCGCTACTTATTGTTGTTTATACTTGGACATCTGATTGCATGATTAATTAAGATGTGGTGATCAAGATAAAACAGTGGATATATTGCAGATCGGTATACTACATAATTCTGATCTAAGAGAGCACAATCATATATGATGTAAACTGTATACCTTGGACTGAAGTATCTTTTTTAATCTATATATTATTAGATAGACAGAGTGATTGTGGGGTAAAATTTATTGGTGCAGAATGTGCACGCTATAAAACTACTGTTATGGGGTGACGTATTTGTTCAAATAAAAAAGATACTAAATTAAAGGTCGTTACAAGAGCTATGATACTCTCAATCAAACTTTGTGTCTACATGTTAACCTAATGACACTTTGTATTGCTACCGGAGAGTACAACTTTTGTCTGTATGAATACATGGATTAATGGAAAATGTATGTTATGTTGATTTATAAGCCACATGTTTAGGTAGATGTATCACTACTCTATCAGGTTATATTTCGAAGAGAAAGAGCGGTTGTACGTGTGCAAATTTGTCCCTTCCAAAGGCATCGAAGGATTGTCTGTTGGAAAATTTAGTGCACTTGAGGGTTTAGTTCAAACCTCGCAATGGGTCAAGAGGTACGGAGTGTACACCCATCAAGTCCCTGAACACCTTGACTCATATAGTGGTTAAGCGCTATTCAGTATCTGATGAAGCTCAGTGAGTTCACTCTTTGAGGGAGTGATACTCTGGACTGAATGGTATTCATCAAGATGATGAGTTCAGTTCTCATCAGGGAGTTGTCATGTCCTCAGGGACTAGCTCATCAGTTAATATAACGAACTCACTGGACTGAATTCAAACTTGATTAGTAACTGTTTTGACCTATTCAAGTGGCAGTTATAACTGCATTAATGACCACGCTTAATTGGTGGTGTAACCACTAATACCTATAATTATGGAGGCAAATTAAGTGGGATTAATGGGCCATTAATCACTCTTAATTCCATTGACTAGGGTTGAGTAATATTACCTATAAATAGATAAATCAATTGATGCATGAAGGATAGACAAAAAACACACAACACTTAAACGCAAAGGGTTATTGATTTGTGCCTAAATCATTAACAAACATTTGGTCTTATCCCAAGTAGATATTCGTGATACCAAGGCATTAGGGTCGAATAGTTTACTTTGGAAAGTGATAACACGATTTCAAGTGATATCCGGTAACCTTAATTGGTAAGTAGTTAGGCTATTGATTATCTTCACCCTGTTCTGGGCTCATAACCACCAACAATCAAAGTAAACTATTTTGTGATAATCAATGGCTACTGCAATGAGGCATATGGCTGCTAACTTTTCCAAATTAGAAAAGTTTGCAGGTGTTGATTTTAGAAGATGGCAAAAGAAGATGCACTTCTTGCTGTCAAGCATGAACGTGGTGTATGTTCTAAGCACTGTCATTCCTGAAGATCATGGGGATGATGCTACTGTGGAACATATAAGGAAAAGAAGCAAATGGGAGAATGATGACTATGTATGCAGAGGTTTAATTCTCAATGGTATGTCTGATTCTCTCTTTGACATTTATCAAAATGTTGTATCTTCTAAAGAACTGTAAGATTCCTTGGATGCCAAATATATGGCTGAGGATGCTTCAAGTAAGAAGTTTCTTGTAAGTAATTTCACAAATTACAGAATGACTGATTCAAGACCAGTCATGGAACAATACAATGAACTTCTTGGAATACTTGGAAGGTTTATACAACACAGTTCATGGATGAGGCTATTTCAGTCTCTTGTATCATTGAAAAACTCCCTCCTTCTTGGAAAGATTTCAAGCATACCTTAAAACATAAGAAGGAAGAACTGACACTAGTTCAGTTGGGTAGTCACCTGCGTATTGAGGAATCTCTCAGGGTGCAAGATAATGACAAGCCAAAGAGTAGCAATGTTACTGGTGCATCTGTTGTCAATATGGTGGAACATAACAATTCCACCAGGTACAATGACAACAAAGGCAAACGTAAACATCATGATAACATAAGGGCTGATCCTAACAAGAAGGCAACACCTACTTGTTGGAAATGTGGCAAATCTGGTCACATTAAAAGGGATTGCAAGGGTGTTAAGATTGGAGGTAAATCCAATGGTTCAGGCACTAGTGGTTCAGGGAGTGGAGGTCCTTCCAACTCACTGAAAGGTCAGAATATGTTTAATGAATCTCTTCAGGTTTATTATGTTACATATTTATCTGAATCTAACTATGAGCAGGATGATGATGTTGCTTGGTGGGTTGACTCTGGAGCAACTGTTCATGTGTGCAAAGATAGAAGACGGTTCAAGACTTACGAGTCACTGAATGATGGTTCTATTCTTCACATGGGAAATGAGTCAACAACTTTGGTGCATGGTCGTGGTTGTGTAGATCTTAATTTTAGTTCTGGAAAGATTGTAACTTTGTTTAATGTTATTCATGTTCCTGATATAAGGAAGAACTTGGTTTCAAGTAGTGTTTTGAATAATCATGGATATAAACAACTTATTGAATCTGATAAATTTATTTTGTCCAAACATGGTATGTTTATTGGTTTTGGTTATTTGTGTAATCAAATGTTCAGGCTTAATATTATCACTGACATTGTTAATTCGGCCTTTATGTAAACCTCTAAACTGAATGACTCCACCCTATGGCATGCTAGACTTGGCCATGTACACTATAAAAGGATGCAAGATATGTCTAAGGATGGGTTAATCCCAGCTTTTGACATGGAAACTGAAAAGTGTAAGACTTGCATGTTGACCAAAATAACTAAGAAACCCTTTCAGGGTGTAAAACGTGAGACTGAGCTCTTGGAGCTTATACACAGTGACCTGTGTGATTTGCATGCCACTCCCTCTTTGGGGAACAAGAAGTACTTTGTGACATTTATTGATGATGCTTCTAGTTTTGTTATGTCTATCTATTACATACCAAGGATGAAGCATTAGATAAATTATAAGTATTTAAAACTGAAGTTGAGTTGCAACTTGGGTCACTGATCAAAAGGTTCAGGACTGATAGGGGAGGTGAGTACATAGATACTCTGTATTTTCAGTCTGTTGGTATAATCCATGAAACGACTGCTCCCTATACTCCTCAACAAAATGGTATCTCTGAAAGGAAAAACAGGGTACTGAAGGAGATGGTTAATTCCATGTTGTCCTATTCAGGATTGAGTCAAGGGTTCTGGGGTAAAGCTATGTTAACAGCTTGCTATTTGTTAAATAGGGTTCCAAATAACAGGAACAAGGTTACCCCTTATGAACTCTGGACTAAGAAGAAACCCAACCTGACTTATCTCAGGGTTTGGGGTTGTAGGGCAGTTGTAAGACTCCCTGATCCAAAGTTAAAAACTCTGGGTGAAAGAGGCATTGAATGCATCTTTGTTGGATATGCTAAGCATTCCAAGGCATACAGGTTCTATGTCATTAAACCTAATGAATATGTTTCAATTAACTCAATAATTGAATCAAGGGATGCACTCTTTGATCAGAATAGATTCTCATCAGTCCCTAGACCAAGTCTCAGGATTCCAAATGGTAATGATGACATTGGTGTATCAGAGGTCCCTGATGAATTATAATCTCAGGTCCCTGATGAGGTTGTGGTTCATCAACCTGAACCTGAGTTCAGGAAGAGCAAAAGGGTCAGGACTCCAAAGTCATTTGGACCTGAGTTTCAATTATACTTAATTGAAGGTACAAGGAATGAGGTCTCTGACCAATATTCCTATTGCTTCATTGTTGAGGATGATCCCAAAACATTTGAAGAAGCAATGAAGTCCCAGGATGTTGCTTTCTGGAAAGAGGCAATAAATGATGAGATTGATTCCATCATGAGGAACAACACTTGGGTGTTGGTTGATCTACCTCCAGGTTGCAAACCTCTTGGTTGCAAATGGATTTCCAAAAGGAAAATGAAGGTAGATGGAACTATTGAAAAGTTCAAGGCTAGACTAGTCATTCAGGGCTTTAAACAAAAGTCAGGGATAGACTACTTTGATACTTATGCCCCTGTGGCACGTATCAATACCATCAGGTTGCTGATTGCTTTAGCATCAATTTACAATCTGATTATTCATCAGATGGATGTGAAGACAGCTTTCTTGAATGGTGAATTGGATGAGGAGGTTTATATGAACCAACATCAGGGCTTCATCTTGCCTGGAAATGAAAACAAGGTGTGCAAACTGATTAAGTCTTTATATAGACTGAAACAGGCACCTAAGCAATGGCATCAAAAGTTTGATGAAGTGGTTTTGTCTAATGGTTATGTTCTTAACCAGGCTGACAAATGTGTATATAGCAAATTTGATGAATCTGGTAAAGGAGTCATCATTTGCCTATATGTTGATGACATGTTGATCTTTGGCACTGACAAAAATCAAGTTGACCTGACAAAGGAATTTTTGTCATCAAGGTTCTCCATGAAGGACATGGGGGAGGCTGATGTTATCCTTGGTATAAGGATTAAACATGAAAGCAATGGTATATCTATTTCTCAGTCTCATTACATTGAGAAGGTACTGAAGAAATTTAATTGCTTTGATTGTACTCCAGTGAGTACTCCTATGGCACTAGTACATATCACACTTTTGCCGACGAAATTTTTTGGACTTTACCGACGCCCGTTAGTCGGTAAGGGTTGGATGCCGACGAAGCTTCGTCGGCCTATGATAGTCGGCAATGCCTCGTCAGGATTTACTGTCCCGACGATATTTCCCGACGCTAAAGTGGGGCCCACAGCCATTTTCAGTCAACTGAAAACTTGTTTCGACAAATAAAATGCCGACGTCTAGTTGTCGGTATTTTAATTACAATTAACAAAAACCGTTAATTACTCGGTCAATAAGTCAACAAGTCAAACGGTCAATGTTTTATAGTACCGACGACATGGCGTCGGTATAAAAAAGTCATACAAAAAGTCAAAAGGGTCAAACGCAAAAAAAGTCAAAATTATGCTATAATATACCGACGACATGTCGGTATTTTTAGTTTATGCAGGCTGCATAGCAGCCTGTAATGTAGCCATTTTCCAGATTTTTTTCGGAAATTTTTCCGGAAAAAATCTACACAATCCAAACCTGTATACACAATCCAAACCTCTATACCAACATGCCAATATGCCAAAACAACTTGTAACGGCTAAAACTCTTTTATATATAATTGCTAAACACCCCAAATACATTAAAACGTTTCAAATTCTACAAAATGGGTGTTATCAAGCTGCCAATAGCACAAAAGCTGCTATATCCGCAATGTTTAAGTTGCCAAAATGCCAAAGTTTACAATAATAACATACGGATGAGTCAATAGCATAAGGATGGACAAAGTCAAGGTGTTAAGTGTGAAAGTGTACATCATACGGACGAGGATCAAGCATAAGGATGGAGAAAATGTTAACGTTTACAAAATAACCCATACAAATATACCTCATTGTCCCTCGTCAACATTGTAATCACTGTATTCATCACCACTACCCAAGTTAGCCTCGTCACTCCCCAAGCCATTCTGACTGCCACTCCCACTCCCACTCACACTCCTCGATCCTGCCGCGCCCACGCCAGTCCCACTCCCCGATCCTGCCTCGGTTTGAGACGCCATCTGGCTCATCAACTGGGACCACAGATTGGGGTTTGTCTTCATTACTTTCATAACTGCCTTGAGTTGGCGCTTAGTTTCCTTAGATTCTTCTTCAACTTCCTTGATCTTTTTTTCTTTTTCGGCAAACATCTTGTCAATCTCGGGTGTGGTGTACGAATCGGAAGCTGGCGGCATGGGTAACCTTGTCTTGCCAATACCTGGTACCACCCTACCCCTACCGGCTATATACCCCCGTTGCTTGCCCTTTAAAACCTTTGCAAGTATCTTTTCCTCTGTGTAGGCTCTCCCAATAGGCGTGTTAGCTCCCAGATCCCGCAGTGCGCACATCTCTTCCTATGTAGTTGAAAAAAATGATAAAATTAATATAAAATAAAAAAAAATAAAAAAAAAAACAAATAATATAAATTAAATTAAAATAAAATTAAATAAAATAAATAAAAATAAAATGGTACTTACGTATTGAACACGAGCTTCGTCCTTCAACTATACACCTTTCTTGCAACGCTGGTCGTAAAAGCTTTGTATGAGGGAGGGGTACTGACGGTTCTCACTCCTCTCAAACTGTATATATATATATATATATATATATATATATATATATATATATATATATATATATATATATATATATATATATATATATATATATATATATATATATACACAAGGATATAAGGTGAAACAAATTAAAAACGTCAAATCAAACAGCATATATAATGAGATATATGTAAAATAATCATAATGTGTCTTACGTATTGGTGGCGAGATGCGGCCAACGACCGAGATCCGTGGCGGCTAGTGTTCTTGTTCTTCTGCCTGTTTTCCTTGTTGATTTTGGACCTGTTGGCATGCTTTTCACTGAGGTAGAGCTCAATATGCTTATCCCACACAGACGGCTCCATGTTAGGAGGAGGCTTGCTAACACATAATAACAAACGCAGAAAATTAACATATATCAATTGCTAACATATTTAAAAAAATGACAAATATTAAAAAATTAACAAACCAAAAAATTTACCTTCGTATCTCATCCACCTTATCAGCCCCACCTGGTATACTCCAGTAATCTCGCTTGACGTCGTACTTGTTGTCCCTGTAGTGACCTGCGAGATACTCGTTGATGCCGTCTTTGATGGTCTTCCACCGGGGTGTACGCTGGTGGGACTTCAGATCAAACATTTGCTGCAATCAAACATAACTAAACTAAATTTAAAAAAATATATAGGTGTACGCTGGTGGGACTTCAGATCAAACATTTGATGCAATCAAACATAACTAAACTAAATTTAAAAAAATATATATATTTTTGTTAATTTTTTGATATTTGTTCATTTTTTTAATATGTTAGCTAATATATACATTTGTTAACTAATATATATACATCTAAATAAATAAAAAATGTTGTTAACTAATTTTTTTTATTTAAATAAATATACACATTAAAATATATAAACACGATAACAAAACAATATAAAAGGAAAATGGAATAACTGACCGAGAGTTGAGGTATGACATGCGCCTTCTTTTCCTCTTCAATTTTGTGCCAGGACTCGTACCACAACGGGAACTCCCTAATCAGCTCACCACAGTAGTTACTGAACCACTTAGCGTTGGTGCCAACATGAGTGAATGTCCCCTGATCATTGTAGTCAAACTCAATAGCCTGCGGGCCAAAATCACGCACGGCGTTCCTCAGGGATACGTTCTTGGTGGCTTGACGCACACCCGTCCTGCCACCACCACCCCTCCCTTCACCCCTGCCCCTACCCCTTCGGGGGACAGTTCCTACAAATTGAAGTGAGTGAAAACACGTCATAATTAAAATAACAAGTAACCTAATACAAATGATCAAGTTTAAGTTTCTTTTAAAAATTCTTACCACGATGACTGCTCTCAATCGGACGAAAAGGGGGTGGTGGGTCACCTTCACCACCGTGTCCGTGTGCGACTACTGCCATCTGTAAAAGCACAAGTTGAATAACATATAGAAATTCATGAACAAATTAACATAAGCATGCATACATTCAGATACATATTCAAATAAATATACACAATTAAACAATCCATTAACAATTTCATTCAAATAAGTGTTGTTTTACAAGATACAATTTAAGATCAATCTGCTAAATCGACATCACTATCATAAACACCATTAGTAGCAACTTCAACTTCATCATCAGAATTGTTTGCGAATTCATTATCAGAATCAGCTAAATCATAAGGATCGTCGTCTTCATCATCAACAAAATCATCGTCGTCATCAACAGGAATGATTGGTGTTGGCGGTGGTGCCTCAACTAACGTTGAATGACCGTCGATATTCAAGCTTTGAAAGTGCAAATCATTCAAATTAGCAGATAGAGTGAGATCAGATGAGTTGTTGCCATGTATCACATCATCATCATCGCCTTCTACCACGATGAATGACCAGGTTGTGTTGTGATTAACATCTTGAACGACCTTCCAATTGAGTGGTCGTCTGGCAGGATCTTCAAGGTAGAAGACTTGTTTTGCTTGTGTTGCGAGAATGTAAGGTTGATCTTCAAACACTGTGCTACATGCCCAAATTTGTGTCATGTTGTTTCTAGTGTTATAACGTTCGACTCTACGGTTTTTGTTGGATACGTCAAACCACTTAACTCGAAACAACACAACTTTGAACTGGGTATAAGCAAACTCCAGAATTTCTTCTAGCTGACCATAATACATTTCTCCTTCCTTTTCACCAGGTGAACAAATTCCACTGTTCTGAGTTGTACGTTTTATATCGCGACTATGTAGAACAAACTTCACACCGTTGACTACACAAGAGTTGACTGAGATTGGGGTCGGTGATGGTCCACAAGCCAAAGCGAATAAGTCGGGAGTACAACTTCGGTCATTGGCAATGTAAAGCTTACGGATCTATGAAAAAAGATAAGAATAGATAGTTATGAGTAATAGTCGTTATTTTTACAGGGAAATACATGCAATAAGTTTACTTTCGTCGAAAACCAGTCGGGAAATTCTTTCGACATGTCCCTATCAGGAAATTCCCTGAAAATGTTCATGATATTAGAATAAATCGAAAAGATAACATGGGAAGAAGAAATTTTAAAATGAAAACACAGGTACCTCTCGAACTCGTCCATGTACTTGTCGATCTCAGGACTGTTATGAAGTACATACCATATCACTTTGTTCATTTCTTCGCGACCTAACCGAATAATTGTCTCTTTACCAGACTTTTTACATAGTGATCGGAACACCTGGAAATCACTTGTTGGGCGAGGGCAGTCCTGAGATGCAGTGGGACGATTAAATTTCGTCCCAATTTCACCCCGAAAATAACGAGAACAAAAAGTTAATGCTTCGTCTGCAACATAACCCTCCGCTATTGAACCTTCCGGCTTAGCTTTATTTCGTACATAGTTTTTTAGCTTCTTCATGTATCTTTCAAATGGATACATCCACCGGAATGAAATAGGCCCGCCTTCAAGAGCCTCTTCAGGTAAATGCATAACCAAGTGTATCATAATGTCGAAAAAAGCAGGAGGATATATTTGCTCGAGACTGCACAAAATATTGATCAACTGGTCTTTAGCTTTTACCATATCATTCACCATCAAAGTTCGGGCACAAATTTGCTTAAAGAATGAACAAAGCTCGATTAATGGTGCATAAGTCTATGCGTCCAAGTATTATAAGGAAGTAACCGTTGCATCATTATATGACAGTCATGCGACTTCAAGCCCGTTATATTGTTATCATCTTTGGTCACTTTCGACTTGAACTTGGATCCGAACCCATCTGGCAGTTTAACTGTTTTGATGTATTGACAGAACAGTTTTCTTTTATCGGGTGTCAGGGAGTACTTAGCATGAGGCTTTGAGCACTTCCCGTTTTGTTTGTTTCCGAGCCACAACTCCCGTCGAATGCCCAAAGCTTGCAAGTCTTGTCTTGCTTTGGCGGTGTCTTTAGATTTGTCATTCATTAACAAAGTGTTCAAGATACTCTCCAACACATTTTTTTCGATATGCATGACATCTAAATTGTGTTGTAGAGAAAGAGAAGACCAATATGGAAGCTCGTAGAAAATAGACCGTTTAGTCCAGTTCAGGTCGGTTTTAGTATTACGTTTTATCTTCCCACCCCCATAATCTGGATGTTTCCCCGGCAAACGTGTGGGCAATATTTCAAGTTGAGTCAAGATATCAGCCGGAGTATATTTTTTAGGAGGATCTCTAAAATCAGTTGCACCATTGAATGTAGTAAAGTCCCTCCTCCATTTATGGTTTTTTTTTTTTTTTTTTAAATCTTCTATGGCCAACATAAGCTTTTTTGCTTATCACACGCGTAACCGGAGTGTCTACTTTGCATGTAGGGCATGCGTAGTAACCTTGCCCACTCATACCAGACAAACTACTACGAGCAGGAAAATCATTGATGGTCCATAAAAGCATCGCTCTCATGTTGAATTTTTTGCCTGTGACAGCGTCCATAGTCGGGACACCTGGTTTTTACCATAATTTCTGAAGGTCATCAATCAAAGGCTTTAAGTAAACATCAATGTCCTTCCCCAGTGATTTAAACAATAGAGGGGTTGGGGAAGAAGTGCACAGTGGTGCGGGTGTGGTGACTGTGATGGTGTGGTGGTGGTGGTAGCAAATGTGGTGGTGCGGGTGTGGTGTAGTGATGTTGATGGATTAGTGGTGGTGGTGTTGGTCGATTAGTGGTGGTGGTGTTGGTGGATTAGTGGTGGTCGGCGGCTGGGTATATGGGGTGTGCTAGGTTGTTTTTTTATTTTTGATATGAAAGTGATGACCAGATCTGCTTTTAGGGTCCCAATTAATATTACTTTTAATCATACCGACGACAAGTCGTCGGTATAATAGAAAGTTTTTTGTCGTTTATCTGGCGGGGTTCTTGAAAATTTTTGAGGTATTTTTTCCAAACATTTGCCGACGAACATTCGTCGGTATTTTTAATATAATTATAATTTATTATCTTTTATAAAATTAAAAAAAAAATATAGTATAAATTATTTTATTTAATATATAATTAAAAAAATAATAATTAGTTAATTTATAATTAAAACCTTAAAAAATATTTATATTTAAAATTAAATATTTTGATTTATAATTTAATTAAACACATTCAAAAAAAAATTTGGATTAATAAAAATAAATTACTTTTATTTAAAATAAATTACTTTTATATTTAAAATTAAATAATTTAGTAAATACTTTATATTTAAAATACTTTTATACTTAATTAAACACATGCAAAAAATTTACCGGGACACTTCGGATGGTCACTTTTATAAACGAACGATCTGAGATGTTAAACGAACGATCTGAGATGCTATGGCTGGTTATACACGAGATGTTAAACGAACGATCCGAGATGCTATGGCTGGTTATACACGAGATGTTAAACAAACGATCTGAGATGCTATGGTTATACACGAGATGTTAAACGAACGATCTGAGATGCTATGGTTATACACGAGATGTTAAACGAACGAGTCGAGATGATATGGTTATACATGAGATGTTAAACGAACGATCCGAGATGCTATGGCTGGTTATACACGAGATGTTAAACAAACGATCTGAGATGTTATGGCTAGTTATACACGAGATGTTAAACGAACGATCTGAGATGCTATGGTTATACACGAGATGTTAAACGAACGATCTGAGATGCTATGGTTATACACGAGATGTTAAACGAACGATCTGAGATGCAATGGTTATACACGAGATGTTAAACGAACGAGTCGAGATGATATGGTTATACATGATATGTTAAACGAACGATCCGAGATGCTATGGCTGGTTATACACGAGATGTTAAACAAACGATCTGAGATGCTATGGCTGGTTATACACGAGATGTTAAACGAACGATCTGAGATGCTATGGTTATACACGAGATGTTAAACGAACGAGTCGATATGATATGGTTATACATGAGATGTTAAACGAACGATCCGAGATGCTATGGCTGGTTATACACGAGATGTTAAACGAACGAGTCGAGATGATATGGTTATACACGAACGAGTTGAGATGTTAAATGATCAGGGGGTTCAATGACCGGAGTTCATTTAGTGGGGTTCAGGCTCAGTGACCAGGTTCAAAAAGCAGGGTTCATGAGATCTAACTAATCTCAAGATGCTATAGCTGGTTATACACTAGATGTTAAACGAACGATCTGAGATGCTATGGCTGGTTATACAGGAGATGTTAAACGAACGAGTCGAGATGCAATAGTTATACATGAGATGTTAAATGAACGAGTCGAGATGCAATGGTTATACACGAGATGTTAAACGAACGAGTCGAGATGCAATTGTTGTTTAATAAAATGTTGTTGTTGTTGTGAAAACTGATGTCGTATGTGTTTATTTTTTTTAATTCAGACATAAATCGACTAGCTTCTGGTTAATGCAATAAATAACATAACATTTAAAACACGAAATACATTAAACATTAAACTTAAAACATGAAATACAAAAGTACGATTAATAGAAACTACAATACGATAATTAAAATAAAACTACGAATTAAGAAAATGAATCATCTGAGACCTAACCATCCTCCTCACTCGAAGAAGACTCTGATGGTACAGGGCCAAGCCCCATGGCCCATCGGCGTGGTAGTTCTCTGATTATCCGTGCCGCATGAGCAGCTTCCCGAGCCCTACGAGCAGCTGCCACACGTTCTTCGTCTTCTTCAACCTCTCGTCGGAATTGCAAATCTTGCTCGAAGAGTTCTTCATCAGTCCAACCAAATGTATTGGGTTGGTTTTCCAATGGTGGATTGTTTACCGGTTCATTCTCAGCTGGACTGTTTTGTTGTTGATTTCCATTTTCTGCAGTTGGAGTGTTCACAATCACCGTTCTTTTGGAGGACTTGGGAATTGTTGCGAGAAATCCTTGTGAGGAGGACTTGGGAATTGTTGCGAGAAATCTTTGCGAGACATCGAGAATGGGACTTGGGAGTTTTTATTTTGTGAGTTTATGTGTGTTTTACCGACTTATGGTTCTTTGTATATAGAAAGTAAAAAATTTGGCGGGACAATGGAAAATTAGGAAGGAGTATAAGGCGGGAAAACAAATACCGACGTCATGTCGTCGGTAATAAAAAGGCGGGAAAAACCCCGCGCAAAATATTCACTTTTATTCGCAAGCCAAACGGGGAAAAAATGTTTAATATTTTACCGACGTCATTTCGTCGGCATTTATAAAATCAAATTTACTTAAACTATATTAAATGCTAATTAAACCTCTAATCGCAATACATATTTATTTAGTAAATTATCCCGACGACAGGGCGTCGGTACAATTTTGGCGGTCAAATTCCCGCCCAAGTTTTCGCAATTATTGGGAAAGTCAAAATTGACCAAAAAAAATACCGACGACATGGCGTCGGTATTATAAAATTCAACGTGTGTTTGGCTCGGTCAAGCGTATTTTTTGTCGTTTAGTGTAATATACCGACGACTTTTTGTCGTCGGGATTTTCTACGTCGCCAGTTCCGCTTATTCTAGTAGGGTGGATACAACTGAGAAGCTAATGCCTAATACTGGCAAAGCTGTATCTCAACTTGAGTATTCTAGGGTAATTGGCTGCCTGATGTATGCCATGACTTGTACAAGACCTGATATTGCTTTTGCAGTGGGTAAACTGAGCAGGTATACTAGTAATCCTAGTATTCATCACTGGCAAGCAGTTCAGAGGGTACTGAAGTATTTGAAGAGAACTATGGACTATAGTCTCTCATATACTGGTTATCCATCAGTGTTGGAAGGATACACTGATGCAAGTTGGATCAGTAACACTGAAGACAATTCGTCTACCAGTGGCTGGGTATTCCTACTTGGTGGAGGTGCAATTTCTTGGGCATCCAAGAAGCAAACTTGTATCACCAGTTCAACAATGGAATCTGAATTTGTGGCCTTAGCAGCTGCTGTAAAGAAGCTGAATGGTTGAAAAACTTGCTTCTTGAGATTCCATTGTGGCCTAAACCTATAGCACCTATTTCTATCCGATGTGATAGTGCTGCTACATTGGCAAAGGCTTATAGCCAGATGTACAATGGGAAGTCTAGACACTTAGGTATCAGGCATAGCATGATTCGTGAACCTATCATGAATGGGGTGATATCTTTAGAGTTTGTAAGATCTCAACAAAACTTAGCTAATCACTTGATGAAGGGTCTGGCTAGAGACTTGGTAATAAAGTCTGCTAAAGGGATAGGTTTGAAGTCCAACTTAGTCACTAAATGCTATGACACCCAACTCCCTCCTGAGGAAACTTGGGAGCTGAGTTCAATGTGGAAAGCTGAACATTTAGTGTCCTGGAGCACATGTTTTACAATCATCCCAAGGTTGTGCTCAGGAACCTGCTGAAAAGGAGGATGAAGTCTCTACTTTTTAATGGTTAAATTCTTTGAAAAAGTGCTAAGCAAGAGCATGAATAAAGAGGAACCACCTATGTGAATGTTGAAGTTTTGCCGCTTCAGGAAGCTATGGACTTTTAGCTTTTACAACATTTATGAATTGGATATGGACACAGGGCTTGTATAGTGTCAGGAGTGTTTAAGTGTTTGAAAATGTATGCGTATTTTATCTTCAGGTATTCAAATGGGTTGAAGGGTTCAATTCTTTGGAACACCCTGATTCTCGAATATTTGAACGTGTAATGTACTAAGATGGAAATTCAATCCTCAGGATATTTTCGTTTATGCATATGTTTTTTTTAATGTTTGTTTTCATGCAAAGGAAGTGAACTAAATTTGGGGAGGTTTGTTGGAAAATTTAGTGCACTTGAGGGTTTAGTTCAAACCTGGCAATGGGTCAGGAGGTACGGAGTGTACACCCATCAGGTCCCTGAACACCCTGACTCATTTAGTGGTTAAGTGCTATTCAGTATCTGATGAAGTTCAGTGAGTTCACTCTTTGAGGGAGTGATACTCTGGACTGAATGGTATTCATCAGGATGATGAGTTATAACTGCTGGACTAGCTCATCAGTGAGTATAACGAACTCACTGGACTGAATTCAAACTTGATTAGTAACTGTTTTAACCTATTCAAGTGACAGTTATAACTGCATTAATGACCACGTTTAATTGGTCGTGTAACCACTAATACCTATAATTATAGAGGCAAATTAAGTGGGATTAATGGGCCGTTAATCACTCTTAATTCCATTGACTATGGTTGAGTAATATTACCTATAAATAGGTAAATCAATTGATGCATGAAGGATTGGCAGAAAACACACAACACTTAAACGCAAAGGGTTATTGATTTGTGCCTAAATCATTAACAAACATTTGGTCTTATCCCAAGTAGATATTAGTGATACCCAGGCATTAGGGTCGAATAGTTTACTTTGAAAAGTGATAACACGATTCCAAGTGATATCTGGTAACCTTAATTGGTACGTAGTTAGGCTATTGATTATCTTCACCCTGTTTTGGGCTCATAACCACCAACATTGTCATCAGTTGCCTTTTGTTGGGAGTTAGCCTCATTCTATCATCATCGTCATGTCAATGGATTTATGTATATGTATCTTAAGTCAGTTTTTCTTGTTGGTTATGACATTACCTTTGGGGTTTTGATATATCAGGGGGTGTTTATTTATGGGCTTGTGGCTGTTTTTATGTCATTTAGGTTGTCGTTTGTGTCCCAAATTATAGTCCATGTTTACTTTTTAGGATATCCCGTTTTAATTATTTGCTGCTAAATATAGATAGGGAAGTTTAATCTTGTTTATCATATTATCGGTTGCTTGAAATCATTATTACAAACTTTAACGAATAAATTAATTAATTAGTTAGAGGTATAACTATCATTTTGCAAAAAATAAAACAGAGAAAGCAGTGTATTTATTTTTATTTTTTTATTATTATTCTTTTTAAATTGTGTCTTCATTTTTACAAGAGACAATTATTTTTGGAGGGAGAGAGTATTTGATTGCATAATTAAGATTTAATTTGCAAGGGTTTACGCATCTGGAAGCGTTGGTCAACATTTATATTACGTTTTTTAGAGTTACAAATGTTTCCTTCGATTGGTTTCCAGACGACATGAAGTATCAAATTCCGCTGATAGAGTGACTTATTTGTTTACATGGATTAATAACAATTTTTGTTAGGTAACAAGTTTTAGTTGAGGTATAACTAGATTTATTACTTACGGGGGGTATGCATTTCACAAAAGTTATAAATACACAAACAAGCATCTATGATGTATCATGTGCACTAATAAGTTGTATTCATGATATATACGCACATCACGTTTGTGGTAATTTAAGACTCATTGTTTAACTATGGTCAAGTTGAGTAAATATTTAAGGTTGAGTTTTGTTAGAAGCCACTAAATAGATGAGTTTAATTGAGTATTTTATGTAAAGTTCAATTGTATAACATGACGAACATATCTAACAATTCAATAAAAAATAATACATATCTTTTTAGATTTTTTTTTTTTTTTTTTAATAAAAAATAAAACTCCACAAAAAAGGGTGGGTCAACCTGACCAAAACCCGTATGACCCGAGCATGTTTAGACCAAGGCTCCCAAATGACCCATCTAGACTTGGACTCATTTAGAGCCGAAACCCATTAACTGACCCATCTCCACCCACCCATTTGCCGCATTAGACGCAATCTTATAAGGCTACTTATTTTTTTAGACCAGCCATAGCTAGGTGATTGTAATTAGTAGTTAAAAATTCATTGCTATACAAATACAAGTTCTTAAACTTCAATTTGGTTAAGAAGTCTTCTAACTGTAATGGTTGCAGTTCTTAAACTTCAATTTGGTTAATGAAGTCTTCTAACTGTAAGAAGTCTTAAACTCTATTAAACGATGGATAATCATATGATATGATCAAAGGAACAATTGTTCCATCCAAACATCAAAACGGGATATTGTGATAATCACGTACGTTATTCTAAAATGCACATCAGAACAACTCATTAGTAAAATCTTAATGCGTATGATCAAAGAGAACAAATAAAACAATAAGCTCGTGGTCCTAGCAAAGTATGATATCATAGCACACTTCTATAGTTCTATAGACTAGATATATTATGCCAACAACCTTATTTTTTACCCAAAATAAAAAAGAAAAGATGGGTTCAATGGAAACATGAGAACCATGGTTGCTTGAAAATGGTACAATCAAGAGGCTAATAAAGGACTCAAGAAATGGTCATGGACATAGACTTACTGCTCACAACATATCATCTTCTCTACGTAAAAAGTCTGTTATATATACCTCGATAACAGTAATGAACAAAAAAGAAAAAAAAAAAAAAAAAAAAAAAAAAAAAGGCTTGGAGCCTAAAAACCACCAAAAACACCTCAAGTAAGAAACCAACCAATAGAATTTTTGTATTATTTGAAAAGAATCAAAAGAAGAAATAACATCCTTCAAAGGTGGAAAAGTATACCTTCAAAACTGCATAATTACTGTTTCCTTAGCAGAACGAACTAATGGACTACCCTCACTTACCAAAAACAACCAGCCCTAACCTCATCTGTAGCCTATACTAAAACTTTACCTCAAAAACATGCAGCCAATGACATCACTATCAACATTTATCATTTGAGTCGCAGAAAAATCAAAAGGAGACTAAATTCTGAGTAACTTTAATCCAAACATCATTTCCATGCACATGTCTCCGCATCACCTGCCAGAAGTTGTGGCTTACTATTGAAGATCCTCCCTGAAAACAAAACCGACACATTAAGTACAAAATTATAAATTACTTGTGACAAATCATGGCGGGGTAAGAGATTTTCCAAAAGCACGCTGTTATCATAAAAACAGTTACATGGAAGCTGGAGGTCCATAATCATTGCAAAATACTAAAAGAATCACAATAAAATTGCATTGGCATCTAACAACCCGAAGTCTAGATTTGGGGTTATAGAGTGCTTAACTCAGATGTAATACGGCATTGACATGGCCGATTAAGTATCCAGCCAGATAAAGACAGTAGATCATATATATACATTGCAGTTACGATCTAGTTTGTAGTTAGTCATAAATGGATTAGTTTTGGTTATGGTTTTTTCCAAAAGGTTGCATGGGTCAAAAAAAAAAAATAATAAACTTACCTAGAGGGAAACGGGTACAAATTTGTCAAAAGGATTCAAGTCACCTCTGATGTATTTAATTGCTTGGAGCCTCATGTATCATTTTATTTAAGGAAAAAAAAATAAAAAAAAATAAATAAATAAATAAATAAATAAATAATAATAAAAAAAATCAGTTTTGTGGGTAAAAAAGTGATTTTGGTCAACCTAAACAAAAAATTGGACTCATTCCCAACCAACCCAACACCATTTTGCCAGTCTCATGAATGATAGACCAAAATACATTAATCACCGTGTAAAATTAAAGATAGCTTTCTTTAGGAAGAAAGACGTACTTGCATGATCTCTTATTATGACCGAGCCCTTTACATTTTCCACATTGAAGTACACGTTTGAGAAAGTCCGCCGGACCAACTGGGCCATCCAGACCCGCTACAACTTTCCTTATCTTAGCCCGGCCAGGTGTCCTAACAGTAGCCGGAGGAGTAACAACAATCGCACCATCACCCACCTCAACATCCGTCAGTCTTTCCAAATAAGGTACGGGGTTAATCGAATTAGCATAAGCAAACTGATAAGTCTCAACAAGACAATGTGTCGCACAAAAATCATACGGGCTGCTACCATAACTTTCCATTACCGCAATGGCGTGACAGCATGGCAGTCCATTCAGCACCCATCCTCTACAACTGCAAGCCCAACTTCCAACTTCTATAACATCAATTATTTCACCAAACTGAACCTCAAATTTGTTTCCATGTGACCCAAAAACTCGAACCGACTTTGATTTTAGAGTCTCATTTGCTAACATTCTCTCCATGAAAGGCGTCAATCGGTCCCCCCAGTGGCTCGATTTAACCCTACGTTCGTATATAACTTGCATCATTTTACCTCTTAATTCATCGATCAGTTGAGTTATTGGTAACTCATTTGCTTCCGATACCCATGAGTAAAAACTGTTACCAAAATTTGCAGTCATATGATTATATCTAACACCTTCAAAATAGCAATTAGCCCAATGCTCAGGTTCACTGCGTATGATCCAATTATAAGCTTCGGGTGAAATGGCTTTGATATCTTGAGTATATTTTTCATAAACCTCAAGTTTCGTTGCCTGAGCAGCAGCATACAGATCTTCAACCATGAGTCGTCTAGCTTCATGGGAAAAATGTTCCGTTAGATCTTTAACAAATTTTTCAGCTAAATAACCTAAGCAATACGCGTGAAAACACTGGCCACCAAATATTTCAGGTACTGATTCCCTTAAGCCCTTTTGAAAATCTGCCACCAAAGTAATAGTCAGGTGTTCCGGCAAGGCGTTTCTCAATTCAGCCAAAAACCACCGCCAGTTATCGGCAGTTTCGTCATCGGTTACCCCGAAAGCCACAGGGAACACCTCGTCATTACCGTCTGCTGATGTAGCGGTCAACAACGTTCCTTGGTATCTTGAATTTAACGGTGTGCTATCGAGAAAAAGAAGCGACGGACACCCTTGAACAAAACCAGATATCGATGCATGAAATGAAACAAATAGCCGATGAAAACTCGAATCCTCATTTGTACTAAACGTAACGCGACTCCCCGGATTCGTTTCTATTAGTTTTTCACAAAAATACGGCAATTCACTGTACGCATCTTTATAAGATCCTAATAACTGCTCACGTGCATACTCTTTAGCACGTCTTGCTTGTGAGTAATTAAGCTCGATTCCATAATCACGTTTAAGGTCAAAAGCAATATCTTTCGGTTTTATCTTTGGAGAATCTTTCACTTTTTCTTTGATTAAATTCCCAACCCAACTTCGTGTAGCTCGAAAAGCAGGTTTTACTAGCCCACCTTGACAAGTATGAGTCGGTGTCATGGTTTTGATGCAAACCAATTGTGTAGTCGATAATTTCGATGCATGGATCCGCCATGGACAACCTTCTGACTTGCATTTTACGGTTACTCGTTGATTTTCATTCTTTTTGTACATGTAATTGAACCCGTGGGCGATTGAATATTTTCTTAAGGTTTCTCGGAACTCAGCTAGCGAATGGAATCTTTGACCTACACCAGTTATAAGATTCTCCCATTTTTTTGCAGCTAAGTGTTGCTCATCATTGTTTGTTGACATAGGGAAAGAGTTGATGGGGCCTTGGGGGACACTTGGCATGATCTCATTGGTTGTTTCGATGTCGATGAATTCATTCAGTGGGAGTACATTGGATAGACCAAGGTCAACAGGTGGTTGAAATACTGCCACTTGTGCCTCGGTTTGAACTTCTGCCAACTGTGTCTCGGCTGGTCTCTTCTGAGGTCTACATTTATAAAATAATAAATAATAAGATGAACAGACAATAACACACTATATTCTTTCCACGAAAAAATAAATTTATAAGCATCTGTTTTTCCTTTTTCAGTACATGTCGCATAAACTGTTGGCAAAAACAGAAAAAAGCACAGGGATATTAGAATCTGCATTTATTGTTTGGATCTAGTTTAAACTACCTGAAAAAAAAAAAAAAAAAAAAAAAAAAAAAAAAAACAAAAAAAAAAAACAAACAAAAAAAAAAAAAAAAAAAAAAAAAAAAGACGTTTAGCAGATGCTAATGTAAAAGTATGTATGTCGCCGGTATTTAGCCTAATTGAGAGACTTTAACTCTCGTTTCTCAATAATAGCCTTTTTTTATCTCTATATCTACTAATTTCATAATTACCAGATTTTGTCAAACATTCAAACTTGTGATTATTCTATCGTAACAACTTCAAACAAGTGAACAACTAAAACGAATAACAACACTATCTTCTAGAACCCATCTCATTAGACTTGATTATCTGAGCTAAAATAATCGGAGTATCTTTGATTTCATGAATTGGTTTTAACTCAGATAATCTATAAACACATAACTCTAATCAGCTATACCTTAACACTTAAAGCCAATTCATGAAACTTTCTAGTCAGAATAATTGGTTCAAACACACATCCAAACACCCCCTTTAGTCCTTTACTTCCCTTAGAGTAATCATTAAAAAGTATAACTCGCATACACATTCATTCATACTAAATGATTCAAAAGAAATCGGATCATAAAACTTACCTACGAGGAGGCTGCTTCTTCGCTGGAGTTTTAGCGGGTGGGGCCTCTTTCATGATGAAAACCTCCATCTGCTCACAATCTTGATAATAATTCACCATTCGCTCAAAATCCTTTTCCTTAGAAACCGTTATAAGATTCTTATTATTCCCTGGAAGAAAATACTTCACTAACATCTCATCAACAGTCAAATCAATACTTTCCGCTATCTCTTGCTTAAAATCACTTAATTGCATATTATCAACAAGATCAACAGCATACGCCTCACCACCACTATACGACATTAAACCGTCCTCCCTTGTATCAAACTCTCCACCATATTTGCATATAGCTATCATCATTTTTAATGACACCATTGCCATCTCTGTAACAAAATATAATTTCACAAGTCAAATAACAAAATTTTCAATCTTTTTATCAAGAACAATATGGGGGTGTTTGACTGTTTGGCATTGCTTATTAAAACACTGTCTATCTAAATATAAGTAATAATTATCTCTTTTTCCAAGAACAATATGGCATTGCTTATTAAAACACTATCTAAACCATCATTAGTCCAAAGACAGTATGCGGGTGTTTAGAATTGCTTAACTAAACATGGTCCAAATATAAATATTCAGTCTTCTTCTTTTCTTTTTTCTTTTTTTTTTAAAAAAAAAAAAAAAAAAAAAAAAAAAAAAAAAAAAAAAAAAACCTATCTTTCTTCTCCAAGAACAATACCGGTGTGTTTGGCATTGCATTTAACTACACCTTATTACTCCATCTAATGCTAATTACTCAGAAAAAAAATAAAAAAATAAAAAATAAATAAATAAAATAAAATAAAAATTTTTACAACCAATCCAAAACACCATGAAACAATTATAATACCATTAATTAAACAATATGTATTCCAGAAACAATATGGGCGTGTTTGGCATTACATTTAACTAAACCCTACTACTCCATCTAATGCTAATAACACAAAAAAGACTTAACAACCAATCCCAAACACCAAGAAACAATCTTTATAAATTAATCCCCCATTGGCAACGGAGGTTCACCTGCGCCGACTCCGGGCTATTCAAAAGGGTAGTCGCCTGGGATTAATCCGCTCGCAATAACTCAGGTATAAAATAATAATAATAATACTAATAAATAAATAAAATAAATTAAATTAAAAATAATCTTTATAAAAAATTAAACCATACCCGTTAATCAAAACACAAAAACAAATCAAACCAACATCAAATAAACACTTAAATCTTGAATCAAGAAACAACACCCATATGAAAAATAACCACTAATTAGACTAATTTTTTTAGCTTAATCTACTAATGAAGATAAAGGGTATAAAACCCATGAAGGGATTTGATTGATTTAACTGAATGAATAAAAATTGAATTGAAAAGATGGAGGGAAATAAGGGTAGTACCTTTTTGTTATGG
This sequence comes from Artemisia argyi, assembly GCA_030686995.1. Lineage (NCBI taxonomy): Eukaryota > Viridiplantae > Streptophyta > Magnoliopsida > Asterales > Asteraceae > Artemisia > Artemisia argyi. The sequence continues at coordinate 50,145,004 of CM060683.1, read as the reverse complement.
AAGATAGTTTGTGAATAACCCTTCAAGATTTGCAGTTAGGGCTAAAAGAGAGAGAGAGAGGAAAAGAGAGAGGAAGATAAATCGCATCTAATGAAAGGTTAAGGGGGTCTTTATATGTAAGTTTTGGGACTAATTGCGATTTAGGTTTTACTTTTTATTTTTTATTTTTTATTTTTTATTTTTTGTTTATTTTATAATTAATATTTGGTAATTATTTAGATAGGATTTATGGAAGTGATTATCTCCTTAATTTAAAATTTTAAATAAGTTGGCTATGTATGACATGTTTGGCGAGAGCTTCTATGGGCTTATTGGAGCTTGGGCTTTTAAAATAAGTCGGCTAATTAAATAAGTCTCGTTTGTCATGAGGCTTATTAAATGACTTGTAAAATAAGTCGGCTAAAAACTTTAGCCTCATAAAAGAGGCTAAAAACTTTAGCCCGAGGCTTTTGAAGAATAAATTGTTTATTTACCCACAAAAATATCTAACATATACAAAAACTTATTTAATTATGTCCATTTTGTTATGAATATATTTATTATATTGATTGTACACATTAATCATCATATTCGTGACCTTTATGATTAGTCTTGTAACACCCAATATGTACTTAATATCATTCATGTTAAGGTCCCTATAAATAGAGGCACCTAATGTAATGTGTAGACACACCAATAACAAGCTCTATCTTTCCCTCTCATACTCTTTTATGTTCCTTTGATTATTGTTCTTATTGTGCTACTAGGCCGTTGTTTCACAACACGTTATCAGCACGCTCTAGTGATGATTTTCGATACCAATGGCTACCACAAAAGAAACTGATGCAATTGTTTCAATGAAGTTCACGAGTTTTATTACAAAAGGTAATTCGTAAACCCTGGTTATACATAGGGTTGGCAATTTCTGACCCGATACGAAACCCGGCCTGAAACCGACACGAAAATTAATAGGTTCGGGTTGAGCTAAATAGATTGTGAGTCAGGTTTGGGTCGACATATCTAACCCGTTTATTAAACAGGTCAGGTTCAGGTTAGGAATAAAATAAACGGGTCGACCCGCCAACCCATTTAAGTTTTTTTTTTTTTCTTAATTTAAAATTATTTATATTTAATTATACGGGTTAATTGGGTTAAACGGGTTGACCCACTAACCCGTTTAACCCATTTAACTCGTGTAATGTGCTAACTTTTATATATAAAACGGTTTAAATGGGTAAACTCGAAACCTATTTAACATATTCAACCCATGTAACCTATTTAACCTGTCAACCTAAGTATATATACGGGTTAAATGGGTGAGGTTCGGGTTAGGTGTAAACAGGTTAGGGTTGACATAGCTGACCCGATGATTTAAATGGGTCAGGTTCAGGTTGGGGTTTTCTGACCCGCCAACCTGACAACCCGAACCCGCCAACCCAAACCCGACCCAAATTGCCACCCCTAGATACATTACTTGTTAGTATTGATAATATCATCACTCGTTGAAGATCTGTAAAACTAAAAAGAGGAGTATACAATTAATACCATAGGACTAATAACATTGAACTGTTTTACATGCTATTGATGATAGATAATATTTTCTTTATTTTTAATTGGTTAACATACGTTATGTGTTCTATTAAACCATATTGATATCGTTTTTTTTTAACAACTTTCATTGCTTATCAATTGATTGCTTTTTTTTTTTTTTTTATTATGTATCAATCATTGTTTAAGATAAACTCTTAATTATATTTGTTGATTTGTTATTAGTATTATATTTATTAGGGGTCGCATGATCAGGTCCTATAAATCATAATTACTTGTGTGAGATATGTGCATAGTTTATGACTAAGATATGTGCAGACCCATATATGATAGTATGTTTTAAAAAAGTTGTTGTATGGCCCATATATGACATGGCGTCAAGAAACATATGTGTTATTATGTTTTCAAGATCTATGCTAATATCAGTGTTGCAAGATTTTCATTACTCTATTATACTAGAACCCACTATCGAATAACGTTTGGTATGCTTAAAGAAAAAGAGTCTATTAAATAACAGTTTTGGCAAATATATTCTTCGATGAAAATGTTATCATTCGTAAATAAATAAATGTCTAATAAAGGTGCATTCAACAGGTTATACTAGAACAATTTTTATTTATTTTTCAGTTTATAAGGAGTATCAATAATTTCGTGACATATATGTTTCCTATTCCATATGATCTTATAATAATATTAAACATGTGTAAACGATGTGCGATCCAAATTGAATTTGTAGTCTCCGCTTATAGACTATATATATATATATTTTATGAGAGGAAATTGCATAATATTAATTCGTGTCACAAACCACTATCATAGATCAACTATGGTAAGATAAGGATATTATTGATTCATGTTGAGCGCATCTCATGAAAAATATTGTTTTTTTTACGGTATTAAACTAATTACAAGTTGCTCGTTGATCTATTGACATTGAGTTAATAAACAACAAGGACTAAGTATTACACATAAATTAATTAGTTTATCAATTAAAATGTAAAACTACTTAACCTGTTACAAGTGACGATAAAGTTAGATTTAGAAGTTTCATTATCGCATGATTGAGCAGTGGGTTTGGCTAGCTGGGGAAAAAAATGTTTATGAAACTATACCGTGTATACTCAACATTTTATCTAATTGGATTTTGCCAACGTTGCATGAAAAATAACATGTTTTAAATGCTAGTTTACTTCGATGTTGAATCTTTTTGCGTAATTTGGGTGTACTGTTTTGAGACTTTTAGATAGAGTTATGCTTAATTTGACTCTCAAAGCTAAAGTTCGGCTATATCAACATGATTATTATTCTTATAATGCATATAATATCAACAAAGTTTAAGTGGCTAATTTACGTGAAGTAATTTAAGGCAATTAGATAACACCAAATGTCGTGATACATCTAGCCATCTATATACACATATTTACTTACGGCTGGAAAATTTTAATTGTTGTATGTACAAGGACATGTAGTTATTTGTCAACTATTTAAGCTAAGATAAAGTTATAAGATATTGACAATGATAGTAATAGAGGTATTGAACTGCAGTCTCTATGTCCTATAGAGAAAATTTAGTGATAGTATTATCAATCGCAATTGATCATCACTCGGCATAGGGAGTTGTTTGTTTACTAGTATCTTCCTCAAGCAACTAAGTTTTTGCCTCCTTAATATTCAATAGTTGCTAGTATTATTTGTACTCGAAAAGTTTTGGACTGTTATTGCTAAATAGTGAATAAAATGATGAGCTTCATTCTTTTCCTAGCAAGATAAACCAATAGTAAATGACAATAAAATGTGAAAGAAAATAAATGTGTCATCATAAATATGAAAATTATTTGTGTAAATGTCGGATATTGTCATATATGTGTGATTTATGTATCATGTTGTTTTATTTGCCTGCATGAGAGTTAATTGATTAATGTCCAAGTATGTATTTCATAAATAATGCAACTTCACTTGTATAAAACATGCTTTATTATTTGATACTGCAATAGGCTAATTTGCATATTAATATAATTGTGAAAAGCCACACAGAGCTTATATAAATGTGATTGGGGAAATATAAGTTTAAATATGATGATATGTTAAGTTCTCCATATAATTCGACTTTTACATAAAGTCAAGAGCAATAGAAGCACATGTAGTCATAAACTATAAGTTTATGAGCCAAGATTGTTGTATTAATTGGCATGACCGGTTGGACCATCATGGGTCAATGATGATGCGAAATGTATAGAAGAACCGTAAGTTTCTTCAAAGATAGATTTGATTGTTCTCGTTGGAAGTTAATTATACATATATCATCACGAGATTAAAGTAAAGTTTTTTTTTCTATAAAGTTTTGGAAAGAATATGATGGGGATGTATGTAGGCCTATACATCCGCCATGTTGATCATTTTGAAATTTAAAATCGATGCATCGTCAAAATGATCATCAAAGACACAACTTAAGGTTAGCGTGGTTAGTGGCTCGACTTATAAAATGCGAGCACGGCTTTCCAAATTATATTATTGAGAATGGTGGTGAATACTTCCAAGTACTGGACGATTATTGGAATAAGTGTTGAATATATGAGTATCCCATGTTCATACGCGAATTGCTTTTGTTGAAACGTTTATAAGACGTCTTCAGTTGATTGCAAAGCCAATAATATTTTGAGAACAAAACTTTTAGTTTATGGGGCATGTTATGGCATATAAATCGCATCTTGCCAACAATCTATAATGAATCCTCCCCATTAGAATGGTTTTGGTCACAAACCATATATTCCCATATAAGAATTTTGTAATGTGCGGTATATGTTTCTTGTAAATCCACCACAACGCACAATAATGGGATGTTGAAATGGATAATTCATTCAGGGGGAGAGAATGAGCAGCGACGGATATGGAATGAATTATGATATAAATATTGATCCTCACATTAATAAATATGAACTTAAAGTTCAAGGGACAAATAACATTCCAGATCTAGTAAATGCCAAATATGTTTAGTGACCTAAAGAAAGTGACTAGATCATATTACCCTGCTATTGCTCCAATTATAATGTATGTCCCAACATGAAAATAAATGATTGGTAGTGAGTCTATGGCATGGCTGCAGCATGATAGACTAATCGATTCCAAGTAAAGTCCTCGAATGAATAAATGAAATGGAGCAAGAAAATGAAGATGGTCAAATCGAGGTAATAAGACCCCATAATACTCAAGAAACACTAGACATGAAGGTTATTGAAAAACCCCAGGTACATGAAAAACTATGAGATCTCAGTAAATGATATATAATGTTTAGTAAAGTGTGGAATCGAAAAGAAATAAATCGACGCCGATAGTACTATTATATATGATAATGATTATGAAGTAAATAATATAGCGCTAAAATAAAAGGTGAGGATATTAAATATCTGTAATATGTGCAGATGTATAAAAGAATGGCCAAATGAAGTAAAGACGCAAAGATCTAATGAAAGATTAAAGTCTGTTGTGAAATGGTTACTGGGACTTGAAGTCCGTATATATGAATGTGTAAAGATTATTGGATATGCATTGATCTTTATGAGAAAGTGAAATTAAAGTATTGAAATGTTCATATATAAGGCACAACTAATGGCACGCAATACTTTCGTAAAGACATGTAAATGATCATAAGGAGATATGTTCTCATGTGGTGGATCCAATAATGTATATAATATTTATAAGTCTGGCAAATAATAAGTAATTGATATGCGTCTAAAATTTAATGAATATAGCTCATGTGATTTTGAGATTTCATTGTAGCATATAAAACGCATGGAGCATGCTAGTGATTTTTATGTTGGAGCATATAAGAAAAGTTCTCAAGAATAATATTTGATTGGATTGAACTAATCATGTTTCCGGCATATGTATAATAATCACCTAAACATATAGTATTGTGCCATGTTCGCATATGAAACTTTATTATGAGATCTTGATTTGCATATGGTTTAAGTTTCATATAGTTTGTAAAGTGATAAAATGCATGGAAATTGAATTTGAAACAAAAGACAAAGTTTGTCTTTATTGCGAATTGAACATCTTAAGGATGAAAATTTTGTACATCATGAAAACTATAGAAAGATGCTAACTATCTTTATATGGATAAACGACACTTATGTTTATGAGGTCACATGATTTTGAAAAGACTCTATTTGATTTATAAAGATAATGATCACAATATCGATTTAAATGCGTCATACTAGATTGTGTATATGTGAAGTGCAAGAATGAACTTGAATGAGATGTATGATGTATCTTAATCCTTAAATTGGATATGTGATTCATGTGATTCTATCAAAACACTTTATGGTGCATTTCACTGATTCAATGAGCATAAGTGATGTGATCATCAGGGGGAGAGAAGATACGCGTTGCACTCTTTTTCCCTTGACCATGGTTTTATCCCCATAGGGTTTTCCGGCAAGGTTTTTAATGATGCAACATCCCCGAACGTATAAAGGAGTTATGTACTCTTTTTCCTTCACTAGAATTTTGTCCAACTGGGTTTTATCTAGTAAGGTTCTAACGTGGCATAATCCTCAAATGGAGTAAAACAAATATTTCGATATCTTCAAGGTTCAAAGGATATGGGTTTATATTTCACTAACCCATCAAAAACAAATTTAGTTGGATATGCAGATGCAAGATATAGGTCTGATCCTCATAGTGGTTATGTATTTACACTGGCTGTACTGCAATTTCATGGCTTTCCGCAACCACTTCATCTAATCATGCAGAAATTTTGGCGATCCATGAAGCAAGCCGAGAATGTGTTTGGTTAAGAAATGTTATACTACATATTGGTGAATCTTGTGGTATTTATGTTGGAAATGAGGGACGAACAATTTTACACGAGGACAACGCAACATGCATTTCTCAATTGAAGGAAGGGTTTATTCAAGGTGACAGAACCAAGCACATTTCACCAAAGTTCTTTTTTACTCATGACTTACAAAAGAATGGCGATATTATTGTTCAAAAGATTCGTTCAAGCGACAATCTAGCAGATTTATTTACCAAGGCACTCCCTACCTCAACGTTTAAGAAATTGGTATATGACATCGGAATGCAGCTTTTCAGTGAGCTCAAGTGAAGTGATTATAAGGGGAAATAATACGCACTGCACTCTTTTTCCCTTAGCTATGGTTTTTCTCCCACTGGGTTTTTTCCTAGCAAGGTTTTTAATGAGGCGATATCCAAAGCGTATTTTGAATGATGTACAATCAAGGGGGAATGTTATGAATATATTTATTATATTGATTGTACACATTAATCATCATATTCATGACCTTTATGATTAGTCTTGTAACACCCAATATGTACTTAATACCATTCATGTTAAGGTCCCTATAAATAGAGGCACCTAATGTAATGTGTAGACACACCAATAACAAGCTCTATCTTTCCCTCTCATACTCTTTTATGTTCCTTTGATTATTGTTCTTATTGTGCTATTAGGCCGTTGTTTCACAACACATTTTAGTAATTTTGCAATAATAAGCCCCAGTCCCAGCCCATTTGCCAAACAAGTTTATAAAAATACAAATTTTATTTTCGGCTTATAATATAAATTCTAGCCCCAGCTCCAGTTCTAGCACCGACCCAGCCCCAGCTCCAGCTCTAGGTAGATGCAAAGTTTGTAGTTATTTACAAAAAAAGGAAACTAATATATTTACAAATAAATAAACAAAACACATAAACTTTTTGAAAAAGACACACTAGATACACTTTTATATACAACTTTGTTGTAATTTGATTTTTTAAGATAAGGGAATGGGTATAAGAATCATATTAAATGTTTGAATTGAAGGTATGGGTATGTAGAAACCTGGTGGGACCCAATATATGTGGGTTTCCTCAAACCACATGAAGCAGTATGGTATGGTGAAACCATTCCTTCATTCTATTTAAATATTATTGATTTTTGTCTTATTATTAATTAATGTATTTTTATGGACTATTTTTTATTTTCTATAACTTGAATCATATTGTGGGACCCATTTTTTTTATAAATGATTGGTTGGTCCCAAACGGTCAACTAAGTTGAACAGGTGATAGTCAACCAAGTCAAACGTCTAAAACCAACTAACCAAGGAGTACAGTGTATTCCCGGGTCGTTATGTCCCAGCGAGGTAAGCAATTGTAATTGAAAACGTTTTAAGTGATCGGGTGATTTAACAGAAGGATCAGGAATTTGATTATTATGATTAAACTACGAGATTATGATTGAAAATAGCTTAGAAACACTATTGGAACAATTACTGATTATCAGATAACCTAGAAACGTAAGTTAAACTTAAAACGCGCGTTTGAATTTAAAATAAACGCGAACGCGCAATAATAAAAGTGAAACGAGAGAAATAAAGTCCTACGAATGTGAAAATTATATTTTTACAATCCTAATGATATAAGAAAATTTTTAAAAAAAGAAAAATAATTTTTACACTATTTAATTAATTACTATTAATTAATTACTATTTAATAATTACTTTTTAATTAACTAAATTACACTAATTATTAATTAATTATGAAAATTAACTAGAAAAATAAAAATTAAATTTAGAAAAATCTAAAGTATTATAAAACTAATTTTAAAACAGAAAATCTAATTTTTCTACTTTTTAATTATTAATTATTAATTAAAACTAATTATTTAATTAATTTAAACTAAATTAAATTATAAAAAATACTAAATGAATAAGGAAAAATCTGAAAAAATTCCTAAAATTATTTTAACTAAAAAGGAACCTGAGAAAAATTTAAAAATGAAAAGTGCTTATAAATAAGCAGAAAATAAGCCAAAATGGCTTAAATAGAAGCTATCACTTTCTTAATTTTTGTCTTTTTCTTAATTTTCTTTTACACAACTGTTTTACAACTAAAAATAAGCACTTTCTGTAAAGTGATTTTGATTGGAACTTAATAATAAGCTGTGTGCAAGTGAATAAGCCAAACAGTTGGCTTATAAGCTTGATTGTGAGGTAAAAGCTATTGAATAAGCTACACAGATCACTCAGGCCAGAGATTAAGTTACAAACAATTGAAGTGTGCTTAGAAAGAGCTAAAATGACAAGTGAGTTCAGCTGAATAAGCCAATTGATCAAATAAGCAATTCCAAACTCAACCCAGCCAAACAGGCCTCAAAGGCTTAATTGCAGCCCTTGGTGGGGCCCACAGGGGTGACTTAGGAGCCAAGTGAAAAGGAAATATGGAAAGGGGACCTGAGGGGCTTTCCAAAGAGCTCACAAGCTCAAGATAAGCTCAAGTAGTGAAGGAGCTAAGGGTTGTGAAGTTGGTTCAGTTCACTGACTTGGGATGACCAATCAGTTAAGTAGCAATAAGCCACAAGCTAGTCCAATAAGCCCACAAACAAATTTCAAAGATTGCACAGGCCACTATTAGCTCTAAAAACAAAATATCAAGCTCGGTTATTAAATCACTCAAGCTTATTCAAGCTAATGGTTACCACAGTTAAGGTTTTGAAGCTTAAAATGAAATGATGAGCAAGCTAAAAGCTAATAAATAAGCTAACAACCTAGGTTTTTAGTGAAACACTATCAAAGACACTGATGCAACCTAAAAATGAGCTAATATAAGCTAATAAATTCACTAAAAAGCACCAATAAGCTAAAACAAGCAAATCTTAAACACTACTAGCCAAACAGGCCTGAGAGGGGCTTATATAGGCCTGGATTTAAGCTTATACAATAAGCTCAAGACCTAAATGATCCTGGAATCAATGAGTTCACCTAGTGGGCTTTCCAAAAAACCAAAATATTAAAGGTGGGTCCCACTAAATAAGCTAGAGTGAACCCAAGAAGTTGGGTCAATATCTGTGGTGCAGGGGAGGTGTCTCTCCCTGCAGCCCACTTCTAGCTTTTGCACAAGCTAAGAAAAAAATCTTAAAAATGAAACAAGCACAAATTTCCTGAGTTTAGGTGGTAAAGTTTGACCCCAACAATTTTCAAGTCCCAATCTGATTCACAAAATTCAGGATAAATCACCCAAGTTTTGGAAAAACTGGGTTCTCATAAACTTTTGACTTTTTAACTTTTGCACCACAGTTGACTTTGATGAATTTGAATCCTAATTTTATGATTGAATATCTTGTTTTGAACCTATATGAAGCTAAATCTATCAAACTTACTTACTTTTGAGTTGAAATTTAAAGTTTCATGCCTCAAATCCACAACAGTTAACCTATGAAGGCATTTATATACTATTTTGACTTTTTTCCTTTGAAACTACCAAACTAAGGTTGCAAGAGACTGAGTTATGGTCAAGGATGAAGTCCAAATGGTTTTTACTCACTGAGATACACAAGAAGACTTTTAAACAAGCAATGCCAAACACTCCTTTTAAACTGATTTCACAAACTTTTCAAAGCATTGCAAAGATTTAAGCCACAATGTGATTCCAAATATTGAAATGTACTGTACTAGACTGATTTGAGCTAAGAAATACTATTACTAACAATCAATTGACTAAGATTACTTAATATGCTAAGTTGACTAAAAACAATGGAATACAAAGTTGTGATGAAAAATTACAAACAAGCAGTGAAGAATAAGCTTCAAATTTACTACCCTACACTAGATAAGCCATAAAAACACATAGATAAGCTCAAATAAGCAGTTGAATAGTAATGCATAAAAATGAGAAAGGTTCTTACAAAAGCATTCCTGCCACACTATCATGAACAAAGGATCAAGATACCACCCTATAGGTTTCCACAAACCACTAACCCACAGCAATCCAGTATACACTGTGCTCCAGCCATCTTCATTATCAAACCTGCATTTTTTTTTGTTCCTATTTTTCTCATTTTTTTGTAATTTTTTATTTTCTTTACTAAAATGAATTTTAGTGTTTCTAAAAGCTGTAATAAGCTTTATAGGAGCTTAAGTGATCCTAAGGAGTCCAGGAAAACAATCTACAAGTAACAACTAATTTGCTATTTTGAATTTTCAAATAATAGGAAATTATAAAAACTGAGCATGAACCAGAAACTTGAATTTTATTAAATAAAAACCTTAAACTTACAACATGAAACTGAAATTACAACTTTGCTTAGCTAAAAACATAAATTTGACATAACAATTTTTTAAACTAAAAACTACCAATGAGCTCCACTGCTTCTCTTCATTTTTATAGCTCCACATTAGGGTTTCCTTAGGCTCTTGTCTCTTTCCCCACTTGCTTCTTGACCACAGGATGAAGGGATTTTGATCTTGGCCGTTTAATTGGTTTTGGCACCCAAATTGCCTTTGTCTGTTTCTTGGATTTAATTGGTGCCAGGGGGTTATTTGGAGTGTAGTATTTGGAGGGGTGTAGGAGGGGGGATAGGGGTTATGATGGTTGAGTGTTGAGTAGGTGGTGATGATGAAGTAGCAGTTTGCAGAGGGGGGGGGGGGGGGGGAAGTCACGAGTTGTGTGAGGTGGATGATGGTCAAAGTTGGGGTTGACCGGGGTATAATATTAAAACGTGGGAAGTGGATTTTGGTGGTGGGCTGGTGAGGGTGTTGGGCCAGCAAAGGGTGTGTGGGCTTTTGGAGTTATAAGGGTGGATTGGGTTTGGATTTAGGGAGTAGTAGTATTAGATGGTCCGTTTGGTTTGTTTGAAATTTCACAAGGACCATTTTGTAATTTTTCTAAAATCCAGGGTCTGAAATGAAACTTTTCCAAAGTGGTAACCAAGGACTAAACCTGCCATATAATAATAACCAAAGGACCAAAGTTGTAAATTTCCAATATTTTAAACCTAGGGACCATTTTTGCCAAATTTCAAACTGCAGGGACCAAACATGTAATTTTCTCAAACTTTTCACCCAAGGATTGTTTTTGATAACATTTGACTTTTCAATGCCTTGGGTTGACTTTTCTTTTATTTTAAACTTCTAGGGACTAGTTTTGTCAATTTTTGAAACTTGAGGGACTGAAACTGCCAATTATGCAAACTTTGTTCGTTTTTCATTTGTTTTTAAACATTTTGCATCAGAAACATATAAAACACAATCCTGGGATATTTTCAGTATTTTGATGCGTATTTGAGTGTTTTTGAATGTTTTGGCAGTTCAGATACGATAAAAATGATGAGTATTTACACACTCATCAATGATACACATACCCAATTACCAACCAAACAATTATATTGAAAGTGATATCTGTAACACCCCCAAAATACCGCAGCGGAAGACTGTGTCACAGGGGTGCTACTTTATAATACAAAGTACAAGTTATAGAAAACGAACTCTAAATGAGACGTTTTGAAAAGTTACCATTCGATTAATGAATTCAAAGTTACCAACATGAGATTTCAAAGTATGATACATAAATGTATACAAAATGTTTGAATGGTAAATGATAAAAGCGTAAGTCTTCAGAATATGCAGCTTGACTCTAAGTTCCACGCACTAGCTATCGCCTTATAGACCTGAGATAACATGCTAAAGTGTCAACACAATGGTTGGTGAGTTCATAGAGTTTGTCTTAAAACAGTTGAAAAAGCCTTAAAGAATGATCACACAGCAAAGGCATCGTGAATCCACTCAGTTACAAGTCCCGCCATAAGAGACTTGTAACCTGTGTGTTCACAACCCACTGCTAACATATATAGTATGAATAAGACATGTACAAGTTCATCAAGACAATTTAAGCAATTAGAAGTGAGTCTCTACTTCATCTCCGAAGACCTCACTTTTATGATGTATCCAACATTCGCAAATGTTAGGATGTATCAAAGACAACTGGGAGTCAATTCCCAAAGACAACTGGGAGCCACTTCCCAAAGACAACTGGGAGTCAATTCCCAAAGACAACTACTAGTCAATAAATAGAATAACGCAATTAAGTATAACGTAGTCATGTATGTAAGCAATCAAGTATAACACAGTCAAGTATAGACGTTTTGAGTATTTGTACAAGTAAACAAATAGTTGAGCATGTATCCCCCCCAAGAGTTAAAACAAGTACGAAAAGAGTAGGGGCTATGACTCACCTTAAGCTTAAGTGATGTGAAATCAAAGTGGTAGTCGAATCGTGAAAGTCACTAAGAGCAGCCTATAATAGAACGTTGCGACTTAGGTTTGGAGTAACGTCTAAGAATACGAAGAATTGCCTATATATATGTATTGCATAATGTTCATGATGTAGTACTTAGTATATAGTGTAAGTCTTTGAATGTAAATGGTTTATGGAACATGTATAGGTTGTATATCTCTTACTACCGTTCGGGCCGACATAATTCAGAAGTCATAGAGTAAACGTTCGAGGAGCCAGGACACTTTAACTCGTAAATCCACAACTCATCTCGACGGCTTACTTAATGAACTCCTCACATGAGGCTCCCTACTATTGTAGTATTTGATAACAAATGTATAAGTTTTAATCCGAAAAGTTACATGTCCAATATTTGAATGAACTTAGAAAAGTTTATTAGTACATGAAGATTGTTATTAGGGGTAGTTTCATAAGTCTTATATGACCATTTTCTCTTTGTAATATCTCATGGTTCCTTTTGAAGTGAAGTAGATCCAAATTGTTTGTTCAAGTTATCGCCTAATTCCTTGTTTCATGTTTACGCCTAAGTAAGCTTATATGGTCATTTAGTCATGGCTTCGCCGTGACCTTGGTCATTTTTCCATGGTCTTGAGACTCAACCTTGGCTTTAGCCATGGTTGTGGTCTTGGCTTTAGGTCATTAGACCTCTTGGTCTTAGTAAATGATAACTATAATATAGTGACTTTGGTCTAAAATGGGCTGTTAAGATTTTGAAGAAATTTATCACTCGGAAAGCATTTTCAGGGCTCGAGCTTCTTTGTTTCTGAACGAAAACGTCGTTCCGGACAACTTTCGTGTTTTAACTTTTTGATGAATCGGACCAGAAGGGTGACTTTAAAAAGCTAAATTTGATCAGAATGCTATTTAGGCAGTTTTGCCGTTTTGGTTTCGCTAACTTCTTATGGCCATAACTTTTGACTCGGGTACTCGTTTTGGGTGATTCAAATTGCTATGTTTTCCTTGTTAAGTCCTCTTTAACATTAAGTAAGTGTCAAATATCAAAGTTATACTATTTTGGTCGTGGTTCTCCATAAAAATCACTAGTTTGCTTGTTTACTTGTCATAAGTTAACATATGTATACTAATACTTGTGTTATCCATTTTTAAACATCATGAACACAATAACAAGAACATATATAGCATGAAAGGAACACAAAGAGCATGTAAATGATAATTAAGCAAGAAAATGTGTTAGGGTTTGCTTACAACTTTTGGCCTTAATGAAAAGGGAAACTAGGACAAGAACTAGGACTTTGATTGAATAAGCTTTCTTCCTTTGCAACCTATGATAAACCGAGGTTATTTGAAGATTATAACGACGCCTTCTTGAAGTCCAAAGCTATTTGAAGATTATAACGACGTCTTTTTGGAGACTTTAAAGTTATAACAACTTTTCTTAGAAAATTTCCAAGATTGAAGATCAAACACTAGTTTTCTTTCAAAAACTAGTTAACTTTCTTACAAAATATAAGAAAAGTGCCTTAGGTTTTAGGACTTAAAGGTTATAAGAAGGTGTGGTGCAAGTTTTATATGTGTTATTAGTTGGCTATTTATAGGATGAGAAAAATAGTTAACCATATATTGGGTTAGAATGTAACCATGGTTAATTTAGACACTTGTAAACATCCTAGAGATCAATGGTCAAGATCAAGCCACAAAATGGTGACTCCCCCCCCCCCCTAAATGGCGGTTCAAAGGAGATAAGATGACTAGATGATGAGTCTTGGTGTTATCTTGCTTAGTTTGTGCATTTTGACTCCGTAAAAAGCTAACCGTAAATGATTAAGCCTCAAAACGTAAAATCGGGTATCGTAAAAATATGAAACTTGAAAGTATTGTTAAACATGTCAATATAGTCCATAATAAAATATAAAATGAGTGGTAGGATCTATCGGGTGCTAAAACCCTGCTAAAAACTGGAAACACGGGTCTAAAACGCGTAATTCGCGTAAAACGCTGAACTGAAAAACGTAAAATTCCAAAACTTTTGGAATTGTCATAAAATGATAGAAAATCATATTTCTATTGTTTATAATGTTTTATGGACATATCGGGATGCTAGAAGGACGTTTAAACCTAAAAGTAAATCTCGGACACGGCTTTGTGATTTTTGCAGAAATGATCCGACGAGCGTCAAACTCTCGGATTATCGTTAAAATAGTTTAACTTACGAGAATATGAAATAAAAATTTCTGAGATGAATAGTGAAAAGTGAATAGTAAAAAGTGAATAGTAAAAGTGAATAGTAAAAAAGTGAATAGTGAAATTTTCGGGAATAAAAGTTAACCTGAAATTGCGAATTGTTACAGTCTCTACCCCTTAAGGAGAACTTCGCCCCGAAGTTCTGTTGATGTTAACTACTTACGATGTGTCTAAGAGAATTCGGGATCTCTAATATAGTGGTGTTCACTCTGATTCGTCTAAGATTCTGGTTAAGGAGTTGTATCGGCTACAATTAAGCCCACTTATTTATAACACATTACTTACATAAAGAAGCGTCCAAATTTATGTAAGTAAGGTCTCATAAACTTATGGTTCGGTGATTTACAATTTCTTTATTTAACTGAAGAGGCGTCCCAATCCATTTAAATAAGGAGATTCTAAATCATCCTACTTAAGAATTTCCGACACAAAATCCGCCTTCTGAGGCCGATAGTAAGATAATCAAGTTATCAAATCCCTAAAGCTAAGCAATAATATTATTTAACTCAAATCTTGTGTCTAATCAAACAAGAACTGTCACAAGATCAAGTTAACTAATTAGTTATTACTGAGCTCCATGTTTTTAATGACTCGACGAATCTCTGGGGCTCCTTATAATACTAAAGTCACATCATCTAACAGCGTGGAACTAAGCAAACCTCTAACCAAAAAGCATATGTGTATGTATTGTGTGTAAGGCAAATAAAGAGGAAGGTCCCAACGTATATAGCAGTTATAGTCTAGGCACTAAATGCAACCTAGTTCTCTATAACCAAGGCTCTGGTACCAATCTGTAACACCCCCAAAATACCGCAGCGGAAGACTGTGTCACAGGGGTGCTACTTTATAATACAAAGTACAAGTTATAGAAAACGAACTCTAAATGAGACGTTTTGAAAAGTTACCATTCGATTAATGAATTCAAAGTTACCAACATGAGATTTCAAAGTATGATACATAAATGTATACAAAATGTTTGAATGGTAAATGATAAAAGCGTAAGTCTTCAGAATATGCAGCTTGACTCTAAGTTCCACGCACTAGCTATCGCCTTATAGACCTGAGATAACATGCTAAAGTGTCAACACAATGGTTGGTGAGTTCATAGAGTTTGTCTTAAAACAGTTGAAAAAGCCTTAAAGAATGATCACACAGCAAAGGCATCGTGAATCCACTCAGTTACAAGTCCCGCCATAAGAGACTTGTAACCTGTGTGTTCACAACCCACTGCTAACATATATAGTATGAATAAGACATGTATAAGTTCATCAAGACAATTTAAGCAATTAGAAGTGAGTCTCTACTTCATCTCCGAAGACCTCACTTTTATGATGTATCCAACATTCGCAAATGTTAGGATGTATCAAAGACAACTGGGAGTCAATTCCCAAAGACAACTGGGAGCCACTTCCCAAAGACAACTGGGAGTCAATTCCCAAAGACAACTACTAGTCAATAAATAGAATAACGCAATTAAGTATAACGTAGTCATGTATGTAAGCAATCAAGTATAACACAGTCAAGTATAGACGTTTTGAGTATTTGTACAAGTAAACAAATAGTTGAGCATGTATCCCCCCCAAGAGTTAAAACAAGTACGAAAAGAGTAGGGGCTATGACTCACCTTAAGCTTAAGTGATGTGAAATCAAAGTGGTAGTCGAATCGTGAAAGTCACTAAGAGCAGCCTATAATAGAACGTTGCGACTTAGGTTTGGAGTAACGTCTAAGAATACGAAGAATTGCCTATATATATGTATTGCATAATGTTCATGATGTAGTACTTAGTATATAGTGTAAGTCTTTGAATGTAAATGGTTTATGGAACATGTATAGGTTGTATATCTCTTACTACCGTTCGGGCCGACATAATTCAGAAGTCATAGAGTAAACGTTCGAGGAGCCAGGACACTTTAACTCGTAAATCCACAACTCATCTCGACGGCTTACTTAATGAACTCCTCACATGAGGCTCCCTACTATTGTAGTATTTGATAACAAATGTATAAGTTTTAATCCGAAAAGTTACATGTCCAATATTTGAATGAACTTAGAAAAGTTTATTAGTACATGAAGATTGTTATTAGGGGTAGTTTCATAAGTCTTATATGACCATTTTCTCTTTGTAATATCTCATGGTTCCTTTTGAAGTGAAGTAGATCCAAATTGTTTGTTCAAGTTATCGCCTAATTCCTTGTTTCATGTTTACGCCTAAGTAAGCTTATATGGTCATTTAGTCATGGCTTCGCCGTGACCTTGGTCATTTTTCCATGGTCTTGAGACTCAACCTTGGCTTTAGCCATGGTTGTGGTCTTGGCTTTAGGTCATTAGACCTCTTGGTCTTAGTAAATGATAACTATAATATAGTGACTTTGGTCTAAAATGGGCTGTTAAGATTTTGAAGAAATTTATCACTCGGAAAGCATTTTCAGGGCTCGAGCTTCTTTGTTTCTGAACGAAAACGTCGTTCCGGACAACTTTCGTGTTTTAACTTTTTGATGAATCGGACCAGAAGGGTGACTTTAAAAAGCTAAATTTGATCAGAATGCTATTTAGGCAGTTTTGCCGTTTTGGTTTCGCTAACTTCTTATGGCCATAACTTTTGACTCGGGTACTCGTTTTGGGTGATTCAAATTGCTATGTTTTCCTTGTTAAGTCCTCTTTAACATTAAGTAAGTGTCAAATATCAAAGTTATACTATTTTGGTCGTGGTTCTCCATAAAAATCACTAGTTTGCTTGTTTACTTGTCATAAGTTAACATATGTATACTAATACTTGTGTTATCCATTTTTAAACATCATGAACACAATAACAAGAACATATATAGCATGAAAGGAACACAAAGAGCATGTAAATGATAATTAAGCAAGAAAATGTGTTAGGGTTTGCTTACAACTTTTGGCCTTAATGAAAAGGGAAACTAGGACAAGAACTAGGACTTTGATTGAATAAGCTTTCTTCCTTTGCAACCTATGATAAACCGAGGTTATTTGAAGATTATAACGACGCCTTCTTGAAGTCCAAAGCTATTTGAAGATTATAACGACGTCTTTTTGGAGACTTTAAAGTTATAACAACTTTTCTTAGAAAATTTCCAAGATTGAAGATCAAACACTAGTTTTCTTTCAAAAACTAGTTAACTTTCTTACAAAATATAAGAAAAGTGCCTTAGGTTTTAGGACTTAAAGGTTATAAGAAGGTGTGGTGCAAGTTTTATATGTGTTATTAGTTGGCTATTTATAGGATGAGAAAAATAGTTAACCATATATTGGGTTAGAATGTAACCATGGTTAATTTAGACACTTGTAAACATCCTAGAGATCAATGGTCAAGATCAAGCCACAAAATGGTGACTCCCCCCCCCCCTAAATGGCGGTTCAAAGGAGATAAGATGACTAGATGATGAGTCTTGGTGTTATCTTGCTTAGTTTGTGCATTTTGACTCCGTAAAAAGCTAACCGTAAATGATTAAGCCTCAAAACGTAAAACCGGGTATCGTAAAAATATGAAACTTGAAAGTATTGTTAAACATGTCAATATAGTCCATAATAAAATATAAAATGAGTGGTAGGATCTATCGGGTGCTAAAACCCTGCTAAAAACTGGAAACACGGGTCTAAAACGCGTAATTCGCGTAAAACGCTGAACTGAAAAACGTAAAATTCCAAAACTTTTGGAATTGTCATAAAATGATAGAAAATCATATTTCTATTGTTTATAATGTTTTATGGACATATCGGGATGCTAGAAGGACGTTTAAACCTAAAAGTAAATCTCGGACACGGCTTTGTGATTTTTGCAGAAATGATCCGACGAGCGTCAAACTCTCGGATTATCGTTAAAATAGTTTAACTTACGAGAATATGAAATAAAAATTTCTGAGATGAATAGTAAAAAGTGAATAGTAAAAGTGAATAGTAAAAAGTGAATAGTGAAATTTTCGGGAATAAAAGTTAACCTGAAATTGCGAATTGTTACAATATCAAAATTAGATATCCATTTCATTCCACCCATCTAATCAAACCGATACCTATAGTGATTCCAATAACAAACCAAACGCCTCCTTATAAATGTTACGAATTTTGCTCAAAAAAAAGACAAATGTGACGAATGAGATACTAGTCATGTGTGAGAATCATAAAATTTTCGTCACGGTCAGGCACAACCATAAGAAAAAGTATATGCTCGTAAGTGCAGGCATGTATTAAGCAAGTGTTAAACACAAGCCTTTGATCATGATATGTATACCGCAAGGCAAGAAAGTCGTTAGGCATAGTACCACCAACCTAATAATGTTACAATATGATTGTATCATCAATACCGATAAAAATAAATATTTTTAAAACTGATGAAGCTCTTGAATAGTTTACTTTCTTTTCGATATATAGTTAATGATAATCAAGAATTACCATTTGACATAAAAATGTCTTTTTAATTTGTGTGTTTATTAATTGATCGTTAAGAATTATAAGTACTTAAGAATGCAAGAAGATCACTCACTCAATGACAACTAAAATAAATTTAAAACCTTAACCCAATTAAATCACTGATTTTTGAGTAATCTTATAACACATTTATCTTATTTTCTACTTAAGTTAGACTGTTTTGTTAATTGTGATTGACAATATGTTTTTCAATCAAGTGGTTGAACATCTAAGTAATTCAAATTGTTTGAATATATCGTTGAAAGAACACAAATTCAAAAATTAAATCACCCAATTAAATCACTGATTTTTTAGTAATCTTATAACACATTTATCTTATTTTCTACTTAAGTTAGACTGTTTTGTTAATTGTAATTGACAATATGTTTTTCAATCAAGTGGCTGGACATCTAAGTAATTCAAATTGTTTGAATATGTCGTTGAAAGAACACCAATTCAAAAATAGACAGTCATCTAAGTTGTCAATAAGACTAGTGCAATGGTCACTCTTCACTTACACTTCCCCACCTTCTAATTCAGCATCACATCACCATTCAATACATTACCGCTCCCCTACCTTTCACCAACAATGATCACTACTGTCGTACCTTTCAAACATACCCTACAAAATACCTTACACATACTCATAAATCAAATAAACAATAATAAAAACACTCACTTTGCACGGTACCCGAGTGGTGACTGCCATCACCTTTCATCCATCTTTTTGGCTTGCCTCACGCGTGAGGTAGCGGTGTGCAGTGAAGGGGTGCATGACCATCACCAACCAAAGTTGATGGGTCATGTCCATTCCATTGAGCCTTAAAATCAGTACATAGACAAGCCCTCTAATCATTAGTGCACATCTCCATAATTTCACTCCATTAAACAAAGTTGTACAAACAGTTTGTAGAATTTTGTTAATAAAAAACAACCCTAGGGCTTCCTTTAATAATTATTCTAATTAGTAAAAAAAAAGTAATAAATAAATATATAAATAATAGGCTAGCATTATTGGGTGAGGATTAAGGTTACAATCAAGTCAAGCTTTTATCAAGCAGCTCGAGCTCGAGCTTGGCTCGATCGAGTCAAGCTTTTGTGAAACTCAAGCCCAAAAATTAGCTCGAAACAATTAACGAGTCAAGCTCAAGCTGTGAATAGCTCGGCTCAAGCTCGTATCAAGCTTTTTCATATATTTTCATGTAGATTTCATATAACTAATTAGGAGCAAATTTGATTATTAAGCTAGTTATAAGGGCTTAGGTCATAAATAATTGGATAATGTATTCCAGAATACTTTTAACCCTTATCTAACGATTTGTATTATAAGCTTCAAACCCTTTGTATTCTTATATAAGATTCTGACAAAGTGACAATCATATATGGCAAAATGGCAAATGTTGTTCATTTTATATACTCAACTCAGTAATGATCATTAAGGTTGTAAACTGGGATATATCATATGTGGCAAAATGGGTAATTTGTAACAAAGTGGCAAAATGGTTTGCTGAAATTGCTTGTGTTTGGCTACTCTTTATCTGTTATTGTTGCCTATTTAGCTGTTATTGAAATGAGGTTATATAGCCGCTGATGTGTTTATTACATTAGTAGTATGAACTATAAGCTATTTAATACCATATTGTTTTTTTATAAATTCAAGTTTTTCAAGCCAAGCTCAAGCTTTGGTCAAAACCTACTCAAGTCAAGCTCAAGCCTGGATGATGAAAGCTTGACAAGCTATCAAGCCAAGCTCAAGCATAGTGTTTTTCTTTTGAGCTAAGCCTTGTCGAGCTTGAGCTTGGCTTGACTCGATTGCAGCCCTAGTGAAGATCCTCTTAAGTAACTTGAGTCAAGTTAGAGGATCCTCAACCATCAGGTTAAAATCAAAGGTTAAGAATTCACATTTTTATAGTAAATTTTGACCTTTAGTTTTAATCTGGTTGAAGATCATTGACTCAATTATTTGGAGAGGAAAAGAGTATTATTTCTCAAAAGAGTATAAAAAGTTAAACTTTTTCTAAAAAGAGTACAAAAATAATAGGTTTTTCCAAAATGGTAATGTGCGAATGTGCGATACCACTAATTTTTTGACACGTGTCAAGACAAGTAGTACACTACCAATCATTTGCAAGTACAACAACTATCAATTGTACCTCACATGTCGTTTGACTTTTATAAACAAATGTGCGAATGTGCGAATGACGGCTACTCCATGTGACACCTTTATTGAAAAAAAACAAAATATCTTACAAAGTGGGAATAAAATCTTACCTTTTAGTATTTTGTAGTACTACTTTTATTATCATTAAAAAACCATACAGACTTTCAATTAAAAACTAATTAAATAATTACTTTTTATTAACAAAAAACTTTTAATAAAAAGTATTTATCAAATTATCAAATTAGTTTTTAATAAAAAGTGTTTAATGAAACGTATCAAATTATCAAATTATTTAATAAAAAGTATCTAATAAAAAGTATCAAATTATCAAATTAGTTTTTAGTAAAATGTATTTAACAAAAAAATTTAATTAAAAAGTTATCAAATTATCAAATTAGTTTTAATAAAAAGTATTTAATAAAATGTATCAAATTATTTAATAAAAAGTATCAAATTATCAAATTAGTTTTTAATAAAAAAGTATTTAACAAAAAACTTTTTAATAAAAAGTATTTATCAAATTAGTTTTTAATTGAAAGTCTTTATGGTCTTTTAATAATAGTAAAAATAGTATTACAAAGTACTAAAATGTAATATTTTATTCCACTTTGTAAGATACTCTGTTCTTTTCCAAACAAAGTGTCACATGAGGTAGCCGTCATTCGCACATTCGAACATTTGCAGTTCATACATTTGTTTATAAAAGCCAAACGACACGTATGATACAATTGATAGTAATTGTACTTGCAAATGATTGGTATTGTACTACTTGTGTGGACACGTGTTAAAAAATTAATGAAATTGCAAGTTCGAACATTCACACATGACCGTTTTGAGAAATTCTATTATTTTTGTACCGTTTAAAAAAAAAAAAAAAAAAAAAAAAAAAAAAAGTTTGACTTTTTGTAGTATTAGACAAACAAGCGGGGTAGCCCGCGCTTTGCCGCGGATTTGTTATTTTTTTTTATGGTGTTGTATTTTTGTTTTGTATTGTTTTTGTTATTTGTTTTTTTTAAACAAAAATGAATAACCGCATAATAAAAATTTTTTGTGCTTGTATTTTTTTTATTTAAGGAAAATTATTCATAGTTTCACAAAAAAAAAAAAAAAAAAAAAAAAAAAAAAAAAAAAAAAAAGCTACAGTACGTACAACATGGGACAGCACACATGTTACTGTTTAGTCAACTGTGCGGTACAACACTTTGAAGCACAGTTGCTACAGTAAAAATCCTGGGTTTTTAATATATTTATAATAGAGTTAAGTACATTTTTGGTCCTTGTGGTTTGCCGGGTATAACACTTTTGGTCCAATAGTTTCAAAAATCCCGGATCCTCTCCTGAAATGAAACACCCGTAACGGGTTTGGTCCATTTTTCATGACTTCGTTAAATTGACTATGTTTGACCGTTAGTTTTAGGGGTATTTCTGTCATTTACATATTTTATTAAACATAAGTGTGCAGACATAAACACAGATACATAAAACACAAAAACAAACACAAATACACAAACACTATCTCTCTCACTATAAAATCTTCTCTTCCTTTCTCCAACATTTTTTGCCATGAGATCACCACCCCCAGCATCACCGAATCATTTAGTTAACTCTTTTAATGATGGACTAAACTGCTACCACACCACACCACTTCTACACCACCTCCGGCGACACACCAACCATCGGATCTATCCGGATCTCTTCACCTCACCTCCACTCGAGCATATCGTGTCCGACCACACCACAAACAGATGACCCACGGTGTCTTGACAGCAAGAGTGGTGATTTTGTTCTTGCCGGCGGCGGTGGGTGTTTTGTTTATGCCGATGGTAGTTGGTGGTGGTGTACTGTTGTAGCTTTATTTTTCATTTATTTGGGTTTGATTTGGGAGATTTAGTGTTTTCAAGTGGGTATTGGTTGATTAAGAAAAAAGTAGATTAAGAAGGAATGGAGGTTGGAGATGAAGAGGATTTGTTTGTGTTTATGTGTGGTAAAAAAAATGATAGTTTTTTTTTTTTTTTTTTTTTTTTTTTTTTTTTTTTTTTTTTTTGTTATTGAAGATGTATAATATGGAAAAATGATGTTGTTAAGAAGATAAGGTAGAAGATGATGTTGGTTTTTTCACTGCAAATAAATGAGGTACTACATATATGGGAAAATGAGAAACTTCGAACAAATGGATGAATTGGTGATTTTTTGTTTGTTTTTGTTGGGTTTGATAATGGGTCGAACAAATGGTGGTGTTGGTTTTAGCTTATATGGTGGTGCTGGTTTGAAACTTCAAACCTATATTATGTTGGTGTTATTGTTTTGCTTCGAATCTTTGCTAAGAACTCAAAATGGATCTGTGGAAGAGTGTGATTATCTTGTGTGTTTGTGTTTTTATATAATAATAATAATAATATAAGAATGAGAAATAATAAATGGAGGGTATTTTAGTTATTTTCATTATTAAGATGAGGGTATTTTAGTCATTTTATGTTTTTTTAACGAGTCAAACTAACAGTCAATGAAAAATGGACCAAACCCGTTACGGGTGTTTCATTTCAGGAGAGGATCCGGGATTTTTGAAACTATTGGACCAAAAGTGTTATACCCGGCAAACCACAAGGACCAAAAATGTACTTAACTCTTTATAATATCTCCTCAATTATTTTACACATGACTAGGGGTGTCATATGGGTCGACCCGACCCGACCCGAACCCGACCCGAACCCGATAAGGCCTTATAGGGTCGGGTTGATTCGGGTCCAATATAGCTTATCGGGTTATCGGGTCAACCCGATAAACCCGATAGCCTTATAGGGTCGGGTTTCGGGTCTTAATTATTTCGTTATCGGGTTGACCCGATAACCCGATAAGCTATAATAACCCATTAAAAGCTTTATAATTTTTGAACTTGACCCGATAACCCGAACCCGATAACCCGAACCCGATAGACCCGATAACCCGATAGACCCGAACCCGATAACCCGATTCCTTATCGGATCGGGTTACGGGTTAAATTTTATATGTCGAAAACCCGATAGACCCGACCCGATAAGAGGCTTATCGGGTCGGGTTGACCCGAATGACACCCCTACACATGACCCCCATAAACAAACAAGACCCTCAAAGTTATCCGATGTGTCAACAAAACAACCAAAAAAACAAAAACCCAAATTAACAACCATTGAACCAATCAGTAAAGTGAGAAAAAAATGATTGGTGGGTTATTATCTTCCCCATGGATACTAGGATCCTTTTATCTTCAATCATCACCATCACCTGAACTATCATCACCATCATCATCATCATCATCGAGTGTTGTTTGTCGGTCTCATTTCAAGGCACCAAAAGACCTGAAATTTGTATTACATGATGCTCTTGATTCTAATGGATTTAACACTACTTATGCAAGGGTTTGTTTTTTCTCTTGAATTTGATATGTTAATTGCAAGTTGTGAAAATAGTACTCCATGTTTGTTTATCTATGTAAAAGGAATATTTTTGTGTGTATTTCTCATGAGGTGAGTTATTTACTCCATCCGTCCCAAAATAACTGTCCACTTCCGAATTACAATCAATCAAAACTAGACTTATACCCGCGCAAAGTGACAGTGTATAGCAGCAAATAATTATACTTGTGAAATCGGGATTCTGGTTCGACATTTGATGAAAAGCGTGTATTTTTAAAATTAACATAGTTTTCAAGTTTAGAATTGATCAAACTTAAAGGTGTATTAAGGGATACTTAGGGGTAATTTAGGCAAACTACATTAATTTAAGTTTTCAAGATTCACTCTTTATAAGTAGTAGAGATATAGATATATAAAAGGAAGACAGTTCCATTGGTTAACACTGTAATCGTTGTACTTTCTTAAAACTGTATGCCCCTAAAGTAGTATAGATATAGATATATAAAAGGAAGACAGTTACACATATTTTGGGACGGAGGGATATTTATAAAGGTTAGAAGAAAAAAAAAAAAAAAAAAAAAAAAGAAAGAAAGAAAGAAACTAGATGAACTTAACATTCGTCATTATAAGTTGGGGAGAAGGTTTTAGCGATGCCCAACTTGTTGCGGATAAAGTTTTAGACCAAATCACATCACTTCCATTTTTAAGCCAAACCTTATTTTGAACTAGAAGGGTTGGGATCACAAGGAGCAAAAATCATTTATTGTATACGTTGCATATTCAACTAGATTAGACTTTGATAGAAGCTAGAAAACGAAACGTGATATCCGTGTAAAGGAAACAAGATAAAATCAAAGAGAGAGAATTAGTGGATGAATAAATGTCACAATTATGTGTGGGTAGGAGGATTTAGCATTTCTCTAAGTAATACGATTATAGGAGTACAAATTAGCAAATACTGTTGTTGATTGCTCTAGAGTTAAAATCAAAGTTATGAGTGCTAATGGTATTTCACATTCATTAGTTTTAGTCGGGGATAAAAAAAAAAAAAAAAAAAAAAAAAAAAAAAAAAAAAAAAAGCGCGTGTGCCTGTTAGAAGGATAATTTGATATCAATTTTAATCCATGTTTATTTCTATATGATGTCATTCCAATATAAAGTGACCTTAATACGACAGGAAGCAAGGGAGGGATTCTGCTCACAAATCCAAAAATTGTCTAGTATCAGGAGGGAAACAAGCATAATCATCAATGGAGGTGTTGATTTAGGGAAAACAGCCCTTTACATAGCAGCCGAGGATGACTCGCTAATATCTCACTCTTCTGTACCTCTTCCTGTTGATGCTTTTATCAGCAGATTGGATGATCTTTCTATGGATTACTGCTCTCGTTACAGTTCATCGTTTGGATCATCTCCAGATAATTTTCTTGAGTCCCTGGAGAGATACTTGTATGTTGACAAGGTATATCCATGTCTAATCTTAATAGAAAGTAAACTGACATTTTCTTGTTTCTTTTAGCCCGAACATAAGAATGTCTTGAACTTTTCTTAAGTCTCTTTTGTTAGTTAAAACATCTTAAATTGTCTCATTCAAATACTTTATGTATACTATCATTATAAATTTTATTAATATTTAAGGTTATTAAGAGCGCGTAAGTTACTCGTTAAGAATGGACATAATAGTGTCAGCAGGTTAATCTGTCTGACCTGGTCTGTTTTTACCAACCCACCTTGCCATCTGTATAATGTCAACTTGATTTGTTTCCGTTTTTTTTCTTTTTTTTTTTTTTTTTTTTTTTTTTTTTTTTTTTTTTCCGTTTAGGGCTTTCGAAGAACCAACTCAATCAGCCAATTGGAGCAACGCGCAATTTATCTTCATTCAGTATGAATACATTTTAATCTACATATTTTTACTACATATTCTTATAGATCCTTATATGATCATATTTTGCTCAGGTTTTGACTCATCGTGTGGGCTCACTGTCTATGCTTTCTCTGATATATTCTGAGATCCTGAAAATGGTACGCATGTGGGATCTCATCAATTTTGACGTTGAAATTTCTTCCCCTAATGATTCCCACGGTTCCCCTAGAGGCTATATCAAGCAGAAAACTACAGAGTTTGATCAACAACATATTGTGACAACTGAATCCTTGTTACTGAAGGTGGCTCCTGTCTTTTATGTTGAGATATTGACCTGCAGGTTCATTTACTATTTTTTGTTCTTTTAGCTAGTTCTGCACAATTGGTGGAGGATGATATCAAATGTTACACAATCTATCAGTTCTTAAAGCATCATATTGTTAATAGGCAGTTTGTGATACATATGAAGCTAATTTGTGTGCACAAACACATAATAAAAAGAGAAGGTTTTCATGGCATATGTTCTGAGAGATGAAGTAAATTCTCATGTAATATGTATACACGTAAACACTTAATTTTAGAATAAATTCTGCACAAACACAAATCTAAGTACATGCAAAACTTTTACATGCATACGGACATATTTACATGCATCTAGGTATATGTAGATTTGTATGATGTCTTGCGGAAAAAAATTACAACTTCTTTTAGCGTTGGCCATGACTCTGTCCAGCTATGCCACACGTGTGGGGAGAGGAATAAGTCTATGAATGCATGTATGCACATAGATACTAATCTTGTCTTTTGTGTGCAGATGTTGAGGGACTTGAAGGATGCTTTCTGGCCATTTCAACTTGACCAAAGTAAAACTCCATTTCTAAGAGCAGCAGAGGCTGCACACTGTTCTGATAGATCAGCTGATGTTGACAAAAGGTGAGCAAAATGTTCACAATGCAGATTATACTCTCTCTTAGATATGGACTCTTATTCATCATGACATGACTTTCCGGCTTTCCACAACTTCTTTTGACCTTGTTTACTAGATGTGGTAATTCAGGTTGTATCTGGTTGATTACTGTTAGCACGTCAAACTGGTCAAAAGTTGCTAAACATGTTTTTAAATGTTTATAATCTCCTAATTTAACTAAAATAAATTAAACATGATCTATATATTTATAATCTAACTCTGTAATCATATTTTTTACATTAACTATTCACAGTTCAAAAAGTTGTAATAGTTTGCCCAACCTGATCCCACCTGTACGCACATAAAAGTTACCCATTTTGTTGTGAATTCATTTTGACCCGTTATTAGACTGTCCAACCATCCTGTTTTGCCACGTGTATTTTCCGAACATCTTAACACAGTGTTTTGTCTATCACAGTGGCATGGAGATAGCGTCTGCAAAGGCTGCTAGGCATAGGCTAGAACGTGGAGTTTGGACCAGTGTCCGCTTTGGGGATATAAGGCGTGCACTCTCTGGTATGTAGTTCATCGTTTCTTTCTCCTACCATGAAATATGCTGAATGTTAAAATATGTAATTCGTTATTTTGGGAGGTGGCAAGATGGGTGAGTTGGGCAGGTTGGAGAATAGGTCAAAACCGGCCACGTGCTGGTAAGGTATTCACCTGGCCGGGTTGGGTTAGTTTGCATACACTTTTCTATCCATTTCTGTAAATAATTATCAATGGTTGCTGTTATTGGTGAAATTTACAGTAGGAAACAAAATCTTTGAATTAAATGATTCAGGAGTGTCTGCTCCAAAAGTAGTCTATGGGTGCCCTTCGACCTGTTTTTCCTGTTCCCTTTAGATGAATATATGACTTGTGGATGAAACACAACCCACATCGACCCATTCTTATGGTAGAATCTGCCCTCTCTAAGATTTACTTAGACGTGTGCTTGGACAGCCGTGGTTGGGGGTGTTGTTGCTTGCGAGCCTTTTGACTCATTTGGCTTCAGACCAGTTTTCTTAAGTTTTTAATTAGCTGAGTTTATCCATGAACGTTCTAGTTAAGCTTATTAAAGTTGCGGCATATTGTTTTTGTTTATATATACATATATCTTCAACACAATGCTCCACTTGAACCAATAAGCAAAGGATAACAAGATTGACTTATTTTTCTTCATTTGGATGTTTCTTTATTCTTGGACAGCATGCGAGCGGCTCATTATTCTGGAAGCTGATTCTACAGAACTGAGAGATTATGGCGTTCTCCTGTATCACTGCGGATTCTACAAGGAATCATTGCAATATCTCAAGTTATATCAGGATACAGAGGTACACAATACTACTAGTTACAACAGAGGGGGTGTTTGCATTTATGTTATGAAATAGACTATCTAATTATTGCAACCTGTAGCTACAATAATTAGTTGTATTAGTTTTTTAGATCAACAAAGGGGGTGTGTTTTCATTTACCGTGTATAATTACTAGCTATAACAAACTGAAATTATCATGTAAAATAAATAACCTAATTACCCCTTTTTTAAATCTCATTTGAGTACTCTAAGAATATCCCTTTTTTTTTTGCAAGAATTTCCTTTCAATTTTATAAAATAATCAGAATTTGTTAGACATTAAAGCAACTAATGATCTAATCTTCATAACCATGTCAAAGAACAAAGACCCATCCAAATACTACCTGATTTTGATTATTCAAACTCGCATTTATCACTTTTAAATCACACATCCAAAAACCTCTAAAGTAATCTTTAATTGCTTATTTTAATTCTGAGAAATTTCATTGCAGAAATCTACGATAGTGAAGCGAGTACCGGATTCAGTCACAAAACTGGAGGAAGATGCTGTAGAAAAGCTGATCATTCGACTTAACCTTATCTTGATGGAGGACAAATGGACTAGACCTTCATCCATTGCAAGTTCTTTATACAACAACACTGATCCTTGGTAAATAAAAAATGCACGTATTCTTTATAAATCTCACCTCATGGCTGATATCACAGAGTGAAACTTAATATACAGGCCATCATCATGACTCGTACATGATCGAGTTGATAATCTCTGTTGGCAACTACATAGGAGGCTAGATATTGAAGCCACACCTTCATTTGATGTTGTTCATTATGTGATACATTATAACGTTTCTTTTAAACATAACATGAAACACTAGATATAGAGGTTGTAATAATCATCTACTTGTAAATACTAAATAGTGTATATGGTAGTCTAATAAACTATTTGTTGTTTGTAATTACTTAAGAGTGTGTAGTTTCATCGTTCTTTGGGTTCATATCTCTTTTGACAAGAATTGTTTGCGCCTTAAGGGTCAACAAGTTTAAAATCGACACCTGATATCTCTAGAGAATCTTTAAACTTACAGTATGTGGATTATAAGGATCCACCGATACAAAAGCATTGGGTCAAATGCTACCTGGTCACTAGTGTTGATGCTTGAGATGACGAATACATATTGTTTCCTAATTTAAATTTCTTGATCAAGTGTCTAGCAAAATTAACTTTGTATTGAGAAATTGTGAAAACTGAAACCACATTCAAAAGGTTTTGTCATATGCATTTTGGGGCTTACCTAATAATGAACTTCTGAACAAGACTATTTGGTCATATGAGAAAGTCCAAACTTTTCGGACAAACCTGACTGATTCCTCTACAATATTGTTGGTGGTAACATGTATGCTTGTATCGTGCTAGATCGGTGCCACACATTTGAGAATATGAGAAGTGAAACTCGAGCTCGTATGACGTATAGCATATGCTCTAAACAGCTCGATCTTGGACCGTGAATCAAAATTGGGCATTGGATCTGTTTTAAGCTTGTGATAACTGGTACCAGTTTTCTTTTTGGTGAGATCTGCCCCGGGTCTGAACGAAGAATCCAATAAGTAAAGATCATAGCATTCTCAAAGATATAGGCGGTGTTTGTTTTCTTTAAAAAAAAAACACTTTTTTCACTTTATTCACCAAGTCGAAAGAGGAAATCAAAGAAGTGCATTTGTTTTTTCCTCTTATGTTTGTATGTAGGAAGGAAGAGAAAATGAAAGAAATGCATTTATTTGTTTTTTTTTCCTCTCATGCCGGCAAGCGGGAAGAGGAAATGAAAGAAGCGTGTTTGTTTATTTTTAGATATAAGAGGCAATCAACAATTTTGTAGATCATTTTGTTGTCTGATTATCACTACTTTTATCTTAAAGAATTCAGGTCCACCTCTTCTTTCCAGGCATAGTTTTGCATATCATATATAAAACATTTAAAAAGCCAAAAGCAACCTTAGAGCATCTACAATGCATCAAGTCTTAATACTTGATGCATTTAATGAGTAAAAGTTGGAGAAAAGACTTGAAGTTTACCAAGTCATTTTATAAAAGCTTTTGATGTAATGCAAAAACTCTTTCAGAAAGCTTTTTAGAATATTAAAAAGCTTTACATAATTTGACTCATTGTGAATGCTCTTAGAATGCATGGGAGTTGGAGCTAATTAATGAATGGAGTTGTGTGTTTAGAGATTTAAAGAAGGGTTTTACTAACATATGACAATAGTCACATATATCTTAATTTTGTCATTCCCATCTATCATCGATGACAAGTGTATTATTATTTTATTTATTTACTTTTTTGGCAATATTAATAGATAATTGATAATTTATATCAAAACCTAAGGTGCGTTTTGTTGATGGGGTTAGGGATGGGGTTTGGAGATCATGGTAGATATTAGAGTACTTGTTTTGTTTGAATCCGCAGTCATCAAAGTTAGGTCTCATGTCTTAAAATTTAGCATCTAAAAATCCGTAACACTAATAGTCTAATCATGTGAGATCCTTTATATATTCTCACACATTCTTTCTTTTTTAACTACTATATAAATAACTTTTTTAATTTCAATTTATTATTAAAATATATTTAAATAAATATATTTTCTCTATTCTCAACCCTTTCTAAATCCAAATTCAATCAACGGACCCCTAAAATTGGTTACTATTCGATTTGAGGATTTTTGACCCTTAAAAAACAAAAGAAAAGGGAAAAAGGGCGCATATAAAAAGGGGGACCCTTCAGGATTATCACTATACATATTGTCTCACTCACGGTCGAAGATGGTAAGCATCATCGAATTGATAAAAAAAATAGATTTGTGTTTTTTAATAATAATAATAAATTTTTATAGGATATGTTTGTTATGGTGAACAGAAGGAAGATAAAGAAGATGGTATTACGAAACGACAAAAGGAGGAATATAAACGTAATCGTAATGAAACGATTATGAATTTATATAATTTTACTCGTAATCAGAAGCTCAATCTCAACCTTCTCCAACACTATCCAAACTCTTTCTTCATGGTATTAAACTTTCTTTTTTGGGTTACAATTCGATTTTTGGGGAGTTCTCAAGTTCGAGTGACTTTTACCGTGGAACAGGCGGGTCTCAGGGTGAACCACTAACAACTAACAAGCCGGTCTAAAAACAAATGTCCTATGTTAAATTTCAATTGCCGGAATATGTAACACTTTTCGACTTCTTTTTTTGCTATTATATACCGAAACTTTTGATAGGGTTGTTAAAAAACATAGGGCAAATATTTTAAAAAAGTATCATACTTGACACCATTTGTTTTTCTCGTAGCGAACAATTTTTTTTTTTTTTTTTTTTTTTTTTTTTTTTTTTTTTTTTTTTTTTTTTTTTTTGCTTAAGATGGTAATTTTCTTTCAAATTCATCTTTTTTGAGGTATTTTGCGACATTTTTTTTTGACATTTTTGCCTTTCGAACAAATAAAATTTCAAATGTCACAAAATGTTGCAAATTATCCTAAAGGCGAAATTTGAAAGAAAAATACACGTAAAAGCAAAAAAAATTGTTCGCTACCCATAAAAATAAATGGTGTTATGGTACATTTTTGAAACATTTGCCCAAAAACATAAGGATGGTCACAAGATAAACACAAACGTGTCTAGTCGGAATTATAGTCAAAAAGTTTGGGTATATAATAATGAAAAAAAAGAAATAAAGTTGGCTACACCTTAGTCAAAAAAAGTTCCATGTTAGTAACATTTTGAGGCGGTTATCCCAATTTCATAACCTCTTAAAATAGGTCCTTTTATGTCATTTTACACATATAAGTTTTGGCTAAGCTCGATCTCATAAGAACTCTTATGAGCTTCAACACGAGCTGCAACTAAGAATTTTACAGCCTAAGATGATTGATTATATCTTTTCATTTCAGTTTTAGGGGATTATTTGTTTAGGATAGTTTATGCGCGGCTTATGTTTATAACTGTACTAACGAGTGTAATCGAAAACATAAAGTCCCCAAGTCTTGATTATTGCACTGCAACTCGCTTTTGAAAAAATCCATTTATTTACATTAATTCTTCTTCTATTATATCTGTGCAGGATGTTAGGTGCAACGGCTGTGATGGGTTTTCTATTCCCTAACTAGATTAATACGCAGCGGAAATAATAATAATCTAGGGCAAGAAGGGAACTAAACCCTAAAAGATCTAAACCTAATTAACTAAAAGCAACTTAAAAGAAATAAATAATTAAATAAGTAATAAGAAAATTACTAACCTTTGAGAAAATCGAATTTCTCACACGGACCACCTTGGTCGAACTTGGAGGCGAGTACCCAAACAAGAGTACCTCTAATAGCTCACACCCACGAACCAAAGAGAAAATCTATTCGAACTCCTAAGGTCCCGATAAACGAAAGACTCGTATAAGGAGTAAGAAATAGGATGAGAGGAATGAGCAAATGAAACTTTGGCATGCCCCTTCTATTTATAAGGAAAGGAAGGGTATGGGTTTACCCTTTGGGGCGATGTGGGATAACCACAAAAAAATACCCATGCCTTGTTACCTATTCTTCGAATAGATATTCTCTTTTATGGTTCATCGAGGGCGACCCAAAAAGGACTCTACTTTTGATTCGTCTCACCAATTCGTTATGAACTTGGACATAATTCCAACAGTCTCCCACTTGGACAATTCATCAACTATAATTGGTCTAAGCTTATTCCGATCAACTAAGCAGAGAGTGCCATCCAATGCAACTGCCGAACTCTGAATCATATCTTAGAGTCAGCCCTTAGATAAGCGATCAACTATTCCTTTGTTCTACTGATATCATATGAATCTGAGACATGGATTTTAATCAATCTCCAGGTTCAACATTATGTTTCTCGATTTCCGATTATTTGACTATATGAGACTACTGAATTGAACACATCAATTTAGTCCCGGCTAGGCCTAGTACATTTAAGTCAACATTTAATCATCGAGGGGCCCATTGATATCGCTTTCCCTTTTAGGCGAAAGGAACAAATAAACTTTGAATACATAGAACTAGTCAACTTATCATGTCATACCTAGCATACCCTTTATAACTGGCATTTACGCACAGCGTTTGAATAAACTAAAGTATAACAGACTTGAAAACTAGATACTCAATGTATCTCCATTTTAAGAATAGAGGATATTATCATCTTAGAATTACTCGTGATCTCAATCCATGAAGTAATCTCTCTAAGTACGGGTTTGTCCTATACTTAATTCCCATTAAGTACTCATGAGTATTGCAGCATTCTCTATGCTATGTCTAATCTCTATAGACAATCTACTAACACTCCATGACAGTCTTAAATCAAAACTTACTTCCAGTAGTTTGAACGACTGAGGAGGTTTGAGTAAACTAAGTACTCAGGAAGTGGATTCTAAACATGCAAAAAATGAAACACAATGATAAACAATAGTAAATGGTAGCACACTTGCAAATAAACAAATCTCCATTATTTAATCACCAAATCTATTACGATTTCAATCATTGTTTATAATGTTTCAAACTCAAACTAACAACTAAAACTTTATTTTATCTTTCAATCCTATGCTCCAAGCATGTTCATCGTGTTTGGACTTAGCCAATGCCTTTGTGAATGGATCAGCTAGATTATCCTCTGATCGTATGTCTTTCACAATCACGTGTCCTTCTTCTACCTTTCTTCGAACAAAATGGTATTTCCTTTCAATGTGTTTTGACTTTCCGTGATCCTTGGGTTCTTTAGTCAAGGCGACTGCACTCTCATTATCACAGAATATTTCAATGGGGTCTTGTACTGTTGAAACAACTCCAAGATCGCCAATGAAATTCTTCATCCAGATAGCTTCCTTTGAAGCCTCACAAGTTGCAATATACTCGGACTCGCATGTGGAGTCTGCCACTGTATCTTGCTTTGAACTTTTCCATGTCACCGCTCCCCCATTTAGCAAAAATACCCAACCAGACTGTGAACGACTATCATCTTTATCTGTTTGGAAACTTGCATCACTATAACCAGTCACTCTGAGTTCTTCTTCTCCACCATAAACTAAGAACATGTCTTTAGTATTTCTTAAATACTTAAGAATATTCTTTACAGCTGTCCAATGACCTTCACCAGGATTCTGTTGATGTCGACTCACCATGCTCAAAGCAAAGGAGACATCAGGCCTTGTACACGTCATGGCATACATGATCGATCCAACAGCCGAAGCATATGGGACTCGACTCATTCTGTCCAGTTCTTCATTAGTTTTCGGACATAGATCCTTACTAATCTTTATGCCATGATGTAAGGGTAGATTCCCTTTCTTAGAATTCTCCATTTTGAATCTTTTCAAAATTTTATCTAAGTACGTGTCCTGGCTAAGTCCTATAAGACGCTTTGACCTATCTCTGTAAATCTTTATACCGAGAATATATGCTGCATCTCCCAAATCTTTCATAGAGAAACATTTCCCCAA
Source organism: Artemisia argyi (assembly GCA_030686995.1). Taxonomy (NCBI): domain Eukaryota; kingdom Viridiplantae; phylum Streptophyta; class Magnoliopsida; order Asterales; family Asteraceae; genus Artemisia; species Artemisia argyi. The sequence goes on along the minus strand of CM060683.1, from coordinate 50,109,602 downwards.
CCATTCTTTTACACTTTGTAATGTTGGGATATCGTTTCCTATGAGTAGTATATCATCCACATATAATACCAGGAAGACTACAATACTCCCACTGACTTTGATATATATACAGGACTCATCTTCGCTTCTAGAAAATCCAAACTGTGTGACTTTCTCATGGAAGCAGAGATTCCAGCTACGAGATGCCTGTTTAAGTCCATAAATGGCCTTTTGAAGCTTGCACACTCTTTTAGGATACTTTGCATTTTCAAAACCTTCTGGTTGTGCCATAAACACATCCTCTGTTAGTTTTCCGTTAAGGAAAGCGGTCTTGACATCCATCTGCCATATTTCATAATCATGAAACGCAGCTATGGCAAGCATTATCCTAATTGACTTTATTTTAGCTACTGGTGAGAAGGTTCCTCATAATCAATCCCGTGGGTTTGAGTATAACCCTTCGCTACCAACCTAGCTTTATAAGTGTGTACATTCCCATCCATGTCTGTCTTCTTCTTGAAGATCCACTTACATCCCACAATCTTAAGACCGAGTGTAGTGTCAACCAAATTCCAAACTTGGTTGTCATACATAGACTGAATCTCGCTTTTCATAGCTTCCTTCCACTTAGCAGCCTCAGGGCTTGCCATCGCTTCCTTGTAGTTGGCAGGCTCATCCAACTCACTTAGTGTACTATCACTAATCTTGTCCTCTTCAATATGGAAACCATAATAGAATTGAGGATCCTGAGAAGGCTTGCTTACTCTACTACTTGTTCTGCGAATGGGTAAGGATATATCATCAGGTTCAACAGGTGTCACCACCTCTTGTTGAGTGTCAGTGTTTACTATAGGTTCTTCATCGGCATAATCTTGAATTTCTTCAAGGTCTATTTTACTCCCACTGTCCTCTTTGGATATCATTTCTCTCTCGAGGAACGTTCCTCTTCGAGCTATAAACACCACATTATCCTTGGGTCTGTAAAACAAATATCCAAATGACTCTTTAGGATAACCGACGAAAAGACACTTTTCGGATCTGGCTTCTAGTTTGTCCTGAGCTTCTCGTCTAATGAAAACCTCACAACCCCAGATTTTGATGTGCCCAAGGGAAGGACGTTTTCCCTTCCACATCTCAAAAGGTGTCTTCGAAACCTTCTTAGTGGGTACAAGATTTAAGATATGGGCGGCTGTTTCTAATGCGTAACCCCAGAAGCTTATTGGAAGTGTTGCTCGACACATCATAGATCGAACCATGTCTAACAGGGTTCTGTTTCTCCTCTCCGCAACTCCATTTAGTTGTGGTGTTCTAGGAGGAGTTAATTGTGAAACTATACCACAGTTTTTAAGATGATCGAAAAATTCGATACTAAGGTATTCTCCTCCCCTATCGGATCGGAGTACCTTTATCTTTCTGCCCAGTTGGTTCTCTACTTCGTTTTGAAATCTTTTGAATACTTCAAAAGTATCCGACTTATGTTTAATCAGATAAACATATCCATATCTACTGAAATCATCAGTAAATGTAACGTAGTAGCGGTTTCCATCTTTTGTGGTTGATCGGAATGGTCCACACACATCCGTGTGTACTAAGTCCAATAATCCTTCACCTCTTTCACATGTTCCTGTGAATGGTGATTTAGTCATCTTTCCCAATAAGCAAGACTCGCATACATCATCCAATTTGAAGTCGAATGATTCCAACACTCCATCCTTTTGGAGTTGGGCGATGCGTTTCTTGTTTATGTGCCCAAGACGAGAATGCCACAATTTTGATTTATCAAGCTCATTAGACGAACCAACATTTAAAATCACATTGCCATTATCACTAATACATTCAACAGTTTCATATATGCCTTTGCAAGGAGAAGCTTTAAATATAAAACAACCATTTGAATAAACCAAAATATCTCCATTCTCATTGTCAAATGAAAATTGATAACCATCCTTAAACAAAACATGAAATGAAATAATGTTTCTTGTCATTTCTGACGAATAACAACAATTATTTAAATTTATCCTAACTCCAGACTTTAGCATGAGCTCGTACTTTCCAATCTTCGTCACAGGTGTGATTTTCCTGTTCCCCATGACTAAGTTGAGCTCTCCATGCTTCAACTTCTTACTTTCCTTTAGACCCTGCAATACAGTGCAAATGTGAGTACCACACCCTGTATCCAAGACCCACGAATCAGAAGTTGTAGTATTGTGGAGTTCGATCATAAACATACCTGAGTGACTACCCTTTTTGACCTTTCCGTCTTTGAGGTCCTTCAGATATTTTGGGCAGCTACGCTTCCAATGTCCCTTTGCGTTGCAGTAGAAGCACACTGCTTCCTTTGGATCACTTGTCGGTGCAATATCAGATTCAGCCTTTCTCTTAGACCCATAATCGGACTTTCCTTTTGTGGCCTTTCCTTTCCAGTTGGAATGAGAAGTCTTTCTTTTCTTTGCATTATGACCAACAGTCAACACAGGAGCCGCTGAAGTAGAGGGCATATCAATCTTCTTGATCCCTTGCTCAGCGGTTTGCAACAAGCTATGGAGTTCCATTATTGAGGTCTCTTTCCCGTTCATTTGATACGAGAGCACAAACTGATTGTAATCAGCTGGCAGACCAGATAGGATTATGTTGATAGAAAGCTCAGTATCGAATACCATGTTCAGAGATCCCAATCTGTCAAAGTACCCTTTCATCTCTAAGACAAAAGCACAAATAGAGGCTCCAGGTTTCGGTTTGCAAGCCATGAGGGATTTAACAACATCAAGGCGTTATTTGCTTGCCTTTGCCTGAAACATTTCTTTGAGCTGTTGGTTCATCTCATAAGCCCAAGTGTTCTCAAAAGTCTTTTGCAGTTCAGGGCTCATGGACGATGCCATGATGCATGACACTTTGTTTGCATCATCATAGTGCTTTCGGTGAGCTTCAATCTCTTCTTGGGTTGAATCATCATCAATTTTGGGAATTTGCTCATCGAGAACATACTCTTTGTTCTCGTACCTTAGGGTGAACCTAAGGTTTCGCATCCAGTCCATATAGTTAGGACCGGTGAGTCTTTCCCTCCCAAGAACTGAGAGTAATGAGAAGTTTAGGTTATGTGAGGGATTGGGAACGGGAGGATTGACACCATTTTCAGTAGACATCTATAAGATAAAATAATTTTAGTTTAGAATGAATATTCCTTAATCAATTACCCAATTTTATATTAAGGCTAGGATCCATATTTTAGATTCGTTTTATGAAGAGGGTTGCCGTAATCACATCACGAAATTATTTTAGGTAGACAATGTCTTTGTCAATTTCATTCTCTATGAAATTCCTAGTTCTTTTGAGATTCATTGATTCTGATCAATGGCATGTTAATCTCGTATATGCTTATCTACAATTCATGACTGGGATGCCGAAGATCATGAATAAGACAGTGAATTTAACCATGCAAAACCCGCGTGGTACCCGGCTCGAGTCAACCCGAGAATCGCGAGACCCACATCATCTTTCACTTATGTTCTCTTATTAATGTGCCGGTAAACCATACACGCTCCATTAATAGCCCATTTGATAGATGTGCGGTTTTCATGGGTTAGCATACTATTCACATTTTCTATATATCTAAAACGGGAATTTTGTTTTAGTAGTTTCAAATAATATAACAATTATAATATATATATAAGGTTCCTTTTAAACATTTTAAACTTTTGTTCTATTTTAAACATTTTAAAATATAAGGTTCAAAATGAAACATTTTAAACTTTAGGGTTCTATTTTAAACATTTTAAAATATAAGGTTAAAAACGAAACATTTTAAACTTTAGGGTTCTATTTTAACCATTTTAAAATATAAGGTTCAAAATGTAAATTCATATTAACATTCAATGATCATAAGACAATAATATAATATACAATTATTATTTACACTTATCACATGTTAACAATTTACTTTTTAAGTGCTAATAGAATTAGGCTAAAGCTCTGATGCCACTGATGGGTTTTCTATTCCCTAACTAGATTAATACGCAGCGAAAATAATAATAATCTAGGGCAAGAAGGGAACTAAACCCTAAAAGATCTAAACTTAATTAACTAAAAGCAACTTAAAAGAAATAAATAATTAAATAAGTAATAAGAAAATTACTAACCTTTGAGAAAATCGAATTTCTCACACGGACCACCTTGGTCGAACTTGGAGGCGAGTACCCAAACAAGAGTACCTCTAATAGCTCACACCCACGAACCAAAGAGAAAATCTATTCGAACTCCTAAGGTCCCGATAAACGAAAGACTCGTATAAGGAGTAAGAAATAGGATGAGAGGAATGAGCAAATGAAACTTTGGCATGCCCCTTCTATTTATAAGGAAAGGAAGGGTATGGGTTTACCCTTTGGGGCGATGTGGGATAACCACAAAAAAATACCCATGCCTTGTTACCTATTCTTCGAATAGATATTCTCTTTTATGGTTCATCGAGGGCGACCCAAAAAGGACTCTACTTTTGATTCGTCTCACCAATTCGTTATGAACTTGGACATAATTCCAACAGTTTTTACGTGTAAGTCATTCTTCTTTTGAATTATTAATATTATTATATCGGCTTGAATAAATAAAACTGGTTATATTGCTGTTTTGACACACACGCATACACTCTGCCGATAACAAGTTTTGAAATGGTGATTGTATTTGTGTGTGTGTGTGTGTCTTTGTGAAAAACAACAACAACAAGAAAAATGCCTTTTGCAATTTTTATGTTAATGGTTTTTGAGTTATTTTTCAACATCACGACATTTTTGCTCCTCTTTAATATCTCCCTGTTTGTGCCAACAGAACAACTATTCACAGCCACCCTCAAGAACTGGTCCCCTGTCCATCCTGTTTCACGAATTTGTGCTACCCAAGTAACGACGCTAGTGGTCCTGGTACACTTGATGATTGCACCTTCTGGAGGAAGACAACCAAACCCTTTAATGGCTATGTTCTTGATGAGACTCTGCCTACTAATTAGAAGTGTTACCTAAACTTTATGTTTAAATAACTCAAGTTATGTATGTCTGCAATGGATCTTTCTTTGATACCATCTGCCTCTTTTTATATTTGTTTCTCAAACACATATAGGTGTCAGTTTAAAAGATACCATGATAATTTTCACAAAATGGACATCAGATGATTGGTAATTCATACATAAGAAGAAATGGGTCAAGAAGGGGTTGGTTGGTCCAAAATATTATATGTCAAAAACACTTAACAGTTTGTTACTTTGTCCAACATCCAAGGATGATAATCATTTCAAACTCTTTCAATGTTTGTAAAACATGATGCCTTTTGAGCATATATACCAGCTAATAAAGGCCTCATCACGTTTTTAAAAAAATATAACGCAGGTTGCTACTGCCATTGTTAATATTATGAAAACTAGGAAATTTTTGAGACACGCTTCTTCTAAGTCAGCAGGTTGTCAATAGAGTGCCATCATAATATCAGAGTGTTGAGTATGCTCCAACATAATCTCATAGCATGTAGGAAGTACATGAACAAAGTTCACCTTTACTGCCAGACGTTCATTCCCACCATTGCTTTCGAGATGATGTATACTTGAGGCTTTTTGAGGGTGTCAGCTCAAGGAATTTTTCATCTCTCTTCTGTTTCTTGTAATCTACAATCAGTTATAACACAGCAACAAAAGAAGCAACTACAATGGTTAAACTTATGGTTAATATGACATCACTTGTGTGTTATACCTTCTCCTTGTTTTCTTTCTCTATATACCTTAAAAGCCCTAACAGAGAAAGTAGAAGAATGGCAACACCCAAGAGTATCCATATCCGGTTCATGCTCAATTCTCTTTTATTTCATGTTTCGTTGCAACGAGGCTGAACATTTAGTAAAAACTAATAAAATCAAACATTCTTACCATTAAGGATTCTGATTCCGGAAACTTGCCAATAGATGGAAAAGGCTAACCAATACAAACAAGATTTATGCTAATTTGAAGTTTACCTTTATAATTTTCACAAAATGGACATCAGATGGTTAACTAATTTAACTATAAGAAGAAATGGGTCAAGATGGGTTTGGTTGATCCGAAATACTACATGTCAAAACACTACAAATAGTTATTGTGCTGAATGGATATGGATCCCTCATGTCTGATTCAACCAGTCAAACCAAAAAACACCAAAGGTCCAAAAATCTCCCAACAAACAAGTTTTCAAGCAAAAACGACTCCCCGGACTAAAGCTGTAAGTGTTAGCAATATTTAAATGTGTTCAGTTGTTCTCTACATTATATAAAAAAACCGGCATCTGACCAAACTGTCAAACGTCATATGCTCCAAGGCCCTAAACGACATATTTGTATGAAACTGTCTACTTCTATCCAATCTTCATGGAAGTATGACTGATTTATGTCCAGAAATTAAGCGGTAAGTATGTGTTTTGACCATAGAAATATATCAACGTATACATTTAGTGTTCAAAGACAACTTGTTCGTTTCCAAATTTCAAACGCAGTCTAAAAGATCAAAACATCGAGGTTGGTTGAGAGAAAAAAGTACAATTGCAACAAGGGTATAGAAATGAAGATCATTCAAATAAAAACCTTACTACTAAGTAAATTTCATAACACCGGAAATTTTTATTAATTCCATGTAAATGATGTTCTCTGATTCAAAGAAGATGCACCGGCCATCTCAATAAGAAAACCAATTAGGCCATAAGATCGACCAATAATACTGTTAAAAGCATCAACTTGGCAACTATTAGTACGTTGAGCCAACTGAATCCAGGAGTGGTATATTACATAATATTACCAGAACCATGGATAAGAAATACATGCCCCAACCCCACTTCCACCAGCATATCAACATATTAGAAGCACGGAGTGGTATATTACATAATATTACCAGAACCATGGATAAGAAATACATGCCCCAACCCCACTTCTACCAGCATACCAACATATTAGAAGCACGTAACATAGAAATAGTATTAACACAAGCCCACAATAGGCCTGCTTAAGATCCCATAAAATTGCTTACTACATCCCTAGAAGATAAGCCATCGGCCTTCCAGATCACATATACTTTCATAAACTGTTAAAGCAAACACAACAGTTAACATAAATCTGCCATATCAAAATAGGTAAAAACCTAACCCATAGTATAAAAATGGGTAAGAACCTGACCCAGAACATCAAAATTCAAAACGGTGAAAAGTTAGAGCCACCAAACTAAAGGTCTTGAATGCCCATTTTGTTGGCCTTTTTATACTCATTTCATGTTTCATTGGGATCCCATGATTCCAAATTACTGAAAAATAAAAGTAGATCCTACATATGCTAATAAATGCAACTGATCAAGGTATTAATACCGGGTTACATATGTCTAACAAATCTATCACTCAAAAGTCAAAACCGAAAGTTATCCTCCCTTTCTTACTCAAAACCAACGATCTTGTTAGATATTTTCACTGCAAAAGAACATGTACACACCAGCATACCTACCTGCATTCAGAAAATCCCTTTATCATAATTCTGGTTTATGACAGCATATATAAAGCACCAACAAAAGATACGATGCACGCCTAGGCACATGAAAGGAGATTCTGCAGAAATAGAATATGACATTCTTTTACTCGGATCCTATTTTCGGTTTCCATTATTTAATCACTCATATTTTGCAAAACAACACCACTAAAAACCAAATTAGAACATACAAATATGAGATGTAACATCATTAAATAAAATCAAATATCAATTGCATTAGCAATGGTGAATAAAAGTGAAGTAAACATATAATCACATGTAGATTTTGACACCAGAAGGGAAATTTAGAGATGGTAAAAGCTCTAATGCTTGGATAGGAAACCCGAAGTGAACTAACATAGGTGTTGCCATTCTTATTGTCCAGAAAGCATAACAAACTGTTATCTATGCTAGTTGTTTTGATATAACTGATCGTATAAACGGAAAAAGAAAGTTTGAAAGACGTACACATGAGTTTGAAAGCAATGGACATTAATTAATTACATGTAATGGAACATTTATGAAGAATTTAAAAGATAAGAAGAAACTTACAATGACACTCAGAGTTGCTTGAAAATTTGCCAAGCCGTGTAAGAAAAGGCGGTATCATCTTCAGGGAAGGTATCAATCTCAAACCTTTGGATGTTACGTCTCAACATGTGTATATACCTTATCTTCTCATCCACTTCCTCTTCGTCTTCCTCTTCTTCTTCTACTTCTTCTACTTCCGTCACTTCCCCTTCCTCTTTCACCAGCTCGTCTTGTCCTTCTTCTTTGACTTCCTCTTTCTCTTGTTCTTTTAAATACCTTTTAAGGTCGTTTCCAATCAAGACGATATTTTCTATACTCTCCCATGTGTGATTTGCACCTAAAAGGTTGTTATAGAGAAAACGAGGACAATGAGGCATGTAGAATAGAATAGGTTCGTTTCCGACCTGTCTCTTACCCGATTCATCACGTTGAATATATACAACTAAACCATAGGTCAACCAAGTAATTAACTTCGGTCTGAGTAAGCGCAGGGTCAAAGAACTCACACTCTCCAATCCAATTCAGATTTTTTTCATCCAAAGCGCAAGTGAAAGCTGCAAACGGGGTCTGGTCTTTTGTTCAAAATTCCCTATCCCATACATTACTAGCTTGTGATATAACATCCCGTAAAATTTTCCAACGATTAACACGTTACTATAACATAAATTAACCATTTTTACCCATAACAAATTTATATATATATATATATATATATATATATATATATATATATATATATATATATATATATATATATATATATATATATACTTTGTCAATTGCAACGCTATTCACTCTTACCTTGAAACGACATTTACACCTGAACATTAATAACCTAGATACCATACATGACTTAACGTTAATACTTAATAAATATACGTTTCAATAATTACCAAATACAATTTATATAAATCCCGAGCCTACAAAAATTCCCATGTGTACTCACTAATAATATTGGACCTCTAAGAACCAAAAGGCCTTAACCCCTCATTAATCAATCAAACGGACCCTTTATTCTTGGCTCCTTTCCTTTTGACCTGATTCACTAACGAGCTCACCAAGCTCCACAACCCAAGCACACCTCTAACTATTATTTTTACAAGTCACAAGTACATGTTTGCTTTGGCTCAGTTGATCATAACTTTTACACACGACATACCCCTTTTAATTCACAACTCTATTTTCCATGCTTCTAAGAACCATGAATGACAATTGTTATCAACCTTCAAATATAATTACTATACTAGAATATTGATCAAGTTAAGGCACCTTACACGTTTCATCTCAAATTAACACAAATAGTAATGACACTTCGTATAAATTCTAATAAACCACCAACTTTGTGTAACGAATTTAAATCCTAATTTTAAGGCTCTTCTGGTCCAAACTAGAAAAAGTGTAAAACACGAAAGTTGTCCGAAATAATGTTTAACGTCTAGACTCGCGAGATTTTAAACCAAAAACGAAATTCAAGGCTGTTTACTGTAAACATACGACATGGACTCACCTTGAATACTACTACCTCAAATACAACCTATGAAAACCCATGTGCAACTCTTACATCGACCACCCTTGCTCCCCAATCATCACGAAACTTTATGAAAGCTGTCAAGAATATTGAGCCACAAGGTCTTACACATGTTCGCTTGTAACTTCTCGATTGGACATCGGGGGAGGCAACATGCAATCCGAATGATCTAACACTCAACCTTGCTTGTTTCCACAAGCCTAACTCTCATATATAAACATCACCTGTTGTTCGTTCCCTTCACACACAATCAAACATATCTTTCTTACTTACCTACTGTTGCATCACAATACAAAAACAAAACACAAACAAGCCATTTCTTTACTGGCGTGAGAAGGAGAGGAGAAGTGAGCAAGTCGTGGGTTGGGTTCTCGAGTTCTAAAGCTTCTCTAGTTCTAAGTAAGTGATGGGTTTGAAAGCTTGCAGGCATTGAAGTTACTTTGGCTCTGTTTCTCGTTCAACCCGTCGTTCCTCCCTCACCACCTTTTGAGTATAGTAAGTCTCCCAACCCATTCACAACTCATTATATCACATTCTTTGATTTTCTCGACAATTACTCTCGTACCATAGCTATCTCACGTATTAAATGGAAGTGTTCACGTTAAAAACTTAAAGGATTTGCTAGTGGCTTGCATGATGTGGTAAAATAGAGCTAATGATAACGTATCACTCATAAAAACTAACTCTTAAAACGTATCGCGATCTTGTGTGGCCATATAACTAGGAGATATAAACCCTTAAACCATATGTTTACATAAAATAAACTGTTATTAACAACGTATAACATGTTTCTAAGCTCAGAAGTTGTTTTGAAAGTTTAAAAGTCATAAACCCAAACCGTTTCTCCATAAGCCCAAGATATAAGCTAATATGATAAGCTGGAAAAATAAGCTCTTAAGCGTAAAAGAAACTGATGAAAACTTATACGAGTCGAACTAAGAAGTTTTAGTTTTGTTTTAAATGGGTTGAGTACCAAGTTCTTGTGTTTTGTTGAGTCGCAAGGAAACACTAAACAAGTGAAACTTAACGAGAGAACAACTACTTGAACATGAATAATCACAAGCTCAGTTTTGGTTTAAGAAGATGAAACACAAACGATTTTACAAGCATGCAAAACCCACGACTATATATACATACTGAGTGAAATTTACACAAGATAAAAACCCTGTAACTAGACCTTAAATAGAGTTTAATGTAAAGGTTAATAAGAACCACTCTTGCTCAGTTGGTTGTGCTGTTTGCATTGTGAGCTAGAGGGCTCGAGTTAGAGCCTGCACAAAGGCAGTTTGCCATTTTTTTTGCTATTACGCAACTTCCACATTTGACAATTTCGGACCCTCCAATTCGGATAACTTGTCAACTTGCTTAAAAACTTTATGAAGTTTTATAACTTATATTTACACTTGTAGCCTCAAACTTTAAACCACTTGAACACTTTTCATCCTAAAAACTTTTGTAAGTTAATACACATATTTTATTTTTACCATTTCTTGCTAAATAAAGTTGTCTAACACTTATTTAGTTGGTAACAATATCAACATAAAATATTATATATACTTGTCCACGAATTTGATAAATATATAATTCATATATCCAACGGTCTAATAAATAAAAGTTAACAAGTAATGTTTTACGAGGTCATTATGAATAGGGAGGTGATTTGCACACTCCCATAAATGATTGGGACACTCTAAATTAGAGTATCTTGACATTTATATCCTCACATCACTTTTACTCATTCTTATACTGTGAGGGTATAAATGTCAAGACACTCTAATTTAGAGTGTCCCAATCATTTATCAGAGTGTGCAAATCATCTCCCTTATGAATAACTATATGTTTATGAATATATATAATATATAACGTGAATTATATAACCTGAAATTATTATCGATAACCTGAATACACATTAAGAAATGATCATTCCTACAATAAAACTCATCGGTTCACTTAACCAGGCATAAACTTGCAATTACTATAATTTATCATTCACCAACTTTTGATACATATCATTTATTTATAACGAGAAATATATAAACATTAAACGATACTTATACACAATGTTGCAAAAATCGGCCGAATCGGCCGATTAATCGCTAATCGGTGATGCACCTTGTCGATTTTCGAAAATCGGTGAAAAAATCGGCCTAGGCAAAAAAAATCAGAAAAAATCGGTCAAAAATCGGCCGAATCGGCCAAAAATCGGCCGAATCGGCCAAAAATCGGCCGAATCGGTCAATTTAAAAAAAATAGAAATTTAGGCATTTTATTTAATTTGGGGATCGTTTATTTCACTTATAACGTACAATGGGCCTCATAATCAGAATTGAAGCCTTTTATTGAGGTTTGTAAACATAGAAGACTTGGAATCAGTTAAGATCTTTAGTTTGCTCTCTAGAAATTCCCAAAACATGCAGGAAATGCCAAACCGATTAATCACCGATTAACCACTGCCTTGACCGATTACAGGCTGCAGGGTGGTCGACCGCGCGACTACCGATTCACGATTTTTGCAACATTGCTTATACATAAAGACAAGTTATATTGTATATAAATTGCTCTTGAACTATTAAGCGTTTTGCCACGCAAGCCACCTCTGCCACAAAAGTTATTCTGTCATCGAACACTATTCAAATCACGATTCTCGATAAGTCGAACTTATCTCGGACTTCCATATCATTTAGGTTATCTTTGAAGTCATTTCCATTCTACCTCTGACATTACGTTATCTATGTCTACCATAACTCTCAGGTGAGTCATAGCCCCTACTCTTACTTGTTCTACAATGGTTTATAAACGTTTTTGGGGGAGATACATGCTTAACTACTGTTTTTACTTTTACAAGTGTTCATTAACTAAATACATGACTGTATTTCATATAAACTTTACTAGTTTACACATTTTTAGATCTCATAAGGAGATACCTGCTATAGACATGATTACAAGTGATTTTTCAATGGTATGCTATATTTGATCTCTATTGCCTAAGTTACCTATTACCAAAAGTCCCTCGTTCATGCACCTTAATCACTCAAAGAGTGGGCGTAAGTAGTTGTGGATAGATCTATTAGGGATTGACAATCCCCATTTGGTCGCTAGAGGAAAGCCACCAAATGCACGCTATTTGATTTCATAGGTTACTGGTAAATACCTATCTTGAGTGCCACTGTTTTACATCTTATGGATAATTTTGATGCCTATTAATCGTTGAGTGTCATGAGCTTAGAGCAATAGAACGGTAGTACTGTAGTCTTGATACAGTACTACAATGACTGATGTTTGGAGCGTGCAATGCTGTAGCCCACTGTTTTATCAAACCCCGAGATTGTGCTCACAATATAGCAGGAAAAACTACTAATAATTGGGAAATGAACAAACTATTTTGGTGTTGACCCGATTAGGTCAAACAAACTACTATTTTGGTGTTGACCCAGTGAAGGGCAAACCAACGGACTATTTTTGAATTAATGAGGAAATCACTCACTTTCTGATTTTGATAATCAACGATTTAAGCTATGAACACTATGGATTTACTCACACTTTTATTATAACTACTATGGACTTACAAACTCTTTGATTTTGGAAATCAATATTCGAAACTATAAAATCTATGAACTCACCAACCTTTGTGTTGATACTTTTAGTATGTGTTTATCTCAGGTCGATAATGAGCAAGGATGGCACGGAGGAGCACGGATACTTATAAAGGCTATAAATTTTCCTATCATTCGAAAACTGATTTAATACTTTGGGACAAATGGGGACCTCTTTTAAAACTCTGGTGTTTATATTCGAATGATAGATCTTTAAAATGACTAAAATGACAAATCATTTTCTACTAATAAACTGTGCGCTATGAAGTAACACCCAATTTAATTTCCGCTGCATGTTTTCAAAACTGGGGGTGTTACATGTGAACTCCTAAAGGTAGCACTAAACGAATAACCTGTTCCAACTGTTCCTTAAATTTAATCAAAAACCTAGAATTGTTAAACGCTTGTAATGAGACTTGCATATGTTCTCTTAGGATTTCGTCTCGCTCCGGACTAGTTTCTAAATCATTTGGTTCCCAAAGATCCATTATATTATATTCTACCTAAAACCTGGGTGAAAGTACAAGATATGATTGAAAGTAACAAGATACAACTGAAAGTAACAGTTACTACTACTGAGCCGATGATCAAACCCTAACCCTAAGAGAGGGAAACGAGTTCGTCATTTCGAACATCGTCCCTCTGTCCTGCTTGGAGAACGGAGGGAATACGCGTTATTTCCCTCCCTTCATTTTTCGTATTTTGGGGGTATTTTGGATTTTCTTGTTTTGTAAAAATAGTTATAATGTCCGTGCACACGCAGTTTTTTCTTTAAAATTTTTTTGAATGATATATTTTTATTTAGGACTAAGTTTGAAGATACGCAACATACTTTCTCAAAAGTACCGAAATACGTAACATACTAAAGATATTACTTATATCGCTAAGAAACTTGCAAAATTAGCACAAGATACGTAATGTTGACCGGATTTTTACCTAGTTGACTGGTTTGTAGGTTAACACAAAAAAAAACTTACATTATCGGTCCCTGTGGTTTGCCTATGTTTTCACCGGTCATCCTTTAACTTTATTTCAGTTATAAAAGTTACAATAATGGTCCTTGTCGTTTGGGTTGACTTTTACCTTTAGTCCTTTGACTTTATTTTCACTTTTTTGTCCGTGTAAAACAAGTGTAAAGTTCGTTTTTGCACGTTTTCGTCCGTTTTTACAAGTTTTCGTCCGTTTTTACACGTTTTCGTCCATTTTTACACGTTTTCTTCCGTTTTTCCACTTTTTCGTCCGTGTTTACACAGTCCATCACCACCAAAAAATTTACAAAAAATTATTTTCAAAAAAAAATTTAGACAAAAAAGTTTAAAAAAAGGTTTTCGAAAAAATGTTTTGAATTTTAAAATTCCAAAAAACATATTTTCGAAAAAAAATTTAAAAAATTCGAAAAATTTTCTAATTTTTTTTTGAATTTCTAAAAATTTCTAAAAAATATTTTTTAAAAAAAAATAAAAAAAAATATTCTAAAAAATATTTTATAAAAAAAATGGAATAAAACTTTTTTTTAAATATTTGAATAAAAAAACTTTTTAGAAAAAATGTTTTTTAAAAAATATTTTTCTAAAATTTTTTTTTCTAAAATATTTTTTAGAATTTTTTTTTTCTAAATTTTTTTCTCAAAAAAATTTTTTAGAAAAAATGAATAAAAATAATTTTCTAAAAATTTTTTTAGATTTTTTTAGAAATTCAAAAAAAATTAGAAAATTTTTTGAAATTTTTAAATTTTTTTCGAAAATATGATTTTTGAATTTTAAAATTCAAAAACATTTTTTCGAAAACCTTTTTTTTTTTTTTTTAATTCAAAAACATTTTTTCAAAAACATTTATTCATTTTTTCTAAAAAATGTTTTAGAGAAAAAAATATTTTTAGAAAAAAAAGACTCTAAAAAATATTTTAGAAAAAAAAAATATTTTTAGAAAAAAAAAAATTTTAGAAAAATATTTTAAAAAAAATATTTTTTAAAAAACATTTTTTCTAAAAAATATTTTTATTCAAATATTTTTTTTAAATTATTTGAAAAAAAGAATTTAATCAATTTTTTTTATAAAATATTTTTTAGAATTTTTTTTTTAATTCTTTTCTAAAAAATATTTTTTTAGAAATTATTAGAAATTAAAAAAAAATTAGAAAATTTTTCGAATTTTTTAAATTTTTTTTCGAAAATATGTTTTTTGGAATTTTAAAATTGAAAACATTTTTTCGAAAACCTTTTTTTTTAAATTTTTTGTCTAAACATTTTTTTTTTTTTGAAAATAGTTTTTTGGAAATTTTTTTGTGGTGATGGAATGTGTAAACATGGACGAAAAAGTGGAAAAAACGGAAGAAAACGTGTAAAAACGGATCAAAACGTGTAAAAACGGACTAAAACTTGTAAAAACGGACGAAAACGTGCAAAAACGAACTTTACACATGTAAACACGGACAAAAAAGTGAAAATAAAGTCAAGGGACTAAAGGTGAAAGTCAACCCAAACGACAAGGACCATTATTGTAACTTTTATAAATGAAATAAAGTTAAAGGATGACCGGTGAAAACAGACGCAAACCACATGGACCAATAATGTAGGTTTTTTTAAGTGTTAACATATAAACCGGTCAGCCAAGTAAAAATCCGGTCACCATTACGTATCTTGTGCAAATTTTGAAAGTTTCTTAGCGATATAAGTACTATCTTTAGTATGTTACGTATTTTGGTACTTTTGAGAAAATATGTTGCGTATTTTCAAACTTAGTCTTTTTATTTATTAAAAAATAAATAATTTAATATTTGTTTTGTTTGACTTATTATTTTTAATTATAGTTTTTTTTTATTGTTAAAGATAATTATTCAAAAAGTATAATCATATTTTTAGTTGCATCTTATCAATATTTTTGTATTTATCTTCTAATTGTGTAATATATCAACAAAACGAATTTATAAATTAAAAATAGTAATTAAAATATTACTTAATAAGGAAACATTCTTTTATCCGAAATACGATGTTTTATTATATAAAAGATACTATGCAATAGTAATGAAAAAAAAAGTTATAATTTGATAAAAGTATCAAATCATATCCATTTAATAAGAAATTTAGGTCAAGTCTAACCATCACTCTTTTACTTAGCTTACCATTTGTATAAAGGGTGATGAGTACCCTCCTAAAGGATAAAGCCTACGCCTTCGTCCTACACCTGTTGGCGTAAAGTAATATGAATAGATCAGGTCACTCTGCTTGAGATTGCTCCACACATTTAACTTGTGAAAATTGCGGTCCTTGTAGACATATTAAAGTCGATTAATTTGTTAAAAGAAAATGGACAATGTTATGGGTCGTTATCAGAAAGATCAACATGAAAGCGAAAAATGAAAAAAAAGTAAGGCAAAAGGATGAGATTTTGAGGTAACCGACGAGGAAATAAAGGAAACACCCATTGTTGTGTCATGTACACTTTTAATCGAGAACATACTTGCTCATGTTTGATTTTGATTCCAAAAAGATGATTTGTGTCTACTGGTGTATTCGCTATATGAATCGAAAGTCTTAAGAAATTAGATAAAGTGCCAACTAAGGAATTAGTGGATGGAGAAATTTTGAACATTAGAAGGTTATTAATAATTTTCCTATTAGTTTTGTTGACAAATTTCTAGTGAAGTTGGTTCCTATTAAGTAGGCGGATTTGTTATAATTTTTGGTATGGAATTGTTGGCCAAAAATTGAGGCAAGAATCATATGTGACAGAAAGATTTGTTAAAGCTGCATCGCCGAATGAAAAAACGATCACCGTCTACGAAGATCAAAGAACTAGAGATTTAAGAATAATATATATTATGAAGGTTACCCCTAATATGTGAAGAAAGGTTGTTTAGCTTAATAGGCGTATGTGATAACCGCAAAGATGAAAAAGAAAGAGATTATGGATGTGCTTATCATGAAGTGATGTTCTGCTGTATTTCGTGATGATTAGCCAGGTATGCCTTGTAATGGTCAGGTTGAATTTAAAGTCAACGCCATCCCTGGAGCGCCAATGGTAGCTCGATCGCTTTATTGAATAGATTCCTCAAAGATTCAATAACTTGTGAGCAATTACATGAGTTTGTTAGACAGGGGGTCCGTACATTCCTATTATGTTCCTTAAACCATGTAGTAAGTGATGATGGAGTTAAAGTAGACCCTGAAGGCACAACGGATTTTTTCGTATACCGTGACACTTCAAGAGGATCTTGGTTGTATATGTTGGAATTATGATATCATGACATTCATATAAAATAAACCAAACACATCAAGTGAGCATACCGGAAGCAATTATAACAAGATCATATAACATGTAATTAATTAATCAAATATAAAAGTAAACATACCTTTGTGATTCTAGCCCGAACAAGAATCAAATTGCAATCTTCAAATCAAGAACCCTAATTAGGGTTTATGTGGATTATAAGAATTACCCCTTACCTCTTTTGTAATTCAATCCAAGAATCAAACAATAGTGTGTTTGAATCACGTTCTTGTACACACGTACTAATTCAAGAAAAAGTTTATGCAAGTAATTAAACACAAAACTTGTTTTGATTCAAGAAAATCGAATCCCTAAAGGGATTGTTTGATGGATCGACTAGAACAAGAAAGAGGAGAGAAAAACACCAAGATGTGTGTGTACAAGTTATGAGAAAACAATGCACCTTGGGTTTGTTTATATAATATTCAATACTTCGAGCTCAAGGCACAAAGGAGGTGGGAAACCCTCATTGGCTGATTGGTTTAGGTGTCCCCAAAGGGATTCCGGAACCTTCTCTTGTTTCCAAATATTCATTAGTATTACTTTCCTAATCTTCGTTAATAGGTCATTAGTCATTTATCATTAAATACTAATTACTATTACTAGTTTTTGTGTTTATTAATAATTACTTATAACATTTATAAATAATTATTTATTTTTCTCTTCATACGTATTGTGTGCAATCCCGTGATCTCGAGTTCGATCCTAACATACGACTACTAAAATAATGTCCATAATCTAACAGCTCCCACTTGGACATATTTTAATAGTGTAATCACATCGGTTAGCGTCTTGCAACACGCCGATGCCTCTAGTACGTCTCGAGTAAGGCTCCTGGAAAAACCTTTTAATGATTTCTCATTATTATTATCCTTTTGTTTCTAATACCATGTTAATAAGGATATGGATTAAAGTCATTCCTTAATTAACCATTCTGTTTCTCGTTGTTAGTGATTTATCAAGATTACCAAATCATCTGAACATATTCAGGGAAGATCTTGGGCACGGCCATGCAAACATCTTGACAACCCCACGAGGGGCCCAACAGTATTAAACTCCAAAACTAAATTTGAATGAACAAATTCTATCTTGACTACAAGCAAAACCCACAAACTTTGTAACACTTTCGAAAACAACCCTTATGACTACCAGTTACGTATAGCGTTAAGTTGTTCCACAAAAATGTACTACATTCATGACACTTATCTTGCATCTCAAGTCTGAGGATAACTTCTCATGATTTACTTAATGACAAGATCCATAAAGTAACATCATGTAGTTGGGATAAGTCCTATATTCGGTATCATTGAATATCATCTGAAATGGCATGACTACGCATCAATATACTTTAAGTATATTATACCAACCTTTAGATTTGTCTTGATTTAATAATATTCCCATATTATTAACTAACAACGGACAATTTAGAATAACATTTATTCATGGATTAAACATACAAATATAGGATACAATATATTATAAATTAAACATACCATGTATTTCAATTTATCATAATAATTGTTTAACATCCTTTATCCAAATACTAAATAGATCAATGCATGATAACTCTTGTTGATGAATTATGTCTCAAGCAATGACATTCATACTTGTTGACAAGACATAAATCATCCAACTTTGATCTATCGGAATTTTAAGAATACTTATTTCAAGAATTCAACTATTGAAATTCTTATATGTGCATACTCAACTATCTTGATAATGCCTTATAATCTTTCATAAATGTGTAACATCCTTAACCACCAATTTATGATAATCAAACTTCTAAACATTTTAAAGTTTAAAGTATTCTTATTCTTTTAATGTATAATGCAACTATGCTCTTATAAAGCACAACTAGTAATAGTCAAGGATGAAATCATTACCATAACTAGCATTGAGTGTCATCTCAATTTCAATAACATCATTGTATACAACAAAAATATGTTATTAAAACTTCCCGTAAACCTTAATATCTATTATGTAATGTTTGATGCCCTTCAAACTTTCAAGTTTGTTGGCTATGACAATTTTCACAACAATTGAAATTGTTCATCTATAGAATTTGGAAGCTGTTCCAGATTTAGGATGAGATTCTATAATCAAACATATTCATTTAGAATATTACACAAGTTATCTAATAACTTTTTAATTAGATATTAATATTGCCAAATCATCTTGTAATCAAGCATGATAAAACAAAACATGATGTTCATGAAAGATCTTTGAGTCATACTTAGATTTTATTCATGTCATTCATATCCATTTAGACTTTCTAAATAATATATCATGTTATATTAGATTCATTTACCACACATGTTTCAACAATAAACATTCATTCCAAGGTTGTATGTCTTATTTCCTAAATCTTTAAAGTTTCCTTCCAAACTAAGAGTTAACTTTTAACTTATATGGAATGTTACTTTTATATGTTCCACAACATATATGATTTAAGAAATTAAACATTATACTCCCACTAGCTTTTAGGAATACTTATAAATTATCTTATTTCAATTATAAATCAAAACATGAATTTAATAATTAAACATAAGAGTAATCTTCTAGATGCATGCATTTATCCATCCATGGATTATTGCACTTTGTACACTTCCAAAGATTTATTTGAATTCATAAACTCCTTTTGATTACTTATCGACCTCGCTAAAGTAATCACTCAAGAAAAAGTCTTGATATTCTATTGTCAATTTCATAAATATGACAATCATAATCTTTATATATTTAATGTGTTTAGAAAAGAATATTCAATCACAGTTAATTGCTTAAGTGTGATTAATAATCTTGTCATAAGACATGCATTAAATACGTGCACAATATTGTCCATATAATTTCTATACAAAGATTTAAACCACAAGAGTTACCTAATCTTTGAAGAAACTCATCTTCATTTTCTAGTCTAACTATTAAGATAAACCAATTTTCTAAAATTGATTATCTTTATGGACAGCATCTTAATCATTCATATCATGTATACTTTACCCAATTTCATATTTGGTAATGTATCATAATGATTATCAAGTTTACAATAATCCTGTAAATCATAGCCCTCAATATATTAATCACATATCTGAGATATATTACTATTCTATGAATGATAATTCCATCATCTTGAGATTTAACATTTAAATGTCAACCTTTATTATCATGTTGAGATTTAACATTCAAATGTCAAACTTAATCATGATATTCACTAGTGTATTTTAGAAGATTATGTATCTTATAATTTTATCTTTTAAAGATCACCACTCCCACTTGCTTTTAGCACTTTAAAAACTATTTTTAAATACTTAGCAAAAAAAGCAACAATACAATATTCTCTTTTGGGATATTACAGATACATATTGACAGTTCCTGACTTTACTTTGTTAATAACCTCTTCATAAGCAGTTAAACAAATTTAGAACTTCAATTTAAGACTTAATGTGATTCATCACATTCATCACATTCCATCCTATGATAATGTCTTATTAATCTTCTATGTTGGAGTTTTATTAAATATGTCCAAGTCATACTCAACATTCTAACCTTGATAACTTTTGGAAGAAAAGAAGTCATAGTTATCTTTAATCAAACAATATAACAAGAGTTTGATTTTCCTAACTGAACATACCATAAACATTTGATATTTCATTAGTATTAATATTGTAAGACAATCTAACAATATTAAAGATAACCATATTCCTTTTGACTTGTCTATTTACCAACTAATTCATTTTAATGGTATAATAATATTCAAGCCAATTACATGCTTTATAACACAAGTACTTTTTACAAAGTCACTTCATGTCCATGTCTTTACAAGAAAACATAAACTGTTATAATCCCACTATACGTTATAAGTCATTTAACAATTTAATAACTTCATGTATATGTCTTAATTAAAAAACACAACAAGATAACGTCTTACTTTATTATAAGTCTTGTAACAATTAAAAGACTTTATGTTTATATCTTTACAATGAAACATAAACATGTTTAACTAAAGTAATTATGAACACCATCTTTTGGTTTCAATAGTAATTTCAAGTTAATTTATTATTTCACAATAATGTAAATAACATTATTTCTTCATTTATTTATGTCATTCCAAGAACACATAAATATTTAGATTGAAGTAGCATTAGATTACTTAATTAATTTATGTCATTCCATGAATTCATAAATCTATAAATTAAAGTAGTCTTGATATCATATTGACACATGTTCTAATAGGTATCTAATTTAGAAACTGCAAATTCTCATAGTTCAATTACATCAGTTGATCTGCTAGTAATAAAAATATGAAATTCACCTTGTTGTTGCAATCTAGTTAAGCTCTCACATAACATAAATTGTAACACCAAGTGTTTCTTGAATTAGCCTAGTATAATTCATATCAGAACTTTATTCTAATTTAGAAACTGCAAATTCTCATAGTTCAATTACATCAGTTGATCTGCTAGTAATGAAATATGAAATTCACCTTGTTGTTGCAATCTAGCTAAGCTCTCACATAACATAAATTGTAACACCAAGTGTTTCTAGAATTAATATTAGAACATTATTCTCTTACCTTGTAGTCGAGAGAATCCATTAAATCATATCTTTATGAGTTGTTTCTTGCACACATTAAAGATAACATTTCTCCCACTTGTGCATGGAACAACCTCATATAGTTGATAAACAACATGCCATGCATTTTTTTATGTGTTCAATATGATTGTGTCATAGATTTTAGCATAACAAGTATATGTAAAACAACAATGTCTAGTAAGGAAACGTACAAGACTATCCTTAAAAGTATGAGTGTCTACACTTGGAAAGTAATTATCTTTAGCTACCAAGATGTCAAAGCTTGTAACTCCCACTGAATTAAAGATCATTACAATAATTCCTTATTCAGTGATAAGTACACAATACTCCCACTGAATTTGACAACATTGTAAATGTTTCATATCCAGTGAAAACAAATATTGTGTCTTTAACTTTCCTACACCTTTAAATGTCCATGCGTAACAATTACTTATGCACTAAAGAGTGTATTCTACTACGTAAATGATGGACTATCCATCAAATGCTATTAACTTGAAAATTGGGCATGCAATTTCTTCCTTAACAGGTCTACCATCCTACAATGTATGTAGCACCTTTAAATAGTCAAAACAACTAGTTTGTCTTTAAACATTTTGCATTAATTAGTCTAGCTTCTAATTATAATAACTCATAAAATGTCATACATAATTTTCTGTTAACCAAATATCATATTTGTTACTAAGAATTTGATCACCAAATGAGGATGATAAAATCCCTATGAAAAATATTCGCAATTTTCTTAACTATTAAAAAAATTTGCTATGAGTTATATTAGAATTTAGACATATCTAATATTCCTATTATCCTTTCTCATTCATGAAAAGGAATAGGATTGTGTCTCACTCTTCCTTCATAGAAAGGAGACTTCTTTTGTCTTTTAAGTAAATTATTCTTAATCAAACTTTTGTTTGAAAACAGAACGAGATCAATTTACCAAAGCCCAAAGTGCGTTTACGGTTTGAATGTTGCATTAATACATTAAAACGAATTACAAAATTCAATTTCAGTATTTTCAATAATTAGGTCTTTAAGAAAATAATATACCCATTGGTAAATATTTATATAAACCGTAGTATTTTCTTAAAGCTAGGATCCAAATTGACATAGTACCATTACATCAGTTGATCTGCTAGCAATGATAGTATTCAACAAGGTAATTGTCGAACAATAATTGCCAATATCATATTGCAATTCCTAGATTTATGGGATTTACAATCACAAAACTTTTGTATTGTAAGCATGTTTGATCCCCATCTTAATGCCTTGAGTCCAAGATCTCACTTCCTACTCAATTTAAATCATCTACCTTAAAAACTACAAACTCACAAATCCATCACATCAGTTGATCTGCTAGCAATGAATTTATGAAATATACCTCTCCATTGCAATCTCGCCAAGTTCTCACATGACGTAAATTACAACTTCAAGTGTTCTTAATTAGATGGCATTCGACTTAATTTTATAAGGGTATTAAATTTTGACGTGATCAAAATAATGTATGAAGAAGCATGCATACAACTTCATAACATTGGTTTTACAAAACATTTTTATTACCAATTTGCTAAGAGTAAAATAATAAAGTTTTGATTGAGGTATCGGGTTCACTAATTAAAGAATTACCAACAATTATCGTCCACTATATCGTACTTTTGCATAAGCCCTAAGGCTTAGTGTTTCGGATAATCATTGTGGAATTGTGGTGAATTCACCCTTAAGATGACAATGTATGTAATATAGTGATATAGGTAAGTCTAGAGTCGGCAACCAAGCAGTTGTAGAGAACCGGTAGGTGCATGAGCTTTAAAAACCTCTCTCTACAAGTACATTGGATGGCAACCTTCGGTCCGCCTTTCGCACACTATGTACAAAAACATCAATCAACCAATCCTTTGAAATTTACTCTTAAAACCAAAACAATTTCGCCATTTATTTAGTCCGTATTATTTTTCTATTCAAAAAATTACCCTTTTTGTTTATAAACATGTCTAACATAATAATAAACAAAAACAAGTAATATTAAATAAAAAAATAAAACAACTAAATAAACATATACATAATCATAACAATTAAATATGTATAAAACATGTAGCCACATGCAAATCTTATTCAATAGTCCTATTAATAATCAAATCTAGGTGTATAACGTATTTATTCAATTAAGGCTTTCTTCTTCTAGGAAAAAGAGCCACATACATCGATAAATCGATTGCTTAAGCCAAAACAAAATAAATACCACATAGCACATAATTGATTACTTAATATTGGAGTCTTCCCCAATTCGACATCTATTAATAAATTTACATGTTTCGATATAACTTAACCATTAATTCATATATACAATTTAAACCATTTAAATTATCACACAATATAAAATCCATGCAAATATGCACTTTTTCATAGATTTAGCTTAACAATTAACATATTGCACCAAGATCGTTTACTAAAATGCATAACAAATTACATGACATCCTAGGGTTTCTAATCATATTAAAAAAAATCAAAAACCATAAACCCTAAAACCCTTAAGGGTCAAATCGACCCAAAAAATAAAATTAGGGTTAGGAATCTAACAAACCCTAAAAACATGTAACTAAACGAATCAAGATCCAATTTTTATGCGTTTCGATAATTAATTACACATTATAACGGCTCTAGATGCCACTGTTGGAATTATGATATCATGACATTCATATAAAATAAACCAAACATATCAAGTGAGCATAGCGGAAGCAATTATAACAAGATCATATAACATGTAATTAATTAATCAAATATAAAAGTAAACATACCTTTGTGATTCTAGCCCGAACAAGAATCAAATTGCAATCTTCAAATCAAGAACCCTAATTAGGGTTTATGTGGATTATAAGAATTACCCCTGACCTCTTTTGTAATTCAATCCAAGAATCAAACAATAGTGTGTTTGAATCACATTCTTGTACACACGTACTAATTCAAGAAAAAGTTTATGCAAGTAATTAAACACAAAACTTGTTTTGATTCAAGAAAATCGAATCCCTAAAGGGATTGTTTGATGGATCGACTAGAACAAGAAAGAGGAGAGAAAAACACCAAGATGTGTGTGTACAAGTTATGAGGAAACAATGCACCTTGGGTTTGTTTATATACTATTCAATACTTGGAGCTCAAGGCACAAAGGAGGTGGGAAACCCTCCTTGGCCGATTGGTTTAGGTGTCCCCAAAGGGATTCCGGAACCTTCTCTTGTTTCCAAATATTCATTAGTATTACTTTCCTAATCTTCGTTAATAGGTCCTTAGTCATTTATCATTAAATACTAATTACTATTACTAGTTTTTGTGTTTATTAATAATTACTTATAACATTTATAAATAATTATTTCTTTTTCTCTTCATACGTATTGTGTGCAATCCCGTGATCTCGAGTTCGATCCTAACATACGACTACTAAAATAATGTCCATAATCTAACAGTATATTGATGTGACAAGAGAAGGTTATTAGTTATGCATCAAGGCAATAGAAGAAAATAAGAAGAGACATACAACTCGCGTCATGGATTTGGAAGTCATAGCCTTGTATTGAAATCATGAAGACAATACTTGAATGGTACAGAATGTCTTATTTAGATAGACCGTGAGGGTCTTATGCACATGATTCATAAGAGGGATCTCACACTGAGGCAAATAGGGTGTATGAGATTAGTAAAGTTTTAGTAGGGTGATAACTTTTTTTTTTTTTTTTTTTTTTTTTTTTTTTTTTTTTTTTTTTTTTTTGAACGGCAACTTTTATAAATTACTAGCAAGAAGCTAGAAAATTACAACGAAATCAAAGAAGGGTGCTGACACCAACTGGTCCAACTAATTGAACTCTTACATCGAGAAGAAATCCAAGAAAAAGAACAAGCAACGATATCATCGAAAATGACTTCCTTCCGAGGTT
The DNA here is from genome assembly GCA_030686995.1 of Artemisia argyi. Classification (NCBI taxonomy): domain Eukaryota; kingdom Viridiplantae; phylum Streptophyta; class Magnoliopsida; order Asterales; family Asteraceae; genus Artemisia; species Artemisia argyi. Next base: position 50,083,683 of record CM060683.1, on the reverse strand, counting down.
TTTTAGATGCAAAAATCTCTTGATTTCTAAAATTCCAAAGTGCCCACCAAGCAGTGTAGAAAACACCTTCCAGGAGGGTGATATCTTCTATCCTCCAGGAAGAGCAAATGTAGTTGCCGTCGTCATAAGCCGAAAAGAATAAGTAGAACCACCTATACAAAAGCATTGGGTCAAATGCTACCTGGTCACTAGTGTTGATGCTTGAGATGACGAGTACATATTGTTTCATAATTTAAATTTCTTGATGAAGTGTCTAGCAAAATTAACTTTGTATTGAGAAATTGTGAAAACTAAAACCACATTCAAAAGGTTTTGTCATATGCATTTTGGGGCTTACCTAGTAATGAACCTTTGAACAAGGCTATTTGGTTATATGAGAAAGTCCAAACTTTTTGGACAAACAGAGACGGATTCCTCTACAATATTGCTGTTAGTAACATGTATGCTTGCATTGCGATCCAAACTGTACTAGATTTGTGCCAGGCATTTGAGAATATAAGAAATGAGAACCAAGCTCATATCACGTATAACATATGCTCTAAACAGCTCGATCTTGGACCTTGAACCAAAATTGGACATTGGATATGTTTTAAGCTTGTGATAACAGGCAAAAGTTTTCTTTTTGACGAGATCCGCCCTGGGTCTGGACGAAGAATCCAATAAATAAAGATCATAGCATTCTGAAAGATTTAGGTTGTGTTTGTTTTTCAGAAGAAGTTTTTTTTTTCTTTTTTTTCTTTTTTTTTTTTTTTTCAAGCGGTAAGAGGAAATTAAAGAAGTGCGTTTGATTTTTCTTTTTATTTCTATAGGCGTGAAGAGGAAATGAAAGAAGCGCATTTGTTTTTTCCTCTTATGGCTGCAAGTGGGAAAAGGAACTGAAAGAAGTATGTTGTTTATTTTTAGACATGAGAGTCAAAAATGACTTTTTACATCTTCTATTTTGTAGATTATGTTTTTGTCTGCTTATCACTTTTTATATTTTAAAGACTTCAGATCCATCTTTTCTTTCGCATTAAAGACTTCAGATACAAAAGCAAATCCAACATGCATGGGAGTTGGAGCTAATTAATGAATGGAATTGTATATTTAGAGATTTATAGAAAGACGTGTTAGCTCCTAAAAAACCAACAATACACCTTTTTTTCTTTTCTTTTTCTTCTTCTTTTTTTTTAATTAAAAAACTAAAAATTTGAAAATGTTGAACATGAAATATAAAGTTTAATAAGTCAAAAACATTAAACTGAAAAAATGATAAAACTATGTTATACTATAAACAAAGAGGTCGTGGGTCATTGTAACAACCGTGGTTTTAGCAGGTTAGTTAGAATTATAGCCTTGAGTTATCTAACTTTGTTTGGTATGGTTTGGGTAGATTTATGGGTATATGTGTGTTATTGTGTGATATTGTGTGATTAGTACTTGAGATTTGCACTAAATCCCTTTGCGTTAGTGGTTGTCACGGTGATTTTCGGAAATGTTGATTTTGGGAAAGTCATTTTTATCGCCTTTGTGGTACAGAAATGACTTATGTATATTTGGTGTTTTGTGGTTTTGCGTAACGAGTCTTCGTTCAAGTATTTGAGCTTTAGTAAGTTACGAGAAAGTTGTTTTTGTGAGATATGTTTATAGTGTGTGAAATTCTATTTTTGGAAACTTTATTTTGAAAATGAATATTTTCCTGTTTGTCGTAAAATTAAGGTTTATCGTGAAAGACGTTAGGTTTCGTTATGGGAATACATAAAATATGAAAAGTATGAGGTTTTGAGTGTAATAAATAAATTTAATAATAAATAAATAAATAAATAAATATATAAGGGGCGGCCGAATATATGGATTAGGGGGAAAAAGGAAACCAAATTTGATACCAAATACAACTCTAAGCCTTAAGGGTTATCCAAAATAATTATAAATACAAAATTAAAAACTCCCTACCCCTTTTTCTTGAATGTACGGTCGACCAAGGAGGAGGAAACAAGAGAAAAATTTAGGGTTTTGATTTTGAAGTTAAAACCAAGATCAAGATATATTTTTAATACTAGTTTTCATGTAATTAATTAATTATTGTTATGATTCATGTAATATTGATTATGATGTAATCTAGGGTTTATATACTTCTGTAAATTAATGAAGTAAAACATGTTAGGATCATTAGTTTATGATAGTATGGTAATTGGTTAAGGGAATTGAGTGTAAAACACGTTAGGTTATGTGTTAGGGTTTGGACAGAAAACTATGGCTATAAAGATGTGAGTGTAATTAACAGATGGTGAGGCGTTAGGTCACGAATTTTTTTTTTATCTAAATTGAAGTTTAATGAAAGAAATTTCCAAAAAGTCCGGCCACGATTGATTTCAAGGTCGGAAAGTTGGTCTTTTGATTTTTCTTTGATAAGGTGTCAAAGCTGTTAAACCGGGACAGAATTTGGGTAAAAGTTTGATAGTGAATTGTGGGTGTAAAAGTGGTATTTAGATTAGCCCTTCTGGAATAATTAAGTTTTAGGTTACCTTAGACTACCACGAAAAGGATTCGCGATAAAAACTTGTAGAAGTATTTTATTCTAATTAAAACTTTTTGGTGTGCATTCAGATCCGAATTTGGATAGTTGACAAGTTTGATTTTCTTTTGAGTACTTGTGTATGTTATTGGTCCATGGCCTTCTGGGATTAGCTTGTATGCTTATGAGAGACCATGTTAAATTTTTTGTGTGAGTTTTTGAGCTTTAATTGTCATGATTTCATGTGGGCGAATGTACCCAAAAATTCTGTGTTTTTTTATTTTAAAAGTGCAAGGGATTTAGTGAGTGTTAGGTTATGGTAATGGTTAGTATGGTGTCTAGGGGATCCATGGTGGGTCATATGAGTCTTAGACATCCATCATATGTGTATTACATGGGTTGTAGCTTTTAGCTTGACTTTGTGTAATGTGGATTATTTTTGTGTGTTATAGATTGTGATTTGTTTTGTGGAAGCTGCTAGGTTTGAGGTGAGTTCATAGTCCCATATTTTTACTTTGTTTTAAACTTGAGATGGGAATGATGCTTGTCTTAAATGTTTGAGTTACTGTGATTATTTGTGTGTCAAAGAGCTTGGACTTATAATGTTATCGTATGTATGCTATGTGTGATGATTTGTTTGTGTGGATATATATATATATATATATATATATATATATATATATATATATATATATATATATATATATATGTGTGATTCGATTAGGAGGATGCTTATCCTGTTGCTCGTGCATGCGACCTAATTGATGTCTATTGGGATCGGAGGACACGAGCTGTCCAGTTGTTGTCATTGTGTGTGATTATTGGGATCGGAGGACATGAGCCGTCCAGATGTTGCCTTTGTGTGTGATTATTGACTTGCAAATGCATGTAGCTTATATGATAACTATAATTTATTTGTCCAGCTATATTTTATGATAACAGTAAACTGGTTGCCTTGTGAGTGTATGTGTGTATAAACCTATGAATCTCACCAACATTATGTTGACGTTTTAAGCATCATTTTCAGGTGAGCATTCTAAGGCCAAAGTTGAGGGCAGCAATTAGGCGAGACTTAGTTGCATATGGAGACTTTATTTATGTTTGGGATTTGACTTTATTTGGATTTGGTTTTGATACATTTATGTTTTCCGTTTGGTACTTTCATATCTATTGAAGATACCTTTTGGATTTTGTTTTGGTTATTTATTTATCTTGGGGTATTGTTACAACACTGTGTGTTGGTACATTGCTCTATTTAGGTGCATGTAGTTGTTCTCTATGTAGACACCAGGTGTTGTGATGATATCCATGAAGTTACATCCGCGCGTTTCCGCTGTGGCGGGGTGTGATAGATTGGTATCAGAGTCTTGGTTATATAGAATTAGGTGGTTTAACCTAGACTATAGCTTAGGAGTCCCTCATATAGTTGCATTTAGGACCTATGTGTAAGTATAATACTTTTACATGTCTATTTTTCTAACGTATGAGTTATTTTATCGAGTTTTTGGACGTCTATCGAACCCTGTACTTAGTATCGTGTGTGTGTCATTTATAGAATGGCACCTCCTGCGCGAAAGACACTTCGGTGGACCACAATAGTCGCTACGGGATGTAAGAGAGTTGGGAAGATGAAGAGAACCAACAAGAGGATATTGGTCCCCGCTAGCATGGTACCATGTGTGATTGAAGAGAAGCTGACACTAGAGAATGTGAATGGGGAAATGGTGGAGAGGTATGAGACGAAGGTAGCTGATAAAGAAGGCTTCACCACCAAGTACCCCGTGTAGGTGTCCTCAGTTTCTAGAAGATAACGGGGTAGTTTGGGCTAGACCCCGAGGGTTGTATGATTTTGTGGATCGAGTTGATGAAGAGTTAAGATATCGTAGAGATGATTTTGCAAGACATCCTCTACCACAGATTCAGGGAAATAGGAATGGATGGGTGAGCGAGGAGGAGGAGGTGGATTCGGATTTGGAGTCCACTGCGCGTACACCGTTTTAGGTCTTAGATAGAACTCGAACCACGTACGACTTGTTTTCAATGTTATGTTTTAATGTTTTATGGTTTTGTTGAGTTACTTTGACGCTGATTTTATGTTGGAATGTGAATTCCTTTGGATTTTGGGATTTATCCCGTGTTTTAATGAGAAGCCTGGGGCGGGTTTGAAGATTTTGGTGTGTATATTATATGTATTATGGGAGTATAATTTGGTTAGTATTGATTGTGTGTTATTTGTTGTAAGATGTTACTATTGTTAGGTGTGGCGTTGGAAGTGAGTACACATGTGGAAGGATACATCTAAAATTGTGGGTGGCCAACACAATTATAAATGTATCACGACATATGTGGACTTATAGCCAATGTTACATTGAATCAATGGTGATATGCTTATGTGTGGTAGAGCTGAGTTTATTTTGTTATGTGATTGAGAGTGTTCTATGTGATTGGAGGTAGATGATTGAGTATGATTACGGAAATTGTGAAATCTTGTTAATGGTCTCTAATGGTTCTATTGTCCTGCGTGTTTAGGAAATGGCGCCAAGGAAACCAAGACGACCTATCACTAAGTCACCTATGAGTGGAGCTTACCGGACACCGAAGAAGTCCAAGAAGTCGACACCCATTATTGGGGATAGCAACCCTATCTTCTAACAAATGATCAATCAGCAGTTAGAAGCTTTAATTCCTGAACTAGTGACTCAATTGAGTGCGCAGATAGGCAGTGGAGCTCATCCTGATGGCGCTGGAAGTGGAGGAAGTAGGAATAATGGGTGTACTTATAAGGAGTTTATGGCCTGTAAGCCCAAGGAATTTGATGGAAAGGGTGGGGCGATTGCACTCACTCGATGGATAGAGAAAATGGAGTTGGTGATGGATATAAGTGGATGTAGTGAGGGCCAGAAAGTTAAGTATGCGGTTAGTTCCTTGGTTAACAAGGCGTTGACCTGGTGGAACACGCAACTTCAAGCTAGAGGATGAGTTGCGGCTTTGGGTATGACTTGGGAGGACTTCAAAGCCATAATGGTGGAGGAATTTTGTCCAACCAATGAAATGCAGAAATTGGAAGAAGAGTTGTGGAATCATACTATGGTTGGAGCCAATCATATGGGGTACACTGACAAGTTTCATGAGTTAGCTAGGATGGTTCCTCATCTAGTAACTCCTGAATCGAAGCGTATTGAGAGGTATATCCATGGGTTGGTTCCACAGATTCGTTCGATGGTTAGGGCTACTGAGCCGACGACGCTTCTAAGTGCCATTCAAAAGGCTGGGGCACTAACAGATGAAGCGGTTAGGAGTGGATGACCTGTAAAGTCAGGAGAGAAGAAGCGAGAGGAGGTTGATACTACTAAGACAGCTGGTTTTAGTGGTGGCAATAAGAAAGCGAGAAAATGGAAGGGGTTCATAGCAATGGATCCTATAATGGCAGCAGGTTATGTGGGAATAGTTTCTACGGCTATGACTGGTAATAATGAGAAGAGGGGATATGCTGGTAATGCCCCTAGATGTGCTAAGTGTAATAGCAATCATCCTGAGAATGCTGCATGTCGTGTGTGCTTCAGGTGTGGCAAACTTGGGCACATTGCTAGGTATTGTCAATGAGGGATTACTCAGGCAACTCCAATTAACTCGGTGGGCGTGGGGCCTTATCGCAGGGCGTGCTATGAGTGTGGTAGTACTGATCATCTACGCAACTGGTGTCCTAAACTTGCTGGAGTGTTTGGACGGCCCGGGAATCAATTGGCTATTGAAGGAGGAGAAGGACAAGGGTTTAACAGGAATGCAGCTAAGGGAAAGGCGTTTACAATGAATGCAAGTGAGGCGCGCCAAGACCCGAACGTCTTTACTGGTACATTCTCTCTCAATGGTCATTATGCTACTACTTTATTTGATACAGGTGCGGATTATTGTTTTGCCACTACTGAATTTGCTAGAATATTGGGTGTTGAGTTTAGTGAACTTAGACCTAGTATTTTGATTGAAATCGCTAGTGGTAGAGAAATAGAAGTTGATAAGGTTATTCGTGAGTGTGTTATCGTGTTAGAGGGTGTTACGTTTAAGATTGACTTAATACCCTTTGGACATGGTAGTTTTGATGTAGTAATAGGGATGGATTGGTTGGCTAGGCATAAGGCTGAAGTAATATGCCATGAGAAGGTGGTTCGAATCCCATTAGAGGGTGGTGGTGTGCTGCGAGTACAAGGAGAAAGTATGGAGAAGAATTCAAAATCCCTTATGAGTGCGAAGTCTAGGGAACTCAAAGTGGGGGATATTCCAATAGTGTGTGAGTTTTCAGGCGTTTTTCCTGAGGATTTGTCCGGATTACCGCCGATACGACAGGTGAAGTTTCGTATTGAATTGATTCCTGGAGCGACGCCTGTAGCGAAAGCTCCTTATCGATTGGCACCCACGGAGATGCAGGAGTTGGCTGCTCAGTTGAAAGAGCTCCAAGATAAGGGGTTTATTCGACCTAGTCATTCCCCGTGGGGAGCGCCTGTTTTGTTCATTAAGAAGAAGGATGGTTCGTTTAGAATGTATATTGATTACCGAGAGTTGAACAAGTTAACGGTGAAGAATCGGTATCCTCTACCTAGAATTGATGATCTTTTCGACCAGTTGCAGGGTGCTAGATTTTTCTCAAAGATAGATCTGCGTTCTGGTTATCATCAGTTGAGGGTGCATGAGGAGGATATTCCCAAGACAGCTTTTAGAACTCGTTATGGACCCTTTGAGTTTATGGTTATGCCATTTGGGTTGACTAATGCACCTGCGGTATTCATGGATTTAATGAATCGTGTGTGTAGGCCCTATTTTGACAAATTCGTAATTGTGTTCATTGACGACATATTGATTTATTCCAAGACGAAGGAAGAACATGGGAAACATTTGAGGTTGATACTGGGTTTGTTGGAGAGCGAGAGGTTGTATGCTAAGTTCTCTAAATGTGAGTTTTGGCTGCAAGAAGTGCATTTTCTTGGTCATATAGTGAATAGTGAAGGCATACATGTAGATCCCAGCAAGATAGAAGCGGTCAAGAATTGGAAGGCTCCTACGACACCTTCTAAGATACGCTCTTTCTTAGGACTGGCGGGATACTACAGGAGATTTATAGCAAATTTTTCAAGGATTGCTAAGCCTCTCACTATGTTGACCCAGAAGAATAAGAAGTATGAGTGGGGAGATGAGCAAGAGGTGGCTTTTCAGACACTAAAGGATAGTTTGTGTAATGCACCTATCCTGACGGGCCAGATGATTTTGTGGTATATTGTAATGCGTCGAATCAAGGTTTTGGGTGTGTGTTAATGCAAAGAGGGAAGGTGATAGCTTATGCATCCCAACAACTCAAGGTTCATGAGAAGAATTATACCACTCATGATCTCGAGCTTGGTGCGGTGGTATTTGCTCTCAAGAATTGGAGACATTATTTGTATGGTACGAAGAGTACAATTTACACCGATCATAAGAGTCTTCAGCATATTTTTAATCAGAAGGAGTTGAATATGCGCCAAAGAAGATGGATGGAGCTGTTAAGTGATTATGACTGCAACATTCGCTATCATCCTGGAAAAGCGAATGTGGTGGCTGATGCGTTGAGTAGAAAAGAAAGAATTAAGCCAAGATGTGTGCGAGCTATGAGCATAACATTGTAGTCGGGAATTAAGAGTAAGATATTGGCAGCACAAGAGGAAGCTCTCAAGGATGAGAACGTTGTGGCTGATATGTTGCGTGTGTTAGATCAGCATATGGAAAGAAAGGAAGATGGTGGACTATATTTCTTGGATCGAATATGGGTTCCACTAGTGGGAGATGTGAGAAAGTTGATCATGGATGAGGCTCATAAGACGAGATACTCGATTCATCCAGGGTCTGATAAAATGTACTATGATCTTAGGGATGCTTATTGGTGGCCGGGAATGAAGAGGGAGATAGCTGAGTATGTTAGTCAATGTTTAACTTGTTTGAAGGTTAAGGTTGAACATCAGAAACCCTCTGGATTGTTGCAACAGCCGCCGATTCCTGAATGGAAATGGGATAATATAACAACGGATTTCATTACTAAATTGCCTCGCACAAGTAATGGACATGACATGATATGGGTCATTGTGGACAGATTGACGAAGTCTGCACATTTTCTGGCCATTCGTGAGGATTACAAGATGGAGAAGTTGGCAAGGATCTATATTAATGAGATTGTGGCAAGGCATGGTGTGCTTGTGTCTATCATTTCAGATCGGGATAGTAGGTTCACTTCGCGGTTCTGGCAGTTGTTGCAAAAGGCTTTGAATACACGGTTGGATATGAGTACTGCTTATCATCCACAGACCGATGGGCAAAGTGAGCGGACGATTCAGACTTTGGAGGATTTGCTTCGTGCATGTGCTATTGATTTTGGAGGAAGTTGGGATACTCATTTGCCTTTAGCTGAGTTTTCCTATAATAATAGCTATCATGCAAGCATTAGATGTGCACCGTTTGAGATGTTGTACGGAAGGAAGTGCAGATCACCGGTGTTATGGGGCAGAGGTTGGGATGAGTCAGTTAATTGGACCTAAATTGGTACAAGAGACTACGTATATGGTCTTTCGGATTAAAGAAAGACTTAAGGCTGCGAGAGATCGTCAAAAGAGTTATGCAGATAATCGCCGAAAACCTTTGGAGTTTAGTGTTGGGGATTTTGTGATGCTGAAAGTGTCACCATGGAAGGGTGTTGTGCATTTCGGCAAGAAGGGCAAGTTAGCACCTAGGTATGTTGGGCCATTTGAGATTACGGAGAGGATTGGACTTGTGGCATATCGTTTGAGATTGCCTGAGGAATTAAGTGGTGTACATGATACGTTTCACGTATCTAATTTGAAGAAGTGCTTGGCGGATGCTAGTTTGCATGTGCCATTAAATGAGATTAAGGTTAACAGAACACTTCACTTTGTGGAGGAACCTGTTGAGATTATGGATCGAGAAGTCAAGAGCATGAAGCGTAGTAAGATTGCATTGGTGAAAGTACAATGTAATTTCAAACGTGGTCCTGAGTTTACTTGGGAGCGTGAGGATCAAATGAGAGCTAAGTATCCTAAGTTGTTTGCTGAGAAGTCTGATGAGACGAACTGTTAAATCTCGGGACGAGCTTTCCCTAAGTGGGGGATGATGTACAACCGTGGTTTTAGCAGGTTAGTTAGACTTATAGCCTTGAGTTATCTAACTTTGTTTGGAGTGGTTTGGGTAGATGTATGGGTATATGTTTGTTATTGTGTAATATTGTGTGATTAGTACTTGAGATTAACACTAAATCCCTTGGCTTTAGTGGTTGTCATGGTGATTTTGGGAAATGTTGATTTTGGGAAAGTTCATTTTTATCGCCTTTGTGGTATAGAAATGACTTATGTATATTTGGTGTTTTGTGGTTTTGAATAACGAGTCTTCGTTCAAGTATTTGAGCGTTAGTAAGTTACGAGAAGGTTGTTTTTGTGAGATATGTTTATAGAGTGTGTGAAATTCTATTTTTGGAAACTTTATTTTGAAAATGAATATTTTCCGGTTTGTCGTAAAATTAAGGTTTATCGCGAAAGACGTTAGGTTTCGTTATGGGAATACATAAAATATGAAAAGTATGAGGTTTTGAGTGTAATAAATAAATTTAATAATAAAAAAATAAATAAATATATAGGGGGGCGGCCGAATATATGGATTAGGGGGAAAAAGGAAACCAAATTTGATACCAAATACAACTCTAAGCCTTAAGGTGTTGGTCCCTTTTACTTGGTTATCAGTAACTAAGAAGCTAAAGTAACCAAGTTGTATGACTTTAAACAAAGATGTATAAAATGATTAACAATAAAGTAACGTAAAGATAAGAGACAATATTTTCCAACGTTTAATTCTTTATTAGAAGTTAATAAAAAAGAATCGTACCCAAGTATTTGCGGAATAACACTTGGGATTGAAAACGACAAGTATTGTATGGACTCCTCACTAAACTCAATCTATGTTGAGTGACAACTTAAATTACCCACTGAGCTATCTCAGGGGCTTGCGTTGTTCTTTGGAGGAGTAAAGTGGTTTGTGAATGCTTTGCATTAATTGCACAAACTTGTCAACTATTACTCCTCACATATGCTTCCTATTTATACACAATTATAGAACAACAAATTATACATTGGACATAAAGCTTCCTTAACAATATCTTGAAAGATATTATTCTTCTGGCAAGGAACCTTCATTGAGTTAAGTCCAAAAGGCACTTTCTGATGACAGACTGGTTTTAACCATTTTGGGAAAGTTTGACATTAAAGTGATAAAGCACTTCAATAAAGCAGCTCAGACTTTCCCGCCCAGTCCCGCCAAAACTTCAGTCTTCTTGTCATCAGTCTTCAGTGCTTTGAAGTTGTTGAGGAGTCATGGGGTTCAGTGAGTTATTGTCATCCTCACTGAACCCATCACCTTCTTCTTGGCTTAGATCACACTTCACTGAGTTCCGCCTCACTGAATGGAGAGCCATTCTTCTTAGGCTCGGTCTTAGCATCCTGAAGGTGACTCACTGAGTTACTGTTCACTCAGTGACTTGTTTACACTTAGGGGATTTTATGTTCAAATCCTTGTTAGAGAAAGATTGGGAATTCAGTGACCCAACAATCTCCCCCTATTTGAACATACAAATAGCCTAAGTGTTACTTGATTCAGCATGAGTTGTCAGGGTACTTCTACTCTTGCTGAATGTTTGTTGTAATTTTAAGTAGGACATAACTTTTTAAACAAAACATCAGTTTATTCATAGCTATTACATTTTCCTACAAATTACAAACAAAATAAAGATAGTTTTTGCAGATCAGATGTTCAGATGATAGCCAAGTCCCTCAATCTTAGCTTTCTTTGATCTCAGCAGGTGTTTCTCAGGATGCTTCTCAATCATAGCCCTAAGGTCCTGACAGAACCTTTGGTTTTCACCACTTTGTATAGGAGAAGCCAACATCAGGTATATTAACATTGCCTTGACCCCTGCCCTGTCCATATCGGACCATCTTTGGAAAGCAGGGTTTCCATATTCATCCATGAAGCATAGACCTCTTTCAGGGGTTTCAAGTACAACGTTTTTCACGAAGGTGATTCCTTCAGGAACGGACCTATCACAATCCAATCTTGGGACCTTGATCTCAGGCTCGGATTCAATGTGCTTCCTTTTTCTCCTGGTGGCTGTTGATGAAGCAGTTTCTGTTGTTGGAGCAGGAAGAAGGGAGGGAATGTTGAGGGCTTCAGGCATTGCTCTCAGTCTGTTATACCTTTCATTTAGTGACTTGAGAAGGTCGGGTACAACAACATTATTTTTCTTGGCAATGATAGGACGGAGTTCATCAAGTTCAGTAATCCCAAAGTCAGCAAATCTGAATGGGTTATGAGTGTCGATGATTCTTTTATCAGCCCCCCTGAAGACAGTGACCATTGCGGGTTTGGTGTTCCTGTGAATTTTAACGTCAGTGATGGTTTCAGGCTTCAACCTTTCCTTCATCACCCAATGATATCTTTCAACCCTGGTCTTCCTGATTTGAGCATCCCTTTTCAGCTTTGCTTCCCTTTCCCTTCTAAGAGCATTCATCTCTTCTTCCTGAGCCTTTTTAAAGGCTGCACCAGTTTGCTCTGTTGCTAGTGCCTCGGTATCCAGACCAATCTTTTTAGCCTCCTCATGAACAACCCGTATCAGTTCAGGCTTGCTCAATCTCTCTTCTTCAGCTGCCTTTGCCACTTTCTCAACTCTTTCCATATAGTCTTGTATTTGGTCATGGGTGAGTTGATAGATTTTTCCATTGATTTCATACGGGACCCTGATTGGTTCATCAGGATCAATTATGATCATTGTGGAGGCAGGCTGGAGCACAGTTGTAGGTTCAGAGGTGGTGGCAATACTTTTTCCTCTGTCCTGAATGAGAGTGGAGGAGACTGGTTCCTCTTGAGGTGGAACTTCGGTGATTGGTGTGGCTTCAGTGACATACTCCCCCTCAGTGTGAGAGGGCTGTCCAGCATCTTCTTGTTCATCAGTAATAGGGGTTTCAGGAACATTCTCCCCTTCAACAATTGCCGGAGCTGCAGTGATGGCAAGTGTTGGAGTTACTGAAGATGAAGTAGAGGTGCCCTTGAAGACTTGAAACATTTCCGTCATCATTGACTTGATCTCCGCAGTATCCTGATGGATGAGGGATACCTTGGAGTCAAGTGTAGTCTGAGAACTTTCAAGGGCGGTCATCCTGGATCCCATTGTCCATGCCAGAGATGTGGACTTCAGGGATTGAGCTGTCACTGATGCTTCCAACTGAGTGAAGGAAGACTTGAGAGATTCCACCGTGGAGCTGAGATTCTGAACATTGGAACCCTTTATTAAACCAAGTAACTCAGTAAGAGCTGCCGTGTTGACTTGGTATGTCTCAGATGTCTGAAGAATTTTCTTGGTGAGCTCAGGATCATCTTTGACTGATTCTTGAACTGACTTAACCCCTGTAGCCAGCTCTTTTAGGGATTCCAAAAATTGATTGGTGTGTGAAGCCATTTGTGTCAGGGAGTGAGAGACAGTGGAATTTTTCTCCCTGACATCATCATTGTAGTCTTCAACAACATCTTTGAGGAGGTGATAGTGGACTGCTTGCTCAGTATGCATGTCAAACACCTCTTCAGTGACCCCCCTGTACAAAACATTGGTCATTTTCTTGATGAATCTTTTGAAGGCTCTTTCAGTGAGAGGAGTTTGAGCGTCTTCTGAGGTTTCCGGCTCGGAATGTGTTTCATCTTCAGCATGGTTAGAGTTTTGAGGAGACTGAGTAACAGGTTCAGGGACTGTCTCCTCAACTTCTATATCATCTCCGGCCGTGAAGACTTCCTCATCACTGTTAAATTCATCATCAGAAAATAAGAGAGCCTGAGCATCTGCCAGGGAGGTAATCTGCAACATGTGGAGGTTATCCGGCTCCTCTTCATAAGAAGACTTGCCTTCGTTTTGGCCAGGTCCTGACCCCTCAAATCCGGTAGGTTGGGTTTTACCTACCTGGTCTTTAAGGCCAGTTCCCAAGTAATGTGCACCCCCGGGAGTGGTTATGGGTTCCATATCAGCGGGTGGTGTATTTCCCTCTGAATCTTTGTCCCCCGTGACCCCTTCAGACACTGATGGGTTTTTCTCAATGTCATCCTGAGGAGTCGTGAATGTTGTGTCCCTATCAGCGGGTTGTAAGTGTCCTTCTGAGTCTTTGGGATGAGTTTTTGTGCCCTCAGACAAAAGCGTTGTTTTGCGAATGTCCTCATCAGGCACCTGAGTGGTTATGCCCCCCTTTCCAACAGGCTTGTTCTGGCCTGTTGAAGGTTTAGGGACGTGAATTCCCTGATGCTTGGGTTGTGATTTACCCGAGCCTTTAGCAGGATGTGATTGTTTGTGGACCCCCTTCTCAGTGGAGTAGTGCTGCCCCACCGAGGATTTAGGATCCCTTACTCCCTGAGACTCTGGTTGTGATTTGCCAGAGCCTTTAGCAGGATGTGAAGGTTTGGTTTGTTTCAGCTCAACTATCTTGTTTATGACAGTAGAGTCTTTGGAAACGGGTATGCCCGAGGACACTGAGTGTGATGTCTCAGTGCCCTCCGATGGCTTTTGTTGCAGGCCTAGTGACTGGGTAATAATTCTCATGGTGTCAGCAGTCAAGGTCTGTTGTGGTTGCCTCATGGTAGGCTTGGGATCAGAGATCTCAGTGTCGAGTGGCTTGGGTTGAGCCACCTTCCTGGACCCCTGTCCCTTCTTCCTCTTCACCTTCTTGGTGGGAGAGGGGACTGGTGAAACTTTATTGTCACCCTGGATAGCAGAACGCATATACATAGTCAGGGTGACAGGTGTAACCTCAAGAGGGTCACGAGAGTAATTTGCCTTGTGTAGGACATCAGGCTCAAAACCTGTTATGTCAGGCTTATCATACTCAGACCCAAGCAAGTCTTGTAGGGCACAGGAAACAAATCTAGGGTATGACATGTGTTTTTGCCTAGACTTCCCCCCTAACTTTGCTATGAGGTCCCTGAAGATGATTTCTCCAAGGTCAATCATTTTACCCTCAATGAGACAGAACACTATCATTGCCTGAGTAGTGTTCAATTGCTCAGTAGAGGATTTATTTCCCCAGAGAACCTGAATGACAAAAGTCATTAGAATCCTCCAGGGAGCTGGGAACCAGGTCTTAATTATTGGGGCTTTGGATAATAGGGACCCTGGTGTCACCTCAGGGTGATTTTTGTCATAGGGTCCCAATTCCAGTAAGACCTCCTTTACCTCTTTCTCAGAGGGTTGGGCAGTGAAGGTCGTGGTGTAGTCAAGGCCAGTGGCTTTGACAAAAGTTTTATAGTCAAGAGTTAGGGACTTAGTTCCATTCTTGACTGTAAACTTTATTTTGGCCTCTTTTGGTGCATCAGGGTTTTCAACCACCGTTGTGCACCAAAATTCCCTCAAATAGTCATGATAGATGACTGAGGGGGTTTTTGTGAATGAGGTGGTCAGGAAGCAGTTCTGAAGGAACTTCACCACATCCCTATATTCTGGGTACCCAGCAGGGTAGGCAAAGTTCCCCACCACATTGTTCTTGGTAAGGTCTACGCTTTCCATTTGGAAATCCACATTGGATGCGTATTTTACGACCTTAGAAGAAGCCATTTGGTTTAGATAAAAGCCTGGTTTTTGAAAAAATGGGTATCAGTGAGGGAAACACACGCTTGTTTTGAAAAAGATTTGCAAGAGTTTTGTTATGTTTTTTTTAAAAGCGTGTGTGTGTGTTCCCTTTTTGTGGGGGTATTTATAGGGTGAGATTTTAGGGAAGTGATGTTGCGGATACCAAAGGTTTAATTTATTTAACCGAAACGGCATAATAAAGTTGGTTTGATATCCGCATTAAATATCACGATTCCCATTACCCTATTTTCTCTCACATCGTGGATGAACAGTTGTGTGGCTCTGCAAATAATGCACTTTTGTAGAGTAGAAATTATCACAACTTTTGTGTGTGAGGGAGCATTAAATGCTCAGTGGTGTTTGGTGAGAGAGATGTGGGGGCCCAAGGAGTGGATGCCAGTTGTGTAAGTGACATATATTCCTATATTTAATAGGATTCAGTTACCTACCTGGGACATTAACTAACTAAATACTTGGAGCATTTAGTTAGGGTATTCAATGCCATTTTTCATCCTGAGCCCCCTGAATGAATTATCATTCAAAAAAAAAATTTCAGGAGGGGGTGTGATCAGGGACCTAGAGAATTTACATCATGTTGGAACACTTTTGATCAGTTCCCTGATTCTATGTCCAACATGCCCAGTTCAGTTTTCAATCTTGTGAAAGTGGGTTCATCCAAAGGTTTAGTGAAGATATCAGCTAGCTGATACTCAGTGGGGATGAAATGTAGTTCAATTTCTCCATTAGAGATATGGTCCCTGATGAAATGGTATCTGATGTTAATGTGCTTGGTTCTTTGATGAAGTACTGGATTGTTTGAGATGGCTATGGCACTTGTATTATCACAAAAGATAGGTACCATCTTATACTGAATGCCATAGTCACTCAGTTGGCTCTTCATCCAAAGTACATTTGCACAACATCCTGTAGCAGCCATATATTCAGCTTCAGCTGAGGACATGGCCACTGACTGTTGTTTCTTTGTACTCCAACACACAAGTTTACCACCAAGAAATTGGCAGGATCCTGAAGTACTTTTCCTATCCATGTTACATCCTGCATAGTCAGAGTCAGTGTACCCTTTGAGATCAAATCCTGAACATTTTGGGTAATACAAACCAAGGTTTGGAGTACCCTTCAGGTACCTGATGATTCTCTTGACAGCAGTGAGATGTGATTCTTTAGGGTCAGCCTGGTATCTGGCACACATGCAGACTGAGAATTGGATATCAGGCCTTGAGGCAAGTAAGTACATCAGGGAGCCAATCATTCCTCTATATTGGGTTTGATTCACTGATTTTCCAGTGAGATCAGGGCCAAGGTTGTTAGGAGGAACCATAGGAGTTTTTACTGAAGAGCAGTCAGTGAGCTCATACTTCTTCAGTAGGTTCCTGAGGTATTTTTCTTGACAAATGGATATTCCTTTTTCAGTTTGTTTAATTTGGAGTCCAAGGAAGTATGTGAGTTCTCCCATCATGCTCATTTCAAACTTTGTGGTCATCAGTTTTTCAAACTGTTTGCAAAGTTTGTAACTTGTTGAGCCAAAGTTGATGTCATCAACATATACTTGGACAAGAATGACATCATCTTTTGTTCTGTAGATGAACAATGTGTTGTCAATTCTTCCTCTGACAAACTTGTTTTGGATCAGGAAGGCTGAAAGAGTTTCATACCATGCCCTGGGTGCTTGTTTCAGTCCATAAAGGGCTTTGTTAAGCTTGTAGACATGGTTAGGGTATTCACTACTTTCGAAACCAGGAGGCTGTTGCACATAAACATCTTCTTTGATGCTACCATTCAGGAATGCACTTTTAACATCCATTTGGTAAACTTTAAAGTTCATGTAAGTTGCATAAGCAAGGAAGATCCTGATGGCTTCCATTCTTGCAACAGGTGCAAAGGTTTCCTCATAGTCTATACCTTCCTGTTGATTATATCCTTTGGCAACCAGTCTTGCTTTGTTTTTGATGACTGTGCCATTCTCATCGGTCTTGTTTTTAAAGACCCACTTCATACCAATGATTAAAACACCCTGGGAGCATTCAACAAGGGTCATGACATCATTTCTGTCAAATTGTTCCAATTCATCTCTCATGGCCTGAACCCAACTTTCATAAGTCAGGGCTTCTTTAACATTTTTAGGCTCAATCTCTGAGAGATAGTCAGCATAAAGACATATATTGGCAGTAGCAGCCTTAAGTTTAGCAGCCTTGCTTCTTGTGAGCATGCCTTCAGTGGGTTCACCAATGATGTTCACAAGCTCAATGATTTTGGATCTAGTCCAGCTATCTTGAGGTTTGGGATAGGAATTTGAGCTTGAGGGAGCCTGATTAGGTTCAGACTCAGGAACATGAGGTAACTCATCAATATGTGCTTCAGTGACAACTGTTGGAACAATTTGTTCTGAGGGTACCTGAACAATTTGTTCAGTTGTGTCAGTCTCATTAGTGACAGGTTGAGTTTCTATGAACTCACTAATAGGTGGTTGGGGTAGGTTGTGAGGGATGATGTAATAGGAGACATCAGCATCAGCTTGGTATTGGGTTGAGGAATTGTTCTCAGGATAATATTCATCAGGAGGATATCTTGATGAGTCATCAATACCAATTTCTTCTACTGAGGAATTTGAGAACCTGATGGATTCAGTGCTCTCATCAACAGTAATGTGATAAGTTTCCTCAGTTTGTTGTCTCCTTGTGTTGAACACCCTGAAGGCTTTAGAAACCAGGGAATATCCCAGGAAGTATCCATCATCAGCTTTGGCATCAAATTTACCTAAGTGATCCTTGTGATTATGTATAAACACAGGACACCCAAATACATGAAAATAGCTGATGTCAGGAATCCTTCCTTTGAATATCTCATAAGGAGTCTTATTATGCCTTTTCACAATGATTGACCTATTTTGAGTGTAGCAGGCTGTTTTAACTGCCTCAGTCCAGAAATGTTTTGAGAGGACTGAGCCATTCAACATTGTTCTTGCTGCCTCAATGAGTGTTCTATTTCTCCTTTCAGCTACTCCATTTTGTTCAGGAGTATAGGGAGAGGTGAAATTTTGAGAAATTCCTTTCTCATCACAAAAACACTCAAGGTCTTGGTTTTTGAATTCAGTGCCATTGTCAGTCCTGATCTGTTTAACTTTGACATCATTTTGATTTTCAATGTTTCTGACAAATGACATGATTGTTTCAGCTGCCTGACTCTTTTTGGTCAGGAAGTAAACCCAAGTATATCTTGAGTATTCATCCACTATGACCAGAGTATACTTCTCATGGTGAATGGACATTAGACTGACAGGTCCAAAAAGGTCCATATGAAGAAGATGTAGGCAGCTTTTGATGGAAAAGGTTTGTTTGGTTTTGAATGATGCCCTATGGTGTTTTCCTTTTTCACAAGCAGAACAAGGCTTGTCTTTGGTATACACCAGGGATGGAAGGCCCAGAACTTTGTTCTGTTTGGCCAGGTTGTTGATGTTCTTGAAGTTGAGATGAGAGAGTCTCCTATGCCATAGCCAGTTGATTGTCTCACTTGCCTTTGAGAATAGACAAGTCCCATTCTGAGTCAGGGATGACATGTCAAGGACATATACATCATCCCTTCTAGGGGCAATCAGCACAACTTCCTTATTGGCATTAAAGATGGTCCCTCTCTTGTCATCAAACTGAACTATGTATTTGGCATCACATAGTTGGGAAACACTTATCAGGTTGTACTTGAGACCATTAACATAAGCTATTCTTGTAAAAACTATACCATTGCAGTTTACTGAACCATAACCTTCAGTGGGAGCTGATGAGTTATCACCAAATACTACTTTGGGTCCTGGTTCTTCCACATATTTGTGCAGAAAACTTTTCACACCAGTCATGCTTCTGGAGCATCCACTATCTAGATGCCAAGTAGGATCCTTGATGTGTTTCTGCACAAACAGTAAACTGGGTTAGTTTTTCTTGTTGACCCACTTTCTAGTGGGCTTGGTCCTCATGGACTTTTTGAACTCAGTTAGTGAATCATGGTCTGAAGTTGTGTGACCTGAGCTTCCACATGTTTTACATTTTGTGGAGGTTGATGCCTCAGGTGACTGAGAAGTGTTGGTCTGGTTTTTCCTTCTGGACTGAATCACTTTGTCATGTTCCCTGGTTTAATGGGAGGGATCTCCACAGATGTCACAGCATTTTTTCATCATACAATCATCAGGAAGATGGTCATTGAAGCCACAGTGAGGACATGGTGAGAAAGGCTTAGCCTTCAGTCTTTGTTTGGAAGGAGTGACATATTGATAGCCTTGGGTTTTGTATAGACCCCTTGCTTTTAAAGAAGCAGTGTGGGGAATGTGATCACAAGTTCTGTGGTCCTCTTGTTTGCATATCATACAAAAAAGGACTCTGTAGCATTTATCAATGCTGTGATTAGGATAATTGCACAGCTCACATCTTCCTGAGGGTCTGGGTGTGGTTTTTGGTTTGGAAGAACCTGAGGATACTGAGGGCTTTGTTGATTTTGAGTAAGAGTTTTTCTCAGTAGACTCAATTTTCTCACTCAGCATCCTGACAAGTTCAGCAAGTTGATCAACCTTTGAATCAGTGCTTTCAGGCTTCACTTCAGTTTTTACTGAAGGTTTTTGGTGTTCAGTGGGTGCAGGAGTAGGTCTCTTCAGAATAGTCCTTCCTAATCCTGATTTCTCTTTTAGGAGAATGTGGTTGAAAGACTAATGGTGCAAGGTCAGAATTGGGTTCTGCTCCCTGAAGTTGTTTCAGTGGAGGGAGTGGTGAATCAGACTTAGACTCAGTGATGGACTCAGTAGGACTAAGTTCATCAGTGACTCCTAGCAGCTCCTTGATAGCCTGACTTTCAGGCTCCAGGATTCTTCCAGTGTTAAAATTTGGCAATTTACTATCAGGATTGTTTCTTTCAATCCAATCACTGGGTTTGGGAGCTAGTTCTTTGCTAGAGAGTATGTTGGTTAATAGAAAAGTTGTAGAATGGCTACTCTCCCCAGAAACTTCAGTGAGTTGGTCATCACCCAGACCAGCCTTTTTGGGGCTGGGTGAGAGACTCAGTGTTTCATAAAGTTTGGGGTTTTTCTGAGTCCATTTCCAAATAATTTCCTTTTCTTTCTTAAGTTCTTCCTGAAGAGCTTGATTTTGTTTTACAAGTTCAGAGTTTTGAATTTGAAGTGTAACACTTTCAAGCTTGGCTTGTTTTAAGGCAAGTAATTCATCTCTACAATGATTTAATTCAAAACTCAGTTTGTTAAATTTTGAAAACAAATTAAGTCTTTGCTCTTCAACATACTTAAGATCAACATTAATATAATCTAAGTAAGATTTCCAATCATCATTATCATCCATAGAAAGTAAAAGATTTACCTTTCTCATAGTGATGTTGACCCATTCACCATTTCTTGCATGACTCTTCCCCACAGCAAGTTTGTTGTCTTCTGACAGAGCCATCAGGGCACTGATGTGAACTTCATCATCATCAGAGGACACTTCAACCTCATCCCAGTCATATGTTTCAGCAACAAGCCCTTTGTTCTTGGCTTGAGTAGGCTTTGGAGCCTAAGGAGGCTGAGAGAATGTTGAGGATGATTCAAGAAGGGCAAGTTTTGCTTTTGCCTTTCTGTACTTGGCTTCAAAGTCAATTTGAGGTACTTTTTCAAATCTTTGACTAGACTGAAGCATTTTTGGTTGAAATTTGTTGGGGCCTAAAAAAGAGTTATTTCCTGAAAATTTGAAAGATGGTTCTGAGGTTGTTTTTGAAAAACAATCTTTAGCAAAATGCCCCATTTTGCCACATTTAAAGCATTCAGTGTTGTCATTTGCTTTAGAAGGAAATTTGTTTTTCTTAAAAAACCTTTTTGAATTAGCAAGGAGTGCTCTTTCATGAAATTCAATTTGAAGATCATTAAGATACTCCTCACTGGTTCTTTGGTCAACCTCATCATCAGAACCATCCTGAAAATCCTGCACAACACCTTTTGAATAGAAAGCAGTTGATATGGGTGAAATTGTCAAGGCCTTTTTGGTCTCCTGAGCTTTACCAGGATATCTCCTGGTGATAAGATTGTCTTCATAGACAAACTTCCCATAGATGGCAGGGAGCTCAAGGTTCTGAATGTGGTTTGCATTTCTCAATCCCTGAGAGAAGTTTAACCACTTCTCAGGGAGACTGTTGACAAAACCAACATTGATCTCATGTTTTGACAGTATAACACCATCATTGGTCAGCTCATTCAGGAGGGTCTTATACCGAGTATAAGTCTCAGGGAGACTTTCAGAATCCTTGGCCCTGAAGGTATTGAATTCAAGCTTCAGGTCCATGATTCTATTCAGTCCATGTCTGCTGGGCAGTGGGACAGTTGATCACTGATTCCATTATATCATCAGGAAGGCTTGATATAATGATGCTTTTCAGGCGCTGGTCTTGATTGACCACCCTCCTTTCATCTGGGGTCCACTGAGCTTCAGGTTTAATTAAACCTTGGGCAGTTGTTGGGACATATGGACCATCATTAATCAACTTAATGTAATATGGTTCCATCCCAGTTAAGTAGCAAAGCATTCACTTTTTCCACTTATTAAATTTGCCAGCTTCTAGTCGAGGGGCAGTTGCTGAATAACTTCCACCCTTTTTGTCGACAAGCTGGGGAACATCTATGTCAGTTATAGTGGGATCTTGATTTTAAAAACTTGAGCACTCTTAAGTTTTGAAAACAGGTTTAAGTTTTACAAATCAGAGGCTCTGATACCACTTGTTGGTCCTTTTTACTTGGTTATCAGTAACTAAGAAGCTAAAGTAACCAAGTTGTATGACTTTAAACAAAGATGTATAAAATGATTAACAATAAAGTAACGTAAAGATAAGAGACAATATTTTCCAACGTTTAATTCTTTATTAGAAGTTAATCAAAAAGAATCGTACCCAAGTGTTTGCGGAATAACACTTGGGATTGAAAATGACAAGTATTGTATGGACTCCTCACTAAACTCAATCTATGTTGAGTGACAACTTAAATTACCCACTGAGCTATCTCAGGGGCTTGCGTTGTTCTTTGGAGGAGTAAAGTGGTTTGTGAATGCTTTGCATTAATTGCACAAACTTGTCAACTATTACTCCTCACATATGCTTCCTATTTATACACAAGTATAGAACAACAAATTATACATTGGACATAAAGCTTCCTTAACAATATCTTGAAAGATATTATTCTTCTGGCAAGGAACCTTCATTGAGTTAAGTCCAAAAGGCACTTTCTGATGACAGACTGGTTTTAACCATTTTGGGAAAGTTTGACATTAAAGTGATAAAGCACTTTAATAAAGCAGCTCAGACTTTCCCTCCCAGTCCCGCCAAAACTTCAGTCTTCTTGTCATTAGTCTTCAGTGCTTTGAAGTTGTTGAGGAGTCATGGGGTTCAGTGAGTTATTGTCATCCTCACTGAACCCATCACCTTCTTCTTGGCTTAGATCACACTTCACTGAGTTCCGCCTCACTGAATGGAGAGCCATTCTTCTTAGGCTCGGTCTTAGCATCCTGAAGGTGACTCACTGAGTTACTGTTCACTCAGTGACTTGTTTACACTTAGGGGATTTTACGTTCAAATCCTTGTTAGAGAAAGATTGGGAATTCAGTGACCCAACAATCTCCCCCTATTTGAACATACAAATTGAGTGTAAAACACGTTAGATTATGTGTTAGGGTTTGGACAGAAAACTATGACTGTAAAGATGTGAGTGTAATTAACAGATGGTGAGGAGTTAGGTCACGAAATTTTTTTTAATCTAAATTGAAGTTTAATGAAAGAGATTTCCAAAAAGTTCGGCCACGATTGATTTCAAGGTCGGAAAGTTGGTCTTTTGATTTTTCTTTGATAAGGTGTCAAAGCTGTTAAACCGGGACATAATTTGGGTAAAAGTTTGATAGTGAATTGTGGGTGTAAAAGTGGTATTTAGATTAGCCCTTCTGGAACAGTTAAGTTTTAGGTTATCTTATACTACCACGAAAAGGATTCGTGATAAAAACTTGTAGAAGTATTTTATTCTAATTAAAACTTTTTGGTGTGCGTTCAGATTCGAATTTGGATAGTTGACAAGTTTGATTTTCTTTTGAGTACTTGTGTGTGTTATTGGTCCATGGCCTTATGCGATTAGCTTGTATGCTTATGAGGGACCATGGTAAATTTTTGGTGTGAGTTGTTGAGCTTTAATTGTCATGATTTCATGTGGGCGAATGTACCTAAAATTTTTTGCGTTTTCTAATTTTAAAAGTGCAAGGGATTTAGTGAGTGTTAGGTTATGGTAATGGTTAGTATGGTGTCTAGGGCATCCATGGTGGGTCATATGAGTCTTATACATCCATCATATGTATATTACATGGGTTGTAGCTTTTAGCTTGATCTTGTGTAATGTGGATTATTTTTGTGTATTATAGATTGTGATCTGTTTTGTGGAAGCTGCAAGGTTTGAGGTGAGTTCATAGTCTCATATTTTTTGTTTTAAACTTGGGATGGGAATGATGCTTGTTTTAAATGTTTGAGTTACTGTGATTATGTGTGTGTCAAAGAGCTTGGACTTATAATGTTATCGTATGTATGTTATGTGTGATGATTTGCTTGTGTGGATATATATATATGTGATTCGATTAGGAGGATGCTTATCCTGTTGCTCACGCATGCGACCTAATTGATGTCTATTGGGATCGGAGGACACGAGCCGTCCAGTTGTTGTCATTGTGTGTGATTATTGGGATCGGAGGACACGAGCCGTCCAGATGTTGCCTTTGTGTGTGATTATTGACTTGCAAATGCATGTAGCTTATATGATAACTATAATTTATTTGTCCAGCTATATTTTATGATCACAGTAAACTGGTTGCCTTGTGAGTGTATGTGTGTCTAAACCTATGAATCTCACCAATATTATGTTGACGTTTTAAGCATTATTTTCAGGTGAGCATTCTAAGGCCAAAGTTGAGGGCAGCAATTAGGCGAGACTTAGTTGCATATGGAGACTTTATTTATGTTTGGGATTTGACTTTATTTGGATTTGGTTTTGATACATTTATGTTTTCCGTTTGGTACTTTCATATCTATTGAAGATACCTTTTGGATTTTGTTTTGGTTATTTATTTATCTTGGGGTATTGTTACAACACTGTGTGTTGGTACATTGCTCTATTTAGGTGCATGTAGTTGTTCTCTATGTAGACACCAGGTGTTGTGATGATATCCATGAAGTTACACCCGCGTGTTTCCGTTGTGGCGGGGTGTGACAGTCATGAGGTCCTTATAGCAGCACCCAACTTGTTATTTACCCCATAAGAGCATTAGGTGTGTTAGCCAATCTCCCACGTTAAGCTTTCACCTGGGTGCGTTAAAGTCGGCGTTAAGACACCGTATGGCTGCGTTAAGGGCGCGTTAACGCCCTGTGTTACCCCCTTAACGCTGCGTGAAGGGTGATTTCCTTTTTCTTTTCTATTTTTTTTCTTTTTAATTGGGTTTGGTGTGTGTTTGTAACGTGTGTGTGTGTGTTTATAGTGTGTGTTTCATGTGTGTGGTGGTGTTGCAGGTCTGTGTCTTTGAGGTACAAGATAAGGGATGAAGATGAGGCAAGTAAAATTGGGTTTTTTATTATTATTATTTTTTTGACCCAAATATGGCCTAGTCAAAATTTGAGATTGCATTTTTTTTTCATTTTTTTTTATCAACTATTATTATAATTGTATATTAATTTAATTAATAAAAATTTTAGTTTGTTTAAATAAAAAATAAAAAAAAAAGATTATAAAGTGGGGCCCAAAATGTTGAGTTAAGGTGAGTTATGATAAGAGGTGTTTTTTTTATAGTTAAAGTGCTGATGTGGTAGTGGGTACGTGACAGTGGGTGAAACCTTAACTAAAGGTGATGACACCTTATGCTCTAATGCATATAAAGACTTGTAACTTTAACAACTTTTCATTCATTAATTTAATAGTAAGTTGGCGCGTCTATGACATTTGCGGTGTGGTGCATGACGCCATACGTGATAGGTACCATTTTTGTCTTTATAACGTCACTACCAAAGTTGTCAAAATCGCGCCTAAGGCGCTAAGGCGCACGAGGCGCTAGCCTTGGGGCTTTTTTTGACTCGAGGCGCACAACATGCATGACTCCCAAAAAAAGCGCGCGCCTCGGCGCTTTTTGCGCCTTTGCGCCTCGGGGGATTTTTGCGCCTAGGCCATATTTTTGCGCCTTGAGGATTTTTTTTTTTTTTTTTTTTTTTTTTTTTTTTTTTTTTTTTTTAAGATATAATACATGGGCCTTTTTAAGTCATAGGTGAGTATTTATATGATTTGTAAATTTGAATTGATTTTATGTTTATTTATTGATTGAAATTTTCTTTAAGAAGTTATTTTGTTTCATTAATTATTTTTTTTACGAAATATTATCATGAAAATGTAGCATCGTGCCTTGAATACTAGTATATTGCTTGCTTGATATTTTGGGTTGAATTGTGATCTTTGTTAGATGTAAGCTACAAGTGTATGGCACAAACATATTTAGTCTGATATTGATTTTAATTTCTATATAGGTCATCGAGCCAAAGAGTTGTTCCGTTTTAGAAGTGACAACCGATCCATTTTAATATTTATAATGGCAATATGTGTTATGCATTAAGTATTTTAATGTTATTTTGTATTATTTAAGCTACATAAATGGTCACATATGTTATAAAAAACTTAATGCTTTTAGTGCGCCTCGCATTCATGAATCCCGCGCCTTGAAATGCGCCTCGACTCGAGGCTCTTTGGACCCCTTTGTGCTTTAGTGCGTCTTGAGCCTTTCAGAACACTGGTCACTACATTGTGTGTTTTTAGTTAAATAGATGCACACCATATTAATAAGTGAAATGATTGACATGTCTAATGTGCGATTAGTTATATGTCTATACATTGCCTAATTTGTGCATCATTTATTGGTTTTTGAAGTTGTGTCTTGTGGGAAATGATTCACATATCGATTTAAATAAAATTTTAAAATTTAAACATGTTGGTCATTTTGTTTGAATTTAAATATGTAAAAATTCGCATACATATAATGATCTTGTATCACGTGCATTACAAATTTGATTTTGTGATGTCGACATAAAATTTATTGGTGTGTATATTACTTCCTGTTAGACTTTTATGTATATATCTTAATGACCCTGTATATTAACTACAAAATAGAAAAACAATTTTGTATAAAACGGGGCAACACTTTTTACATATAACATTTGTGCATCACACGAACTTGTAAAGGAAAAAAAAAAAAAAGTTTTGGTCATATAATAGCAACAAACTTTTTTCATTGTCTCATTTTAGTACGTGAACTCTGAAAAAATTGTGTAACTTTCATAAAGTATTACAATCTACGCCTTTTGATGTATCATATTATAAATAGTGTCACGTGTTAAGTTATTTGAACATGGAACAAAGCTATTTAACAAAAGAGAGTTGATACTCTCACCACAATTTTTGATGCTTACATCACAACTTGTGCATTACAGTATTGTACCGTACAACACTATAATACACAGTTATGGTATTTGCATAAAAAAATGTGTCGGAAGTATCACTGCCCTTCCAAAAATACATGTGTTAATAGTTTTTTATTAAAATAGAAAAATGAAAACACAAACTATTTACGTCACTCATATAGCCTCGAAAACTGAAATTGTATGAGTGGCGTTTGGAAACAGGTTTTAGCTAACCACATACTCTCACTCATGAATTGCAATGCACTCATTTACTAATAAAATTACTCTTATCATTTCATGATTCGAATCTGATCCAAATTTCATATAACTGTTAAAAGATCTGATTTACCATTTATTTTTATTTCAAAGTTTCGATTTATTTATTAAGACTGCCATGAAGAAGAAGCTCGATACCCGTTTCCCTGCTGTAAGTTTTGACATCTTTTCAATTTCATAATTTATGTTTTTTTTTATATCGAGTTTTACATAGCTGGTTTAATGGGGTAGTATCAAAATTGACACTTATGATACATTTTATTACTGTTGATTTGAGATCTAGAGTGAATTCTAGTTATCAATCCTTTTAGAGTTTTAGGGCACAAATTTTGTATCATACAAGATAATGTGTGCTTAAACTAGGTTTCTTAGGGGGTGTTTGTTTCGGCTTATATGCGGGCTTATGAGCTTATTTGATTTCGGCTTATATAACATAAGCCCCAATTTTCTGATTTATTTTGAGACTTGTGGGCTTATATAAGTTTATTACGATACGATAAACTTATATAAGCCCACTTTTTAAGATATAGAGCTATTGTTTGCAGGCACGTATCAAAAAGATAATGCAAGCTGACGAGGATGTGGGAAAAATCGCCTTGGCAGTCCCGGTTTTAGTTTGTAAGTATTTAAGGGGATGCTTGTTTTAGCTTCTTTGATGGGCTTATTAATTTATTGAGATTTTGATAAGCCAATAACCCTCTTCTAATGGCTTATTGCGCTTATGAACTCAAATAAGCTATAAGTTCAAGCTGATAAGCCTTTAAAAATGAGCTTATTAGCTTTTTATAAGCCCATCAAATAAGCTAAAACAAACACCCCCTTATTGTAGGCTTGTAGCACTCTATGATCAATATAAGAAGTGCAATTTTCTTACTCTTTTGGGGGAAAAAGAAAAAGAAAAAAAAAAAAAAAGAAAAAAAAAAGAAGTGAAATGTTCTTACTCGTTTGGAATATTTTGCAGCCAAAGCTTTGGAATTGTTTTTGCAAGATCTTTGTGATCGTACGTATGATATAACTCTACGCAGAGGTGCAAAGACTGTTAACTCGCTGCATTTGTAAGTCCTCCTTTAACCATTTTTCACGACAAATACACTAAACTGAGTCTTAAGGATTTAACGGGTCAGTAAAAAGCATTCTTTTGGTAATTTAAATCATTACAGTGTATTATTGTTTCTGACATAACAATGCAACTTTTGATAATTTGTTTAAGTGTATTGCAACTAAAACGTTATATGATTTTGTGAGAAAACGTCAACTTATTTGATCTTGTTAAACGCGTCAATTTATATGAGTTTTGTATAAAACGTCAATTTGTTTGATTTATGAAAAACATCAATTTATGACTTTTGTGGATAAACATTAATTTATATGACTTCTGTGGAAAACGACAATTTATTTGATTTTTTCAAAAAAAAATCAATTTATATGACTTTCTTGACCTTGTCTTACAAAAATATGAATTTCATGAAAAACATCAATTTGTTTTATTTTTTGTGAAAAACATTAATTTAATTATTTGTTTTGATTCAGAAAACATTGTGTGCAAAGTTACAATGTGTTTGATTTTCTGAGAGAGGTTGTCAACAAGGTCCCTGATTATGGTCATTCTGATGCCGGTGTTGATGATCGTGCCATGATAAAGAGGAAGTAAGTATGATTCTCCTTGTTCTTTAGTGAGTTTTTTTTTTTTTTTTTTTTTTTTTTTTTTTTTTTTTTGAAGTAGTAATAAACTAACATATATAAATGCACTTCAAATATCTTCTTCCAGGAAAGTTGCTGCGGATGAAATGAATGAAAGTGATGAAGAGTTGAAGAGAAACAGGCTGGTAAAAGTTCGTCTTGTGTCAAATTACCCACTATTAACAGTGTATACTAAAAACTATATGGCATATTTTCTTTTAGTATTAGTGGGCGGATTGGTTTTGGACTTTTGGGTCAAAACCAGTCTGGTCAGGCCTACCCATTGACACTTTATTTGTCCATTTTTCTTATTTGATTAATAAATAATGTCATAAACAAAGTTATAAAATCTATATTTGAAATAGCATTCTCAAAAGAACACGTTTCAGAAAGTTCTGAATATTGGAGCAACTTATGACCCTTTAGACTAGGTCGACCCGTTTCCTTTTTAGCTATGTATGTTAAACTGTTATCTTTTGACCTGTTAGAGATCTGAAATAAAAAACCAAATCGACTTAATGTCAATTAAACAGGTCGGTTCACCTCTTAATCTGAATATGTGAGTATCAGTAGCAACAGATTTAGACTTACCTTATACAGGATTTCTAAGTCAGTTATTAGATGTCTCTAGCCACACACTGAATTTCATTTTAGTCCTAATTAAAAAAAAAAAATAATAATAATAATAATAATAATAATAAAAAAAAAAAAAAAAAAAAAAAAAAAAAAATCTAACATTTCTACTATTATTAATTATTTAGTAACTAAAACCACACTCTTTTATGCCAGCATGAAGCAAGGCAAACAAGCAGCAATGGTAGGGGCAGAGGCCGTGGTAGAGGAAGAGGCAGAGGTCGTGGCAGAGCATCAGCCGAACGCGAGCCTCCCCAAATGGAAGTAGAACTAGAACCGTGCGCACCATCGGTTCAACCTATAATCAACCAGGGGCTGAACCCGCAGAGGTCAGTTGACCCGAATCTAGACTCACCCAAGACCTTGAAAGTTGAAGTGGCTGGCAGTGATGGTGGTCAGGACTTTGATCTAAATGCTGGGATTGATGAAAGCACTAACAAAGTGGTTGATGCTATGGATGGTGTAGCTGCCATACAACCGCCTACTCCATCACCACTGCCACAACCGGTTCCTGGTACAGGTAGTGGTGGTTCATTAGTGGCGAAGGATGCTGAACTAAAAAACGAAGACTATCTTGGTTTGTCACTATCAGAAATGGATAGGATGGCGATTGATACTCATAATTTGGCGCAAATAAACTCACGGTTGGATGAGGAAGATGAAGACTATGATGAAGAATAATATGGTATACCCATAAGACGGATTTTTTGTGCTAATTGGGTTAAAAAAAAGTGAAGTTAAAACATATATAAGCGTGGCATCAAACATGCGCATTTAGATCCCATTTGTACCTCAGTTTTACCTTTTCTCAATCACATGTTTATTTATGTGGCTTGCGGTATTTGTGCTAACATGTCGTCAACTGTTAGCACAACGATTGATATGATGTTAATGCATTTAAATGGCATTAGTCCATTCTATTCTATGATCGTTGCTCATATACCATCTTCTGAATAACTGAAATGATGACTTCGTGACCTGGGTGTAAGCATTTCTAGAGTATGCCTTGCTGATCTTTCATTACATGCCGATCAGTTGATTGCTAGTTGAACCCTCTGTAATTTATATACCTAACATTTGGAACACAGAATCTTTGCTCAAACATAGTGGTGAAAAGAACAAGACCTCTTATCAGTATCTGCCCTGCTATGCATAGAGATTAATGTATAGTCATGTTGTTTCCAAAGGCCTGCTATGCATATAAAACATATATGTTGTTTTTACCAATGGCCTGCAACGGCGAATGAAGTTGAACCTGTCTTTGATTTCCCTTGTCTCAATATAGCCGATTACCGGATCTTAACTTGTTGTAAACTATACAGAAAGTCTTCATGCTTCTCCGGTTGCAATTGTGATTTTGCATGATCAACAAGATTTGTGGCTTAAATAATATTCAAGATTATACATCTGAGTTGGAAGCCAGTGATCTATTAATGCAGCATGAACGTAGTTTTAGTTTGTTGCCATGCGTTTCAGATCCTAGTAGTTAATCCTATGTTATAAGAATATATGTTTTATGCAATGTAGTCGATAGAGGTGGTAATTTTGACCTTTTTCGTTATAAACAGCTCAATAGAGTTGTATTCTGAGTTATGATTTCTTAGTTTAAAACCAAAGTAGCACTAATAAATAACCTCCAAAAAATGCGATGTTTTTCTTTTTACAAACTCTTGAATCAATCAATTTACACTTTCATGTTCATGTATTGTATATTACAATCTAGAAATCCACACCTTTTATAGGTAATCAAGAACCCAAAAAAATGATTGTGAGAAAGCAATATGTCAAAAAAAATTCAGCATATCACCAACTTGTATAATTCAGAAAAAATTAAAAGTAACTAGATTGAACCTGCAAAAGTTCAAGTTGCGCTAATAACTTAGCTACTATTGGTTTCAACTGTGTATCACCGTTCTGTGCAAGATCAATCAGCACCACTTGTGCAGATCCACCATACTTGACTTTATAATCTTCAATTCTGAAAACCCTCTCCAATATCCAAACTGCTTTTTCTCGAGTCTTTATACTCCCCAATTCAATCACTTTTATAATAGCTTCAATTCCTGACATTTTCTCAATACAACTGCATCCGTTTTCCCATATCTCATCTTGCAAAAGAGTCGATAAAGCCTCAAGGGCAGCTTCATCGGCTTCCCTTTGGTTATCTTGCAAGATTTTGATCAATGGAGAAACCGCATTTGCCTTCACCAAGCAAAAAGTGCTTTTGACAAAACAGTAGCCATTATGAACTTCACAAAACGCGTCTGCGGAAGGAGGAACACATAACCACGTCGACTTTTTTGACTTTCTGAGGTTTAAGGAGTTTTTTGATAACTGTGCTAGTGAAGTTGCAGCCCTACACTTAGCAATTATCGGCCCATCTGACAGCATCTTTACAAGAACCGGTATTACCCTATTTTCAGCTGAGTAAAGCTGCAGTTTTAGATTGGATGTGATGGTAAATCTCATTATTATACCTGCAATATTCTCAATCAAACGATGTGATAAAATGGCTGTTGAATTTGCTGGTTTTGAAGTCATTATGGACACGAGAATGGGTAATAAGTTTGCCTTCTTCAGTATCTCTGTAGCTTTCTTATCATTAATGGGAAGATTACACAGAATCCCCGCAGCAGTAGTTTTTTCACTCTCGGATGTTGAAGATGAAAGAATGTTTACAATATTAAGAAGATTAGTTTCCCCCAATTGTTCCGTGAGTTCATCTGATAACTCTCTAGACAATGTGTGAATCAAATTAAATGCCCCGATCCTAATTGCATGATTTGTTTCCGTAAGGAAGGGTAAAAGGAGTTGAATTGATCCATTTTCCTTCATTTTCCTTCTAACTTTTGAAGCACTAGAATGAGAAGCAATGCTATTTAATGCTTCTAAGAGATGTTGTTGAATGATAGGACTCGAAAGACTAAGAAGTGAGAACATTTGAAGGGCAATGTCATGGTTGACAAGCATAGTATCGGATTTAGCGATCCGTGCTAAAATGGCAGATGCGGGTTCACGAAGAGTCATGAGAACAGATGTTACAGAAAATAGGAGTTGAAGGAGTGATGGAACAATTCCTGAATTGATTAACCTTTTGGTGTTTTCTTTTAAGGTAGATAAGTTTTGTAGTGCACTTAAAGATGATAATTTAGCTTCAAGTTTTCCTTCTTTGAACATTTTGACTAAGGGTGGGATTGCACCATCTTCTCCAATGGAAGCTCTGGTTTGGTCTCTAAGTTCCATTCTTGAAATCGCTGTTGCCATTAGAATTTTACTCATGTCGGATCCTGTAAGGATGTAATCAATCAATTACTGCAAATGTTAAATCAGATACCATCAGGAAATAAATGTTTGTTCTTCATTCCACACAAATGTTATGTATTGAAAGGTAAAAACTGGCTATATGTTAGAGGGCTAAATGCTACAAAGTAACCAACTTTTCTTAATTACAATTTTCTTTTGGGTAAAGGTAACAACTGAAAAATAAAACTCAGTTAGAGGTATCAAAAATGATGCTATGTCAATCACTTTTGACCATGCTTGCTTTTTCTAACCTGTCATATTAGAACCAATTATCTTACATATATGCCTTAGATTAAAGAATTTAAAGCCTAATATAAGATGGCTACCCAATACAGATTTCAGAAGAAAGTTGACTAGTTTTCTATGTAATTATCTTAGATATTTTTCGGAAATCAAGAAATCTGCAAGCCTAAACTAAGTAGGTTCTCAATAACAATCAAATGAAGATGCATTTACATGAAGATGCATTTAGAAAGTTGATTCATGACATAAAGGAACTAAAGGCTTATTTTAAATACCTTCAGTTAAATACTTTATAAGTGGCTTGAAATAACCCGCTTCTGCCATATGAAGTGCATTCTGATTATTGCTCGACAATGCGGCCAACAACTTCCCTGCATCATGGGAAGCTGTTTGATCCTCACCATTAAAAATGGCAACCAACATAACTATACATCCTTGAATTCTTCCAATCTTTCTCCTTACAGTAGAAACATCAGACAAAGTTGATAATAGGCCTACCGCCTCCCTCTGTTCGTCCTCATCCCGGGTCAATGATTTGACGAGCGCTGACAAATACTCTACCTCTGTCATCTTGTTCTGCACATATTTGGCTATAAGTAAAAACATACACGCAACCAGTATATGTCGCAATTTTAACCAATTTACTTGTTCTGCATATTATTTGGCTAACTAAAATAAACACACACTGAAAATGAAAAAAGAAAAGAAAATGCACGTACCTTAATTTCATCATTTTGTGCAACGAGACTTCTCAGATTTTGAATGATACACAACCGGTTAACTGACGTCGTAGAACTCAACCGACTGAACAAAATCCGGATAACACCCTCAGAATCTATCCATTCACTAGCAGCCTCATTATCCCTTATCAACGCGTTTAATGCCAAAAGTGCAACTTTTAGCTGGTCATCGTCTCCACACTTGAGCTGCAAAGCAACTTCCTCAGCACTAGAACACGATACATCTTTTTCCACTTCAACTATCTCCCCAACAAAATTCTCCTCTTCATAATCCGACTCTGTCCCCTTTGTTTCAACTTCATCTAGAAAATCCGATCTACTATCCGAACTCGCAGCACTAAACTGTACAGCACTCATCATTTCTCTCCTTAAAGCCTCAAGCTTTTCTTTACCCGTCATCGACACATCATGACTAGCAAACAACACAAGACCAATAGACCTTCCAAGATTTTCCGTAATTTCTTCAACCCGTTTATTCGGTGACGACAAATACCTAGGACTTGCAACCAAAGCCTTAGCCCTTTGCAACTCCGTTTCAAGCGAATCAACCGCACTTCTAATAGGCGAACTCTCCATGATCTTATTTTCCTTAAATTCGCTAAGAACCAAACTTAATTTACGCGTAGAGTGAGATAACTCCGAGAAAGTCAACGAATCTTTAGTCACACTACTACTTGCCTCATCAGCATCACATACATCATCACAAAGGCTTTTACCCTCCATTTTACGACAACCCCAGACCGCAAAAACCAATTCTTTAAAAAATTTCACCAACTTATAATCGGACAAATTAAGGCTAATACACACAAAACATAACACCCGGAAATTGAAATTTGGAACTATGCTCAAGATCATGCATAAATCAGTCTCAAACAATCTTACCAAATCACTCTAGATAAACCAATGTAAAAAATTAAGGTAAAGAATTTTTTTTAGACAATTCGTTAGGGAGCACTAATGTTTACCAATAACACATACATAGCTAATTTACACACATAAAAAGAACTAATACCCTTTATCAGTTTCATATCAAATACTTGTGGGCAGCTATGATCATGCATAAATAATCAAATTCAAGCAATCTTATCCACTACCCAAAACTTAAAACCAATAAAACAGTTAAATTTTTTTTTTATACAATTCATCAAACAGTTGAATTTTCTTTGAGACAAATCGTCGAACACTTGGTGGGCAATTCAACAAAAGTAATGCAAAATTGACTTTATGTTGTTTGGTTGGGTTTTCCAAACGTGAAAAACAAAGTAGGAGCAAGAATTAGTAGTTAGTTTGAACAAATGAAATAACAAGGTAGTTATAGAGTGGAAGTTGACTTGGTCTTTGGCTTTCATTTTCATACTTTGTTTTTTGCGTTCAAGATACACAACACACTTTTATTTTTTATTTTTTTTTATAAAAATAAAAGTATAAAAAAATGAGAAAGAAAGTTCCTGACGTGAACGGAGGGATTAAAAGAAGAAGAAGATACAAATATAAAATGACAAAAAATATTTGTTTATTTAATTTATTGGTATATTTCAGGCCGGCGGCTAACGGGTGTTTGGCCGGAGTATTTTTTATTTATTTATTTTTTATTTTTTAATTATTTATTTATTTATTATTATTTTTTTTAATGGTGTCAACGTCAATGTCAACGTCAGTTAATATCTCGAAAGTTGTAATCATGGCTGGTTGAATGTGAGGTCAATTTGGGGGAGTAATCATGAGAAAATTTACTATTTCATGTTGGCCATTTTTCTGCTATAGTGCTACTTGTATATCCACGACAAATAGAAACAACAAAAGTAGATGCTGACACCGTTCGACGCGATAATATTATACATTTTTAGTTGAGATGTTTATTTTGTAATTTAAGTAAGTAAAAATGATATACGAAAGGCCTCTCGGTGCACTGGTATGTGAGTGGCCCA